>OY728131.1:1021060261-1022260261 GCA_963277665.1 Viscum album
TGGTCTTCATCTTGAGGTAGGATCCCCATCCATTACCTTTTTATTTAAGGATTCTTAAATTGATTCTTTGAATAAGTTGAATTATGATTTTCCTTGATTATTGGAACTACTGTAACACCCCAGGTAAATAAAGAATATGACATTTCATATTTATCCATATTTGTAAATAAAATATTTAAATAACTTTAAAGGGGACGCTATGCTCGATGGCGTACCCAACACGCAACAATGAGTTTCTTGGGAATCTTATGTTGCACTCTCATAATAAAATAATATTATTTTAAATGGTAGTTAACATGTAGCCATTGTATTGGCGGGAATGGATAGAAATAACTAAAATATGATTATATATGTTTTAAAATGTTTTTACATTTATCCAATAAAGGATAGAGGCTTAAAATACGGAAAGAATTCAATTTTAGGCATATATGCCCTAGTTTTCACTAAAGGTTCACTTATCGCCTTTTGATGGTGAACCGTCATTAAATATAGTTTTTTTCACTCTTAAACATTCTTTTGGACCAAATAAAACTCTTATTAAGAATCGGGACTTCAAATTTTACTTTGTGTAATTTTTTGGTATTTTTCCGATAAAGTTAATTTTTTCATGAATAGTGTAAAATGTTGTGTTTTAATTCAAAACCTCTTTTAATATAATTTATTTATATGATAAGATAATATTTTGAATTGGTTTTAAAGTGAAATTTGAAAATATTTTTACCATTAAATCCAATAGTGGTCGTTGGAATTAATTTCACTTTGAAATCAGACTTAAACTAGTGTCAATCTTTTGATACTTATTGTTTTATGAAAACACGCTATTTGCGCTGACAGCGGGAATTAATTATTAAATTAATTAATGTGACTAATATGTTTTGAATTTTGTAAAACGGACTTCATTTTTGAATTCGGAATATCAATTATAGCTTAGGGTGAATTTTTGGAATTTTTCTGAAAAACTTCAGTTTTTGATGAATAGTGAAACCACTAAGTGGTACTAATAAAAACTGAATTTCCGTTTAAATGAAATTTTTCCATCATTGTGTTTTGATTTTCAAAAATCCGACATATATGGTTGTCATTAAGATGTAAAATTTAGTTCAATGAGATTAAAATAATTTTTTGGTGAATAGTAACTTATTAAGTTTTTAATCGCGATTAGAGGTAATTAGTGTAGTTTAGGGTAAAAATGATATAATAAGAATGTGAAAACACCATGACACTTGTCCTACACCTATTGGTTGTATCATGGCCGACCAAGAAAAGCCATGGGTCAACTTGGGGACCCCATGGATCCACTTTTGTTGGGAAATGACATAAATTACTTTTTATTTAATGTTAAAGTGAAAATGACACAAACATAATATGTTTTGCGAAAACAATTTTTAAGTGGGGTTATACAAGTCAAAATTTTGATTATAAATGGTCATTGGAAATCTAAAAAGATTTCATATATCATAGTATTTTTTTATAATTTTTAGACATTAAATAAATTTAATTATTTATGACATAATAATGATGTTGCGATGACATCATTATTTGACGATTTAAATAAAATAGAAAGATAATGTAAAATCTATAAACAACACATGTCCAAAACCAATTGGATGAGTGGATTTCAAACCCTTATCACCTTATCCACGAATTCTATCAATGTGGGACCTTTTAAAACCGAAACACATTTTCAAATAAAGTAATGTTTCTTTACTTTCCAAAAGTGCCCCTTCTCTCCCCTTATAAAAGGCCCCCACCTCTACCTCATTTCACACACTCTTCAAGCCTTTGGCTCGGCCAACCTCTGCCTATTTTCTCTCTCCACATCCCTCTCCTCATCCTAGAGGATTCCCTTTGGGCAGAATCCTTTCAAAGGAAGCATTTAGGCTCAAATCAAAAGGAGTTACACTTTTAAAGGTAATTCATTCTCTCATGTTCATTTGTTTTATTTTGCTTCTCCAACCCCCTAAACTCTTTTTATTTACTTCTTTTGTAACAACACCAGTATCTTCAATATACTAGGATGTTGTTATAAGATTTATTCGAGCTACACTCTCACACAACTACATCAAATGGTTAAAGAACATACGGTTTCCGTGGATGTCGAAATTCTGCCTCCCGAAACGATGATTGTTCAATACTCATTTAACACCTTCAAAGGTGGCCATTATGATGTCACTATTTTTATATATGATATATAATATGTTTATGTTTTATTTATGCTTCTGTATTTTTCATTTTTTTCTTACCTTTATGGCTTCCATTATGGGTATACACGATATCTTCTTTTAAGGAAGTGCGGACTACCGCCCCCTCAAAGTGATTTGATTCGTTAAATACCATATGTGGGATGTATAAAGGATGGAAATATGATATTATATATGATATTATACTGGAATTATAATATACCTTTATATAATTATTATTCCATTCTATAAAATACGAAATAGAAATGAAAGTAGCGTTCATGCGTACGTACGACTTACCGTCTCCATGAACGGTGCATTTCATTTCTTACCTCTAAATGATTATGTAATGTTATAAATGCATGCATGTACTGGATATATATGAAATATATGATATCTACATAATTAATACAATTCTGGATACAATAAACATTTGGCCACACGAACAACATGTAATTGTAAGAAGTCCACTTTCGACTTAAGAACCAAATATCGGAAAAACGAATATTATTAACTTAAATGATTACATAATGTTTATGACATGGTAATAAGTGGTATAAAAGTAATAATGAACTAGAAAAAGGTTCTTAAGGAATTAGAAATTAACTCAAGTTTATTATTCAGGAGATTAAAGAACGATCGAGTCAAGTCGGACCCGAGGTAAGGGATCCTACTCCTCTATTTCTTTTTAAGTACACACTTTTATGTCATTCCTTTTAAAGCTCATATTTCTTGTTATTGGGATGATATTTTATATTAAATTTACTGTAATTTTTATGTTCATGTGATGAGAGACCCTATTCTATCTCATCAATCCATTTTGGAAGTTTTAAGTGGCGCCGTTAGGCTGCTGAGTTTTCGTAAGGGATTTTTCATCTCACTTTTATTCCCGTGAGATTTATGCTACATTTGCCACAAATTCCATTGAGTGGTGTATGTACTGCCCAATATTCTACTCTTTGTGTAATATACCTTAGTTTATGTGTATTTACATCAATGATCTATTGTCCTTCTTTCATGGGGTGTATGTTTTGAAAGATACCCAAGTCGGTAAGGGAACCTTTCACCCTCCTCTTTTTAAAAGACTTATTTTATTGGGTCTTTTAATTTACATATTGTTATGTTGGGATATGTTCTCAAATATCCTTAATGATGTAAATTTTGTGTCCAAGTGATGAGATACTCTTTTTATCTCTCATCATGTAACACCCCAAGATTTTATAGTGTGTTATTTCTTCAAAACAATTCAATAACTTTCACTACACGCAACACCAAGTTCAATCGTACTATGACTTACCAAACAAGCCATTAAAAGAGTTCATGAATATTATTAACTAAATTTTAAACTTTATATAATCCTTATAATTTTAGAATCCATATTATGAGTTTCTTAGTCATAATGCAAGAACAAATTCATTTTCAGTATTGCACTTTTATCAACTTCTGATAGTGAAACCTTTTTAAATAAAATATTTTAAACTTTTTGACTAAATGGAGACATCAAAAAATTTAAAATGAAACATCCCAAGCTTCCACGGTACGCTTTCCTTTGAATAAAACAGTAGCGTGTGTTGTACGCAACTTCGAGTTCTAACACACCGTAACCAATCAAACTAGCTGTTATGAATAGCAATACCTACTTTTTTGAAGTTATATATATTTTATATTTTAAAATGGACTTCATTTTTGGATTCTGAATATCAAATTTAGCCTAAGGTGAAATTTTGGTACTTTCGGATAACTTTCATATTTTGATGAATAGTGAAAATTACTAAATTTTAATTAAAAACAACTTTTTTAATCAAAATAATTAATAGTGATAAATTATGAATTTGAGTGGTTTTAAAGTATATTTAGAATATATTTTTACTATTTAATATAATGTTGGTCATTGGACATAATTTTACAATTAAACCGAACATAAACAAGTGTCAATCTTTTGATAGTTATTATCTCTTAAAAACACGCTTTTTGTTTTGACAGCGGGAATTAATTTTAAATTAATTTCTGCCACTTCTGTGTTTTGAATTTAGGAAAATGGATTCCATATTCGGAATCAGGATGTTCAAATTGTGTAAATAGGTAACTTTTATTTTTAGACATTTTGAATAATTACTGCGGTAAATATTTTATTTACCATGGTTAAGGGTAAATCCGGTAGATAAGGGTTAAAAATAATATTATAATAATACTAAATTACCCTAAAACGTGTCTTAACCCTATTGGTTGATACATGGTCGACCATGGGCATCTTTGTGTCAATTTTGGGACCCCATGGATCCACTTGTAAGTGATAATGACACTTTATTTTAATTAAGTCATAATGAATACAAAAATGACACAAGCATATATCTTTTAGAAAAACAATTGTTACATAGGGTTATATAAGTTGGATTTTAGATTATAAATATTCATTAGAAAGCTAAAAAGATTTCCTACATAATGATATTTTATTTATAATTTTTAGACATTAAATAATTTATTTATGACACAATGATGATGCAGTAATTACTATAATAGTGAAAAATTAAAATAATTGATATTATAAATACCCAAAAAAATATAATATGAAACTTTTAATGAATTAAACTAATTTTCTAGGATAATATGATATATTAGGATTGATTTAATTTACTTTGTTCGAAGTAATCAATCTGTTATGAGTTTCACAAAAATCAACTATTGAATAGTGTCAAAATTGACATAAAAGAGTTCTTAAAACAAATATTATATTATTAATTGATATTAAATTCCTAAAAATCTAAGGTTCGGCCAATAGACTTATATCATGATAGGTTCATCATTAATGGATTACTTGGGGGTCTCTTGGATGTATATAGTAAGTTTATTAACCATATTATATAAAAATACAAAGAGACATTGTAAAAGTGAAACTAATTAACTTAGAGTTAATACTTAAAGATAAGGTTAATATAAGTACCCAAACCTGTCTAAATTCTATTGGTTGAGTGGTTTTAGACCTATCCCCACCTTATCCTTTGAATAGTCAACTTTGGAGCCATTGGAAATCGAATATGAATTTATTATAAATTAATATTTCTAGCTTTTCCAAAGGTGCCCCTCACCCCTCTTATAAAAGGGCACTCCTCCTTCCCATTTCCTCACACCTTCAAAGCCTTTTGGTTCGGCCAAAATCTGCCCAAATACTCTCCCAACATCCCTCACTACAACCTATAGGCCTTAGTTTGATCATAAAGCCAATCTAAGGAGCCCTTTTGATCAAATCAAAAAGAAGAACCCGAAGAAGAGGTAATGATTTCACCACCCTTCTCCATGTTCATTTCTTCTTCCACTTCTTCTTCCTTTGTTCTTACCATTCTAAAATAATAACTCCAGTATCTCGCATATACTGTGATGTTATTATAAATATGGTACAACCATATTCAGTATTCTATCCACCCTTTGAATAACATGTCACCATACGTGCGTACGTACGGCTTACCGTCTCCACGTCGTGGTGTAATTGTTATTCAATATATTATTATTTGGATGGGTATAATAATGATGTGTAACTCATGTAAATAATAAATATAACATGTTAATGATTCTGTATATATGATATACCATCCATTTATATATTATTTTAATATCAAAAGAATGATATTGTCGCTCGTGTGTACGTACGGACTACCGTCTCCACGAACACGATGAGATTCATTCTCCATCGTATCCATTCAAGTATAATTATCATTTGATGATTTAAAAATGATGTTTAAGGACTTGATATCATTCTGTATATGAATAATATACAACCTATCCTTTACAAACATGTCTTACGTAACAAAACATATAAAAGAAAACAAGTTAACACCCGAAACAACGATAATACTAAGATATTATTATCAAATCAATATTAAAAGATCATATATGATATCATATTAATATATATGATTCTTGTATAATTTAATAACAATTATTTCACCATTAAACAGGATGTTAACCTACCCCAAACAAGGAAAAGTACAAGGTAAGGGTTATTTCACAATCTCTTCATTATCCGAGGTTGTTTATATGTAATAATCTACTGGGATCTCTTTATCATCCACATCCATGTTTCTTAAAAACGTATTTCAAAACATTTTTACTATTTACTAGAATATGAGTTAAAGTCATTTATACCCTTTTTTACTTTTATAAGTGGTTTATAAAGGAATCTTTCCGTTGTTTTCAAAACAAGGTCCCTTTTTAACCTTTTCGACAGAATTAAGGTAAGAATGTTTTTTTTAACTTATACGGCGGGTGCAGCTAATTTCCGCCGTTATAAAATCTTCAAAACTTCCCTTACAAGCTTATAAGAATATTTTCAAAGAAAATGTTTTATTTTATATGGATATTAAATAATTTCAAAATAAAAAGAGATATTTCTTTAAAATGAATTTTGATTTCATCTATGTCAACATCCTTTGATGGATTTTACGCTTATTTGAAGTTGATTTATTGTAATACAAAACTTCTATATTGTATTGAAGGTTGTGTGATATGTTTGACTGTGGATGTGCTATTTTTATACCATTCATAGTTTATGGTGAAATTATTGACATTTCGTATGCTAGTTTTAATACGAATGTTTATGTTATGTTTAAACCTTTTCATATGGGAATGCATTGGACTTAGTAAGTGACGGGTGGAGCCCGCTATAGCTCCTCGATGCATCGGTAGGTCTCATGAGACAAAATAGTGTCTTGGCACAAGGCCTTGACAAAATCTTATTTGTAGTCTTGGCACGAGGCCTTGGCTATGTGGTTATGATAGTCTGGCATTATGCATTCCAACATTATGAAAGTGGTTATTGATTTTTGCATGTGATTATTCGATTAGTAGAATATCAATGTGAATAAGTAAATGGAATTATTTCATTTTATTTATGCCATACCATGTTGAAAGTTCATATTTAAAAGGCTTTTGTTTTAGTTATACATTGCCTTAAATGTTTATTCTTATTTATGAAAGTTTCCGCTATATTGTTATCCTTACTGGGCATTTGAGTTCACCCCTTTTCTATGTTTTATTTTTCCCAGGAAGTGAAGAAGTAAATTATGAATGACCTGCAGGGATATTATGTGGGGATATGAGTGTGGATTATAGAGACATTATGTTATTGTAGTAGTTTTTCATTTTATGATGTAATGTAAAACTTGTGAATATATCTAGTGTTTCCAAGGCTACTAAACCAATCGATCTTTCGAGATTTGATCTTTCTTGTGATCATGCCAATGTTATGTAATAATGCACCAACTCTGGGTAACTGGGGTCTGGGCGTTACAGTTGGTATCAGAGGAAGTTTAGTACAAACCTTGGAAGCTAGATTTAGATAAACTCTGATTAGAGCACGTAGACCTAAGATGAACTTTGAGGATTAGTATAGAAGAACTTCCTAGAATTTTGGTATTGTAGAGATTTTGTGAGTTTTCCGAGCAATACATCCCTGTCTGGATACGAGCAGGTAGAGGCGGCTCTGGCACAGATGTACCTAGGGGTAAAACCCAAAAACACCGCTTTGAGCTAGACTCGAACGGGAACTGGTGCACGACAACGGGCCTTGCTGCACTCTTGGTTACGACACTCCCGGGGGATATGCTTAGGATAACTCTCATTTTCTTTACAAATCATTTTGAAGGGATTATGAGTATATACTTCCTCAAAGAAAACATTCTTATGATTATGGATTATATCCATAAATAGTTCAATTTATGTTAAGTGTTTTATAAGTATGGGATTATGTATTTTGATTCATAAACTGATCTAGTTTATGCCATTGTTTAGAAATGGCGCCCAGTAGAAGGAATGAGAACTCCAGAAATGCAAATGATCCAAAGAGAAGGAAGGATCATATCTTTCATGGTCTTAAGCTAGAATTTATAAGAGAAATAGTCTCCCATGTATTATCATCATATGAAGAAATAATATCATGTGTTGATAAGATAAGTAAAGAGTTTACTGAGTCCTATGGCTTTGAAGGGAAGCAAGAGAAGAAAAGGATAGAAGAGAGAAAGATGGATAAAAGTAAGAGGGAAAAGAATAATTTTCCCATATGTGGTAACTGTGGAAAGAAACACCCTGGAACTTGCCTGAAAGGAATGGGAGTTTGTTATAAGTGTGGAGGAAAAGGGCACAAAGTACGTGACTGCAAGGGTAAGAAAATGGTTTTAAATGTACAATGCTTCATTTGCAAGGAGTTTGGACACTACGCGAACCTATGTCCCAGTCATCAGACTATGCCGAAAATGATGTTATTGGATAATAATCAAGTTATGATACTACCACAGATGAAGAGGAATGATTAGAGTTCTTATGTTGATTATGTCAATTGAGTGTTGTATCAACAATGTACTTGTTATAATAATTATGGAGTATATAAGGATTGTACTGCAGTACTATTTCATTAAGGACTTGAGATGGTGTGGAACAAAGAAAAGTGACTCAGTATCTGGTTAAATGTTTGGAAAATATATGGTTGAGAGAAAGATAAACCATAATATGGTTCAGATACTGAGGTGGTGATTTTAGAATAATACATGATTGATTTGGATAAATTATATTGGATATTATTGACTACCTTGAAGCTGATTAATGATTTGTATATTCCATCATTGTTGGGGTTTAAAACATTTTTGGATTAATGAAGTATATCCATCATTCTATATGGAATAAGGGAACATGAATGTAATCAATAAGGAATATGGTAATTCAGGATGTTTTAGTGTATTAAAAGAATACATGATGAAGGTATTCATATGCTATTACGGGGTAAGAAGGATCTACATTATGTTTACCTTCCTTATAAATTTTGGACTATGATTTTGGACAGAATTATTTTGGATAGTTCTAGTTTGGATTATTTTGGATTGACATAAAAAGGACAACCCGGAGGTCGGGCGGCAACCCGTCGCGTCCGGCAAGGCTGCGAGACTTGATCCCACAACCGAAGGGCGACAAGGGTGTATCACCTACCACTGGACACGAGATGTCCTGGATTGAATAATGTAGTTTTTATTAAAAGATCGTGTAGATGAATTATAAATTCCTTTATTTTGGAACCCTATACGAATAGTGTAAATAGAATTTTTTTTACATTCTATTATCTTTTAGGGTGAAAGATGAGTTTGTGGTAGAAATTTATTAATGGATAAAACTCTAATTATAAAGTAAGTATATCTCCTTATGATCATAGCCAATCTCATAAATAAATTCCTCAATATTAAGAAAAGCAACTTAGAACAAAAATGTTTTCCTAGATGGTACCTTAAATCATCACTAATTTATGGATTTGGGATTGTTGGCCTTTTCATAGCCATGTTCTCTACCACTCTCCATCAGATAATTGATGGTTAGATTTTTCTTCGATATCCATATTTTCCTACATGGAACCATAGTATGAGTTATTTTCGGTAATCTTCATACTTTCGACTCTTTATTTTAAATAGAGGCCTCATTAATTCATTTTTCGATGTGGGATTTCAACTAAGATATTTTGAAACGTCAAAAATGTGTTATCCTAATACCCTATGTTTTGTTGAACCGATGGTATTTCAAATCATCATAGATTGATGAATTTAAGGACCTAAATTTTATACTTGTTTGTGATTGATGACCTCAATCACCACCTATAAATATTTACGTTTTTCCTCCAATTATATGTCTCTAATTCCCACCAATGTTCTCCTAATCGAGATCATAATTTGGTGGTGAACCTTTGATTTCTCTTTTCCTCATATTAAGACTAAATTTTAGTAACCCAATTTCCGATGTGGGTTTTCCCACAAATATATTTTCTACTTTCAACCTTTTATTTTTGAAGAACAATTTCAAATTGCGAGGACGCAATTTATTGAAGGAGGAGAGAATGTAACACCCCAAGATTTTATAGTGTGTTATTTCTTCAAAACAATTCAATAACTTTCACTACACGCAACACCAAGTTCAATCGTACTATGACTTACCAAACAAGCCATTAAAAGAGTTCATGAATAGTATTAACTAAATTTTAAACTTTATATAATCCTTATAATTTTAGAATCCATATTATGAGTTTCTTAGTCATAATGCAAGAACAAATTCATTTTCAGTATTGCACTTTTATCAACTTTTGATAGTGAAACCTTTTTAAATAAAATATTTTAAACTTTTTGACTAAATGGAGACATCAAAAAATTTAAAATGAAACATCCCAAGCTTCCACGGTACGCTTTCCTTTGAATAAAACAGTAGCGTGTGTTGTATGCAACTTCGAGTTCTAACACACCGTAACCAATCAAACTAGCTGTTATGAATAGTAATACCTACTTTTTGAAGTTATATATATTTTATATTTTAAAATGGACTTCATTTTTGGATTCTGAATATCAAATTTAGCCTAAGGTGAAATTTTGGTACTTTTCGGATAACTTTCATATTTTGATGAATAGTGAAAATTACTAAATTTTAATTAAAAACAACTTTTTTAATCAAAATAATTAATAGTGATAAATTATGAATTTGAGTGGTTTTAAAGTATATTTAGAATATATTTTTACTATTTAATATAATGTTGGTCATTGGACATAATTTTACAATTAAACCGAACATAAACAAGTGTCAATCTTTTGATAGTTATTATCTCTTAAAAACACGCTTTTTGTTTTGACAGCGGGAATTAATTTTAAATTAATTTCTGCCACTTCTGTGTTTTGAATTTAGGAAAATGGATTCCATATTCGGAATTAGGATGTTAAAATTGTGTAAATAGGTAACTTTTATTTTTAGACATTTTGAATAATTACTGCGGTAAATATTTTATTTACCATGGTTAAGGGTAAATCCGGTAGATAAGGGTTAAAAATAATATTATAATAATACTAAATTACCCTAAAACGTGTCTTAACCCTATTGGTTGATACATGGTCGACCATGGACATCTTTGTGTCAATTTTGGGACCCCATGGATCCACTTGTAAGTGATAATGACACTTTATTTTAATTAAGTCATAATGAATACAAAAATGACACAAGCATATATCTTTTAGCAAAACAATTGTTACATAGGGTTATATAAGTTGGATTTTAGATTATAAATATTAATTAGAAAGCTAAAACGATTTCCTACATAATGATATTTTATTTATAATTTTTAGACATTAAATAATTTATTTATGACACAATGATGATGCAGTAATTACTATAATAGTGAAAAATTAAAATAATTGATATTATAAATACCCAAAAAAATATAATATGAAACTTTTAATGAATTAAACTAATTTTCTAGGATAATATGATATATTAGGATTGATTTAATTTACTTTGTTCGAAGTAATCAATCTGTTATGAGTTTCACAAAAATCAACTATTGAATAGTGTCAAAATTGACATAAAAGAGTTCTTAAAACAAATATTATATTATTAATTGATATTAAATTCCTAAAAATCTAAGGTTCGGCCAAGAGACTTATATCATGATAGTTTCATCATTAATGGACCACTTGGGGGTCTCTTGGATGTATATAGTAAGTTTATTAACCATATTATATAAAAATACAAAGAGACATTGTAAAAGTGAAACTAATTAACTTAGAGTTAATACTTAAAGATAAGGTTAATATAAGTACCCAAACCTGTATAAATTCTATTGGTTGAGTGGTTTTCGATCTATCCCCACCTTAGCCTTTGAATATTCAACTTTGGAGCCATTGGAAACCGAATATGAATTTATTATAAATTAATATTTCTAGCTTTTCCAAAGGTTCCCCTCACCCCTCTTATAAAAGGGCACTCCTCCTTCCCATTTCCTCACACCTTCAAAGCCTTTTGGTTCGGCCAAACTCTGCCCAAATACTCTCCCAACATCCCTCACTACAACCTAGAGGCCTCAGTTTGATCAGAAAGCCAATCTAAGGAGCCCTTTTGATCAAATCAAAAAGAAGAACCCGAAGAAGAGGTAATGATTTCACCACCCTTCTCCATGTTCATTTCTTCTTCCACTTCTTCTTCCTTTGTTCTTACCATTCTAAAATAATAACTCCAGTATCTCGCATATACTGTGATGTTATTATAAATATGGTACAACCATATTCAGTATTCTATCCACCCTTTGAATAACATGTCACCATACGTGCGTACGTACGGCTTACCGTCTCCACGTCGTGGTGTAATTGTTATTCAATATATTATTATTTGGATGGGTATAATAATGATGTGTAACTCATGTAAATAATAAATATAACATGTTAATGATTCTGTATATATGATATACCATCCATTTATATATTATTTTAATATCAAAAGAATGATATTGTCGCTCGTGCGTACGTACGGACTACCGTCTCCACGAACACGATGAGATTCATTCTCCATCGTATCCATTCAAGTATAATTATCATTTGATGATTTAAAAATGATGTTTAAGGACTTGATATCATTCTGGATATGAATAATATACAACCTATCCTTTACAAACATTTCTTACGTAACAAAACATATAAAAGAAAACAAGTTAACACCCGAAACAACGATAATACTAAGATATTATTATCAAATCAATATTAAAAGATCATATATGATATCATATTAATATATATGATTCTTGTATAATTTAATAACAATTATTTCACCATTAAACAGGAGGTTAACCTACCCCAAACAAGGAAAAGTACAAGGTAAGGGTTATTTCACAATCTCTTCATTATCCGAGGTTGTTTATATGTAATAATCTACTGGGATCTCTTTATCATCCACATCCATGATTCTTAAAAACGTATTTCAAAACATTTTTACTATTTACTAGAATATGAGTTAAAGTCATTTATACCCTTTTTTACTTTTATAAGTGGTTTATAAAGGAATCTTTCCGTTTTTTTCAAAACAAGGTCCCTTTTTAACCTTTTCGACAGAATTAAGGTAAGAATGTTTTTTTTAACTTATACGGCGGGTGCGGCTAATTTCCGCCGTTATAAAATCTTCAAAACTTCCCTTACAAGCTTATAAGAATATTTTCAAAGAAAATGTTTTATTTTATATGGATCTTAAATAATTTCAAAATAAAAAGAGATATTTCTTTAAAAAGAATTTTGATTTCATCTATGTCAACATCCTTTGATGGATTTTACGCTTATTTGAAGTTGATTTATTGTAATACAAAACTTCTATATTGTATTGAAGGTTTTGTGATATGTTTGACTGTGGATGTGCTATTTTTATACCATTCATAGTTTATGGTGAAATTATTGACATTTCGTATGCTAGTTTTAATACGAATGTTTATGTTATGTTTAAACCTTTTCATATGGGAATGCATTGGACTTAGTAAGTGACGGGTGGAGCCCGCTATAGCTCCTCGATGCATCGGTAGGTCTCATGAGACAAACTAGTGTCTTGGCACAAGGCCTTGACAAAATATTATTTGTAGTCTTGGCACGAGGCCTTGGCTATGTGGTTATGATAGTCTGGCATTATGCATTCCAACATTATGAAAGTGGTTATTGATTTTTGCATGTGATTATTCGATTAGTAGAATATCCATGTGAATAAGTAAATGGAATTATTTCATTTTATTTATGCCATACCATGTTGAAAGTTCATATTTAAAAGGCTTTTGTTTTAGTTATACATTGCCTTAAATGTTTATTCTTATTTATGAAAGTTTCCGCTATATTGTTATCCTTACTGGGCATTTGAGCTCACCCCTTTTCTATGTTTTATTTTTCCCAGGAAGTGAAGAAGTAAATTATGAATGACCTGCAGGGATATTATGTGGGGATATGAGTGTGGATTATAGAGACATTATGTTAGTGTAGTAGTTTTTCATTTTATGATGTAATGTAAAACTTGTGAATATATCTAGTGTTTCCAAGGCTACTAAACCAATCGATCCTTCGAGATTTGATCTTTCTTGTGATCATGCCAATGTTATGTAATAATGCACCGACTCTGGGTAACTGGGGTCTGGGCGTTACACATCAACTCATTTTGATGTGATGCCGTTAGGCAGTGAAGGGAACTTTTTAACCCAATTTCGATTTCTTTGGGTTCAACTTGTAGTCATTGAATATGTCATCCATTGAATATGTGTGATTGAACTTTTATTGTTTTACACTTAATATCCACTTATATTGGGTGTGTATATATTTGTCACACATATTTTGGGATTTATTTGTCCTTAATTTAAGGATACCTTCTTTATAAGGGATTTCATCACATTTGACATTTCTATTGAGGGTTCATTGTTGTTATGCACCAATTCACTCTTATATGGTGTATATACTGTCCTTTGGAGTATTATATCATGAATCCTTTTAATCTCATGATATTATAAAGTTCTGACTAAATGTTATTCCTCGATTATTGTATTCAAGTGTCTCTAATTTTGGTAAAACCCCTTTAACCAAAATATCGTTTTAAATGTTTTAATTATTTGTTCTTATTAATATCCATGTTTTCAAAATGGTTTTAAGGATTTATTTATATGGATATTAATGGTTTAAAATGTTAAAATCTTCAAGGTGGTATGGGACACTTTGATTCAAAAATCTCTTTATTAAATGTTTTAAATGGTTTTGGAAATGGTTTCTTTTTGAATGGATTAATTATTTCAATATCCTAAAATGTTATATTGTGATTGAAATGTGGAAATGTTATGTTTCCTTTATTCATGTTTATGTGATACGATTATGTTATGGTTCTTGGGCATTGTTATGAAGAACGGGTGGTTCCGTGATAAACTAAGGGCGGGTGAGCCCGATATAGCTCTCCAATGCATTGGGTAACGCGAAGGAGTGAAACGTTAAGGTTTCTCCGAAGAGATTTTAGGGAATATACTGTGATGGGTATTCCAAACGTAACCAAGAGGGTTACTCCCCACGTAAGAATGTTATGAATGCCTCAAGTTACCTTTATGTCTTATGTTTTCTATGATTTATTCATGGTTTGATGAGGTATGTTAAAGTGCCTATGTTTTATGGGTAAAGTATGATTTCATTCTTATGTATATATGAACTCATGTTTCCTTTCCATATTTTTATAACCCTTACTGAGCTTGTTATGCTCATCCCAAGTTTTTGAAATGTTTTTCACAGGTCAAGGGAAAGGTACATGATAAGATGATAGAGTCAAAGATGTGTCAAGAAATAATCCATGTTTTATTTTAAATGTGTTTCCATTGATGGGAATGAAGAATACTATCTTTATGTAACCACTTTGTTTATATGAGGAATGTAATGCATGTTTCATGATCTAATTCTCTAAAACTCTAAACCTGAAAAGATCCTCAATGTGTAATCTTGTAATAACTCAAGATTAAGTAAGGTTTAAGGCTGGGGCCTTATAGTTGGTATCAAAGGCCGGTTTAGATAACTTTAGAGGTTAGGGTATTCTTTAATCATAAGTGACATTACCATAATGGTTAGGATTTCAGAAAGAGTCCTAGTTTTAGATAAAGTGAATGAGTAAGTATATCTTAGTGTTTACCTTCCTCGTTAGTACATGATGGTTTTGTTGATATACTCACATTGAACATTTTGGTTTTAGTGAATGGATGGATATAGCAGGCACCAAAGAGACAACAGGTTTGAAGGAAACCATGGTGGTTCTATGATTAAGATACTAGATAAAATGGGGGATTCAGTGAAGAAACACATGGTTGTTCTAAACTAACTATCAAGGAGTCATGATCAACCACTTCAACCTTGGTGAGTTCTCTAATGCATCATGTACGAGATGGCCAAATCGATGTGGAAATTCAGGTAATAATTATTAAGGTAACCATTAGGGTTTATATGATCCTTACTTTTTAGGTAATTATGGGTTACTCTATGATATGATGGAAAATGAAAGGAATGAGATAAACTTGAGGTTAAAATATGTTATTATTATTCTTGAAGATTTTATCTCATTTTGGGGGAATGTTTTAAGAATTATATAGTTTTGGAAAAAGGACAACACGCAGACCGTGTGACATCTCGTCGCGTCGGACAAAGCTGTGGGAATCGAACCCACAACCAAAGTGCGACTTGTATTTATCTCCTACCACTGGACTACGTGAAGTCCCTGGTTAGTTTGACCGATTATTTTTAGTTATATGATTTTATGAATTAAGAGTAAGTTGATTTTGGAGGATATGTGATTAGGATAATTACTTTTCAATGTGAGACTTTAGGAGCAACTGATCTTGTTTGGAGATAAATGTTACGATTTAACTTGGTAGAATATGTGACTAAATCCTTCAAATGTTTGGGTTTCAATATTAGTTTGGTTTACTTTGATGAATTTAATGGACAAATTGTTTATCAGATGGTCCTCGCTGAACTTTGGGTTTTGTTGGACATATTTTGGAGATTAAGAATAGATTTTCTTTTTATAAGGGGTTATCCTTTTCTGGATTATCTGATCTTGTACTAACCTTTTTGGTTTTGGTTTTGGTTAAAGCCTAAATACATGGGATGTATATAGTTCTCTTTTGGGGATTATGTGATTCTCTAGAAGTTGATTATAGTACTCTTAGTGGGAACAAGTCTCCCTAAATACTTGTCTTTTGGAAAAAAATATGAGTTTGATTAAGGAATATATTAAAAGTTGAAAGTCAACATGATAAGTGATTATGTTTCCTTATGAATAAATTCCTCAATAAAAAGTAACTTAAAACAAAAATTTTGTCTATTAACTTTTCCTACTGGGGAATCGAATACCGTTTAACCCATCACAAGTTTGTGATTTTCTCGTGGTTAACTTTCTCCTAAACGTGTTTTCTATCACTCCCCATCAGGACATGACCCTTTGTTTTTTTCCTCCATGTCCATATTTTCATACTTGGAATCCTATTATGGGTTAACTCGGGTGACCTCTGTGCTTATCTCTCTTTATTTTAAAGTGTTTTTTTACCGACTTTTGTTCCGATGTGGGACTTTCAAGGATGTTTCCAAGCGCAATTTTAAAATTGCGAGGACGTAATTCCCAAAAGGGGGGAAGGATGTAACACCCCAGGTAAATAAAGAATATGAAATTTCATATTTATCCATATTTGTGAATAAAATATTTAAATAACTTTAAAGGGGACGCTATGCTCGATGGCGTACCCAACACGCAACAATGAGTTTCTTGGGAATCTTATGTTGCACTCTAATAATAAAATAATATTATTTTAAATGGTAGTTAACATGTAGCCGTTGTATTGGCGGGAATGGATAGAAATAACTAAAATATGATTATATATGTTTTAAAATGTTTTTACATTTATCCAATAAAGGATAGAGGCTTAAAATACGGAAAGAATTCAATTTTAGGCATATATGCCCTAGTTTTCACTAAAGGTTCACTTATCGCCTTTTGATGGTGAACCGTCATTAAATATAGTTTTTTTCACTCTTAAACATTATTTTGGACCAAATAAAACTCTTATTAAGAATTGGGACATCAAATTTTACTTTGTGTAATTTTTTGGTATTTTTCCGATAAAGTTCATTTTTTCATGAATAGTGTAAAATGTTGTGTTTTAATTCAAAACCTCTTTTAATATAATTTATTTATATGATTAGATAATATTTTGAATTGGTTTTAAAGTGAAATTTGAAAATATTTTTACCATTAAATCCAATAGTGGTCGTTGGAATTAATTTCACTTTGAAATCAGACTTAAACTTGTGTCAATCTTTTGATACTTATTGTTTTATGAAAACACGCTATTTGCGCTGACAGTGGGAATTAATTATTAAATTAATTAATGTGACTAATATGTTTTGAATTTTGTAAAACGGACTTCATTTTTGAATTCGGAATATCAATTATAGCTTAGGGTGAATTTTTGGAATTTTTCTGAAAAACTTCAATTTTTGATGAATAGTGAAGCCACTAAGTGGTACTAATAAAAACTGAATTTCCGTTTAAATGAAATTTTTCCATCATTGTGTTTTGATTTTCAAAAATCCAACATACATGGTTGTCATTAAGATGTAAAATGTGGTTCAATGAGATTAAAATAATTTTTTGGTGAATAGTAACTTATTAAGTTTTTAATCGCGATTAGAGGTAATTAGTGTAGTTTAGGGTAAAAATGATATTATAAGAATGTGAAAACACCATGACACTTGTCCTACACCTATTGGTTGTATCATGGCCGACCAAGAAAAGCCATGGGTCAACTTGGGGACCCCATGGATCCACTTTTGTTGGGAAATGACATAAATTACTTTTTATTTAATGTTAAAGTGAAAATGACACAAACATAATATGTTTTGCGAAAACAATTTTTAAGTGGGGTTATGCAAGTACAAATTTTGATTATAAATATTCATTGGAAATCTAAAAAGATTTCCTATATCATAGTATTTGTTTTATAATTTTTAGACATTAAATATATTTAATTATTTATGACATAATAATGATGCTGCGATGACATCATTATTTGACGATTTAAATAAAATAAAAAGATAATGTAAAATCTATGAACTACACATGTCCAAAACCAATTTAATGAGTGGATTTCAAACCCTTATCACCTTATCCACTAATTCTATCAATGTGGGACCTTTTGAAACCGAAACACATTTTCAAATAAAGTAATGTTTCTTTACTTTCCAAAAGTGCCCCTCCTCTCCCCTTATAAAAGGCCCCCACCTCTACCTCATTTCACACACTCTTCAACCCTTTGGCTCGGCCAACCCCTGCCCATTTGCTCTGTCCACATCCCTCTCCTCATCCTAGAGGATTACCTTTGGGAAGAATCCTTTCAAAGGAAGCCTTTAGGCTCAAATCAAAAGGAGTTACACTTTTAAACGTAATTCATTCTCTCATGTTCATTTGTTTTATTTTGCTTCTCCAACCCCCTAAACTCTTTTTATTTACTTCTTTTGTAACAACACCAGTATCTTCAATATACTAGGATGTTGTTATAAGATTTATTCGAGCTACACTCTCACACAACTACATCAAATGGTTAAAGAACATACGGTTTCCGTGGATGGCGAAATTCTGCCTTCCGAAACGATGATTGTTCAATACTCATTTAACACCTTCAAAGGTGGACATTATGATGTCACTATTTTTATATATGATATATAATATGTTTATGTTTTATTTATGCTTCTGTATTTTTCATTTTTTTTCTTACCTTTATGGATTCCATTATGGGTATACACGATATCTTCATTTAAGGAAGTGCGGACTACCGCCCCCTCAAAGTGATTTGATTCGTTAAATACCATATGTGGGATGTATAAAGTATGGAAATATGATATTATATATGATATTATACTGGAATTATAATATAACTTTATATAATTATTATTCCATTCTATAAAATACGAAATAGAAATGAAAGTAGCGTTCATGCGTACGTACGGCTTACCGTCTCCATGAACGGTGCATTTCATTTCTTACCTCTAAATGATTATGTAATGTTATAAATGCATGCATGTACTGGATATATATGACATATATGATATCTACATAATGAATACAATTCTGGATACAATAAACATTTGGCCACACGAACAACATGTAATTGTAAGAAGTCCACTTTCGACTTAAGAACCAAATATCGGCAAAACGAATATTATTAACTTAAATGATTACATAATGTTTATGACATGGTAATAAGTGGTATAAAAGTAATAATGAACTTGAAAAAGGTTCTTAAGGAATTATAAATTAACTCAAGTTTATTATTCAGGAGATTAAAGAAAGATCGAGTCAAGTCGGACCCGAGGTAAGGGATCCTACTCCTCTCTTTCTTTTTAAGTACACACTTTTATGTCATTCCTTTTAAAGCTCATCTTTCTTGTTATTGGGATGATATTTTATATTAAATTTACTGTAATTTTTATGTTCATGTGATGAGAGACCCTATTCTCTCTCATCAATCCATTTTGGAAGTTTTAAGTGGAGCCGTTAGGCTGCTGAGTTTTCGTAAGGGATTTTTCATCTCACTTTTATTCCGGTGAGATTTATGCTACATTTGCCACAAATTCCATTGAGTGGTGTATTTACTGCACAATATTCTACTCTTTGTGTAATATACCTTAGTTTATGCATATTTAAATCAATGATCTATTGTCCTTCTTTCATGGGGTGTATGTTTTGAAAGATACCCAAGTCGGTAAGGGAACCTTTCACCCTCCTCTTTTTAAAAGACTTCTTTTATTGGGTATTTTAATTTACATATTGTTATGTTGGGATATGTTCTCATATATCCTTAATGATGTAAATTTTGTGTCCAAGTGATGAGATACTCTTTTTATCTCTCATCAACTCATTTTGATGTGATGCCGTTAGGCAGTGAAGGGAACTTTTTAACCCAATTTCGATTTCTTTGGGTTCAACTTGTAGTCATTGAATATGTCATCCATTGAATATGTGTGATTGACCTTTTATTGTTTTACACTTAATATCCACTTATATTGGGTGTGTATATATTTGTCACACATATTTTGAGATTTATTTGTCCTTAATTTAAGGATACCTTCTTTATAAGGGATTTCATCACATTTGACATTTCTATTGAGGGTTCATCGTTGTTATGCACCAATTCAATCTTATATGGTGTATATACTGTCCTTTGGAGTATTATATCATGAATCCTTTTAATCTCATGATATTATAAAGTTCTGACTAAAGGTTATTCCTAGATTATTGTATTCAAGTGTCTCTAATTTTTGTAAAACCCCTTTAACCAAAATATCGTTTTAAATGTTTTAATTATTTGTTCTTATTAATATCCATGTTTTCAAAATGGTTTTAAGGATTTATTTATATGGATATTAATGGTTTAAAAAGTTAAAATCTTCAAGGTGGTATGGGACACTTTGATTCAAAAATCTCTTTATTAAATGTTTTAAATGGTTTTGGAAATGGTTTCTTTTTGAATGGATTCATTATTTCCATATCCTAAAATGTTATATTGTGATTGAAATGTGGAAATGTTATGTTTCCTTTATTCATGTTTATGTGATACGATTATGTTATGGTTCTTGGGCATTGTTATGAAGAACGGGTGGTTCCGTGATAAACTAAGGGCGGGTGAGCCCGATATAGCTCTCCAATGCATTGGGTAATGCGAAGGAGTGAAACGTTAAGGTTTCTCCGAAGAGATTTTAGGGAATATACTGTGATGGGTATTCCAAACGTAACCAAGAGGGTTACTCCCCACGTAAGAATGTTATGAATGCCTCAAGTTACCTTTATGTCTTATGTTTTCTATGATTTATTCATGGTTTGATGAGGTATGTTAAAGTGCCTATGTTTTATGGGTAAAGTATGATTTCATTCTTATGTATATATGAACTCATGTTTCCTTTCCATATTTTTATAACCCTTACTGAGCTTTTTATGCTCATCCCAAGTTTTTGAAATGTTTTTCACAGGTCAAGGGAAAGGTACATGATAAGATGATAGAGTCAAGGATGTGTCAAGAAATAATCCATGTTTTATTTTAAATGTGTTTCCATTGATGGGAATGAAGAATACTATCTTTATGTAACCACTTTGTTTATATGAGGAATGTAATGCATGTTTCATGATCTAATTCTCTAAAACTCTAAACCTGAAAAGATCCTCAATGTGTAATCTTGTAATAACTCAAGATTAAGTAAGGTTTAAGGCTGGGGCCTTATAACTACGGATGATGAATGAAAAGATTAAATGTGATAAATAACTTGTTGATTAATAAAGTGGTTTTTTATAATAAAACACCTCCAACAGAGGTGCACTATCTACAAACCAAAAAGTAGTGATGGTTGTTATATCATGGTTAGATTTAGTTTAATATTTTCCTATGTTTTCTTTTTGGTGTTTATATATGGAATGTTATGAATGGCCCCTTTGATGTGGTTAAATGATGTTTCCCACATGAGTTAAATGAGGATTATGCCGTGTAGTTGTTATTAAGAAAGTAATTCTTATTATATCTCTTGTGGCCCATGTGAGTTATGTTAAAGTCAATTCCATGAGCTAGATTATTAAACATGAATCACCTTTTGGATTTTCTTATTAAATGGAACAGAATTGCTTTGGCCTTGGACACCCATAGTTGTTCCTTTTTATCTCATGTCATGGGATGTCAAACCTATAATTAATTTTTAGATCAATTTTTGAATGAAATTGACTAATTGGGAAGGTATGAGTGACCTTGACTCTTCACCCATAGTATGCCATTGATTTATTTTGAGTGACTTGCATTTTTAGGTCTATGTCTATGTGAGTTTGATGCTACCATTTTAAAGACCCATAAAATTCAAGGAAAAGTTTTTCTTAATTTTCATTGAGATTTTATAAGAACGTAGTTTCAGACGGCACTTGATTCTGAGGCCCGGTGTGCCCGGAATTTCTATCCAAAGTTTAGCTCGGGTACATTCAGTGAACGAACGAGTGGGAATTCCTATCTTTTGAACCGGTGCTCAGAATCGAATTCCGAGGGCACCGATGGAACCGTAGTGCCAGTAATTGCTTAGGAACACTTGTTCCGGAGTTGCGTTTTCACGAGAGTTGATGATAAAAATTGTGGAAGTTTAATTTATAATTATTCTACAATTTTTATTTTACTCTAATTGATTAATCCTTTGGATGGAAGTTGGGTGACTACCCAACCTCCCTTGGGAGAATATGAGAGTGGTGGGGCCCACACGAACCCCACCCCTTCATATCCTCTAAACCCCCTCAACTCCCATTTAAATTTTGATAACTTAAGATTATTAACTTATGGATTTAATGTGGTGAGTTAAATGTAAGTTTTTGAAATTCAAACTCTTGAATTTCAAAAGCCTTGTTGTGTTAATAAAATTAGTTGAGAACTTATTTTATTTGGGTTGGTGTTTAGTTGTTTGAGAGCTTTTGGAGGAAAAGCTAAGGAAGTCTTGAGTTCTTCATTCCCTTTGACGAAGAACGCGAAGAACGAACGATCTCCGACGTGGAGCGCCGAGCCCTCGGAGACCGTATTCCGTGACACCGACCTGCGAAACGATGTCTTATTCCACGAAGTTCTTCTTCCGCGACGTCTCTTCCGCGACGGTTTTCCGCAACGAAATCTCCATCAACGTCTTCGAATCCTCGCTTCGCGACGCCGATGTTCGTCATCTCTTTTATCATGGTAGGGGATTTTATTTTATTTAATTATTTCTGTTCATGATTCTAGTTTGTCGTTCTTCGTAGATATACGACCAATGTTATCGTTTAACGAGATGGGGTCGGACCGCACAAACACGGCCGACCCTCTTCTTTATCCTTGTTTGATACTTTGTGTTTTGGACGGAATAGCGTGGTGTCGTCACACCACGCGGGAATCGCACGACAAGTAATTGAAGGCACCATCGCACCGCGCCGTGAAGTTGAACAAGGACGCGACACCGTCGCGCCGTGTTGAAGAAATCTGAAGACGCTTCGGCCGGAGTGGGTCCGCGGCGGAGGGGCGCGGTTCCGTCGCACCGAGCCGGACGAATCAAGTCGTGGCCGGTTCCGGGCCGCGGTGGAGCAGGGTGACCGGCGGCCGGTTCCGGGCCGCTGGTGTCGGTGATGGAGGAAGGACCAGCCGTCGCCGGTCCTTGTCGGCAGAACCGGCCAGCCGGTGCGGGCCTGCCGGACAAAGGAGAGTCGGGGGAATTAATTCCTCCAGCTGGCCAGATCAAACGACCACCATCAATGGGGGGGCGGTTACACCGGGGGGGAGGTGCCCCCCTTGCCAAAACAGCTCGGCCAATGGCCGAGCTGGCCAGCGCGCTGTACCCAGGCCAGGCCGGGCTGCGTCCTGCCGGTCCGGGCTGACCCGGACCCAGTGCGGGTCGACCTGGTTCGGGCCGACCGGGGGGGGCTCGGGCAGGGTCGGTCTCGGGCCCGAAACCCCCGTTTTCGGACCATCTTCGGTCTTTTGCCAATAACATGGGCTACGGACCTCCATTTGACGCACTGTCAGTTGAGATTTGATCATTGAATCGAGACGGTCGTTTCGGTATATCGCACACAAGGTTTCAGAATACTTTGAGTTCGGCCGGGTTGGTTCGTACACGAAACAAACCGGGCCCTCGGAGCGGAAACGCTCATATCTGAAGCTTCGGACGTCCGAATGATGTGCCATCGACTTTGTTGGTTTCCTCATAGTGAGATGGATCTTTTGGTTTACTCCGCCCGAGGTTTGGATGCAGGTGGAGTACGGTTGGGTTGGTTTTTCCTTAAAAACCAACCGGGGCCCTGGGACGAAAAAGTCAATAACTCTCAGACCGGGCGTCCGATTGACGCGTCGTCTGCGACGTTCAGTTCCTGTGGACAATACAGAACTTTTGGATACATCAACTCTGTACTATGTGTCAGTTGTTGTATCAGCCTCTCGGCTCGTGGAGCGAACCCTCCTGAACGATCTTGCTGTGTGCAGGAACCCTAGTGTTGGCTGCGACTGCTACTGTGATTGCGACGACGGCTGTGTAGAGATCCTCAGTGGATTCGATGATGACGACTACAATACTCAGCGATCCTGTGTGGATCAGTGCTATCGATCCTGTGTGGGTATGATCCTGTGTGGGTCAGTGCTCAGCGGTTCTGTGTGAGCCAGCGCCTACAGATCCGGTGTGGGTCTGATCCTGTGTGGGTCATTGTGGGGGTTAGTACCTATCGATCCTTTGTGGGTCCGACGACTTAGATGGATCAGTGATCATCTCTATCGTCTTCCGAAGAAGTATACCTGTGTGAGCTGAATCTTGTTTTCTTCCATATGTGTATTGTGTTGTGTTATCCTGTGTGGATTACGTTTTGCTTTACTGTGTGGAATACTAGTGCTTTCCAGTGTGGACTGGGTTGTACTTGGGCTCGGAGGATGGAGCGTATTGGAATTGATGACTTAGGTATATGTATGGGCATATACCTAAGCAGTGTCGGTTGTTACTTCGTGATTGTATCTTTCCTTTCTGGATTTTGGGAGACCCTCAGGGGGTCTTGGGGTCCCTACTGACTAGCTTATACTCACCCCTGCACGGGCTATTCCCGCACTACGTTGTGTTGGTTGCAGACGATGGACAGTGCTGATCGTGGTGGAGGCTTGCGGAGAAGAACGATGCCTGGAGGTGGACCACTGGGCGGGATGTACTCGGAGTGGTAGGTTGGACTGAGGAGCAGTGGAGGCTTTCTGTACCCACCCTTCAGGTGGGATTCCCTGTGGACATCTCTTCGTTGCATCTTTACCTTTCAGTTTTTGTTTTCCCATTCGAGTTGTACTTTACTTTCATTTTGGGATTGTATACTGGCCTACTTACTTTTCCGCACTTACTCTTGTACCAGATTTTACTTAGTGTTTACTTCTACTGCTTGTTTACTCGGTGGTGTTAGTTTACTTTACAAAGTCAATGCCTTCCCTTTTCACCGAGATTTATGCCTTGGTTCTATTCGCCAGCCCCTGGCCTATGGAAGGCGGGCTTGGGGTAGTCACGGCACGGGCCCCGAGGACGGGTCGTGACTAATTGGTATCAGAGGAGTTCGGTTCTACCGCGAACTCTGATCTTTTCTATGTGAAGAAATAGTGTATAGCATATTGGGTGTGGTTATCAGTCCATGGAGTTCAGTGTTGGTGTGGCGGCCGACGTATCCGTACACTAGGACCCTGATTTCTGATTTCCGACTTAATGCACAAAAACATTTATTGCATGTGTGTTTTATGTTTTCTTTGTGATTACTTTGTATCAGCTCACCAGGTATACTGTTATGACCGTGGTGCACCCGTTCCATTTTCAGGATGGCCCCACGATGGTAGCCAGCTAGGGTTCCGAGAGTCGAGCGTGATGATAGCCCACTGAGCGACGAGGCCTTGGTGTAGGGCCCTTTGTCAGAAGTGGCACCGGCGGTATCTCTACCCGCCGAGCCACCGATGCTTTCAGAACCAGTCGCTAACGATGCACGTCGCCTCAGTGCACTACATGAGTTCCAACACCATCAACCGCCAAGGTTCCGCGGGGAGACGGACCCCCAGGTAGCCGAGGACTGGCAGGAGGCAGTGGTGAGAGTTTTCAGGTTAGTGAGGACACCAACAGACCTCATGGTGATCCTCGCAGCGAGCCTACTGCACGCATCAGCAGGCAGATAGTGGAGCTTGATTCTCTAGGTGCACGATGAGGCATCTCTTCTCTGGACGGACATAGAGAGCCTCTTCCGCTCGGAGTTCGTCCCAGCCACCCTCCGTGCGGTGCACATTCACGAGCTTCTTCCGCTGCGGCAGGTCAGCATGATGGTCGCCCAGTACTCGGTGAGATTTACCGATCTCTCGCGCTACTCTACAGACATGGTACGGGACCCGTTCTTCCGAGCCCGGACCTTTGAGTAGGGATTGAGACACGAGATCAGGGCATCACTGATCTCCCTCAGCATTCTGACTCAGACAGGAGTACTGGAGCGAGCCCTTTTGATCGAGAGTTTTCTTGCTGAGTCTACACCAGCGCCGAGACCCACCGTAGGGCGGCACATAGCAGATTCTTCTGCAGTAGGCAGTCGACGGATGACTCTTGGGTCCAGGCAGACCAGACCCTCAGGAAGACGACCTCAGGACACTGCCTCACCAGTGCGGGGCACACAGCGCGGAGCCAGTCTTTCGAGAGGCAGGCAGTGCTACTCATGCGGCGGGCAGGGCCACATGGCTCGTGACTGCCCGACCCGCCGTGCCGAGGAGCAGCAGACGGTTGAGGGACCACTGAGGCAGAGGCAGAGGTTCGACTGTGGCGGTCCACAGGGAGGAGGTGAATGAGGTAGGGGAGTTGGCCGAGTAGCAGGTGGTGGGCGACGCTTTGAGGCTCTACCACCACCACCACCAGGAGGTCCACCCCGACCACAGGGAGCTGGTGGGCTGAGACAGGCACAACTCCAGGCAACATAGGCCTACGACCACGGCGCGCCCGAGATGATTTGATGTAATATCTGTGTCTATTCCACCCTTTCTGCAGTTCTTATAGTCACATGAGCGAGTCACTCTTTCATAGCCGCTGCCCTTGTTCGGAGCTCGGAGATTCCGACAGAGCCGTTGGCTCGATCCTTACGGCTTGAGACTCCTACGGGAGCAGACTCGACGATTACACACTAGTGCTGGAAGTGTGAGCTTACTCTAGGAGGTGAGAGATTCGGCTGGGATCTTCTTATAGCAGCGTCGAGGCCTTTCGACGTGATCTTGGGAATGGATTCGTTGTCTACATTCCATGCACAGATTTACTGTATTAGGCGCAAGGTGCGATGTGTACGCACCGACGGGAGCAGGTTCACCTTCACCGGTGAGAAGGGACCCTTCGCAGCACAGGATGGACTTCCGCAGAGGAGAGGACAACCCATCACCCATCAGTTGGCTAGCCTCATCCTAGGAGTAGTTGATGTGCGGAGTCCTGGTTTTCCTGCAGTGGTGGATCAGTATGCATTCATTTTCCCCGACGACGTTCCAGGGCTACCTCATCGCAGAGAGGTAGACTTTTATATTGATCTGTACCCCGGGATAGCCCCGATATCGACTCCAGCATATCGGATGGCCCCCGCCGAGCTTCGAGAGCTACAGGTACAGTTGGAGGACTTTCAGGGCAAGGGGTTCATCCGACCCAGTGTTTCACCCTGGGCTTCCCCGATATTGTTCGCCAAGAAGGCGGACGGGAGCTTGCGACTTTATGTCGACTATCGTCGCCTGAACCAGGTGACAGTGAGGAACAAGTATCTGCTACCGAGGATTGATGACCTCTTCGATCAGCTCAAGGGAGCAAGGTGGTTCTCGAAGATAGACCTCAGGTCAGGCTATCATCAGCTCAGAGTTCGAGACGAGGACATGCAGAAGACGGACTTCAGATGTCGGTATGGCCACTATGAGTTCTTGGTTATTCCTTTCGGCGTAGCCAATGCTCCAGCAGTGTTCATGGCCCTCATGAACAGGATCTTTCAGCCATACCTTGATCGATTTGTCGTGGTCTTCATCGACGACATTTTGATTTACTCGATGACTACGGAGGAGCACGCCTACCACTTACCGGTTGTACTAGACACACTCCGAGAGCACCAGCTTTATGGTAAGCTCTCGAAGTGTCATTTATGGATACGCGAGGTCCACTTCATGATACATGTCATCTCTAAGGCGGGAGTTGCAGTGGATCCTGGGAAGATCGGGGCAGTGCTAGCTTGGGAGCCACCCGGGAGCATGACGGAGGTGCGGAGTTTCTTGGGTCTAGCTGGATACTACTAGAGATTTGTGCCAGACTTCTCCAGAGTTTCAGCACCACTCTCAGCTTTGACGAAGAAGGGGAAACCCTTTTTGTGGTCAGATAGATGTCAGAAGAGCTTCTAGGAGCTGAGATAGAGATTGACCATCGCACTTATCTTGAGGTTTCCTAAGGAGGGAGTAGGGTACGTAGTCTACTGCGATGCATCAGGGACCAGACTCGGATGTGTCCTGATGCAGGAGCGGGCAGTTATCGCCTATGGATCACGTCAGTTGAGGCCACATGAGCAGAACTACTCTACCCATGACCCCGAGTTATCAGTAGTAGTCTTTTCCCTGAAGACATGGCGACACTACCTGATGGGAGAGCGCTTTACAGTCTTTTCTGACCATCAGAGTCTCAGGTACATCTTCTCACAGAAGGAACTGAACCTAAGATAGCGACGATGGCTCGAGTTCCTCCAGGACTATGAATTTGAGATAGTCTATACACCTGGGAAGGGGAACGTGGTAGCCGATGCTCTCAGCAGGAGGACGGGCATTCAGATACTTGAGGAGGGGACAGAGTAGCTAGCCTCTTTGTAGATATCCTTCGTGGATAGAGATAGAGCAGCCTTCCTTCAGTCTCTCACAGTCACTCCTCCACTACTACACCGAGTCAGAGAGGCACAGCATGGGTACGCTGACTGTGAGATGCGGCATGCGCAGATATCCTCAGGACAGGAACCTGATGGTTTCTCCTTTGGAGCAGAGCACGAAATATTTTTCAGAGGACGTACCTTGGTATAAGTTTCATTACAGGAGGAGGTGCTGAGAGAGTTTCACACTTCTCCTTTGGCGGTACATCCTGGTGTGGCGAAGATGTACCAGGATCTCAGGCGATAGCACTGGTGGCCAGGCATGAAGAAGGTTGTGGCAGAGTTCGTTTCTCGATGCCTCACCTGCCAGCAGGTGAAGGCAGAGCATCAGGTACCAGCATGCTTGGTACAACCTTTGGAGGTCCCGGAGTGGAAGTGGGACGGGATATCTATGGACTTTGTGAATGGACTTCCACGCACTTCCAGAGGTCACGACTCTGTTTGGGTGATTGTCGACCAACTCACCAAGTTGGCTCACTTCTTACCTATCAGAGATCAGGGCTCGGTGGAGAGCTTGGGTTGTCTCTACGTTCAGGAGATTGTACGGCTTCACTGTGTGCCATCATCTATCATCTCCGATAGAGATGATCGCTTTACTTCCTGGCATTGGAAGGGGTTGTAGGAGGTGTTCGGGACGCAGCTATGTCTGAGCACTGCCTTTCACCCTCAGACGGATGGTTAGACGGAGAGGACCATTCAGACTCTCGAGGACATGCTCCACGCATGTGTCCTCGACTTTGGTCGCAGCTGGGAGGACCACTTACCCTTGGTGGAGTTTGCGTACAACAACAGCTACCACTCCACCATCGGGATGGCACCATACGAGGCGTTGTATGGAAGACCTTCCAGATCTTCTTTGTGATGGATAGACACTGGGGAGTCGACACTTGTGGGACCAGAGATGGTCCGGTCCACGACAGAGAAGGTCCAAGTCATCCAGGAGTGGATGAGGATAGCACAAAGCCGGCAGAAGTCGTATGCTGATAGGAGGTGGAGGCCACTAGAGTTCGAGGATGGCGACCGCGTCTTCTTGCGTGTCTCACCTCGACGTGGATTACTGAGATTTGGCCAAGGCGGCAAGTTGTCTCCACGCTTCATCGGAACATTCCAGGTCGTCAGCAGGATTAGCGAGGTGGCTTATCGTCTGGCTCTACCACCTCAGTTGCACCGGGTGCACGACGTCTTCCACGTATCTCAGCTGAGAAGATACGTGCATGACCCAATGCATATCATTGACCATGGGGAGATTGACGTTGATGATGGGAAGACTTTTGCAGAGGTCCTAGTAGAGATCGAGTATCGACAGGAGCGGGTCCTACGTGGCCGGTCGATTCCTCTAGTGCACATCAGATGGCAGCACGGGAACCTCCAGGAGAGCACTTGGGAGCGGCAGGCTCAGATGCGTGCTCAGTACCCACTTTTGTTTCCCTAGTTTTTGATGTATCTTTACGTGGAAGTAAAGCCTTGAGGTGGGAGTAATGTAAAGACCCGTAAAATTCAATGAAATTTTTTTCTTAATTTTCTTTGGGATTTTACAAGAATGCGGTTTCAGACGGCACTTGATTCCGAGACCCGGTGTGCCCGGAATTTCTATCTGAAGTTTAGCTCGGGTACATTCATTGAACTAATGAGCGGGAATTCCTATATTTTGAACCGGTGCTCGGAATCGAATTCCGAGGGAACCGATGGAACCACAGCGCTGGTAATTTCTTAGGAACACATGTTCCGGAGTTGAGTTTTCATGAGAGTTGATGATAAAAATTGTGGAAGTTTAATTTATAATTATTCTACAATTTTTATTTTACTCTAAGTGATTAATCCTTTGGATGGAAGTTGGGTAACTACCCAACCTCCCTTGGGAGGTTATGAGGGTGGTGGGGCCCACACAAACCCCGCCCCTTCATATCCTCTAAAACCCCTCAACTCCCATTTAAATTTTGATAACTTAATATTATTAACTTATGGATTTAATGTGGTGAGTTAAATGTAAATTTCTGAAATTCAATCTCTTGAATTTCAAAAGCCTTGTTGTGTTAACAAAATAAGTTGAGAACTTATTTTATTTGGGTTGGTGTTTAGTTGTTTGAGAGCTTTTGGAGAAAAATCTAAGGAAGTCTTGAGTTCTTCATTCCCTTTGACGAAGAACGCGAAGAACGAATGATCTCTGATGTGGAGCGCCGAGCCCTCGGAGACCGTCTTCCGCGACACCGACCCGTGACGCGATGTCTTCTTCCACGACGTTCTTATTCCACGACATCTCTTCCACGACGGTTTTCCGCGACAAAATCTCCGTCAACGTCTTCGAATCCTCGCTTCGTGACGCCGATGTTCGTCATCTCTTTTATCAAGGTAGGGGATTTTATTTTATTTAATTATTTCCGTTCATGATTTTAGTTTGTCGTTATTAGTGGATATACGACTAAATGTTATCATTTACCGAGATGGGGTCGGACCGCACAAACACGGCCGACCCTCCTCTTTATCCTTGTTTGATACTTTGTGGTTTGGACGGAATGGCGTGGTGTCGTCGCACCACGCGGGAATCTCACGGCAAGTAATTCGCGGCGCCGTCGTGCCGCGCCGTGATGTTGAACAAGGATGCGACACCGTCGCGCCGCGTCGAAGAAAACCGAAGACGCTGCAGAAAGAGTGGGGTCGTGGCGGAGGGGCGCGGTGCCGTCACACCGCGCCGGAAGAATCAATTCGTGGCCGGTTCCGGGCCTCGGCGGAGCAGGGTGACCGGCGGCTGGTTCCGGGCCGCCGGTGTCGGCGATGGAGGAAGGACCGGCCGTCGCAGGTCCTTGTCGGCAGAACCGGCCTGCCGGACAAAGGAGAGCCGGGGGAATTAATTCCCCAGGACGGCCAGATCAAACGGCCCCCATCAATGGGGGGGGCGCGGTTACACTGGGGGGGCAGGCGCCCCCCTTGCCAAAACGGCTCGGCCAATGGCCGAGCTGGCCAGCGCGCTGGGCGCGCTGTGCCCAGGCTGGGCCGCGCCGGGCCGGGCCGACCCGGACCCGGGGCGGGTCGACCCGGTTCGGGCCGACCGGGGGGGTCTCGGGCCGGGTCGGTCTCGGGCCCAAAACCCCCGTTTTCGGACCATCTTCAGTCTATTGCCCATAACATGGGCTACAGACCTCAATTCAACGCACAGTCAGTTGCGATGCGATCCTTGAATCGAGACGGTCGTTTCGTTATATCGCACTCAAGGTTTCGGAATACTTTGTGTTCGGCCAGGTTGGTTCGTACATGAAACCAACCGGGCCCTCGGAGCGGAAATGCTCATATCTTAAGCTCCGGACGTCCAAATGACGTGCCGTCGACTTTGTTGGTTTCCTCTTAGTGAGACAGATCTTTTGGCTTAATCCGCCTAAGGTTTGGATGCAGGTGGAGTACGGTCAGGTTGGTTTTGCCTTAAAAACCAACTGGGCCCCTGGGACGAAAAATCCAATAACTCTCAGACCGTGCGTCCGATTGATGTGTCGTCTACGACGTTGAGTTCCTGTTGACAATACAGAACTTTTGAATACACCAACTCTGGACTATGTGTCAGTTGATGTATCAGTCTCTCAGCTCGTGGAACAGACCCTCCCGAACGAGCTTGCTATGTGTGGGAACTCTAGTGCTGGCTGTGACTGCTACTGTGACTACGATGACGGTTGTGCAGAGATCCTCAGTGGATTCGACGACGACGACTACAACACTCAGCGATCCTGTGTGGATCAGTGCTATCGATCCTGTGTGGATCAGTGCTATCGATCCTGTGTGGGTCCGATCTTGTGTGGGTCAGCGCTCAGCGGTTCTGTGTGAGCCAGCGCCTACAGATCCTGTGTGGGTCCGATCCTGTGTGGGTCATTGCGGGGGTTAGTACCTAACGATCCTTTGTGGGTCCGACGACTTAGATGGATCAGTGATCATCTCTATCGTCTTTCGAAAAGTATACCTGTGTGAGATGAATCCTGTTTTCTTTCCTATGTGGATTGTGTTGTGCTATCCTGTGGGGATTACGTTTTGCTTTCCTGTGTGGAATACGTATGCTTTCCTGTGTGGACTGGGTTGTACTTGGGCTCGGAGGTTGGAGCGTATTGGAATTTATGACTTAGGTATATGTATGGGCATATACCTAAGTAGTGTCGGTTGTTACTTCGTGATTTTATCTTTCCTTCGTGTTTTATCCTTTGTGGATTTTGGGAGACCTTCGAGGGGTCTCGGGGTCCCTACTGAGTAGCTTATACTCACCCCTGCACGGGCTATGCCCACACTACGTTGTGTTGGTTGCAGACGACGGACATCGCTGATCGTGGTGGAGGCTTGCGGAGCAGAATGGTACCTGGAGGTGGACCACTGGGCGGGACGTACTCGGAGCGGTAGGCTGGACCAAGGAGCAGTGGAGGCTTTATGTACCCACCCCTCATGTGGTATTCCCAGTGGACAGCTCGTCGTTGCGGCTTTACCTTTCATCTCTTGTTTTCCCTTTCGAGTTGTACTTTACATTCAGTTTGGGTTTGTATACTGGCCCACTTACTTTTCCTCACTTAGTCTTGTACCAGCTTTTACTTAGTGTTTACGTCTACTTCTTGTTTACTATGTGGTATTAGTTTAATTTACAAAGGAAATGCCTTCCCTTTTCACCGGGATTTACGCCTTGGTGCTAGTCGCCAGCCCCTGGCCTATGGAAGGCAGGCTTGGGGTAGTCACGGCACAGGCCCCGAGGACGGGTCGTGACAACCATGCCATGTAGTAGGTTATTGTTCTTCAAAAGCTTGTTATCAAAGTTTTCCCATGTGATTGAAATGATGACTAATTCATGTGGTATATTGATAGTCTTATTAGGCATGTTATGTTAGAAATTTCTAAGTGAGTATTTAAAAGTATTTTGAATTGATATATCTTGTAAGTTATGTTGAGACCATGCTATTAAATTAGATGATTAAGCATGAGAAGCTCATTGCTATAATATTCCCGCATTAGTTAAATTATGATAAATCCATGGTTTAGTTTTTATGTGTGTGTTGCTTAATATATATTTTATTCCCATGTGAGTAAACAAAAGTCTGAACCTTATGAGTTTGGCCAATGCCTAAATCACCCTCTTGAGGTGAGTTTCTTAAATGATACTCCTGATTTTCACCATGGCATGTTAAATGAATTATATAAAATTAATTGAAATAATCAAATGGTTAAGAGGCATTGGTGATACGTGGATTCATATTAGAATGTCCTGGATGTAATCAATTTCCTTGAACCAAGTTTATAAAAAGGGTTATACATGGATCCAATTAATGGATTGAATAAACGGCCTCTTGAGGTTTGACTTATAAGTTGACTGACACATGGATTCATATTAGAATGACATGGATAGACTCATAGGGGATTTTGACTTATATATTGAGTGATACATGAATCTAGTTACATGAGATATTCCATTGACAAAATCAAGGGGAAAATTATTACATGTCGTGGGTGATACTTGGGGTTTTTATATAAGACAAACAAGGATGGATTCAGATGACATTGATATTATACCTCACCTAGAGCGATATTGGGTTCTTAAGAGGTTTTTTATGGATGGTATTGTTGGGAGTTGGTTGATACTATACCTTGAGTGATTCTTGAATTCCATTAGGAATGTAAAGGATGGACTCAGGTTCTAATTTGATTAATGAATTAAATGGATCAAGTGACCCATATTCTTATCCCAAGCACATGCTTGGATTAGGTAATAATTAGGCTTCAAATATGGCCTTACTAGGTATCTTGATTGTATCTTAAGAGGGACATCAGGCTACCCACCAGGTCTCAAGATTTATTTAATTAATGAGTTGTTGCCTTATTTAAACATGGTAAAATAAAACAGTTATGGGTATTAAATCAGATATATCTAACTTAAATGAGTTTTATTTAAACATATATATGTATACATTGATTCGTGGACATTATAGGTTGCTTAATTTTGAGTACTTACTTATATTTTATATATCTTCTTGCACTGTTACATATTTATAGAATAGGTTCGATTGGGTATGACATTGTGGGTACTTGCCTACTGATATTTATATCTCACACCCAGCTTGGGTACCATTTTTTCCCGAGTAGACCAACACTTTTTAAGGCTATAGACCATTCTTTTTTAATATTTATTTTATCTATAATTTCGGATAAAAAGGCTAAGTTGGAGCTCGAGATGCTCGGGGAGATCACCCTTCAGGATTTTCTATCATTTTATTTAATTTACACTAAAACTTAAATCATATTGATTGTAATTATTTTGAATTGTGTAACATCATATATCATAAATACATTATATGAACAAGTATTGGATATCTTTTGTTTTAATTTGATATTGAGTCTTTCTTCAGTTGTTTTTTTTATTTCATTATACTTCTTTAGCTGATATCTGAGTATTACTATCTATTTACCACTTTTCACTCTGATATTGAGGGTATATTCTCTCCACTATATTACATTTACACCCTATCTTCTAGTCAGCAGCCTCTGCCATATGGGGAGATGCTCTTAAAGACATGTAGCAACTTATTTGTCTACCGATTTAGTGGTATGTCGGAGCAGGATGTTAAAAGGTGGTATCACAAAAAATTATTACATTTTTATTACTATTTTGGGTTATTATATAGAAGACTAGGAATGTTTCATCACATGGTAAATATTCATGCTTGGGGCTGATCACCCCATGTACAGGAAATGACCAAGTTGCCAGTGCTAGGGATTTTTTTGATACAATTCAATGTTACAGATGATGTGATTTCAACTTGGGTGAATGGTTTATTTTTCATGTCTTGTGGATTTAAAGAAATTTACGGTATTTTTCTTTTGGACTATAATATAAAGGAAGTAACATGACATGAATAATTGTAGGAACTAGTAAATTCACATTGCATGCATATTTTATGTCATGTGGCTGCATTAGTATGTTGCCTACTGTGTATGATTATGTGCCTTGAGTGATGTCAAGCATATATTTGTACCTATTGATGTAATCATTTAGTATTCCTCTCATTCAGTATGTCTTACTTTTAGTGTAACATTCTTAGATGATATATTCCATGATTTTTCTTCTTCTTGTAACATGCTATTTTTAATGTGAAAATGGTTTCATGTGGTGAAAAAAAAATTGTTGTGGTTTAGGCGGGAGCCAATTTTTAATTGTATGGTGTATGGGAACCTTATGATTTTGGAAAGGGTAACTTGTAAACTTGAACCGTATCTTGGCCTCTATAAATGTTTATATTTATTGACTAAATGAAAAAGTGCTGCTAATTTAAATGTTATAGTGAAATGTTTTTTGATTAATGGGAGATAAATGCCAACCTCAAGGTGTATAGGTAGCCTTATGGATTGGTAGAGGGTCATCCATGTGAATAAGCCTTATATAACCCTGGTAAATTTGGAAATGGTTATGATTATGGATTTTTAGAGGACCAACCTTCCCCTGGGATACACACTCAATCCTCTTCTATATCCCTCTCCATATGTTGATTCAAGGTGATTACTTCACAATTCTTCTCTGAATCACTAAGGTACAACCCTCATCTCCTCTTTCTCTTAGTTTTTGGATTCATTTCATCCTCTCCATCGCCCTGCTCAATTCATCCAAACACCATATGTTAGGTTTTGATCCAAATCATTGTTTTCTACAGGTTTTAAGTCATGTGGAGGCTTCCTTGGAACCCATGGGTTTGTCTTCCAGTGTCCACCGCCAAAGGTGAGGTGGATGGGTTTTATTTATATTTCCTCTATCAACTGGGGTAAGGTTCTAAACACATTGTTTTCCACACCCTTAATTTGACAATCATAAGCTATTTTGAGTCCCTAAAATTGATTACATAGAGTTTTAATCATACTTGGTGGTGTGCACACACATACATAAGTATATATATATATCCCATGTGTATTCCACCATATAGTGGGGAATACATGTTTTTTACTAGATGATATATATATATATATATACATATAAGAATGTATGTGAGTGAAAGTGTGAGATGGTTTTGAATGGTCACCGTATAATCTGACATGTTCTGAATGTCAGTTTGGTCTTCTCATGGAGGTAGGATCCCTACTATTGAATATTTTATTTAATAATTCTTAAATTTCTTCTTTAAATAATTCGATTTATTAGATTCCATGATAATTGGAATCACATAGCTTAAATGAAATGACTTAATGTGATAAATGAATTGTTGATGAATAAATTCATTTTGTTATAATAGAACCCCTCCAAAGGAGGTGCACTACCTCCAGTCCAAAAAATAGTGATATATTTTATATCATGCTTAGTTGTGGTTTGATATTTCTATTTGTCTTCTAGTTAGTGTTGATATATGGAATGTTTTGCATGACCCCTTTGATGTTGTTAAATGATTTTTCCCTCATTATATAAATGGGGACTAGGCTATGTAGTTATTTTTAAAAAATAATTCTTATTATATCTCTTGATTCCCATGTGAGTTATGTTAAATTATATGCCATGAGAAAGATTGTTAATCATGAAGCACACCTTGGGTTTTATTATTAAATAGAACTAGAAAGTATTTTCCATGGACACCCTTAGGTGTGCCTTTTTACCGCATATCATGGAATTTAAAATGTGTAATTGATTTTTAGATCAAATTTTTAATGAAACGGATTAATTGGAAAGTGATGAATTACCATGACCCTTGTTCCTTAGTCTGCCATTGCTTTATTAAGCATGAATTGCCATTGTATGTCTATTACCTTGTGTGTTTGACACTCCACACTGTGTAATTGGTTTTTGAGCATGAGAATCTTATTATAATGATTTTCCCATGTGTTTTAAATGATCACTATTCCATGCTGTAGTTTGATAGTCTTATTTGTCTTGTAATGTATGAATTGGTCATGTGAGTATTTAAATGTATTTTTAATATATATCCCTTTTAATTTATTTTGAGACCATGCTATGAAATTAATTGATTAATCATGGGAGTCACATTACCATAATATGATCACGTGAGTTATATTATATTAAGTCCATGTGTTAGCTGTTATTCATGTGATGCTTGTTATATGAATTATAACAAAGTGAGTAAATGAAAGGTTAGGCTTTATGAGGTTGTCCAATGTAACACCCCAAGAATTCATAGTATGTTATTTCGTCATAGTAATTCAATAACTTGCACAACACGCTACCCTAAGTTCATGCACACCATGAATTATCGTTCTAGCCATTAAAAAGCGGTTATGAATAGTATTAACTGAATTTTGAACTTTATATAGTCCTTATAATTTTATAATCCATATTATGAGTTTCTTAGACATAGTGTAAGAACAAATTCATTTTTTTCAGATAAAAGAAATATTTTTCAAAAAATGCAATTTTACTGCCTTTTAAAGGAGAACCCTTTTTAAATCCAATATTTGAAACTTTTATATATTCAATTTGACAAAATAAACTTATTCTTTAGAATCCGGACATAATATTTTAGTTTCAATAATTTTTTGGGGTTTTTCTAATTACTTTCATATTTGGGTGAATAGTGAAAAATACTATATTTTAACTGAAAACAACTTTTTTAATCAAAATTATTCATACTATTGAATTATAAATTTTAATGGTTTGGAAGAATAATTAGATTATTTTTTTACCATTTAATCTAATTATGGTCATTGTAAGTAATTTCACATTGAAATTGGACATAAACAAGTGTCAATCTTTGGATAAACATTGTTTCTTAAAAATACGCCTTTTGGTTTTTACAATGGGAATTAATTTTAAATTAATAAATGAAACTCCTATGTTTTTAAATTGGTAAAATATAATTCATCTTTGAATTTGGAATATCAAAATTATCTTAGGGTGAATTTTTTGTAATTTTTTCAAAACATTCAATTTTTGATAAATAGTGAAAAACACTGAGTTATTGTTTAAAACCGACTTTTTATTTAAATAATTATTTATTTTATTTAAATTTATTTTAGGTTAAAATAGATACATAATACCTATATATGTTCAATGTAATTCATTGGAGTCATTTTATAATAATTTTAGATATATAAAAAATTTATTGAAGTTTTTACCGCCTTTTACCCACTTCCTAGGACCATTTGCAAATTTACATAAAACATTATTTTACCACTTCTTTGAGTTGAATTTCAAAACATATAAAGACATGGTGGATATCAGTAATTAATATCTGGTTCAATAAGATGAAAATAATTTTTGGTGAATAGTAACGTTTTACTTTTACTTACCATGGTTAAAAGTAAATAGGGTAATTAAGGGTAAAACTGATATTATTATTACCGTAACAGATTTCCTAATTCTATTGGATAAGTATAATTCTACCAAAAACAACCATATGAATAAAATATGATCCTTTAGGTCCACTTGGATTAGATTAGGACATATATTATTATTTAATTCAAATAAGAGTTAAAAGTGTTAAATTCAATGTTTAATAACTAAACCATTTTTAATATAAGGTTACACATAAGATAAATTCGACTATAAATATTCATTAAAAATCTAAAAATATTTAATAAATAATGGTATTTTATTTATATTTTTTAGTCATCAAATGATTTAATTTATTTATGACACAATTTTAATTCATTAATTACTTAATTAATGATATATTAAAATAATTAATACTATAAATATCCAAATAAATGTAACATGAGACTTTTTATGAATTCCAATAGTTTTATTGGTTAATATTACATTTTAGGGTTGGTTAGATGGATTTTTTTGAAGTAATAATTCTGTTATGAATTTAGAAAAAACAATATTCCAAATAGTGTCAAAATTGACATAAAAGAGTTTTTAAAACAAATGTTATATTATTAATTTATATTCTATTCCTAAAAATATAAGGATCATCTAAAAGTATTATATAATTATAGTTGTACCATTAATGAACCAATTGGGGTTCTCTTGGAATTTTATAGTAATTTTATTAGTGATATAATATAAAAATACAAAGAGACATGGTAAGTGTCAAACTATTTAAGTTAGAGTTAAATCTAAAAGATAAAGTTAATATAGTGACCCAAAACTATCTAAAACCTATTGGTTGAGTGGATTTTGACCCATACCCACCATATCCTTTAAATTATTTATTTTGGAGCCATTGGAAACTGAAAATGATATTATTATAAAATACTTCTAGCTTTTCCAAAGGTTCCCCTCACCCCTCTTATAAAAGGGAACTCCCCCTTCTCTCAAATTCACACCTTCAAATCCATTTTTATTGGCCAAAGCCTACGCAAATACTCTCTCAACTATCCTCCATTCATCCTAGAGGCCTTAATTTAGTCAAAAAATTCAACCTAAGGAGCCCTTTTGATCAAATCAAAAGGAATAACCCGAAGAAGAGGTAAATATTTCATCACCTCTTTCAAGGTCCTTTCTTCCTCCACTTACTCTTTATATTTTGTTTCCATTATAAAATAATGACTCTAGAATATTTTATATACTGTAATTTTATTATAAATATGGTATAACCATATTCATTATTCTATTTATCCTTTCAATGACATGTCACCATATATGCGTACGTACGGCTTACTGTCTCCACGTCGTGGTGTAATTATTATTCAATACATTATTGTTGGGATGGGTATAATAATGATGTGTAATTAATTTAAATAATAAATATAACATGATAATTATTCTTTATATATGATATAACATCCAATTATATATTATTATAATATCAAAATAATGATATTTTCACTCGTGCGTACGTATGGATTACCGTCTCCACGAACGTGATGAGATTCATTCCCCGTCGTATCCATTCAAGAAAATTTTTCATTAGATGATTAAAAATAATGTTTAAAGACTTAATATAATTATGAATATGAATAAGATACATCCTATCCAAAATAAACATTACCTCTGTAACAAATCATATTAAGGAAAACAAATCAGTTTACACACGAAATGACGATAATACTAAGATATTATTAACAATGAAATGATAAAAGATCATATATGATATAGTATTAATGTATATGATTCTTATATAATTTAATAATTATTATTTTATCATTATAAAAGAGGTTAAACTACCCTCAACCAAGTAAAAGTACAAGGTATGGGTTAATTTCACAATCTCTTTATTATCCGAGGTTGTTTTTATGTAAGTATCTATTGGGACCTCTTTATCATCCAAATCTGTGTTTTATTGAAAAATGTATTTCAAAACATTTTCACTATTTACTAGAATATGGGATAAATTCATTTATACCCTTTTTTGACTTTTTATAATATTTTTATAAAGTAATCTTTCCACGGTTTTCCAAACAAGGTACTTTATGACCTTTTCAACAAAATTAAGGTAAGAATTGTTTTTTAACTTATACAGCGGGTGCGGATATTTTCCACCATTATAACATCGTCGAAGCTTCCCTTTCAATTTTATAATAATATTTTCAAATATAAATGTTTTCTTTTATAATTACATGACATTTAAATTATTTTATAATTGAAAGAGATATATATTTTAAAAGGGTTTGATTTCATTTATGTCAACATCCTTTGATGGATTTTATGTTTTTTTAAAGTTGATTTATTATAATACCAAACTTCCATATTTTATTGAAGTTTTTTTGATATGTCTTACTGTGGATGTGTTATTTCATACCATTCATGTTTTATGGATAAAGTATTGACATTACGTATACCAGTTTTAATACGAATGTTTATGTTATGTTTAAACATTTTTATGTAAGGAATGCATTGGACTTAGTAAGTGACGGGTGGAACCTGCTATAGCTCCTCGATGCATCGGTAGGTCTCATGATACATAATAGTGTCTTGGAATAAGGCCTTGACAAAATATAATTTTTATCCTTGGCACAAGGCTGTGACTATGTGGTTATGAAGTCTGGCATTATGTATTCCGTCATTATGAATGTGTCTATTAATATTGCATGTGATTATTCTCCTAGTAGAATATCCATGTGAGTACGTAAATGGAATTATTTTGATTTATATTTTCCATACTACGATGATTTTTATTTTGAAAAGGATTTTGTTTTAGTTCTATACATTGCCTTAAATGTGTATGCTTATTTATGAAACTTTTTTCTATATTGTTATCCTTACTGAGCATCTGAGCTCACCCCTTTCTATGTTTTATTTTTTACAGGATGCAAAAATGTATATTATGACTGACCTACAGGGATAGTCTATGGGATCTCAGTGTTTTCTATGGGAACAATGTTGTTTTAGTTTTCTATTTTATGATGTAACGTAAACCTAATGAATGTATCTAGTACTTCCAAGGCTACTAAACTAATCTGTCATTCGAGAATTGATCATTTGTGATCATGCCAATGATACGTAATAATGCACCGACTCTGAGCTTCTAGGTTCAGGGCGTTACAGTTTGTATCAGAGAAATTTATTACAAACCTTGGAAACTAGATTTATATAAACACTGATTAGAGAACATAGCCCTAAGATGTACTTTGAGGATTAATATAGAATAACATTCTAGAATTTTTGTACTATAGAGATTTTGTGAGTTTTCCAAGAAAATACATCCTTGTATGGATACGAGTAGGTAGGGGCAGCTCTGGCACAGATATACCTAGGGGTAAACCCCAAAAACAGTACTTTGAGCTAGACTCAAATAGGAACTGGTGTATGACAATGGACCTTGCTGCACTCTTGATTATGACACTACTGGGGGATATGCTTAGGATAATTCTCATTTTCTTTACAAATCATTATGAAGGATTTACGAGTATATACCTCCTCAAAAAATTATTATTATTATTATGGATTATATCCATAAACTGTAAAATTTATGTTAGGTATTTTACAAGATTGGAATTATTCAATGCAATTCATAATCTGACCTAGTTTATTCCATTCTATAGAAATGGTGCCCAGTAGAAAGAATGTGACCTCCAGCAATACGTATGATCCAAAGAGTAAGAAATATCATATCATTAATGGTATTAATCCAACATTTATAAGGTAAATAGTCTCCCATGTATTCTCAACAAATGAAGAAATAGTATCATGTGTTAATAAAATAAGTAAATAATTCTCTGAGTCCTATTGCTTTAAAGGGAAGCAAGAGAAGAAATGGATGGAAGTCAGAAAGATGGATAAAGGGAAGAGGGAAAAGAAGGATTTTACCATATGTGATAACTATGGAAAGAATCACCTTATTAAATCCTTGAAGGTAATGGGAGTTTCTTATAATTGTTGAGAAAAAGGACACCAAGTACGTGATTGCAAGGGTAAGAAAAAAAGTTTCAAATGTAAAATGCTTCAACCACAAGGAGTTGGGACACTACACCAATCAATGTCCAAATCATCAGAGTATAACCCAAATGCTACTATTGGATAATAATAAAGTTATGATACTACCAAATATGAAGAGCAATGATTAGATTTCGTACGTAGTTATTAATGTATTGTGTCATTTGAGTATTGTATTAATGATGTACATCTTATAAGAATTATAGAGTATATAAAGAGTGTATTGCAGTACTATTTCATTAAGGACTTGAGATTGTGTGGAACCATGAAAAGTGAATCAATAGTAGGTTAAATTTTTGAAAAATATATGTTTGAGAGAAAGATAAACGATAATATGGTTCTGATACCAAGGTAGTGTTATTTGAATAATACATGATTGATTTGGATAAATTATATTGGATATTCTTGACTAACTTGAAAATGATTAATAATTTGTATATTCTATAATTGATGGAGTTTAAAAAAAATTTTGGATAGAAGGATTATATCCAGTATTCTATAAGGAATAAAGGAGCATGAATGTATTCAATAAGGTTTTATGGTAATTCAATATGTTGCTGTGTTTTAAAAGAATACATGATGAAGGTGTTCACATGTTATTATGTGGAAAAAAGGATCTTCATTGTCTTTACCACCCTTATAAATTTCGTACTGCGATTTTAGACAGAAGTATTTTGGATAATTCTAGTTTGAGATTATTTTTGGATTTCCACAAAAAGGACATCCTGGAGGTCGGGCAGCAACCCGTTGCATCCGGCAAGGTCGCGAGACTTAAACACGCAACTGAAGGGAGAAAAGGGTGTATCAGTTGCCACTGTCCCAAGTGATGTCCTGGATTGAATAATGTAGTTTTTTTTAAAAGTTCTAGTAGATTATTTATAAATTCATTTTTTAACCCTATATGAATAGGATAAATAGAATATTTTTTTATGTTCTATTATCTTTTAGAGTAAAAGATGAGTTTGTGGTAGAAATTAGTTAAAGGATAGAACTCTAATTGTCAAGTATATATTTTTTTCCTCTCTTATTCTATGAAGAAATTAATTTATAAACTTTAGGTAAGGGACCTTAAAACTAAAAATGTTTTATCTTAATACCTTAAATTTTTTTTAATCGATAATATTTTAAATCATCATAGATTAATGTCATTGTGGCCCTAAATTCTACATTTTTTTGTGACTAATGACCTAAATCACTCCCTATAAATTTTTACGCTTATTCATCCAATTATGTGTCTCTAATTTCCACCGATTTTCTCCTAATCGAGAACATAATTTGGTGGTGACTTTTTCATTCCCCTTTTCCTCTTGTTAAGACTAAATTTTATTAACCCAATTTCTGATGTGGGTTTTCCCACAAAGGTATTTTCTATTTTCAACCTTCTATTTTTGAAGAACAATTTCAAATTGTGAGGATGCATTTTATTAGAGGATTGAATAATGTAACACACACAGATTTCATAGTACGTTATTTCTTTAAAGCAATTCAATAACTTTCACTACATGCAACACTGAGTTCAAGTGCACCACGACTTACCAAACAAGCTGTTAAAAAGTGGTTATGAATAGTATGAACTGAATTTTAAACATTATATAATCCTTATAATTTTAGAATCCATATTAAGAGTTTCTCAGATAAAATGTAAGAACAAATTCATTTTTTTCAGATAAAAGAAGTATTTTTCAAAAAAAAATGCTATTTTACTGCCTTTTAATGGCGAATGATTTTTAAATACAATATTTGAAACTTTTATATATTCAATCTGACAAAATTACCTTCTTCTTTATAATATAAACATAATAATTTAGTTTCATTAATTTTTTGGTGTTTTTAAGATAACTTTCATTTCTGGGTGAATAGTGAAAATACTACATTTTAAATGAAAATGTCTTTAGTAATCAAAATAATTTATAGTGTTGAATTATACATTTTAATGGTCTAGAAGTATAATTAGATTATATTTTTACCATTTAATCTAATTATTGTCATTATAAGTAATTTTACTTTGAAATTGGACATAAACAAGTGTCAATCTTTTGATGGTTATTATTTCATAAAAATACGCCTTTTGGTTTTGACAATGGGAATTAATTTTAATTTAATTAATTAATATTATATGTTCTGAAATTGGTAAAATATAATTCATTTTTGAATTCAGAATATCAAAATTAGATTAGGGTGATTTTTTGGTATTTTTCTGAAAACTTTCAATTTTTGATGAATAGTGAAAAACACTAAGTTATTGTACAAAACTGACATTCTATTTAAATAATTATTTATTTTATTTAAATTTATTTTAGGTTTAAATAATAACTATATAAGTTTAATTTAATTTATTGGAGCCAGTTTATAATAATTTTAGATATATAAAAATTTTTATTGAACTTTTTACCGTCTTTTATCCACCTCCTAGGTGCATTTTCAAATTTACATAAAACATAATTTTACCACTTTTGTGAGTTTAATTTCAAAACTCTGAGAGACACGGTTGATATCAGTAAGTAAAATTTGGTTCAATAAGATGAAAATATTTTTTGGTGAATAGTAACTTTTTTGTTTTATTTTCCACGGTTAAAAGTAAATATGGTAATTAAGGGTAAAATGATATTATTATAACCCTAGAACATGTCTTAATTCTCTTGAACAAATATAATTCGACCAAAAACAAACATAGTAATAAAATATGATACTTTAGGTCCACATGGATTAGATTATGACATTTATTATTATTAAATTCAAAGAGGAGTTAAAAGTGTTAAATTGAAAGTTTAATAACTAAACCATTTTGAAGATATTTTTACACATTAGATTAATTCATATATAAATATTAATTAGAAATATAAAAAAACTTCCTACAGAATTTTATTTTATTTATATTTTTTAGACATTAAATAATTTAATTTATTTATGACACAATAATGATGCAGTAATTACCTAATTAAAAAATATTAAAATAATTAATAATTTTAATATTTAAATAAATTTAATTTGAGACATTTTATGAATTACACTAATTTTATAGGTTAATATGACATATTAGGGTTGGTTAGATGAATTCTTTTTGAAGTAATAATGTTGTTATTAATTTTGCAAAAACAAAACACAAAATCGTGTCAAAATTGACATAAAAGAGTTTTTAAAACAAATATTATATTATTAACTGGTATTCTATTCCTAAAAATCTTAGGTTCGGCCAAAAGACTTATATAATGATATTAGTATCATTAAAGAACCACTTGGGGTTCTCTTGGAAGTTTATGGTATGTTTATTAACCATATAATATAAAAATACAAAGAGACATGGTAAATATCAAACTATTAAAATAAGAGTTGAATCTAAAAGATAAAGTTAATACAGTGACCCAAACTTGCCTAAAACATATTTTCCAACTGGTTTTCTATCCATCCCTACCTTATACTTTAAATAATTCATTTTGGAGCCATTATATACCGAAAATGATTTTATTATAAAATAATATTTCTATATTTTTCTAAGGTGCCCCTCACCCCTCTTATAAAAATGCACTCCCCCTTCTCTCTAATTCACACCTTCAAATCCATTTTTCTCAGCCATCTCCTACCAAAATACCCTCTCAACTGTACTCCCTTAATTCTAGAGTCCTTCCTTTAGTCATAAATCCATCCTAAAGAGCCATTTTGATCAAATCAAAAGGAAGAACCTGAAAAAGAGGTGAATATTGCATCACCTCTTCCAAGTTTATTTCTTCTTCCACTTCCTATTTCTTTTTTGTTTCCATTATAAAATTACAAATACAGTATCTTATATATAGTGTGATGTTATTATAAATATGGTACAACCATATCCATTATTCTATACATCCTTTTAATGACATGTCACCATACGTGCGTACATACGGCTTACCGTCTCCACATCGTGCTGTAATTGTTATTCAATGCATTATTATTTGTATGGGTATAATAATTACATGTAATTGATGTAAATAATAAATATAACATAGTAATTATTCTGTATATATGATATACCATCAAATTATATATTATTCTAATATTAAAAGAATGATATTTTCGCTCATGCGTACGTACAGATTACCGTCTCCAGGAACGCGATAAGATTCATTCCCCATCGTATCCATTCAAGACTAATTTTCATTAGATGATTAAAAATAATGTTTAAAGACTTAATAACATTCTAAATATGAATAATATACATTATATCCATAAATAACATTAATACGTTACTAATCATATAAAGTAAAATGATTTTATCAACACCCAAAATGACGATAATACAAAGACATTATTAACAAAGCAGTGTTAAAAGATCATATATGATATCATATTAATTTATATGATTATTGTATAATTTAATTACAATTATTTCACCATTATATAGGATGTTAAACTAACAGCGACCAAATAAAAGTACAATGTAAGGGTTAATTTCATAATCTCTTTATTATCTAAGGTTGTTTTTATGTAAATATCTACTAGGACTTCTTTATCATCCACATCCACGTTTTCCTAAAAAAATGTATTTCAAAACATTTTTAATATTTACTAGACTATGGGATTAAGTAATATATACACTTATATTTCTTTTTATAATATTTTTATAAATGAATCTTTCCACTATTTTCCATACAAGGTACTTTATGGCCTTTTCGACAAAATTAAGGTAAGAATGTTTTTTTAACTTATACAGAGGGTGCGGCTATTTTCTGTTGTTATAACATCATCGAACCTTTCCTTACAATATTATAAGAATATTTTCAAATATAAATGTTTTATTTTATAATTATGTGACTTTTAATTTATTCAAAATAGAAAGAGATATTTCTATAAACAAGTTTTGATTTCATCTATGTTAACATCTTTTGATGGATTTTAAGTTTGTTTGAAGTTGATTTATTATGATACAAAACTATCATATTTTTAATGGTTTTATGATATTTTTACTATGGATGCGTTATTTCATACCATTCATGGTTTATAGATAAATTATTGACATTTCGTAAGCTAGTTTTAATACGAAAGTTTATGTTATACTTAAACGTTTTAATATGATGAATGAATTGGACTTAATAAGTGATGGGTGGAGCCCGCTATAGCTCCTCGATGCATCAGTAGGTCTCATGAGACAAAATAGTGTCTTGGCATAAGGCCTTGCTGAAATATTATTTGTATTCTTTGAACAAGTCCTTTACTATGTGGTTTTGAAGTCTGGCATTATGCATTCCATCATTATGAAAGTGGCTATTGATATTGCATGTGATTACTCAGCTAGAAGAATATTCATGTCCGTAAGTAAATGGAATTATTTAGATTTATATTTTCTATATTATGATTAATTTTATGTTGAAAAGGCTTTTTTTAGTTATATACATTGCCTTAAATGTTTATGCTTATTTATGAAATTTTCTGCTATATTGTTATCCTTACTGAGCATCTGAGCTCACCCCTTTCTATGTTTTATTTTTCCAAAAATGAGAAGAAGTGTATTATGAATGACATGTAGGATAGTCTACGGGATATGAATGTTGTCTATGGAAACAATGTTGTTGTAATTTTTAATTTTATTATGTAATTTTAACCTTATGAATGTATCTTGTACTTCCAAGGCTACTAAACTAATCGGTCTTTCAAGACTTGATCTTTTGTGATCATGCCAGTGATACGTAATAATGCACCGTCTCTGGGCTTATGGGGTTGGGGCATTACAACCAATGCCTGAATCACCCTCTTAATGTTAGTCTATTAGAGGATACTCTTGGTTTTGACCATGTAATGTTATATAAATTGTTTAAAATGAATTAAAATGAGTAAATTGTTAAGATCCTTGGGTAATACATTGATTTGTATTAGAATTCCATAGATGAACTCAGTTTTCCTGAAACATTTTATGACAAGGGTGATACATTGATCCAAATTAAGGATTCCATGGACAGTCTCTTGTGGTTTCACTTATATGATGATTGATACATGGATTCATATTAGAATTCCCTAGATGGACTCATAGGGGATTTTGTTTTATATTTCTAGTGATACATGAATCTAATTATATGACGGTTTCCATGGGTGAAATTAAGGGGAAAATGATTATATGTCATGGGTGATACATGGGGTTTATATATAGGACCGCCAATGATAGAATTGGATGAATTGGACTTTATACCTCACCTAGAGAGATATCGGGTTCCTGAGAGATTATCCATGTAAATTCTTGTAGGTGTTTTCTTGATACTGTAGCTTTAGTGATACATGAATTATATCTTAGGAATATCATGGATGGACTCTGGTTATAATTTGATTAATGAATGAATTGAATCATGCCATGCATCTTCCATAACAAATCAGAAGCATGTATTCGCCCTTCAATATGCTTTATAGATATTATAGTTAGGAAAATTGATTGTATATTTTAAGAGATGATGGGATATGGGGTGGGACCAAATATTTATTTGATTAATGAGTCGAAACATCATTTGAACTTGGTAAAATAAAATAGGCTTAACTCTTAAATTAGAGACTTATCACTTAAATGAGTTTGATTTAAACATATTTGAGTATATGTAGAAACCTAGACATTATAGGTTATTTGCTTTTGAGTAATTCCTTACTTCTTATATATCATCTTGCACTGTTGGATTTTCATAGCACAAGTTGGATTGGGCTTGACATCAGGGGTGTCAGCCTACTAATATTTATATCTCACACCCTTATTGGGTACCATTAGTTCCCTATTAGATCTAATTTATTATAGGGATATTGACCATGCCAGTGTTGTAGTGCTTATATGTAGAATTTTGGATCAAAGGATAGAACTTGAGCTCAGGATGCTCTTGATGATCACCCATGGGAATTTTCTATAATTTTCATTATTTTTCACTGATATGTAAATAATTATGTTAGTTACTCCTATGTATTATGTGTAATCATATAAAATGCATAAAATATATGAACTAGAATTAGTTATCTTCTATTTTTAGTTAATATTGAATAATCAATCCATTGTCTAGTTATTGGTTTATATTGCTTCCATTGATATATGAGTTTTACTATCTACTTATGCTCTAAAGTTTGAGTACGAGGGTATAGTCTCCCCCTGAACTACCATTACACCCTCTCTACTATTTGGCATCCTATGGAATGTGGGGAGAAACTCTTGAGGCCATGTAGTCACTAGTCTTACTACCGGTTTAATGGTAATTTAGGTTGGGAAGTCACCAAATTTATCATATTTGGAAATTTATTTTCATAAAATAGATTCCATTTTTTAAATATAAAAATATAAAAATTATTATATAGATTTTTTTTATTTTTATATAATATTTGAATTTTGGTGAATAGTGAAATATGGTAGTTTATTATATTTAATATTATAATTCAAATACAAGAATTTGTTAGTCCAGGATGACGTAAACACCCATTATCTCTAAATCACATGCACAATTTAATATATATAGTAATAATAATCAATTATATTTATATACATGATCCAAAAATATTAAATTGATAATTATAATATTAAAAAACACCCCTCTCCTTCCATTATAAATACCACCCCTCACCCCCTCCCCCTTCTCCCCACACCATCTAATCTGTGACGCATTAAAAATAACATACAAAATCTCTCCTCCCCACTCTCCCCTATGTCTTAGTTCTACTAGTCTAACCAAAAGACTAATTCCAATATCTATAAGTGTTCCATTAGGGTGGCGATATCTAAGATGTATCATTCCCAAACACTATCTTTTAAATTATTTTATTCTCATAAATTCTACTCACATCCCTCATTCAAAATGGAATAATAACTCCAGTAGCATATATATATATATATACTATCATTTTATAGTTCTAAAATAAAATCATTCATCCATCCTCTTAATTTATTCCATTATTCAGTGAACCAAAACCATTGACCAAATTATGTCATTTCACTGTCTCCATGGATAATTAATTTTCATTTAAACATTACCTCCATAAAGGATGGTCACAAAACTATTATTATATTTAAATTAGATAATAATAATTATATTATAACATATTTCATTTTTAGAATTAATATATTGACTTAATACTAAATATAATAAAATTAAATCATGATAGTCAATAAGCCCGCTTAAATAAACTAGCCACATAACGTTAACTTTTTTACTCAATAAACTCTCCATAAATCAAAAAATATATGGGTATTTGGAAGCATTTAATTTTTTTATAATTTCATGAACACCATTTCATTTCACTTCTATAGTTTTAGTCCCTTTTTACAAGAACATAAATTGATAACCTTAGTTGATTTTACTTTTGAACCATGAAATGAACGCTCTCTGAATAACAAAATTGAACTATATAGCTCATCAAAATTGCCATAAAGGAAATTAATATAATTATATTAAATCAAACATAATTTTAATATTTTTTTAATTGTGTAATTAATGATTATAGTTTTTTTATATTCCATAATTTTAGTTCAAGGTCATAACGATTCTTCAATATAAGGTATGAGATCTTTATGAACCTATTATTCCATTAGGGTCATCTTTTTGTTCTATTACCTCACTTTCTCACTCTAATTTTCTTAATCACTTACCATATTTTCAATATATATGTTCCAAAAAAAACACACACACACATACAAATATATATATATATATATATATCTTAATTCATATTTTATTGATGGGAAAATACATGTTTTAAAAAGTTACCTTCTCAATTCCTCTCGATAAGCAAAAACAATTAAAGGGAACATCTCTATTTCAAAACTCTTTTCAAGTACAGTCTATATATTTTTTTATGCCCCATATATTTTCTAAATCAAATAATTTTAACATGAAGGACCATTTTAGTTAATTCTTGGTATTGAAGAACAAATTATTAATTTATCCTCTTAAAATAATCTATATTCTTTTCCTTAAAATAGCTCTTAAGTGGGACATTTATAAAGTCACCTAACTGGTATTTTTATGTTTTCACAGTAGTTGTAATTCTTTTATCATGACATATAATAATTTTTACTCTTTAAATGTCCAAGAATTATTTAATCACTTCTTTCTTGGATACCATTATGATGCATCATTTGGTTATGCCTTAGGACATATTATGAAACACATTTCTTTCAATGGGTAACCCTTAGGATACTTTCTTATATTTTATTTCTTTTTATAGAACACATGTTCATCTACATATTATAATGGGTACACCCAAAAAGCAATCTATTGCATAGGTAATGTTTTAGTCTCATGATATGTTATGTATTTGATTAGGGAGTAAACCTAATCAATCATGTGACTCTTTCCACCATGTGATATTGTCTTAGCAGTTAGCCATAACTCATTTTTATGTCAAGTTATATGTTTCATCCACAATATTATTCTCCCATGATAATATGATTCCATGTCTCGTATGGTATGCCTCCATATGTTTGTTCACAAGACATTCCTTTTATGTTATCATGTTATTATTTCTAACCCATGTGTTAGGATTTATTTCCATGTTTATGGCCTTATTATGATTTTTAGATCACCCCTTTTGCCTATGTATTCCCCAGGTTATCCTATATAGTTTTTAGGTGTTAGTGAATGTTATGAGATTATTATGCTATTTAAAATAAAAAAATATGTTATTTTCATATTGTCTATTTTTTGTACCTAGTCCTAAAATTCTAGAGGATTTTCAATCAATGTATTATATTTAATAGACATTTATGTTTAGAATCATTTAATAATATTTGTCACAATTTTAGGCTATTATATTTTGGTATTTGATAACTGACTAGTTATTTTTGGTGATTTGGATAGGAAAAAATTATTTATAACCTTAGGGATGTGTATATCTATAGGATAAATTGAAATTGACCACCTAGATTGAAACTTGGGGACTCATAATTTTGGATATATATTTCATTTATATGTTATTACTTCTATTTTCAAAGTTTCTTTTTTTATTTTCATTAGCTAACTATTTAGACAGCTAATTTTATTTTTTTATTTTTATATTAATGGTGGGAATTAATAGAACTTGATCCAACAACCAATGTGATAGGAAATGATATGATTTCCCTAATAATTTTTCTAGCCTAATAAGAGTGGGAACTCAGAACCTCATGATAGTACTAGCTCATTTAGATCAATTTAAGAGAAAAAATTTGAATCATGTAGAACAACCTTATTTTCCAAAGAAATATCATGTTGCAAATAAATCCTTTATATGATAAAGGCCTCCTATAATTAGAGGATATTTTGATCACCTCATTTCATAACAGTTTATTAACTCCATTTAGAATATATTCCCAGTCCTCTAATGCTCAAAAGATGAGAAATTTGTGCCAGAGGTCTATCATTTTTATTGGTAATCTAACTAATGGAGGACACAAATCATTAACCTAAATTCCAAGTTAGAAATAGATTCTATTGAGTTCTAAATATTAAAGAATATTTTTTCATTAAATCTTTTCCATTTAATCTTTATATTGAAATGGATAAGTAGTTCATTATATTGAGTAAAAACAAAGATGATTCCATTTGGTTGTATGAGTAAAAACTTTCAAGTCATTCATGATAAAAATACACCATTTTCATGAACACTGAATGTAATATGGATCCCTTAATTATTGGGTTAAATCTAAATCTATGAAAATCCTTTGTTATTTGAGACTTGTACAGATATGGGGAGATTGTATTTTGTGCACTTATAGACAAAATATGGATTCATTAATCTTACTGGTATCATGGTATAAGAGATAAAAAAGATGAAAATGGAGTTTAAAATAAGAGGATCAAAATAATCCCATAGAGGAATGAAACCCAAATATCCCACATGTCAAAATTTTGGGAGAAAGAAATCTAGAAACAGCCTAAAGTTAACTGAGAGAAGTTTCAAATGTAGAAATATGAGAATCGTACTAATAATTACAGAAGGGATATTAATAATACCACTAATTTAGAAGAACAAATTATTTTTCATATCAGCACTCATCCTGTTATACAGTGTTTCAATGGTAATAAACATGGAAATTATGTGATCCAAGGCCATAAGAAAAGGTTTATTGAGTAAAATCATTGACAAAATACTCTAAGGATTAGGGATAAGGGAAGGGAATGTGTTATCACTATTATTATGGTGGATCCCAATAGTGATGTAGTGAAATGTGTGACAATTATTATTTCAATAATATATAATGTTCTTTTTAAATATGTTTCTATGTGTTATTTAATATCTTCTATGTTTATTTTAAATACTCAAGCACCACCTCAAAAATACTGAGGATCAGTTATCCATGAGAACAATAAATGGGGAAAATATTTTATATCAAGTATTTAACTACCCCCCCCCCCCCCAAATTCAATTTTTTTGGATTGAACCAATCAAATATATAATATTAATTATTTTAGTGGATTATGATTCTATATTGGGCATGGATTGGATATCCTTTTGTAAAGTTAACATCAACATTCAGGAGAGGGAGATCAATCTTCATATCTTGGGTTATCCTCCAATTATGTACAAGTGTAAGGGTTAGGATGAATAATTATCACAATCATTATATCAAGATTAGATATTATTACCTAATGAGAAATTATATCTATGTTTAATGATATATATAATGGATGGGATCATGGTTGATGAAATTCCCATTTTGAGGGAGCAAACTGATGTGTTCCCTGAAGAATTCCACGATCTTACTCTTGAACAATTTGTTAGGTTCTAAACAAAAACTATACTCGGGACACGAAAAATATCCAAGAATCCCTTCATAATGTCCATTATTGAGTTAGAAAAACTTAAGAAGAATTTACAAAATAATTTTTATAAGGTTTTTATACACCTAAGTTCTTCACCATGTGGTGTTTCAATCCTATTATTTAAGAATAAGGATAGGTTTATTCAGCTCTATAATGATTACCATGAGATCAATGAAATCATGATAAAGAACAAGTGTCTTATTTCATGGATAAATGACATGTTTGATCAACTATGAGGGGCCCAATATTTATATAAGGTGGACCTTCCATCATGATATCACCAATTAAAGGTGAAAAAGAAAGATATTCTCAAAACTAGATTTTGAAAATTATGTTGTAACTACGAGTTCATATTGATGCATTCTGAACACACTAATGGTCTAGAAATATTTATAGACATAAGGAATAGATTCATTATAGATTACCTTGACAAATTTGTGGTAGTATTTATATATAATATTTTGATATACTCCAAAATGAAGGAGGAGCATTAGGAAAATTTTAATACTATTCTAAAGACTTTGTGAATGGAGAATATTTGTAAAAAAGTATAATAAATTTCACTTACATATGAAATAAGTATATTTATTGTGGAATTTTATCACCATCAACGGGATATCCAAGACCCTTACAAGAAAATAGAAACTGAGGAGTAGCCAATTCCAATATATGTAATGGATATATATAGATTCTTTAGACTAACCTGGTATTACTAATGATTTGTCAGAGACTTATTTAAATTTTGAAACCCACAAACCATATTTATTTTTAAGGGTGTAAAGTATTTCTAGACCAGTGATTATGAAGAGATCTTAAAGGAGTTGAAAATAAGGCTTATCATTGCACTATTACTTACACTACCAACAAGTAGGAAAATATTCATGGTATACAATTATTCCTTAAAAATTATTTGTATTTTAACTACCATAAAATGATAATGTGATTTCCTAAACCTTAATATAGTTTAATGTTAATGAGAAAAATTATCCAACATATGATCTAGAGTTGTCTATAGTAATATTTGCGTTGAAAATCTGGTTGAAGTATCTCTCTAGAGAGTAGTGTGAGATATATAAGGTTTATAAGAGCCACAAATATAGTTTCCCATAAAAGTATCTTAATATCTTCCCATTAATATCTTTTGATATCATCATGGATTATTACTTCTTAATAGACTATTATTTCATGAAATAAAATAAATTGGAAGATGCTCTAAGTATAAAGGATGTGGTGACCATATTAACTATGAGAATTGAAAAGGATCCAATATTATTAAAATTGTAATGATTTAAATGAAAACTATAATAAAAGTAACATAATCTATTCCCATTATACATAATGGTTAAAAAATTCATCCAAGTGTATGAATGGAAATTTTATTTCTAGATTTATATTTATAATGCTTCAAATAACTAATCAAGGTTCCCACTTTCATAATAGGATATTGGAATCTCTTTTTTAATAAATATGCAGTTTTTAATAGGGTATATATATTCTATAACCCTTCAACAAATGGAATGGTTTTATTATCAAATAGTGATATAAAAACAATAGAAAACAATATAAACTCAAATATAGAGTATTTGATTTTGTGGATATATTATGCACTTTGGTCCTATGTGAATGAATTCAAAAATAAAATTGGAATTTAACCATTTATATTTGTTTATTGATATTCTTTTCACCATTCTATTGATTTATAAGACAAATATTTCTATTCTTTAAAAACATGAAACATGAATCTATTATCTTCTGGAAAAGAAAAAAATTAACATGAACTGGAAGAGGTCATAAATAATGCATATGGGAACTCTAGGTTATATGATTAAAGAACCAATTATTTTCATGATGTAATTATTCAACAAAAACATCAAATAAAAATATATAATGTTTCTATTTTATTCCATATTTAATTTGTTCTTATTTAAATTTTATTCCATATGGTATAGACCATTCATTATTACTCAGGGTTTTTTTTGGTGTTATCAATATAAAAGAACCAGATAAAGGTAAACCATTCACATTTTATGGCAATTGGATGAATAAATATATATATAATTTCTAAGATCCTCAAAGGGATGAGATCTATCTTCATTAATGTTAATACAATTAAATCCAAATTTTTCTTTCCTTCTTTATTATTTTTTGTTATGTCTTTAATTTTTGAATTTAATTTTATTATATTAAACTATTTCACAATGAAATAATTATATAAAATAAGTTAAAGGATTAAAATCCTTTTCATATTAGGATTTTTTCTATTTAAATTTCCATATTTTTCAGTTTCTCTGTTGAATTTTTTGGGTTTTTTCATTTTCTTTTTGTATTTTCTAAAAAACTTGTGAGCATTAAAGTAATTTCCTTTTTTAATTAAAAAAATAAATGAAAATAACCAACTTTATTTATGGAACTAAAGTTGAATTATTATTAAAATGTGATCTTTTCTATATTCAAATTATGGAAATTCACGAAAATACCATTATCCTATAAATTCAGTGGTATAAATGGTGTCTAATGTATAAAATCACTTCTATGTAAGAATTCCAAACCATTTCTACCACTTCTTCATAATAACCCAACTTCTTGAGTGATCACTATAAATGTATAATTTTATTTCAAAATATGTGATATTTAAATATATTTTGATCAAAATGTTTAAGAAAATTTTATTATTATTGGTTGCCCCTTTAAAAAATTAAAGTCTCTTTTTTGCCTACCTTTTACATTTTCCGCTTGTGATCCCTTAGTATCCATGAACTTCCTATTTATTTTTCCTCATTACTATCCATTTTCAATATCGAATCCACTCTTGAAGTAAATTTGATTATTTTAGTAAAATATTTTAGTGGAGGGGAATTTATTTTTGAAAATTGATACCATTTGGTGCTAATTTGAGTGTATTAATAACAATGGATAGGGGGAAAATTACTGATATTAAAATTTCTACCTTTCTAGATATTTCAAGGGAAAAAATTGTTTCTTTCTATAGCTTTAAAAAAATATTAAATGTAAGTAATATATTATTTTAATAAATTTTTCTAATTGTATAATTATTTGGTCTATACATGAAGTAAATATTGAATTTATTTTAATGTTTCATTTATTCTATGAAGAAATATGAGAAGAACATACATGATAAGATACTATAATCATGGAATAATGCATCAAAAGATAGTCAATACATATCCTTATTCCTTAAAAATATTCAAATATGAAACCCACCAACATTAAAAACTCATAATAACCCTTTCTAATTATTCATTTTGGATACAAGTATTTAACTAAATTGGGTATATATTTATAAATTTTTCAAGCTTATGGTGACCCTTGTATTTATTTGGATTAGGAAAACATTATTTAAAATAAAAGTCATGTGAACTGCGGAGAATAGGTTGGGTTTTCATCCTTGTGCATATAATAATGAATGGGAATGAAGTGAATGAACATAATGGATAAATTGGAACTATATATACTAAATATGAATGATAAGTTTGGTACCGTGATTTTAATCTTTCTGAATTTCATTGACTTGTGTTTTGATTTCCTCATTAGAAATTTATTTTGGGTGATCATGGGTCTAGTAGTCCAAGTATAAGTGTGGGGGATTTATAGAGGTAATATTTTCAATAATATTTATATTTATTTTAGAGTTTTTATTCTAATCGATTTTTCTTCTATAGTTAAATTGGAAAATATTTTTAACACTCGTTATTTTTGAGTTAATTTTTAAAAATTCCTTAATTTTGAATTTTTAACAATTTTTTATCAATGGTATTTTTGTCGTAACTTTTACAGAACTAGTCAAATTATTAAAATTCTTTTTTTAAAGTCCTTTAGATCATGTAATTAATTTATTCCTATTATCATAGGTACTCAATTGACCATTTTTAGGCCCAAACAACTCATCTAATATTATTATATGAATAGTCTGGTAGAATTGAACTTCCTTTAGTAAATAAGGAGTTACATTAGCTATAGACCTCAAATTAATGTTATTTATATTTTATAATTAATAGAACTCTAATCCTAACAATATTATGAAATATAGTAAATAAAGCTTCTCATTTAGTTGGTTTATGAATATGAAATTTGGAGGAAGATGAAGAGACACTTCTACCAGAAATATTTAATTTTAGAAATTAAGAAATAAATTTTGAACCATATATCCAATAGATCCAACATGTTTGTAGTTAATAATAAATATCCATGTAAAATTATTTTAATAAGGCACCTCGATAATATTTTTCCTTTAGTAATGATAAAATGGAGCCAACTTTGGATGGACGTAAACTAGAGAGAATATCTTTCACCCTTATTCACTGTATATTTTCATCTACACTTTTCTAAGGGAGTGTTAGAATGAGGAATTAGGATATAGGGAGAGTATATTCTAGAATAATGTAGTTCTAACAGAAATAATCTATCCATTTTTTAAACTATTTTACATTAAATTATTCTATAAAAAATTTTCTTGATTAAATGTGGTGTTTTTCTATCTATTTTTCACTTTCATATATTTTTTCTAAATTTCATATCCTCATATTAATAAATAATAATTTTCATGTAGGTTAAATTTCTTTTTGTGGGGTCTCCTTATTGAGCTTGATTAGCCCATGGAGCATTGTGTATTCTTCATGGGTGTTGGTCAAATTAATAATTTATATTTTCCCAAATAAACTAGTTAAAAAGTTGTGTCATAGTGGAACTAAGAGGTCAAACACAGAAGTAAAAACTAGAAATATGGTGATCTGGTGGTCAGACCCTGGATGGTGGATTCCTCATGTGACACTTTTAGGTTGGGTTTCTAAGGCTATAGAATTCTATTTTACATTAGTAGAAAGAGAGGGTATTATGGTTAATTTATGGAAGCTTAATAAAAGTGGGATCATAATTTTTTTTGGGACGGTCTTATATAATAGGCTATGAAGATCAACCTAATTATGGGACTAATATTTGTTCAAAAAGTAATCAATAACCCAGGTGAATATGGTTTTGATTCAAATGCATAAATCATTACAGGGTATTGGTTCTAGTCTTCCCAACACCAATTTGGTCAATATCCTCCAATTGAAATTACATGGATCAGGGTTTTTCAAAATAAAAAAATTAACGTTATTTCTTAAATAAATACTTAGGAAAAAATGTTACCCAAGTTTTCATTAAATATTTCACTTGATGTAATCTATACCTACCCTCACCTCACCCTATGTTGGTTATCAATACATGGCAACGATGGTAAAAATGATTGGAAATATAGTAGTAAGATTAAAATGTTCATTAAGATATTAATATTAAATAAATTCATGATTAAAGTAATAAAAAAATTCACAATTCTTCGTTATATTATAGAAAAATAGATTACGATGAAACTATGTATAAAAGAAGAAAGGTATGGAACAACGAATTAGCAATCCAGCATTCTTAAAAATAAGGTGTATTATAAATGTATAAATTAAGGTAGAAAATAAATTGAGGATAATTGTTCTTGTAAATAATGGGAAAATATATAAAAGAAAGATAAAACAAAAGATTATGGGCCCATCAGTCTCTGTATTGAGGTGGTGTAATATTTATATGTCAGAAAATGTCACAATTTGTAAAGCTCCCACATCATGTGTTGGATTAAAAATACCTTTTACCACAAGAATTTGGTGTTGTGCAATGGATTTTCACATATTGCATTAAGATAATCAATATCTTCAATATTTTTAGATCAATTTTATTTCACATCTCTTATCTTTTCATCAAGTTCATCTTACATGTCATGTAACTAATTCATGACATGAAACGTCTTTTGTCGGGAGGTTTCATGACTGTTAATCATTCAAATTTTGAAACTCTTTCATGATGTTTACTGATTTCACATATTATAAGTTCTTCAGTCAAGAAATTAATTCATTATAATGAATTCATGTATTGTAATTTGGTCTATATGGATCATGTATTCAAGAAATAAACATCTCTAATAGGTTTCAAGACATGAAATAACTAAAATTTATGAAATTACAACAACAAAACATTTGATATATGATCTTATATTTTCTATAAAAACAATCAAACCCCAATGAAACATCTAATAAATCATTAATAAATCCCAAGCATTTGGATCCAATGTGTATATATATATATATTAAACTAAAAAAATTCCCCAACACATGAACAATTTCTTGTCCTCAAGAAAAAATAATTTCAATATGGATTCCAAATGAAATAATTTTTAAATAGGAGATATGTACAAAAACAAAGTAAATAGAATAATGTGTCAATGGAATATAATAATACAAAAAAATCTTCCATATAGATAAAATCAGTCATGCTTAATAGTTATGTTCTTAATTAATGTTATTCCCTCCTTAAATTACAATTTTTTAACTATTCCTTAGAATCTATACCCATGTGTAAATTTACCTCACCATTAATTTTCTCTCATCACTCAAGGTAAAATGAAACTATATTTATTCCCATACCTGGAATATGTGTTTATAAACATATTCATACATTGGTTCTAACATATCCACTCCAAAAATAAAAACATATAGTAAATAATGATGGCTTTATCAATCGGTTACTAATGAATCTGAGGCTAGGGGCATGTGGTTAAATGATAAAAACAATCTCAAAAAGGAGGGTAAACTGTCAATTAGGATTCATGATCTTTATAAGTAGTTAAATGAAGAATCTCCTATATAAAGAAGCAACTCCACACTCCTAAAATCTTAGGTATGGTTCGTGGATGTGTCGTAATAATTCAATGAAAGTATCTTGTTTCTTATTTTTTATCATATATATATATATATATATATATTCTTATAATGTAATGTATAAAATATATCTCACATCAATCACCAAACCATATATGATCTGTCATAAGATTCATTGGTCTAGTGATGGTGATTTTTTATCTTCCTAATAAACAACCCATTTTTAATAGGATAATCACCAATGTTATATCTGTATAATGAAGGACTAAATCCCAAAGATCATATGGAATAGTTATTGTAGATCTTCTTAGTAGAAAACATCCCACTTCCATTAGTATTGACCATCTCCCCTCACTTATTGAAGTGAAAATCATATATTTTTTCAAATAGTAAGGTAGGATGGGAAAAAATGTTCTTATTAAATGTATCAATCCTAATGTATCCATTCATGTATTCTACATGCTCAATAAGTATAAATGTACGTGTGAGTCTTAGGAAAAATAGATCAGAAAAAATTACATAATTATTTCAACATTGTATTTGTTTAGTCATAACCTTGATATGATTTCAATGCATATTTTTAAAGGTTTACATTCTAGAAGTATCTCTCAAGAAAAATGAAAAGAAAATAATATGGCATTTTTGGCCTAGAATCCTCTCGGATTGGGAATACATAACATAGGTAAATCACTCAGGTCATAACAACCAGTAATAAAACAATCATAATAAATTGAAAAAATATAGAGGTAGAAGTGAATTACTCAACTTAACAATCATTATAAATTTCATATAATGAATAAAAATAGATTTTAACTTTTTTCATCCAAACTTTTTTTTCATTTGCATGGGTGCATTGAAATTTCAACATATAGAATGATTCCAATGAAAAATGTCTCCAAAAATAATGATAAAATAAAAAATTCTAGGTTTGTAAGTATTAAATATCAATTATTTCCCCCCACCCCACATAAATTGAAATAGTGCCTGCACTATTTTGGAAGGTAACATTGGAGAGAAATTAATTGTAGTTGAAATAAGTTATAATTGTAAATTATGAAAATAGTGTAGGGAATCGATAACTTTTATGACCAATTTACTTCCATGGGGAAATACTATATTTGAAAATACAAGTATCACCTATAGAAATGTTAAAAGAAAAATATACAAGTACAAGATAAACCACTAGTCCATAGGATATCACCAATATGTAAAAAAGGAAAATGGTTAGGTTCACATAGTACAAAATAGTAGAATGAATCTTAGATATGTGCATGTATCAGGATACAATTAAGGATTTAATGAAGGAGGAATATAAATTGATAAAAATAATAATATGAAATTTTCATGAGAAACATTACGAAAACATAGTAATGGAAAATAAGGGTTCCCCCCCCCCACAAAGTTATAACAATGGTGTTGTCAACTAGAATAATGGAAAAATGATCATTCAGTGGTTTCTATTAATTCATTTTTACTTTCCCTCTTGAACAAACTGTAAGTGATTTTTGATGGATATTCTAGTCTCTCTATGGGGTTTACCACCTCATAAATGGGTTAACCAAAAATCCTTATAGTGACTGGATCATCTATGTAGGTCTAAGAGGGGGTCCAAGTGCAGGTCATAGATGAAGATCATAATTATATTTCTTTATTTCATCTACATGAGAAAATACCTCACGTTAAAGTACATATGGTGTCCTGGAAATCTCATCGATAACCATATCATAGGAATTAGATCAATAAATAGTTAAATAAATGCATAAATAATAATGATAATGAATTAAATCCATGCATTCAAAAAAAATATTGTCCATTAGATAAAATAAATGAGAATATTGAAAACATGATGTATTTTGAGTTAAAAAGGAACTCAGAAACCGAGTACAATGGGGGAGGTCATATGATGATAAAAAAATATTATAGGAAGACTCTTTGCTACAATCATCAGAGGTACCCTATTGAAAAGTGGGTTTCATGATCTACCCCTCTATATATATGGAAAAAATGAAGGTAGGGGATGATGAATAAACCTATAAATCTAGTGTTACAGTACCGGTAGTACGGTCAGTCGAAACTAATGCGTTTTTGATTTGTATATTGGTCATATGTATTGAAGAAAAATCAATAAACGGGGCCTCATATATTGAATTTATGGTGATTACCTTACCTTTTCTAGACCTCTTTACTAAATATTCACTCATATCATTACAATTAGTGATCTTTTGATGTATTTGAATGATTTTCAAAGTAGCGAATGGGATGATAGATATGGGGAAAGAGCTGGAGTCAAGCTTGGATATAGAAGTGGATGGGTGGGTGGATAGTGTGATAGCGGTGTGAGATGGAAAAAAGTCTTGTTTGTAGGCTATAAAAAATTAATTCTGAAATGAAGGCATATATACAGTAGGTTATCAAATATTCCCAAGATAACATTTTTGTTACTATGAATTTTTTCCCTCATATATGATTGAATGGATGGGGTGGGAAAATAATGGGAAGGTGGTAACATCTCAGATGGAGAGGCTGGTAAAAGGGGCTGTAGCCCTAATATTAAAAGAGGATGGTTGGATTGTAAGATATGTGGTTGGGGTAGTTAGATAAATTTTCTCATGATCTAGAGAAATTAGGGCAGGATCACGAGGATATATATCCTCATAAGTGTCTTTAGCATAATCAGGATTCCACTCGTAATTCTTCCTGATCTTCAACAAAAGACACATTTTTTGAGGAAATATGAATTTAATTGACTATATCTTCCTAATAAATAAAAGTGTTTAAGTGGCATAAAAATTCATAGATGATGTCTGAGATGTGTAATAAAACTAATTCCTATCAATTTTCCACAGGCCCTCCTCACATGGAATTTTTTATAGAGTGAAATTTTTTTCTATATTGATGGAAGGGACTCCCATAGAAGAGGATAAAATTTTAACTTTGGTCTTGTTGACAGATCAATGAGAATATAATCTAACTATCCAAGCACGGTCTAAGGCTCAATAAACAATTTTTAGCATAGAACCCCATAGCTAGGTCTCTATTGTCATTCATTATTCATGAAAATTATTTGGGTCTCTTCCTGTCAACACCAAAATCCAAAGAGTATCCTTCTTATCTGGTTAAATTTGTAAGGTCACGTATATTGAAGAAGAAATGAAATCATATCTATAAATACCTATCTCAACCCTAAAATCTCCCAATATCATCTCCCATGTTTATCTTACCAAATAGAAGCTAACATGAGTGTTGTCAAGCTCCAACATGGTAAAAAACTCCATGAATATATTGCAGTATGTCTCTTCATGTACCACAACAATGATCTAATGGTTTATCCACCTAATGATACCTAGGACCTCATTTTTCATGACTATCATCTCAATGATGGCAAGATAAATGGTCGTGTTGGTCCTCATGGTCTTGTCCTGAAGATGAACTAAGTGAACCTGATGCTCAGGTTCAAAAAATTAAGGGTAGGGTAAAAGGTGTGGGTGGTAGGAAGAACCTTAAGACTAGAAATAATAATTGTAAAGACCCGTAAAATTCAAGGGAAATTTTTTCTTAATTTTCTTTAGAATTTTACAAGAGCGCGGTTTCAGACGGCACCTGATTCCGAGGCCCGGAGTGCCCGGAATTAATTTCCGAAGTTTGGCTCGGGTACGTTCAGTGAACGAACGAGCGGGAATTCCTAACTTTTGATCCGGTGCTCGGAATTAAAATCCGAGGGCACCGATGAACTCGCAGCGCCGATATTCGCTTAATGAGACCTTTTCAGGAGTTGCGTTTGTTGCGGGTTGAAAGTTACGTTTTGGAGTTTTTAGTTTGAGTTAAATAAAATTGTGATGAACAATTTTATTTTTACTTGTTTAAACCTATGTGTGGAAATTGGGTGGGACCTCCTTGTTGTTAACTACCCTTGAGAGAATAAAGGTGGGGTGGGGCCCACACGAGCCCAACCCCTCACCTTCCCTAACTCCTCTAAACCCCCCCACTTAAGATGTGTAACTCATCTTAACCTTTAAACTTTCCATTAATTGGGTGACTTTCCCTCTCCTCACTTTAATCTTGCCAACACACTAATCCAATTAATGGATTTAAGTTTTTTAATTTTTGAAACTCATAGAATGACTTAATAAAATAAGATTAGCTTATTTTATTTTTGGGGGTTAGTTTGGTTGTGTTGAGGATTGGAGGAGAGAGCTCTAAGTCTCTTGAAGAACTTCATCTTCTCCGGCGAAGAACGTCTTCATCCTCAACGAAGAACGACAACACTTCGTCAAGGATCATCGACTCGGCGACTCGGTATCTTCGAACCCCTTCTTTCTCCTCGGACCTTCTTCGTCGGCAAATGAAGATCCGCCAACGTCGTGTCTCTTCGGGCATAACACTTCGTCAACGGATTTGACGAACGACGACCGCGACGCCCGACCTCCGCGACGCCGTCTTCCGCGGGACGTAGACGATTCTTCGAATCTTAAACCCGAGGTAGGGGTTGTTGTTTAATTCTTAAATTATTTCATTACTTGCTCGTGGATCGCATGTCTACGTGAGGCTTTGAAATATTTTTATTAAGTGATTATTTTAACGTGAGGGGGGCCGGACCGCACGAACACGGCCGAACCCCCCCTCCATCGTTCTTGTTTTATTCATGCGGGTGGAAGCAATGGTGTGGTGCCGTCGCACCACGCGGATGATCGTGCTTATAATTTACGCAACGCCGTCGCGCTACACCGAGGAGAATCTTCAAGAACGCGACGCTGTCGCGCCGCGTTGAAAGGATTCATGGCACGGCGAAAGGGGCGCGGTGCCGTCGCACCGCGCCGGACGACGAACACCGCGGCCGGTTCCGGGCCGCGGCGGGACGAGAAGACCGCGGCCGGTTCCGGGCCGCGGCGGGACGAGAAGACCGCGGCCGGTTCCGGGCCGTTGCGGAAGAGGAGACCGGCGGCCGGGCCGCCGGCGTCGGAAGTCAAAGGCGGGACCGGAATTTCCGGTCCCGTTGGTAAAAACCGGCCGGCCAGCTGGCCGGCCGGATGACTTAAAACCGGGAATTGAATTCCCCGGCCGGTTCTTTAAAACCCCCTCATAATGAGGGGGGCAGTTCCATGTAAGGGGGGGAAACAGCCCCCCGGTCATTTTTTTTAAATCGGCCCCCACGTGGGGGCCGTTTGTTTCAAAGGCACGGCACAAGGCCGTGCCGCCTTGTCCAGAACCGCGGGGCTTAGCCCCCGCGTGCGCCGCGGCCCGCCGCCGCCATCGCGGCCCGCCGCCGCCGCCACCGCGGCCCGCCGCCGCCGCCGCGCCGCCCCCGGTGGGGGGGTTCGGGCCGGGTCGGCCCGGACCCGGACCCCCCCGTTTCGAACCAGATTCGGTTTTTGGCTAATAACTTGAGCCTCGGACCTCCGAATGACGAACCGTCTGCGGCAACGCGATCCTTGGATCGAGACGGTCGTTTCGGTATATCGCACTCAAGGTTTCGGTTAACTTTGAGTTCGGCCGGGTTGGTTCGTTCACGAAACCAACCGGGCCTTCGGAGCGGAAACGCTCATATCTTGAGCTACGGACGTCCGATTGACGCGCCGTCAGTCGCGTTGTGTTCCTCTTAGTGAGACGGATCTTTTGGCATACTCCGCCCGAGGTTTGGACGCAGGTGGAGTACGGTCGGGTTGGTTTTGCCTTAAAAACCAACCGGGCCCCGGAGACGAAAAAGCCAATAACTCACAAACCGGGCGTCCGATTGACGCGCCGTCTGTTTCGTTGACTTCCTCTTGATGAGACGGAACTTTTGACATACTCCGCCCAAGTTTTGGATGCAGACAGAGTATGGCCGGGTTGGATTGTACCCGAAATCCAACCGGGCCCCTGGAACGGGAAAGCTGATATCTTTCAGACAGGACGTCCGTTTGACGAACCGTCAGCGGCGTTGGTGTTTACGTTTAGTAACGGTCCCTATGAGTATACCCTATGGGAGTTCGGGGTACAGTTGAGATACGGCCGGGATTGGTTCGCACTCGAAACCAACCGGGCCCCCTGGGACGAAAAGGCTAATAACGCACAGACCGGGCGTCCGATCGACGCGCCGTCTGTTGCGTTGAGACCCCTGTGACGAGACGGACCTTTGAGACACTTCTTCGTGGGACTTTGTGATACTTGGAGTATCGACCAGTAGCTCGTGGAGCGGACCCTCCCGGAGACGAGCGTGCAGAGTACGGAGACCGTGTAGCCGGCTGAGACCTGACGACTGCTTGACCGACTCGACTTGGAGTGAGTCGACTAGCCCAGTGGACGGAGCGCCCGGTACTTGGCGGCAGACCCACGGCGGACGGAGCGCCTGGTAGTTGGCAGGAGACCCGCGGTACTCGACAGGAGGAGTACCTCAGTAGGCTATCTGGGTAGCGCCCGGTATTTGGCGACAGACCCTCAGCGGACGGAGCGCCAGGTAGTTGGCCGCAAACCCGCAGTACTCGACAGGAGGAGTACTTCAGCAGTCTTAGGTTAGTGATCGGCAGCCTCGGAGTCGTGACAGGACCACTGTACACTCTAGAGACGGAGCTCTTCAGCAGTTACGGTTTCAATATTGAAAATCCTGGTTTGAGCTGAGTCAATGATCTTTGTGTTTCCTCATGATTGAGATGGGTTTCTTGATAACTTAGGTATATGTATGGGCATATACCTGGGTAGTGGTTATCCGTTGATCTCATGATCCTTGTGCTTCCTCATGACTGAGATGGGTTACTTGATAACTTAGGTATATGTATGGGCATATACCTAAGTAGAGTTTATCTGTTGTGATCTTCTTGTGGTTATCCTTGTTGGTTTTAGTGAGACCTTGAGGGTCTCGGGGTCCCTACTGAGTATCGTTATACTCACCCCTGCACGGGCTATGCCCGCACCTCGTTGTGTTGGTTGCAGACGACGGACAGAGCTGACAGAAGCCGAAGGTGCGAGGACTGGACGGTACCTGGAGGTGGACTATTCGACGATGCGGTAACCGGAGGTGGACCACTGGGCGGGACATACTCGGAGCAGATGGCGGGACCCGAGGAGCAGAGGAGCTATCTGTACCCACCCTTCAGGTGGGATTTCCAGTGGACATCTCAGCGTAGCAGCTTTACTTTTCAGTCGCTGTTTTCCCTTTCGAGTTGTACTTTACAGTTGGGCTTGTATTTCCGGCCCCTTTTTACTTTTCAGCTCTTCTTTTGTACTTAGTGTTTTACTTCCGCTTGTACTCTGTGGTGCTTGTTTTCTTTTATAAAGGCAATGCCTTCCCAGTTATCGGGATTTTACGCCTTTGGTGCTAGTCGCCAGCCCCTGGCCTATGGAAGGCGGGCTTGGGGTAGTCACGGCACGGGCCCCGAGGACGGGTCGTGACAAATTGGTATCAGAGGAGTTCGGTTCTACCGTGAACTCTGATCTTTTCTATGTGAAGCAATAATGTTTAGCGTATTGAGAGTGGATATCAGTCCAGGGAGTCCAGTGTTGGTGCGGCGGCCGACGTATCCGTACACCAGGACCCTGACCTCTGATTTCCGACTTAATGCACGAAAACATTGATTGCGTGTGTGTTTTCAAAAGTTTTTCCCCTTAAAACAGCTCAAACCAGGTCAGCTCACCAGGTATAATCGTTTGATCGTGTTACGTTGTTTCTTTCAGGATGGCCCCACAACGGCAGCCAGCTAGGGTTCCGAGAGTCGAGCGAGACGACATCCCACCGAGCGACGAGGCCTCGGTGCAGGGCCCTTTTCCAGTAGTGGCACCGGCGGTAGCTTTACCCGCCGAGCCCCCGATGCTTCCAGCAGCAGCCGCTGACGATGCACGTCGCCTCAGCGCACTGCATGAGTTTCAGCGCCAGCGACCGCCCAGGTTTCGCGGGGAGACGGATCCCCAGGCAGCAGAGGACTGGCTGGAGGCAGTAGTTCGAGTGTTTAGGCTAGTGAGGACACCAGCAGACCTCATGGTGATCCTCGCTGCGAGCCTACTACACGCAGCAGCAGGACGATGGTGGAGCCTGATGCTCCAGGTGCACGATGAGGCATCTCTTCTTTGGACGGACTTTGAGAGCCTCTTCCGCTCTGAGTTCGTCCCGGCCACCCTCCGAGCGGTGCGCATCCAGGAGCTTCTACAGCTGCGGCAGGGCAGCATGACGGTCGCTCAGTACGCGGCGAGGTTCACCGACCTTTCTCGGTACTCGACAGACATGGTACAGGACCCCTTCTTCCGGGCCCGGACCTTCGAGCAGGGTTTGAGACACGAGATCAGGGCATTGCTGATCTCCCTCAGCATACCGAATCAGACAAGAGTTCTGGAGCGGGCACTTCTGATCGAGAGTTCCCTTGCTGAGTCTACACCAGCACAGCAACTCACCGCAGGGCGGCACGTGGCAGAGTCATCTGCAGCAGGTAGCCGACGGATGACTCAGGGTTCCAGGCAGACCAGACCTACCGGTGGCCGACCGCACGACTCAGGCTCAGTTGTACGGGGAAGCCGGGGTGGAGTCAGAGCCAGGCGTGCCGAGAGTGGGCAGTGTTACTCCTGTGGCGGGATTGGTCACATGGCTCGTGACTGTCCGACCCGCCATGCTGATGATCAGCAGTTAAGTGAAGAACCTCCCAGGCAGAGGCAGAGGTTCGACCGTGGCGGTCCTCAGGGAGGAGGCGGACGAGGCAGAGGAGCTGGACGAGCAGCTGGTGGTGGGCGACGCTTTGAGGCTCTTCCACCACCACCACCAGGAGGACCACCCCGACCGCAGGGGAGAGCTCAGCTTCAGGCAGCCGAGGCCTTCGATCATGGAGCTCTGAGAGCCGATGGACAGGAGCAGAACTAGTGGATACGTCCTTAGTACTTCTGGTTCTTTGTTGCTTTTGTGTAGCGTCTTGTATTATGAGCTGCAATAATAAAAGACGCATACCTTTGTGATATTTTCGTTCCTGTCCTCTTTCGTGATGTTACTAAGAGGTTCCAGTTTTGGCTGTTGACTTGACCCTCACTTGTGAGACATCTTCTGGAAGAGACCCAGTTACCACACACTGATGCCGACAGTGTGACTCAACCCTTGGAGGCGAGAGTAACGGTTGAATCTCTTAGTAGTAGCGTCGAGGCCTTACGACGTCATCCTTGGTATGGATTAGTATCATCCATGTTAGGATTGACTGTTTTAGGCAAAGAATGTGGTTCATCCAGGGGATGAGACCAGATTTCTCTTATCGGCAAAGAAGAAATCTTGCAGCTCTTGTGGAACCAGAGAAGGTCCAGGTCATCCAGGAGCGGATGAGGACAGCTCAGAGCCGGCAGAAGTCATATGCTGACAGGAGGCGGAGACCACTAGAGTTCGAGGATGGTGACCACGTCTTCTTACGGGTCTCACCTCGACGTGGTATTCGGAGATTTGGCCGAGGCGGCAAGTTATCTCCGCGATTCATCGGACCCTTTCAGTTTCTCAGCAGGATTGGTGAGGTTGCTTATCGCCTGGATCTACCACCTCAGCTGCACCGGGTGCACGATGTCTTCCACGTATCTCAGCTGAGGAGATACGTGCACGACCCGACGCACATCATTGACCATGGAGAGCTTGACGTTGACGATGGGGCGACTTTTACGGAGGTCCCGGTGGAGGAAGAGGATCGACAGGAGCGGGTCCTGCGTGGGCGATCGATTCCTCTTGTGCGCATCAGATGGCAGCACGGGAATCTCCAGGAGATCACATGGGAGCGGGAGGCTCAGATGCGTGCTCAGTACCCTCATTTGTTTCCCTAGTTTTTGTTGTATCTTTAAGGGGACGTAAAGCCCTGAGGTGGGAGTAATGTAAAGACCCGTAAAATTCAAGGGAAATTTTTTCTTAATTTTCTTTAGAATTTTACAAGAGCGCGGTTTCAGACGGCACCTGATTCCGAGGCCCGGAGTGCCCGGAATTAATTTCCGAAGTTTGGCTCGGGTACGTTCAGTGAACGAACGAGCGGGAATTCCTAACTTTTGATCCGGTGCTCGGAATTGAAATCCGAGGGCACCGATGAACTCGCAGCGCCGATATTCGCTTAATGAGACCTTTTCGGGAGTTGCGTTTGTTGCGGGTTGAAAGTTACGTTTTGGAGTTTTTAGTTTGAGTTAAATAAAATTGTGATGAACAATTTTATTTTTACTTGTTTAAACCTATGTGTGGAAATTGGGTGGGACCTCCTTGTTGTTAACTACCCTTGAGAGAATAAAGGTGGGGTGGGGCCCACACGAGCCCAACCCCTCACCTTCCCTAACTCCTCTAAACCCCCCCACTTAAGATGTGTAACTCATCTTAACCTTTAAACTTTCCATTAATTGGGTGACTTTCCCTCTCCTCACTTTAATCATGCCAAAACACTAATCCAATTAATGGATTTAAGTTTTTGAATTTTTGAAACTCATAGAATGACTTAATAAAATAAGATTAGCTTATTTTATTTTTGGGGGTTAGTTTGGTTGTGTTGAGGATTGGAGGAGAGAGCTCTAAGTCTCTTGAAGAACTTCATCTTCTCCGGCGAAGAACGTCTTCATCCTCAACGAAGAACGACAACACTTCGTCAAGGATCATCGACTCGGCGACTCGGTATCTTCGAACCCCTTCTTTCTCCTCGGACCTTCTTCGTCGGCAAACGAAGATCCGCCAACGTCGTGTCTCTTCGGGCATAACACTTCGTCAACGGATTTGACGAACAACGACCGCGACGCCCGACCTCCGCGACGCCGTCTTCCGCGGGACGTAGACGATTCTTCGAATCTTAAACCCGAGGTAGGGGTTGTTGTTTAATTCTTAAATTATTTCATTACTTGCTCGTGGATCGCATGTCTACGTGAGGCTTTGAAATATTTTTATTAAGTGATTATTTTAACGTGAGGGGGGCCGGACCGCACGAACACGGCCGAACCCCCCTCCATCGTTCTTGTTTTATTCATGCGGGTGGAAGCAATGGCGTGGTGCCGTCGCACCACGCGGATGATCGTGCTTATAATTTACGCAACGCCGTCGCGCTACGCCGAGGAGAATCTTCAAGAACGCGACGCCGTCGCGCCGCGTTGAAAGGATTCATGGCACGGCGAAAGGGGCGCGGTGCCGTCGCACCGCGCCGGACGACGAACACCGCGGCCGGTTCCGGGCCGCGGCGGGACGAGAAGACCGCGGCCGGTTCCGGGCCGCGGTGGGACGAGAAGACCGTGGCCGGTTCCGGGCCGCGGCGGAAGAGGAGACCGGCGGCCGGGCCGCCGGCGTCGGAAGTCAAAGGCGGGACCGGAATTTCCGGTCCCGTTGGTAAAAACCGGCCGGCCAGCTGGCCGGCCGGATGACTTAAAACCGGGGAATTGAATTCCCCGGCCGGTTCTTTAAAACCCCCTCATAATGAGGGGGGCGGTTCCATGTAAGGGGGGGCAACAGCCCCCCGGTCTTTTTTTTTAAATCGGCCCCCACGTGGGGGCCGTTTGTTTCAAAGGCACGGCACAAGGCCGTGCCGCCTTGTCCAGAACCGCGGGGCTTAGCCCCCGCGTGCGCCGCGGCCCGCCGCCGCCGACACCGCGGCCCGCCGTCGCCGCCGCCCCCGCGGCCCGCCGCCGCCGCCGCGCCGCCGCCGCCGCGCTGCCGTCGCCGCCGCCGCCGGCCGCCGCGCCCCCGCCGCGCCGCCCCCGGTGGGGGGGTTCGGGCCGGGTCGGCCCGGACCCGGACCCCCCCGTTTCGAACCAGATTCGGTTTTTGGATCATAACTTGAGCCTCGGACCTCCGAATGACGAACCGTCTGCGGCAACGCGATCCTTGGATCGAGACGGTCGTTTCGGTATATCGCACTCAAGGTTTCGGTTAACTTTGAGTTCGGCCGGGTTGGTTCGTTCACAAAACCAACCGGGCCTTCGGAGCGGAAACGCTCATATCTTGAGCTACGGACGTCCGATTGACGCGCCGTCAGTCGCGTTGTGTTCCTCTTAGTGAGACGGATCTTTTGGCATACTCCGCCCGAGGTTTGGACGCAGGTGGAGTACGGTCGGGTTGGTTTTGCCTTATAAACCAACCGGGCCCCGGAGACAAAAAAGCCAATAACTCACAAACCGGGCGTCCGATTGACGCGCCGTCTGTTTCGTTGACTTCCTCTTGATGAGACGGAACTTTTGACATACTCCGCCCGAGGTTTGGATGCAGACGGAGTATGGCCGGGTTGGATTGTACCCGAAATCCATCCGGGCCCCTGGAACGGGAAAGCTGATATCTTTCAGACAGGACGTCCGTTTGACGAACCGTCAGCGGCGTTGGTGTTTACGTTTAGTAACGGTCCCTATGAGTATACCCTATGGGAGTTCGGGGTACAGTTGAGATACGGCCGGGATTGGTTCGCACTCGAAACCAACCGGGCCCCCTGGGACGAAAAGGCTAATAACGCACAGACCGGGCGTCCGATCGACGCGCCGTCTGTTGCGTTGAGACCCCTGTGACGAGACGGACCTTTGAGACACTTCTTCGTGGGACTTTGTGATACTTGGAGTATCGACCAGTAGCTCGTGGAGCGGACCCTCCCGGAGACGAGCGTGCAGAGTACGGAGGACGTGTAGCCGGCTGAGACCTGACGACTGCTTGACCGACTCGACTTGGAGTGAGTCGACTAGCCCAGTGGACGGAGCGCCCGGTACTTGGCGGCAGACCCACGGCGGACGGAGCGCCTGGTAGTTGGCAGCAGACCCGCGGTACTCGACAGGAGGAGTACCTCAGTAGGCTATCTGGGTAGCGCCCGGTATTTGGCGACAGACCCTCAGCGGACGGAGCGCCAGGTAGTTGGCCGCAAACCCGCAGTACTCGACAGGAGGAGTACTTCAGCAGTCCTAGGTTAGTGAGCGGCAGCCTCGGAGTCGTGAAAGGACCACTGTACACTCTAGAGACGGAGCTCTTCAGCAGTTACGGTTTCGATAATGAAAATCCTGGTTTGAGCTGAGTCAATGATCTTTGTGTTTCCTCATGATTGAGATGGGTTTCTTGATAACTTAGGTATATGTATGGGAATATACCTGGGTAGTGGTTATCCGTTGATCTCATGATCCTTGTGCTTCCTCATGACTGAGATGGGTTACTTGATAACTTAGGTATATGTATGGGCATATACCTAAGTAGAGTTTATCTGTTGTGATCTTCTTGTGGTTATCCTTGTTGGTTTTAGTGAGACCTTGAGGGTCTCGGGGTCCCTACTGAGTATCGTTATACTCACCCCTGCACGGGCTATGCCCGCACCTCGTTGTGTTGGTTGCAGACGACGGACAGAGCTGACAGAAGCCGAAGGTGCGAGGACTGGACGGTACCTGGAGGTGGACTATTCGACGATGCGGTAACCGGAGGTGGACCACTGGGCGGGACATACTCGGAGCGGATGGCGGGACCCGAGGAGCAGAGGAGCTATCTGTACCCACCCTTCAGGTGGGATTTCCAGTGGACATCTCAGCGTAGCAGCTTTACTTTTCAGTCGTTGTTTTCCCTTTCGAGTTGTACTTTACAGTTGGGCTTGTATTTCCGGCCCCTTTTTACTTTTCAGCTCTTCTTTTGTACTTAGTGTTTTACTTCCGCTTGTACTCTGTGGTGCTTGTTTTCTTTTATAAAGGCAATGCCTTCCCAGTTATCGGGATTTTACGCCTTTGGTGCTAGTCGCCAGCCCCTGGCCTATGGAAGGCTGGCTTGGGGTAGTCACGGCACGGGCCCCGAGGATGGGTCGTGACAAATTGGTATCAGAGGAGTTCGGTTCTACCGTGAACTCTGATCTTTTCTATGTGAAGCAATAATGTTTAGCGTATTGAGAGTGGAAATCAGTCCAGGGAGTCCAGTGTTGGTGCGGCGGCCGACGTATCCGTACACCAGGACCCTGACCTCTGATTTCCGACTTAATGCACGAAAACATTGATTGCGTGTGTGTTTTCAAAAGTTTTTCCCCTTAAAACAGCTCAAACCAGGTCAGCTCACCAGGTATAATCATTTGATCGTGTTACGTTGTTTCTTTCAGGATGGCCCCACGACGGCAGCCAGCTAGGGTTCCGAGAGTCGAGCGAGACGACAGCCCACCGAGCGATGAGGCCTCGGTGCATGGCCCTTTTCCAGTAGTGGCACCGGCGGTAGCTTTACCTGCCGAGCCCCCGATGCTTCCAGCAGCAGCCGCTGACGATGCACGTCGCCTCAGCGCACTGCATGAGTTTCAGCGCCAGTGACCGCCCAGGTTTCGCGGGGAGACGGATCCCCAGGCAGCAGAGGACTGGCTGGAGGCAGTAGTTCGAGTGTTTAGGCTAGTGAGGACACCAGCAGACCTCATGGTGATCCTCGCTGCGAGCCTACTACACGCAGCAGCAGGACGATGGTGGAGCCTGATGCTCCAGGTGCACGATGAGGCATCTCTTCTTTGGACGGACTTTGAGAGCCTCTTCCGCTCTGAGTTCGTCCCGGCCACCCTCCGAGCGGTGCGCATCCAGGAGCATCTACAGCTGCGGCAGGGCAGCATGACGGTCGCTCAGTACGCGGCGAGGTTCACCGACCTTTCTCGGTACTCGACAGACATGGTACAGGACCCCTTCTTCCGGGCCCGGAACTTCGAGCAGGGTTTGAGACACGAGATCAGGGCATCGCTGATCTCCCTCAGCATACCGACTCAGACAGGAGTACTGGAGCGGGCACTTCTGATCGAGAGTTTCCTTGCTGAGTCTACACCAGCACAGCAACTCACCGCAGGGCGGCACGTGGCAGAGTCATCTGCAGCAGGTAGCCGACGGATGACTCAGGGTTCCAGGCAGACCAGACCTACCGGTGGCCGACCGCACGACTCAGGCTCAGTTGTACGGGGAAGCCGGGGTGGAGTCAGAGCCAGGCGTGCCGAGAGTGGGCAGTGTTACTCCTGTGGCGGGATTGGTCACATGGCTCGTGACTGTCCGACCCGCCATGCTGATGATCAGCAGTTAAGTGAAGAACCTCCCAGGCAGAGGCAGAGGTTCGACCGTGGCGGTCCTCAGGGAGGAGGCGGACGAGGCAGAGGAGCTGGACGAGCAGCTGGTGGTGGGCGACGCTTTGAGGCTCTTCCACCACCACCACCAGGAGGACCACCCCGACCGCAGGGGAGAGCTCAGCTTCAGGCAGCCGAGGCCTTCGATCATGGAGCTCTGGGAGCCGATGGACAGGAGAAGAACTAGTGGATACGTCCTTAGTACTTCTGGTTCTTTGTTGCTTTTGTGTAGCGTCTTGTATTATGAGCTGCAATAATAAAAGACGCATACCTTTGTGATATTTTCGTTCCTGTCCTCTTTCGTGATGTTACTAAGAGGTTCCAGTTTTGGCTGTTGACTTGACCCTCACTTGTGAGACATCTTCTGGAAGAGACCCAGTTACCACACACTGATGCCGACAGTGTGACTCAACCCTTGGAGGCGAGAGTAACGGTTGAATCTCTTAGTAGTAGCGTCGAGGCCTTACGACGTCATCCTTGGTATGGATTAGTATCATCCATGTTAGGATTGACTGTTTTAGGCAAAGAATGTGGTTCATCCAGGGGATGAGACCAGATTTCTCTTATCGGCAAAGAAGAAATCTTGCAGCTCTTGTGGAACCAGAGAAGGTCCAGGTCATCCAGGAGCGGATGAGGACAGTTCAGAGCCGGCAGAAGTCATATGCTGACAGGAGGCGGATACCACTAGAGTTCGAGGATGGTGACCACATCTTCTTACGGGTCTCACCTCGACGTGGTATTCAGAGATTTGGCCGAGGCGGCAAGTTATCTCCGCGATTCATCGGACCCTTTCAGTTTCTCAGCAGGATTGGTGGGGTTGCTTATCGCCTGGATCTACCACCTCAGCTGCACCGGGTGCACGACGTCTTCCACGTATCTCAGCTGAGGAGATACGTGCACGACCCGACGCACATCATTGACCATGGAGAGCTTGACGTTGACGATGGGGCGACTTTTACGGAGGTCCCGGTGGAGGAAGAGGATCGACAGGAGCGGGTCCTGCGTGGGCGATCGATTCCTCTTGTGCGCATCAGATGGCAGCACGGGAATCTCCAGGAGAGCACATGGGAGCGGGAGGCTCAGATGCGTGCTCAGTACCCTCATTTGTTTCCCTAGTTTTTGTTGTATCTTTACGGGGACGTAAAGCCCTGAGGTGGGAGTAATGTAAAGACCCGTAAAATTCAAGGGAAATTTTTTCTTAATTTTCTTTAGAATTCAACAAGAGCGCGGTTTCAGACGGCACCTGATTCCGAGGCCCGGAGTGCCCGGAATTAATTTCCGAAGTTTGGCTCGGGTACGTTCAGTGAACGAACGAGCGGGAATTCCTAACTTTTGATCCGGTGCTCGGAATTGAAATCCGAGGGCACCGATGAACTCGCAGCGCCGATATTCGCTTAATGAGACCTTTTCGGGAGTTGCGTTTGTTGCGGGTTGAAAGTTACGTTTTGGAGTTTTTAGTTTGAGTTAAATAAAATTGTGATGAACAATTTTATTTTTACTTGTTTAAACCTATGTGTGGAAATTGGGTGGGACCTCCTTGTTGTTAACTACCCTTGAGAGAATAAAGGTGGGGTGGGGCCCACACGAGCCCAACCCCTCACCTTCCCTAACTCCTCTAAACCCCCCACTTAAGATGTGTAACTCATCTTAACCTTTAAACTTTCCATTAATTGGGTGACTTTCCCTCTCCTCACTTTAATCATGCCAACACACTAATCCAATTAATGGATTTAAGTTTTTGAATTTTTGAAACTCATAGAATGACTTAATAAAATAAGATTAGCTTATTTTATTTTTGGGGGTTAGTTTGGTTGTGTTGAGGATTGGAGGAGAGAGCTCTAAGTCTCTTGAAGAACTTCATCTTCTCCGGCGAAGAACGTCTTCATCCTCAACGAAGAACGACAACACTTCGTCAAGGATCATCGACTCGGCGACTCGGTATCTTCGAACCCCTTCTTTCTCCTCGGACCTTCTTCGTCGGCAAACGAAGATCCGCCAACGTCGTGTCTCTTCGGGCATAACACTTCGTCAACGGATTTGACGAACGACGACCGCGACGCCCGACCTCCGCGACGCCGTCTTCCGCGGGACGTAGACGATTCTTCAAATCTTAAACCCGAGGTAGGGGTTGTTGTTTAATTCTTAAATTATTTCATTACTTGCTCGTGGATCGCATGTCTACGTGAGGCTTTGAAATATTTTTATTAAGTGATTATTTTAACGTGAGGGGGGGCGGACCGCACGAACACGGCCGAACCCCCCTCCATCTTTCTTGTTTTATTCATGCGGGTGGAAGCAATGGCGTGGTGCCGTCGCACCACGCGGATGATCGTGCTTATAATTTACGCAACGTCGTCGCGCTATGCCGAGGATAATCTTCAAGAACGCGACGCCGTCGCGCCGCGTTGAAAGGATTCATGGCACGGCGAAAGGGGCGCGGTGCCGTCGCACCGCGCCGGACGACGAACACCGCGGCCGGTTCCGGGCCGCGGCGGGACGAGAAGACCGCGGCCGGTTCCGGGCCGCGGCGGGACGAGAAGACCGCGGCCGGTTCCGGGCCGCGGCGGAAGAGGAGACCGGCGGCCGGGCCGCCGGCGTCGGAAGTCAAAGGCGGGACCGGAATTTCCGGTCCCGTTGGTAAAAACCGGCCGGCCAGCTGGCCGGCCGGATGACTTAAAACCGGGGAATTGAATTCCCCGGCCGGTTCTTTAAAACCCCCTCATAATGAGGGGGGCGGTTCCATGTAAGGGGGGGGGGGCAACAGCCCCCCGGTCTTTTTTTTAAATCGGCCCCCACGTGGGGGCCGTTTGTTTCAAAGGCACGGCACAAGGCCGTGCCGCCTTGTCCAGAACCGCGGGGCTTCGCCCCCGCGTGCGCCGCGGCCCGCCGCCGCCATCGCGGCCCGCCGCCGCCGCCCCCGCGGCCCGCCGCCGTCGCCGCCACCACGGCCCGCCGCCGCCGGCCTCCGCGCCCCCGCCGCGCCGCCCCCGGTGGGGGGGTTCGGGCCGGGTCGGCCCGGACCCGGACCCCCCCGTTTCGAACCAGATTCGGTTTTTGGCTCATAACTTGAGCCTCGGACCTCCGAATGACGAACCGTCTGCGGCAACGCGATCCTTGGATCGAGACGGTCGTTTCTGTATATCGCACTCAAGGTTTCGGTTAACTTTGAGTTCGGCCGGGTTGGTTCGTTCACGAAACCAACCGGGCCTTCGGAGCGGAAACGCTCATATCTTGAGCTACGGACGTCCGATTGACGCGCCGTCAGTCGCGTTGTGTTCCTCTTAGTGAGACGGATCATTTGGCATACTCCGCCCGAGGTTTGGACGCAGGTGGAGTACGGTCGGGTTGGTTTTGCCTTAAAAACCAACCGGGCCCCGGAGACGAAAAAGTCAATAACTCACAAATCGGGCGTCCGATTGACGCGCCGTCTGTTTCGTTGACTTCCTCTTGATGAGACGTAACTTTTGACATACTCCGCCCGAGTTTTGGATGCAGACGGAGTATGGCCGGGTTGGATTGTACCCGAAATCCAACCGGGCCCCTGGAACGGGAAAGCTGATATCTTTCAGACAGGACGTCCGTTTGACGAACCGTCAGCGGCGTTGGTGTTTACGTTTAGTAACGGTCCCTATGAGTATACCCTATGGGAGTTCGGGGTACAGTTGAGATACGGCCGGGATTGGTTCGCACTCGAAACCAACCGGGCCCCCTGGGACGAAAAGGCTAATAACGCACAGACCGGGCGTCCGATCGACGCGCCGTCTGTTGCGTTGAGACCCCTGTGACGAGACGGACCTTTGAGACACTTCTTCGTGGGACTTTGTGATACTTGGAGTATCGACCAGTAGCTCGTGGAGCGGACCCTCCCGGAGACGAGCGTGCAGAGTACGGAGACCGTGTAGCCGGCTGAGACCTGACGACTGCTTGACCGACTCGACTTGGAGTGAGTCGACTAGCCCAGTGGACGGAGCGCCCGGTACTTGGCGGCAGACCCACGGCGGACGGAGCGCCTGGTAGTTGGCAGCAGACCCGCGGTACTCGACAGGAGGAGTACCTCAGTAGGCTATCTGGGTAGCGCCCGGTATTTGGCGACAGACCCTCAGCGGACGGAGCGCCAGGTAGTTGGCCGCAAACCCGCAGTACTCGACAGGAGGAGTACTTCAGCAGTCCTAGGTTAGTGAGCGGCAGCCTCGGAGTCGTGACAGGACCACTGTACACTCTAGAGACGGAGCTCTTCAGCAGTTACGGTTTCGATAATGAAAATCCTGGTTTGAGCTGAGTCAATGATCTTTCTGTTTCCTCATGATTGAGATGGGTTTCTTGATAACTTAGGTATATGTATGGGCATATACCTGGGTAGTGGTTATCCGTTGATCTCATGATCCTTGTGCTTCCTCATGACTGAGATGGGTTACTTGATAACTTAGGTATATGTATGGGCATATACCTAAGTAGAGTTTATCTGTTGTGATCTTCTTGTGGTTATCCTTGTTGGTTTTAGTGAGACCTTGAGGGTCTCGGGGTCCCTACTGAGTATCGTTATACTCACCCCTGCACGGGCTATGCCCGCACCTCGTTGTGTTGGTTGCAGACGACGGACAGAGCTGACAGAAGCCGAAGGTGCGAGGACTGGACGGTACCTGGAGGTGGACTATTCGACGAGGCGGTAACCGGAGGTGGACCACTGGGCGGGACATACTCGGAGCGGATGGCGGGACCCGAGGAGCAGAGGAGATATCTGTACCCACCCTTCAGGTGGGATTTCCAGTGGACATATCAGCGTAGCAGCTTTACTTTTCAGTCGCTGTTTTCCCTTTCGAGTTGTACTTTACAGTTGGGCTTGTATTTCCGGCCCCTTTTTACTTTTCAGCTCTTCTTTTGTACTTAGTGTTTTACTTCCGCTTGTACTCTGTGGTGCTTGTTTTCTTTTATAAAGGCAATGCCTTCCCAGTTATCGGGATTTTACGCCTTTGGTGCTAGTCGCCAGCCCCTGGCCTATGGAAGGCGGGCTTGGGGTAGTCACGGCACGGGCCCCGAGGACGGGTCGTGACAATAATTGTGGAAATGGAATGAGGTTGTGGGAATAGTTTAACTATATGGATATGATTGTGTGGATGGATCTAATGGTGGTGGTATAAGATCCAATGATAGGTGTTTGGGTTTGGTTTGATTATCGCGTTGGGACACTCTTTTCAAAGATGTGATGTTAATGTTCATATTGTGAGAAATGGAATTTATAATATATGAGAAGGTGGAAAGGGGAACATGTTTGGGGGAATGACTAGTAGAGGATTAGGAGTGGGATTGGATGGGGATGAACAGCAGTGCATGAAGGAGTGTCGGGTGGATGACGGTCAGGGGATGGAAATGAATAGAGGACTCTTGTTAAAATGATATAAATGATTTTTTAATTTTTCCCTGATAGCTAAATGTTGTGTATAGAATTCATGAAGTGTTAATTGTGGAATAAAATTTTTATTTTCTTTAAAAAAATCACATCATGTATGTTGTACATGATGTCTGTTTTTAGGTAAACTATTCAGGATGCTTCGAAAGTTACCAAAACATCCTAAAAATCCTAAAACCTACACTAACCTATGGAACCTAGCCCATATTTCCACCCAATAATTTATAATTTCTGTGTTGAGAGGTTTATGAGATTTAGTTTAACTAAATATTAAATAAATAACACACCCCTCTTGAAATGGTTCTTAATAGAATATCATTATTTGAACATTGAACTTTAAAAGGGTTTTATTGACTTTTTGGATTTCAATTATTTCATAAGGAAAACCCTTATAACCTTCCAAATGACCTAACTATCAAAATTTTAGTTTTTTGGGGAATAGTTTCATATAGGAATTAAACATTGTAACGTTTTCCCTTCATATAAAAAATCACTATATGATGTGTCAGTCATTCTATTTCTATTTTTTTCCTTATTTATTTGGGAATTTTACAATGCATCCCTTTAGATCTTAGTTTCCTTATATGATTGGTGTTGTAATTAGATTTTAAAATGGCACTATTTCCCATAAAGACGTCAAAATGGAGTAGTTTTGATGGGTGTTTTATACATCTTTAAATAAACACATAGTGTGTCATCAATTTTGAGGCTACAATTATTCCTACTTGTATTAACAATCACTTATAGGATTTTTTAAATCTTCATGTTGGATAAATCAACATTCCCACTATTCTATGGGTTGAACAAAGTTCTAGTATTGAATATAAACCAATATTGTTATAGAAACTATTTTTTGGATATATTTTTTAAGTGTTTTCCCTTATAACTAATGAATAACCAAGGAAATCTATATCAATAAAAAAATTCCATAAATATTCCTACCTTGGTTGTGTCATGGGTGGTAGTTTCTTCTTTAACCCACATTTTAACAGAGTTGACACCATCCAAGATATAAAATGTTTCACTAGAATTGGGAAATGGGATAATAAAACCAATGCTTGAAATGTCATGTATTTCTAATTTTTTGAAAGGATTATGGGGAATCTCATTATGTTTCGCAATGGTGAATTTCACTAGCACTGATCAAACCTATGTACAAAACTTCTCACATCCTGGAGGAGTTTGGGCTATAAGAGTCCACTTTATATGATCTTATCCATAGTGTATTCAGACCCATAATGTCTTCCAACTTTATATATATGACACAACTAAATAATTATTACAATTACATCCTCTTTTGTGTAGTTCCAAATTATTAAATGAGTACAATTCTTAAATAAGATAATCTCATCCTAGTATTGTAAAATGCATCAACAGATAACTTCTCTTTCTATTGATTGGATATGTTAGTATAATTGTGTATTATGGTGATATATTTTGTGATATTAGAAAACCATGGTCCCCATTGTGTTTCCAAATTAAAAATTGCTTCATTAGGAAAATCATGTTCAATATTTAGATAGTCGTTATCCTCGGTATTGGATTGTGGAAGACTAGATAATGGGGTCATAAATGACATTTTCAATTAATTTTTTTCATTGATGACTATATAAAATTCATATATCCTTAGGATCCACCATGTCATTTTTTTCATCCTTTTTATGAAAAATTTACTTTAGTGTTACATGAAAAGTATAAACTATCAATTTTTATAACCCGATGTATGAGTAAATTTTACTAGAAGAAAAGCTTTCTTCCAGAAGATTCTTATATGTGGTCTTGTAATTGGTCTTTTCCTCATTTATTGTTGGGTTTTCATAGTAAATGTGGCAGTTGATGTGTCCAATTTATTGAACTAAAATATTACCCATAACTAATTCACTAGCTTCTCACATCAATTCAAAATATTTATCCCAATTATGAGATATTATGATATATGTAGCCACTGAGTTATTATTCTAAGTATTGAATGCCTATTGATACACTTAACTAAAATCATATGGTGTGTCCTTAGATAATAGTTGGTTTTGTGAGTGGGAAATTTGTTTAAAATATTATAGAAATAAGTTAAAAAAATCTCATGTGTCCTAGAAAAATATTTATACCTATCACATTTTTTGTTTCAAGAAATTGATTGATCACTTTATTTTTTATCGAGTCGACATTCACGCCATTTGATGAAACTTTTTTCCAAGTATTATGCCTCCTTTAAACATGAAATGAAATTTTTCCTAGATTACCTCTAGGAAATTTTCTTACTAATGTTGTAATACAAGTTCTAGATTTCATAGGAAAACCCTATAGGATCACCTGTACACAGATAAATCATATATTAAAATCATTGGAAACTCTTCCACCATATCATGGGAGAAAAATCATATAATTTTGGAATGTTTTTAGTGTACTTCACATTCCAACTTTCATCCTTTGATATTTGAGATTTATAAATGACAATGTGAACATAGTCATAGAATAATCAACTCGGTTGACAGCGATTTAAGTATATCTAGAATATTGGTCCTAAAAACAATAGCATATGTGCCTATAAAATCACTCCATCATATAATCCATGAATTAAATTATAAAATCATATTTTAATGATACTGTGTGCATATTTATATAATCAACACATTCTCACTATCTTGTTAGGTTTCTAGTTGAGATTAAATCATCTTCATTTTCTTAATAATAATCAATCCACCTTTCTTCAATACGACTTAAAATAGGCTTACCCATTCACTGTCTAAAATGGAAAATAATATACCAGTTTTGATGAAATTTTAAAATTCATTATTTACTATTTTTTCATTGGTTGGGTGATTCACTTCTAGGGGTTGTGTTTATTTTTAGCACCTTCTTCCCGTAAAATTTTCTGGGTGAAAATCGTGGGGTTGGTCACTTTAATATCTTTTATACCCTAAGCTATAGTTTTGTTATATTTTTTTGGAAATTATATTAGTTTTTCTTCTGGTTCTTGATTGAACTCAAAGATGATGATAACTAAAAATTCTATTTTAGTTTCAAAGAATAAATATTTCAATGTGCTTGGTAATGTCTTTAGTTCTAACGACAGTGGATTTATGAATAAGGGTATGGATATTGGGGTGGTATCTCTTGTTTGAGATTAAATGCAATTCACCTCCTCAAATTCACCATACCCATATTTTTCAGTAGATGGGGTCTCTCTCTCAACCTCAGTGGTCATGCAATCCATTATATGGCAATAAAATTAATTGAATCACTACTTTTCCTTGTGTTTTTCACTAAATCGAACACTACTAGTTTATCGTAAAATTAGAAAATAATGCTTCTTTGGTATATATAAATTAATGGATTGCTAGTGGAAGGAAATGGTATCCCTAGAATTATGGTAATATATCCTTCTTCCTCCATATCTATGATAAGGAAATCAATTGAAAAAATGATTTTTCTAACCTTGACTAAAAAATCCATTAGAATTCCATGAGGATACTTAGCTGATTGGTCATCCATCTGAAGTAAAACTCTCTTTGTTTTAAAATACTCAAGCCCTAACTTTTATAAGGCACTCATGGGAAGGAGATTAATAATCACACTAAGATCATGCAAGTATTTTCTAAAATTTTATACTCTAGTAGTTGATGGAATTGAGAATCTTATGAGGTCTTTAATATTTGGTGGGACATTCTACTGCATAACTATGGAGCATTCTTCTTTCAATGAGATTAATCCTTATTCTTATATTTTTATTTTTTAAAAGTAACTCCTTTATGAATTTTGTATAAGTAGGCATCGGAGCAATAACCACTAAAAATGTGATATTGATGTGTAGTTTCTTTAATATATCAAAAACCTTGGTACTACCCCTCTATCTTTCTTTGTCTCATATTCTCGGGAATGGTAAGAGGGGTTTTGTCAGGTGGTGGTGCCATTTAAATATATTCTTTTTTAAATTTATCTTTTATGGAATATTTTTTAGTATTCTTATATTCCTAATCTTATTCATGACTATATTTTTATGTTCTATCATTGTTATATTTAAGGATTATTGTAGTAGTTAATTCTAGTTCCTCTATATTTTATTCCTTGTTTATACTTAGATGCAAAAAATTAATCTATTTTCTACTATTAAAGACTATATAATTAGCCTCCCCTCTGAGATATGTATTATTATTATCGGCCAGTGTACCTAGTAATTGGACTAATATATTTTTTTAGATATTTTTTACTTAGTTCTGGAGGTTGTGTAGGGAATCCATTTGATTCTAAATCTCAATTTCTTGGGTATTCATTCTCTAACCAACCATTTGAATAAATGTGGTGAGATTTTTTTTATGATTTGACTTTGGAGTTGGTTATTATTGTGGATGCCCTAGTGGTACATGCTAAAATTCTTGTCACTGAGTGGGTTCAAATTGGTGAGGTCTTAAGGGAAAATGTTATTGTGGAAATTATTATTGAGGAAGAGATGAATTTATAGGTGGGTACCTAAATGGTCCCTGATTTTGAGGTGGATCTTGTATAATCCTCTATTTTTAATACCCTTGATTATCTTGTAGTGGTTCTTGAACCAGTCTTGGTTGATGATACTATTGTTGGTATTTTGGGGGTTATGGAAATTTTTTACTTTGTTAATTGTAATTTATGTAACTATAATCCTATATTTGAGTTTTTTCCATACCTTCTCTAATGTCTGGGTATGGTTTTGAGCCTCCACATATCTTAAAGGCTTGAAACACCATTACAGGGGTAGGTAATGGAAGTGGTGGGGAAGGAAGAAAAATAATTTATATCTTTTTTTAGAGATTTAACATGGGATTTAAGGTTTTAAATCTATTCCCCTTGTTTAATTCTACATTGGGATTATCCATAGTAACTTTTTTATACATTGTAATTTTGGAATATTTCATCCATATGTTCTTTACCCACTATGGGTGTCTTCATAATGAGTCCTCCCACAACAGAGACATCCACTAAAATGTTAAAAGTGAGATGTAGGACCCGGTAGAAAGTTTAAAGTTAAATCCACACATCGATTCCATGATGTAAAACCTTTTTAGTCAGTTCTTTAAAGTGATCTCAATCCTCCCAAGATGATCCTCGATCCACTTGAGAAAATTTATGAATTTTATTCCACTATTTTATTATCTATATAAGGAAAACATACATGTCTTATAACATTTTCACAAAATAATGCTAATTACTAATAGACAATGGAGATGGTCTTTTGATATAATAATTGGATCTATCACACAATGAAATTTGAAATACTTTATGTTGTATTTCAACAAAACATACACCTTCATATCAAAAGGTGTCACAGACTTCTAGAAAACATGAAATATTCTAATGTGAATCCTTACTCTAAATTAAATCAAATTGGCTCTTGTTCTGTATTATGTAAATGTGTTAGGGCTAGATTTTAATATTTTCTTTCTGTATAGGTGAAAAAATTATGTTTTATATATCGTTAAAAATTAATGGAATTGAATAATCAATAATGGTGCAATATTGGGTTAGTGGTCCCTCCCCTTATTGTTTAAGTTATACATATTGAACATTTTGATAATAATGTGGTGTTAGGTTATTTTGATCAACCAGAATTATATATTTAATTACATAAATATATCATTTAATTTTAGGGATTAAAGAGATAGGTTCTTGCATATCCAGGCTGCTTGAGTGATTCATAGGGCCCTAGTGCATGGACTAGTTGAAAAAGTGAACACAGGTGCTAGTACGTTTATTATTGTATTAAAAATAATGAAAAACTATGGAAGGGGAAGAATGTGTGTAAAAACTTTAAGTTCCCATCAAAGGTTATTGTTCTTAGGAAACAATTGATCCCTGATAATTATTCTATAATTTTACCAATCCATTCAGCATCATTGATTCTACATGGGAACATGTCAGATTATAAATTTATATAATCTAGAAAACACTAGCCACAAAGGCGTATAATAGTGGTAGTATAGGGTCGAACAGATAAGGAAAACTAGAATGTTTTTGAACTATTGGTGGTGAACCAGGTAGGTTTATTTCTCATGTTACACTTATACCTTGGGTATATATGGTTATGAAGTTTGTCTTTAATTTAGAAGAAATATAATTGATCATGGCCAATTTTAGGGAGCTTAAGAGAAGGGTATTCTTAAATCTATCTTGGGATGGTCATATGGATTAGGATACAAAGAAGTGTAGAGGTAACCAATTGATTTTTTCCAATCCAATTGGATATTCCTAATCTAGAAACTACACTTTGTTCTAGAGGTATTCAATAACTATGGTGGATAAGTCTTATCTTTAATGTTCGAAAGTGATATAGGCTACAGTTCATAGTATTCTCAACTCCAATTTGGCCAAAATCATCCTATTTCAATTCGTATAATTAGGTTCATGAAAAATAATCGAATAAAAGACATTTTTTAACCTGGTTCCTTTCCAAAATTATTGACCTATATTTTGATTCAGTAATTCATTATATTCATGAAACCCTTACACTTGAACCCCCTTATGCAGTTTTCCCACATACGGTAATGATGGTATAAGACTAATAAAAATACGGTAGAAAGTTTAACATCTTCATTAAGCTATTAAGGTAAAATAAATACATTATTAAAGTAATAGAAAAGAAAATAAAAATAATTACTTGTTTTGGGGTAATAAAGAGTATACAGTAACTATGAATGGAAGTATAAAGATAAATAAAAATTAATAGGCAATCCAATGTTCATGAAAATAAGGTCCAGTGGAAATATATTGAGAAAGGCGGACAAGAAATATGGAAAATGGTTTCATTGAAAGCATGGGAAAACATATAAAAGATAGAAACTAAAGGATCCAGGGTCCATCAGTCTCTGCATTGAGCTGATGTCATATTTATAATCTCTCAATTCTCACAAAGTGTAAATCTATCACTAGATATGTTGGCTTTAAAACAATATTCACAGAAAGACTTTCAGGATGTGTAACGTTTTTACAACATGTATTCATATATTTAATATCATTGATATTTCCATGTATTTTGGACTTTATAGCTTCTATATTTTCATTGGGTGTATCTTATATGTCTTGTAACTGGTTCCTGATGTGAAACATCTATGGCTGGCAGGTTTCATGACATGTAGTTCCTTTATGGGATACAGATCTTTCATGATGTGTACTGAGTTCATTTCCTAAAACAACATCAGTTATGAAATTCATGGCTTGTAATGAATTCATATACTGGAATTTAGTCTGAAGTGGTTTGTACCAATTAAATACAAATTATTAATAGGTTTCACAACATGAAACGACTGAAAATGATTAAATTATTCCAACCCCACTATAGATAATTTATTCCATATTTCTAAAAAACCCAAAACCCAAAGAATCATCTAATAAGTCATAAATAAATCCGAATTAAAAACAACCAAATTATATATATGAATTCATGTTATCATAGCATAATAAGGTAAATTAGTTTCATTTTCTTGAAATTTTTTTGGGTAATCAAAAAACATCATAAGAATATAAAAACCAATATTAAATGTATTAATATTGTTTCTAGAAAATTTAAGAGTATACATTGTGGTCTTGAAGTATATGTTGGGTAATTCAATTGGAAAACATTCTAGATACTGAAAATGGGAGTGTTTGATGATCAAATATTGTCCACTACTACTATCTTTTTTCTTGTCTTTACGAATACATATCCATTTCTATGTATAATATATAACTTTATTTTATAGTATTAATATTATATTTTATTTTACTTTTCATAACTGCTTTTAAATCTTTACTTATATTTATAAATTAATATTAAAAATCAAAACATTAAGATTTTGATAACATAGTCTTTGACCTCCTTGTGATACAACCACATGGTCACCATTGTGAAAAATTTTATATGGGAAATTATTATTTTGAGTTTTGTGAAAAAACCATTCCCTCAACTAGTTTCATTTCTGAAGAGGCTTCCATAGTTGATTATTAATTATTATTCATCACTTGATATTTTTTCCATAACTTTTTACAATTGTATTCTGAAATCAACTAAACATATCACTATAGTTCTATAGATATAACAAATATACCTATCCCTAATTGGGAGTATACCACAAACAGAACTAAAAAAGAATTAGTTGAACATAAATTTCAAATTTATAATAATATAACATTGAAATAATTATCTTCATACTATTAAGAAAATAAAAAAACCTATTGAATATCCAGATGAACCTACTAGGGTTCAAATTAAAGCTATTTTTATTCCCAAACTACAAACATTTAATGGATATCTAGGTTAATATCTACACAAACAACTTCAATTGTTCTATTATATTTCGGTTATAAAAAACCCTCAAGGAGTATATGGAAATAAAATGAAAATTATTTTATTTCTGTTTCCTTCAAAATATGTAGCCAAATAAGGGCTTTTCTATTCACATTCAACTCTGATTAGAGATTGTAATGAACTAAATAATACTTTCCACAATAAATCCACTACTTATAGAACTACTTTCATTCAAATATAGACTTGTGGGATTAAGAAAACTCAAGGTGAAACATTTCATGAGTATTAGTAATAATTCCTAAAACTATATTCTTTATTCCCCCAACATAAAATCAGGGACTTACTCTTGATTTAATATTTTTAAAAAGGATTGGATCTTACCAACAGGATCATGGTTGATGTCATTACATGATATTATTTATATGACTGAACACTAGATGCTTCTAGGATGTTAATTGAAAACATAACCCATATTTGATAAAAATATGGAAAAAATACTCCTCCTTCATGTGAAATATTTCCATGATGTCTCCACTTTAGTTTCTAAAAAAAATTATATTGATCCAACGTAGTGATCATATAATAATTATTAGATAAAATGATTTTTTCCAACACCCCACCAAACCAACCCAACCCTCAAACAACTTTTGAGTTTCCATTTCACTATATAATGTTTTCTTATAAGAAAAATTTTAGAAACCAATTCCCATTAATTATAGATCCTATTGCAAATTGGAATGTTTCTTTCTTGAAATTCCAATCAATAAAACAAGCAATGACCTTTTCAATATAATCAAAATTTTAATCATGGTTAGAAAACACACTCTAATGGATTATTTTGACAAACTGAATAATAAAAAATATTTTTAAAATTTTATTTAATAAATTATATACCAGTATATTTCAATGAGAAAGTAAATTATCATTTTGGAATAAACATCCAGCCTTCCCGACCCACTCAAAATATAAAGAGTAAAAATCAAGAAGAAATGAATTAATAATAAAACATGATGAATACCTTGATAACTCAAGTGGGTCATCTAGCCTCAGATCTTAGTTTCATGAGAAATAAAATGAGTAGAGTTTTAACTACATGACCCCTAGATAATCAAAAATATGAAGAGAATAAAAATTTGAGTCCAATAAAATTAATGAGTGGAACTAGATTGAATAACCTCCAATCTGAGAAACTCAAACTTATTTTCAAACATAAAAATTATAATGACTATTTCAAAAAAAACATACATCTATTAAATACATTGTAAAAAAAATCCACCACTGATAAAAATTCTAGAAAATCTGAATTTTCTTTTAATTAAATAACAAATTCAACATAATAATATTTAATAGAAATATTGATTAAGGATTGGAATAGGATTATTGGTCCTTATGTTTCTAAAAAAATCTCAAAATAGTCCCTAACCATTTAAACAACCACTAATTTATCCCAAATGTGAACCACCAGTGAATAAAAGTGATGAAAAAAGTTTTATAATGAAGTATGGAAAAAAATTATAAAGTTAAAATCATCATACCTCTTCTAAATGTTGTAAAAAATATTCCATGATATAATAATTTTTAAAAAAAATCTTTTTTCCCATTAGAATAAATTAAATGTTTTTGGAAAGATTACATTTATCGATAAAGGATTTATCTATAATTCAACATTATTTTATTATCAAATATTAATACCATGAATACTTTGCCATTTAATGCACTATTGGGGAATTTTAATTCAAGGATTTCATGCTTATATTAGGATCTTACTTTATTTTTATGACACCATTTTTTTACTTATCATTACAATTTTGAGATTTAAAATTTTCTAAAATTATCAATCAACATGCAACTAAGGTACCACCAAGCATACTGAAGTTATAGAGGACGTTTTAGTTTTGGTTAGAGACATTAATTTTCTAGTATTTTTATGTATTATATTTATATGATGATATTTTTATTACCCATAAACCTCTAATTATATAAAGACCCTTTTTATCTTAAATTAATCATTAATGTTCACAAAGGAACCATTTCACTTTAATTTAGAAGTTATTTTTTTCACTTTAATATTTTTCATTCCCTGAAATTATAAATTGATATCATTCATCCCCTCTGGTTAACATGATTTATTTTTATTCTACTGAAATTGGAAATTTTCTGGCGGTCTATTGAAATTTGAATTTGAAGTGGGTGCTCTTTATAGTGGTTGAATTTGTAACGTTTGGTGTTGCTTCAGTTCACACTTACCCTTTAAAAGTGTCTCTTGAAAATAAAAATTTGGATTATTGTAACTATAAGATAACTAATTTTTTTGTGAAATAGATCCTTATAACCTGTAAAGTTATCAACCATATTTAAAACATGAATATCCTATCAAATATTGAATTTAACCAAAAGGCCACATCAGTGAGCAATGTAGTGAAAAGATTGATCATCCCATATTTGATCTAAAATCATATTTTTGCAGAATGAACTAGGGGATGAAATTTATATCTTTGAATAACTTAAGTATTATAATAACCCTTCTCTATATTACACAATTAAACATGATTCATTACATAAACTTACACTGAAGTAAACACTAATGATTGATAGGTCTAGTGTATTAGGAAATTAGGAAAATTTTATAAAAATTTATAACATAAAACACAGTATATTTATAGAAAACATATTTTACATGACCACAACATTCCTTCGTACTTATCATTACATGGGATAAACTGGAGACATGCATAAGAAAGACTGATCTATAAAGCCCGGTAAGGGATTAAACATGGAATAACATGAAGAGTATAATACATGTTAAGAAATAGGAATATAAATGATGAATAATAAAAACATGAACATAAAGTAATGATATATCATAATTATCCCAACTTGGAGATGTGGTGACAACATTTAACATGACATTCGCATGTGCTAAGGCTCATTGAAAATGGAGCATGAGTAAACCCTTATTTCTATTTAATTAACAGGATTAAACCCTCATTTCACTCTAATTATCATGAGTAAACCCTCATTTCACTTTATGTAACATGATATTAATCTTTACCCAATGCATTGGAGTGCTATTAGGGTGCACCCTTCATAAACATTTCATTTCATGTATAAGTGTGCCACAAATATCATACAACATTGATTCATTAAGAATAATAATTTATTCCATGAATAAGAGATATGGAATACCTAAACTGAAGTCCTAAATAAAAAGTACTTGTTCATAAAGGTGAAAACCATTTCTAGAGAAATGGGTATGGTATTCACTTAAACGATGATTATGGCATGGTATATTATAGTGTAACTTTGATAGCATAACGGCATCAAATAGATATCATAAAATAGGTTGATGAGAGATAAAGTGGTATCTAATAATTTATACATGAAATGTAAATTAAGTGGGTCTTGGAACATGATAACCCAACATATGTAATGGAATTTAGATTCATAATATAAATGAATTTCTTGAATGTAAATGTGAAGAGAGAAATTCATTACAGAATTTTGGCATGGTAACAGGTGTTTATGGGAGTAATTAATGAGAGAAAAAGAGGTATGTAATCATTAAAAAATAAGGAGTTAAGTGTGGGTGAGGTTCAAAATCATACCATAACATTTATAGTTGAAAATAAAATGGAATAACAACATAAATAAATTTAGACAAAAATGAGAAAAAAAAATAAATCCCTTCCTTGGAAGTGTGATCCCAAAGGCTTGAGAGAGGCTTGAGAGAGGTTTCTAGGGATCTTGGCGCACCTTGGGAGGATTATAGAGGGGTGAGGTTTGAGGTTGGTCTAGCTATAATGTTTTTGAGCGAGGATAAGTGGGAGATTGCGTGTGTTTATATGGGAAATGAGAGGGAATTATTTATTATTTAAGTTTTGGACAATACCAATTAAACTAATCAAAACCAAAAACCATACCATGGGTTTTTTCAATGTTATTTTTCAAAGGGTATAGGAAAACATTATTTTATAAGGTAAATGTCCTAAATTATTAAAATATTAGGCCTACTTATGTATTGGTGAGTCACACTATCACAGAAAATCATTTTAAAAAGTTAAAATATTTTATAAGTCTTGAAGGGTCCACTAAGGAACCATAAAATTATTCAAACAATTATAAAATCACATTATATTAAGGGTAAAACATATATTGGATGAAAAAACCCTTTTATCGTATTTTATTATAAAACTATAGGGTCATTCTGATGTTTTATGTATTGAAATGGTATTTATTATTTACCCAACTATTTGAATGTCTCGTAAAATTATAAAAAATTCACCGTTAGATAATTTTGACGTCCAGAATCCAAAAACTAATATTCATTTTATCTAAATTTTTTTCTAAATATTTTTATTTGAAATTCAAATATTAAAAAGACACTTATTAACAATTTATGGGTTTTGAAAAAAATTGTTTTTAAACCTTAATAAAAATTTCAATTTTATTAATAAACCATTATACGATCATTTATATTTAATAAAAAGTAATTTTGTAATAATATTTTATTAAAATATTATTTAATTCAAAAAAATAATTAATTCATCAAAATAGATTTCTTAATTGAATATTAACTATAAATACTATTTGTTCTTTAAATACCATTTACAATGTAACAATAATAAAATAAATGTATATTCTTTCTACAAAATTAATGCATATAATCATAGTGTTAGGGTCTTGTTAAATAATCCCTTATAACACACGCTTAAGACCAAAGGGTAAGGTGTGTGATGGTGACAGACTCTTGGGGTGGCTCAAATAAAATCGAACAGGTGGTAATCTCTCTCAACTTCCACTTCTCTTGTAGGAGATTCCGTTCAAGCTTAACTTGTTGAATCTTGGATTGGGCTTGGTCAAGTGTGAAGACCAGTGATGCTACCTCCTTTTCGAGCATCAACAAATGGGCTTCATATGGATCAATTCTACTAGATGAGGCCATCACTTCCTTTTTCTGAGTAAATTGGATTTTTTAACGCCCTATATTTATAACAATCATGTGATCATTGTTCAACTGATATATTTGAAACTGAAAAAATTCTTAATAGTATTTTAAAATTCATAAACATAAAACCAAGGAAGTGTATATGTCTTATATAACCATTTTACATAATAAGAAATTTAATCAGATCATGAGGAATTTTCATTAATAAAAGTTTGGTTCATTACAATCTTCCCCCCTTAAGAAATTTTACCCTCAAAATTTCCTTTTCCTACACTAAAATAGAAGAGGGTAACTCTTGTTTGTGACTTCCTTTGATTCCCTCGTTTCTTCTTCAAACATGTGGTTCTTCCACAACACCTATATTAGAGGAATTGTCTTATTTTTTAGAACCTTTTTCCTATGATCTAATATCTCCACCAGCTTCTCTTCATAAAAGTGGACATTTTATAATGGTACCACCAATTGATTGATTACATGCGATGGGTCAGGTATTTACTTCTTCAATAGTGATACATGGAATAAATCATGTACTTGAGATAGCTTCTGTGGGATTTCTAGTTTAGAGGCCACAGCTCTAATGTGATTGAGTATCTCAAAAGGTATGATGTACCTTGGACTAATCTTTCCCTTCTTCAAAAATCTCATAACTCTTTTACACGGTGATATTATAAGGAATACCATGTCTCTAATTTCAAACTCTTGGTCTATGAAATAATTATCAGCATAGCACTTTTGTTGACTTTAATCAGCTTTAATGTGCTGCTAGATGGTCTTAACCTTCTCCTCCATTTCTTCAACCATTTCTGGACCTAGGAGTTTTAATTCCCCAACTTCATTACTACATGTTGGTGTTCTCAAACTCTTCCTATAAAGGTATTAATAACAATCCATTTGGATTCTTGAGTAGAAACTCTTATTTTAAATGAACTCAACCAGATGAATATGTTGATCCAATATTCCTTTGAAGTATGTTAATAATTCTCTCAACATGTCCTCAAGTTTTTGGATAGTCCACTCAGATTGGCCATGAATGTGAGGATGATACTCTTTACTGAAGTTCATCTCAATGTTCAAAGCATGTTGGAGACTCTTCCAGAACATAGAGGTGAATCTTGGATCTCTGTTGGATATAATAGATAGTGGTACTCCATGCATCCTTACCACTTCTCTAATATATATTCGTACCAGTTGATTCAATGGTAAATACTCCTAAATTTTAATGAAGTATGATGTCTTTGTAAGACGATACACAAAAACCTATATATCATTGTTTCTTTTATGTGTATTCAGAAGTCTAGTGAAAATGTATATAATGATGTTCTCCCATATTCATGTTGGTATGGGTAATGGTTGCACCATCCCCTTGGACTTCTGCCTCTCATCTTTCACTTGCTGACATACCAAGCACTTTGATGTATACTCAGTGATATCTCTTTTCATGTTATCCAACCAATAATTCTCTCATAGATCTCGATACATCATTGTGTTTCTGAGAATAATGGAGAAATTTAAACTAAGTGCAACATCCAAAAGTTATTTCTTTATCTCCAGATTTGATAGAACACATAGTCTTGACCCAAATCTCACAATTCCTTCCTCATTGACATTGAACTCCAAGGATTTAAATTTTTTGATAGTTTCCACTTTATTCTTAATTCCAACGTCATTCTTTTAAGCATCCTTTAACCTTTCCAAAAGAGACGGTTGAGAAATCATTTGTGAAAATAATGATGATTTTCCCTTATATATGATTCCCATGAACATGTTCATCAAATCTATGAATATTGGATCATTTTCAATTTTTATTAATGATAGAATTGATGGGTACTTTATTCTTATAGAATCCTCTACCTTGTTCACTTTCCCATGTTTGTAATGTATTGAGTTGTCATAGTCATTTATCATCTCTAACAGTCTTCGTTGGGTCGTGTTCAACTCTTTCTAAATAAATATATACATGAGGCTTTTTTTATATGTATATACTTCACACTTCTCCCCAAAGAGTTAATGTAGCCAAACTTTTAATGTGAAGATCACTCCATCCAACTTTTAATCATGTGTTGAATAGTTTTTCTCATGAACTTTCAATTTCCTTGAAGCATTGGAAAATCCTTTTTCATTTTGCATCAACACACCGCCCATGACCTTCTTCAAAAAATCACTTAATACCACAAAAAATTCTCCACTCATGGTTAGTGTGATCATGGGTGTTGTGATATGCCCCCTTTTCAACTCCTTGAAGCTATCTTCACATTCATCACTCTAAGAAAAAATGACACCCTTCTAAGTTAGATTGGTAAGAGGGTTTGAAAAACATGAAAATTTCTCACAAATCAGCGATAATATCTAGACAACCCAAGGAAGCTACAGATATTTATCATAGATGTTGTCCTTGACCACCCCTCAATTTCATTTTTCTTGGTAGGATCCATAGATCTCCCATTTCTTGAGATGATATGACCCAATAATGTGACATCCTTCAACCAGAACTCACACTTTCTGTACTTTTCATAGAGCTTATCCTTTCTTAAGATCTCTAGTATAGTGCATAGATGCTCATTGTGGTCCTCCATGGTTTTGTCATACATTAGAATATTTTCTATAAAGACTACCAAAAATTTGTTGAGGTAATCTCTAAAGAGACAATTCATCAAGTTCATGAATATCATTGGTGCATTTTTGAGTCTTAAAGGCATTACTATGAATTCATAGTGGTCGTACCTTGTTTGAAAAAAAAACACTACTGGAAAGATGATCTTTCCCAAAACTTCTATACCAACGGTTTGTAAAAACCATTGGTATAGCTACCCTTTCCCAACGGTTCACCTAAACCATTGGTAAAGGGTGTGGGAATTGAGACCTTTCCCAACGGTTCACCAAAACCGTTGGGAAAAACCACCCACAAATTAAAGGGCTATCCCAACGGTTTTCAAAACCGTTGGGATAGGTTCTTTAATTTTTTTCCAGATCTACTAACCGAGAACATTATATAAATAAAAATTTTAAATAATTATGATAAGACTTATATATATTTATGAAATTATGTTTACAAAAGTGATGTTAGATTAGTGGTTAAGTCGTTCGATTATAAACGAGGGGTCCTGGGATCAAATCCCAGCGGATGTTTTATTTTTGGAATTTATATACCAATAGTTCCATTACCGTTGGTATAGATTTCTTATTACCTATACCAACGGTTTTGGAAACTGTTGGTATAGGTCTATACCAACGTTTTTTGGAAAACCGTTGGTATAGACCTATCCCAACGGCTTACTTGGCTACGGTTCTTCAAACCGTTGGTATAGCCTATACCAACGGTTTGGAGGCCTATACCAACGTTTCCAAACCATTGGTAAAGGTTAGTTTTCCAGTAGTGAAATCATGGGGATATCATCTTTCTTCACCCTTACTTGGTAATATTCCAACCCACTTGTAGAGAGCCAAAGCTTGACATACATAGACATTACATTACTTTTGAAGAATACCTAATAGATAACAAAAACATACACCAAAGGACCGTAATAGTTTAGTGTCTTTGGAAACTCAGAATATAATCTTCTAATCTTGGTGAAAGATCTTCAACATATCCCATAATTATAATCCCTTTTTTTCATACCTAAAACCTTTCTATATATCATGGGGAAAAGAAAACATATAAAGGGTGAGCTCAAATTCTCAGTAAGGGTATGCATGGAGAAAATAAAACAAACCATATACATTTGAACTTCAAAACATGATCATAATGTTTAAACATCAAAATATGTTATGCATAGATCATAATGGATCACCAATCATGATAAAATAGCATGGGAATAAAACATGTAATTTTGGAAACCATTAAGAAAATTTTATGATTTCCATATTATCCAAGGCATTGCGGCCAAGACCATCTTAGTGGAAAAAGTCCCTTTTTGAATCGAGTTCACTCCTAGTTTCAGTCATGTATCACTGAACCAGATTAACTTATCGTTCCAGCCATTTCAATATCATGAAATATAAATCTTTACACAATGCATTGGATGGACATATAGGTCCCACACATCTCATAATTAAATCATTCTTACGTTTGCCACAACATAAACATAAATCATTCATCATAACCCAAAGAATAAAATGGGTTTCATAAACATCATTTCATCATAACATAATCCATATAAAACAAATGGATATAATTTCATCATAAGAAAATTGAAACCATGTAAATCATAGATAGATTATATTTGAAACATACACATATGAAATAATGTCATCTTAGATGGAAAATGGATTTGATAAAACACTTGAAATTAATTCTTAAGGAAAATATCCTTTCTTCTTCAAAATCATTTTCTTTTCACAAAATTCCATGCAATTTTAAAGAAAAGAATTTTGTTGAAAATAGTCATTAAATCATGTAGAGTTATCTTAATGAAAATAATGCGTTATGAAACCATAATTTTTTTTCATGCTGTATAAGTTAAAAAAACATTCTTCTCGTACTTTTGTCGGAAAAGTCAAAAAGTACCTCGTATGGTAAATGAAAGAAAGATTCCTTCCATACGATGTGGTAAAAGTAAAAAAGGGTAAAAATTACTTTAAATATACCTGGAAGAAAATTAAACATTTTATGAAAACATTTTGTGAACATGTTGACATGGATAATAAACATAACCCCAGTAAATACTTACGAATAAACAATCTCAGATAAAAACGAGATTGGAAAACTTATCCCTTACCTTAGGTTCGATATGCTTTATACGTATAAAAAACTCATGTATAATGATTTATATGATGTCATTTACTTATTACATAATCATATTCATTGTTATGATATCATATATGATTCACTTATGACTTTATATTACTCGTTCTTTTGTAAATTCCATGTTAAAGCGGTGTTTTGGGTAAAATCGTTTTAATTATCATACGTGTTTGGAATTTTTGTTCTAGATATTATTATTACTTATATCATGATTTATTTACTTCAATAATGTAAATAATGATTTATATATCATATATATTTAGTATATATATAGAGAGACGGTAGGTCGTACATACGCATGAACGTTGTTTTCTTTTCCTTATTGACTTGAAGGGAAGTAAGTAGATGACATATATATATATATATATATGCACAAAAATCCATTAGGTTATAAGGTCATATATTTCATTATTATTAATTATATATACTTTATAATCATTCATGAATGGTTAACATGAAGAATGAATCTCATCGCGTTCGTGGAGACGGTAGACCGTACAAACGCACGAGCGATGATATCGTTCCCATAATTATTGAATAGAATTGGAGTGGATGATATAATATCTTAGAATCAGTATGAAGTTATAATAACCATATATAGTTATTATTTGCACCATTATACCCATCCGTGTAAGGTGGTGGTGGAAAAACAGATTACACCACGGCGTAGAGATGGTATTCCGTACGTACACACGCGCGGTGATTTCATTTTCTGTAGGATGGATAGAAGGTGAAATGGGGTTGTTTAATATTACTAATAAAATATAAGTATATTAGTGATACTAATGTTATTACTTTGTAATTAAACAACTAAATAAGAATAAGTTTAAGAAGAAATAAAACTTGAAAGAATCGGTAGAAGAGATTACCTCTTCTTCGACACACTTCTTTTAAGCTTCATATTAATGCACTAGAGTTGGTCTTTTGAGGAGACTAGAACCTATATAATTTTTCTAGTGAAGTTGATAAGGTAAAGGGTCAGGGTTTGGCTGAGCATTAAAGCATAAAATTGTGTAAAGAGAATTGGGAGGAGGTGCCTTTTTATAAAGGAGGAGAAGGGCACTTTAGAAAAAACTTAAAATATTATTTTATAATAGAGTAATATTCAGTTTATAATAGCTCTAAATTTATTTATTCCGAAGCTAAATTGGTTATGGGTCGAAATAATCTCAACCAATAGGTTTTAGAAAATATTAGGTTACTATTTTAACCTTATCATTTAGATTTAAATCTAAGTTAAATAATTTAACTTTTACCGTGTTTTCTTGTTTGTTTACACTATATGGTTAATAAACATACAATAAAAAGCAAAAAGAACCCCAAGTGGTTCATTATTAATATATATAACGTTATATAAGTAATTTTTCCAAAAATTACATTTTTTGGAATAGAATAACAATTAATAATATAATATTTGTTTTAAAAACTATTTTATGTCAATTTTGACACTATTTGGTAATTGATTTTTGTGAAACTTATAACAGCATTATTAGTTCAAATAAAACTAATTAAATAAATAATAAAATGACATATTAACCTAGAATATTAGTTTAATTCATAAAAAGTCTCCAATTACATTTATTTGTGTATTTGTAACATCACTTATGTTAATATTTCATTAATAAGGTAATTACTGCATCATCATTGTGACATAAATAAATTAAATTATTTAATGTCTAAAAATTATAAATTAAATACCATTATGTAGGAAATATTTTTATCTTTCTAATGAATATTTATTGTCAAATTTATCTTATTTATAACCCTATATTAAATATTTCTTAATTATTAAACTTTAATTTTAACTCTTATAACTCGTCTTTAAATAAAATAATAATAAGTGTCCTAATATAATCCCAGTGGACCTAAAGGGTAATATTTTATTCCTAAGGTTGTTTTTGGTCGAACTATACCTATCCAATAGAATTGGGACATGTGTTAGGGTAATAATAATATCATTTTTACCCTTAATTACCTTATTTACTTTTAACCGAGGTAAATAAAAGTAAAAAGTTATTATTCACCGAAAAATATTTTTATCCTATTGAACCACATTTTACTCTTTGATATTAACCATGTCTTTCAGATTTTCTAAATTAAACTCATAGAAGTAGTAAAATTATGTTTTATGTGCAATTGAAAATTCTCCTAGGAGGTGGGTAAAAGACGGTAAAAAGTTCAATAAAATTTTTATGTATCTATATTGTTATAAAATTACTTCAATGGATTACATTAAACTTATATAGGTATTATGTATCTATTTTGACATAAAATAAATGATTCTTTAAATAAAAAGTCAGTTTTTAAATAGTAACCCAGTGTTTTCACTATTCATCAAAAATTGAAAGTTTTCATAAAAATACAAAAAATTCACCCTAGGTTAATTTTCAATATTCCGAATCCAAAAATCATGTCCATTTTGAAAGATAAAATTTATAAAATTTCAAAAAGTGGGTATTAATATTCATAACGGCTAGTTTATATAATATTTTAATAACATATCATTGTTTAGTGAAACTTGGTATTGCGTACAACACACACTATCATGGAAGGTCGCGATTGTGTGTAAAGCAAGCTAAATAAGGTTTGCATGTAGTGAAAGATTCATTTGTTGTTGTGTATAATAGAATCCAATGATATTTTATTTATACATAGAATATATATATATATACACTCAATATTGCGTATAATAACTTCTATCAAACAAACTTGAAATTTTGTCCAATATGATACAAGAATAGTGTTGCGTATACTGCAAGCTAATATGGTATTGCATATAGTGAAATATAATCTTGTTGTAGCATACAATTCAAGACATCAAATAAAATAACAAGAATACTTCTCATAAATTTTTGGGGTGTTACATTCTACCCCCCTTAAAATGAATTTCACCCTCGAAATTTTATCGGGGTTATAAATGGTTTACTACTTGAAAGATTCTTTCATAGAAATCCAAATCATAAAAAGGAATACTAAAACTTCATTTTAGATATTAAATTAAGAAACGTAAATGTTACCCAAATTAACTCATCACTGGGATTCCACATAGGTGAATATAGGTGAAAATATGGATTTGGAATAAAAATATAACAATCATGTTCTTGATGAAGAGTGGTAGAGGACATGGATATGAAAAAGATAACAATCACAAAGCCATAAATTACTAATGATCTAAGGTACCATCTGATTAATCGGATATGAGGACACTAGGACAACATTTTTGGTTTTCAAGATCATTTCCCTAAAGTTGAAGAATTTGAATTAGAAGAAATACTTACTTTATTTATGTACAATCTCACCGTTGATCGTGCCTTGAAAAATTTCCACTTCATCTCTTAAAGAAATGAAGTTTAATTTTTCATTCTTGAAGTGTTAGTAGATAATGTGATAGAATGATGAGTCATTCCATCTGTCTCAAACAAAAGGTTAGAAAAAGTTAACGAATATACATCAGTCCATCTATGGTGAGGTTAATCGTATATGATTCCCAAAATGAACTTATACTTCATCTATCATACCACTTAATAAAATAATACTAGTTTCTACTAACCAGGGACTTCCTTTAGGATAGTGGTAGGTGATAAAGTCATATCACACTTCGGTTGTGAGTTCGATTCCTGCAACCTTGTCCGACGTGATGGGTTGTCTCCCATCCTGCTGGTTATACTTTTACACTATTATAACATTACAGAAATAATATCGAAAAAATATATAGCCTTAAACAATACTAACTTATGTAAAACATAATCCATTCCAATCTTTAGTCTTATCCAAAATACTTATGCCCAAACTCATAGTATAATGAAAAAAATTACGAGAACTGTCTTCTACCGAGCATGCTAATACCATGATTTATCCCCCATATATCATACGATATATCTTTTTGGTCACATTCCAAACATGTGAATACCTTAATCGTGTATTATCTTGAACCATAGTGAAAACAAGAATGTTGTCATAAGGTAACTCTTTCCATATACCAAATTCCCAAAAATTCTATATACTCAAACCATGATATCACTTTTTCCTTATATTAGTCAGGAGCTCATTAATACTATCAAAAATTTCATTAACTCTTTATCCCTTCTTTATGCACATATTTGATGCTTTACAATAATATCTGAATAACCTTTCATATTTACTAGTACCATTAAACATATACTTTCAAAAACATAAGGAAAAACAATAGTGTAACAATCCTTAGATGTCTCTTTATTCCATAGTACCATGAGATTACTTATACAATATTACTCTTAATAAACATGTAATCATTCCACTACCTTATTAAACCATTGAACAATCTTAAACAATTCTTTCATCTCACATATCATTTGTAGTCTCTTCATCATCATCGACATAAATACTACCCATATGACCATGTTGATTCTCTTCATGAGACTTTCCCTTGGGGCATTTTTTCTCATAATGCCCGTACATTCCACATTTAAAACATTTAACAGTTTTTGATGTCTTACCAATACCATTATCACTGTCTATGGTGTTAAGTGAAACTTTTCCTATACAATTACTTTCTTTGTTTCCTTCTTTTCCACACCCAAAGCATTTTCCAATTCCTTTGAAACATTCTCCCTATTTCCTATTCCCAGATGATTTACATGAGGAAAATTGAACTTTCTTTCCTTTATGTTCATCATGAAACTCTATCTTTCTCTTATAAGCTGAGTGAGTAAACTTACCAAATTTGATATTATTGATCATATTATGAGATTTTTGATTAGGCATAATAACGATATGTTGACCTCCATGTAAAATTTCATTTGGTTTCTCATGAAGAATAAATTCCATTGTCCATCATATCCTCCATTATCGTGAATCTTCTTATTTCCAGCCATTTTCTAAAACCCAAAATAAAATAGTGAGAGTGGAAAAAATCATAATCAAGGGGGATTACCTTCAATATCTAAATATTAGGTTTAATTCTAATATTGTTACTCTAATTCTAGGAATATAACCTATACTTATAATTATCCTTAGAGACATCCCTAGACATACCTTTGAAATATCTCTAGGGATTTCACTAAAGTTTTTGCATCCTATTTTCCAAAGGTTTACTAAACCTTTCCTATGATACCAACTATAGAGACCCAAATATTGACATACATAGACATTACATTACTTTTGTGTAATACCTCATACATAACAAAAACAGACACCAAAGGGTCGTAATAGTTTAGTGTCTTTGGAATCTCGGAAAATAATCTTTTAATCATGGTAAAAGATCTTCAACATCTCCCATAATGATCATCCCTTTTTTCATACCAAAAACCATTCTTTATATCCTTGGGAAAAGAAAACATATAAAGGGTGAGCTCAAATTCTCAGTAAGGGTAAGTATGTAGAAAATAAAACAAACCATATACATTTGTACTTCAAAACATGAACATAATATTTAAACATCAAAATCTATAAAGCATAGATCATAATGGATCATCAATCATGATAATATAGTATGGGAATAAAGCAAGTAATTGTTTCAACCATTAATCACATGTTATGATTTCCATAGTAGCCAAGGCATTGCTTCCAAGACCATCTTAGTGGACAAAGTCCCTTTCTGAATCGAGTTCACTCCTCATTCCAGTCATGTGTCACTGAACCGGATTAACATACCATTCCTGCCATGTCTATCTCATGAGATATAAATATTTACCCAATGAATTTTAGGGATATATTGGTCCCACCCATCTCATAATGAAATCATTCTTATTTTCCCCCACAACATAAACATAAATCATTCATCATAACCCAAAGAATAAAATGGGTTACACAAACATCAATCCATCATAACATAATACATATAAAACAAATGGATATCATTTCATCATAAGAAAAGTGAAACCATGTAAATCATAGAGACATTATATTTGAAACATACACATATGAAATAATGTCATCTTAGATGGAAAATGGTTTTGATAAAATACTTGAAATGAATTCTTGAGGAAAAATCCTTTCTTCTTCAAAATAATTTTCTTTTCACAAAATGCCATGACATTTTATAGAAAAGGATTTTGTGGAAAATATTAATTAAATATTGTAGAGTATGCTTCATGAAAATAAGGCGTTATGAAACCGTAAAAATTAGTTCATTCCATATAAGTTAAAAAATATTCTTCTCATACTTTTGCAAGAAAAGTCAAAAAGTACCTCGTATGGTAAACCAAAGAAAGATTCCTTCCATACGATGTGGTAAAAGTAAAAATGAGTAAAAATGACTTTAAACATACATGGAAGAAAATTAAACATTTTTGAAAACATTTTGAGAACATATGGACATGGATAATAACCATAACCTTAGTAAATACTTACGAATAAACAATCTCATATAAAAATGAGATTGGAAAATTTATCCCTTACCTTAGGTCTGATATGCTTTGTAAGTATCCGAAACTCCTATATAATGATTTAAATAATGTATTTTACTTATTATAGAATCATATTCATTGTTATGATATCATATAGGATTCACTTATGACTTTATATTACCCGTTCTTTTGTAAATTCCATGTTAAAGCAGCGTTTTGGGTAAAATCGTTTTATTTATCATACGTGTTTGGACTTGTTGTTCTTGATATTATTATTAATTATATCATGATTTAATTACTTCCAGAATTTAAATCATGTTTTATATATCATATATATTCAGTATATATATATATATATAATATATAGATTAATGAAATGAAATACACCGTTCATGGAGACGGTAGGAAGTACATACGCATGAACACTGTTTTCTTTTCCTTATTGACATGAATGGAAGTAAGTAGATGAAATATATATATATATATCCCTTAGTTTTATCATGTCATATATTTAATTATTATTCATTATATATACTTTATAATCATTCATGAATGGTTAACATGAAAAACGAATCTCATCACGTTCGTGGAGATAGAAGTCCATACGTACGCACGAGCGATGATGTCGTTCACATAATTATTGAATAGAATTGAAGTGGATTATATAATATCTTAGAATCAGTATGATATTATAATAACAATATATAGTTATTATTTACACCATTATACCCATCCAAGTAAGGTGGTGGTGGAAAAACCGATTACACCACAGTGTGGAGATGGTATTTCGTACGTACGCACGCGTGATGATTTTGTTTTCCGTATGATGGATAGAAGGTGAAATGGGGTTGTTTCATATTTATAATAGCATATCTGTATATTATTTATCCTGATGTTATTACTTTATAATGAAACAACTAAAGAAGAATATGTTTAAGAAGAAAGAAAACTTGAAAGAATCGGTAGAAGAGATTACCTCTTCTTCGACGCACCTCTTTAATGATTCCTCTTAATGCACTAGAGACGGTCTTTTGAGGAGAAAAAACCTGTATAATATTTATTTGGAAGTTGATAAGGGAAATAGGTAGTTTTTTGATGATCATTAAAGCTCAAATTGTGTAAAGAGAAGAGGGAGGAGATTCCCTTTTATAAGGGAGCACAGAGGCACCTTAGGAAAAACTTAAAATATTATTTTATAATAAAGTCATATTCAGTTTATAATAGCTCCAAATTGATTTATTTCGAATATAAAGTGGGTATAGGTCGAAATAATCTCAAACAATAGGTTTTAGACAAGTTTCAGTTACTATTTTAACCTTTTCATTTAGATTTAACTCAAAGTCAAATAATTTAACTTTTACCGTGTCTTCTTGTTTTTTTACACTATATGGTTAATAAACATACTATAACAAAACAAACGAACCCAAAGTGGTTCATTATTAATATATATAACCTTATATAAGTCATTTTTCTGAACATTAGATTTTTAAGAATAGAATAACAATTAATAATATAATATTGTTTAAAAAAACTATTTTATGTCAATTTTGACACTATTTGGTAATTGATTTTTGTGAAAATAATAACAGCATGATTAGTTCAATGAAAATTAATTAAATCAATACTAAAATTTCCTATTAACATATAAAATTAGTTTAATTCATAAAAAGTCTCAAATTACATTTATTTTTGTATTTATAACATCAATTATGTTAATATTTTATTAATAAGGTTATTACTACATCATCATTGTGACATAAATAAATCAAATTATATAATGTCTAAAAATTATAAATAAAATACCATTATGTATTAAATATTTTTATATTTCTAATTAATATTTATAGTCTAATTTTTCTTATGTTTAGCCCTATATTTAAAATGTATTAATTATTAAACTTAGATTTTAACTCTTTTAACTCTTCTATAAATAAAATAATAATAAGTGTACTAATCTAATCCAAGTGGACCTAAAGGGTAATATTTTATTCCTAAGGTTTTTTTGGGTGAAATATTCTTATCAAATATAATTGGTACATGTGTTGGGGTAATAATAATATCATTTTTACCCTTAATTACCCTATTTACTTTTAACTGTGGTAAATAAAAGTAAAAAGTTACTATTCACCAAAACATATTTTTATACTATTGAACCACATTTTACTCTTTGATATTAACCATGTCTCTCGGATATTTGAAATTCAACTCACAGGATCAGTAAAATTAAGTTTTATGTATAATTCAAAATTCTCCTCGGAGGTGGGTGAAAGACGGTAAAAAGTTCAATAAAATTTTTATGTATCTATATTCTTATAAAATTACTCCAATTTATTACATTGATCTTATATATGTATTTTGTATTTATTTTTACCTAAAATAAATTTAAATAAAATAAATAATTATTTAAATAAAAAATCGGGTTTTAAATAGTAGCTTAGTGTTTTCACTATTCATCAAAAATTGAACGTTTTCAGAAAAATACCAAAAATTTACCCTAGGAAAATTTCAATATTCCAAATCCAAAAAACAAGTCCATTTTCAAAGATAGAATTTATAAAATTTCAAAAAGTGGGTATTAATATTCATAACGGCTTGTTTATATAATATTTTAATAACATATCATCGTTTAGTGAAACTCGGTATTGCGTACAACACACACTATCGTCGAAGGTTGCAATTACGTGTAAAGAAATCTAAGTCAGGGTTTCCTGTATTGCAAGATTCATTTGTTGTTTTTTATAATACAATCCAACCATATTTTATTTATACATTGAATATATATATATATACACACTCAATATTGCGTGGAATAACTTCTATCAAACGAACTTGAAATTTTGTGCAACATGATCCAAGAATAGTGTTGCATATACTGCAAGCTAATATGGTGTTGCGTATAGTGCAAGATAATCTTGGTGTAGAATACAACTCAAGACATCAAATAAATTTGAAATAATAATTCTCATAAAATCTCGGGGTGTTACACCGCTGATCCACCTTGGAGAAGTATTGTGCTCCACATAGGTGATTGAACAAGTCATCAATTTGGGGTATATGATACTTGTTCTTTATCATTATTTTGTTGAGCTCACAATAATCAATGAAAATGATCATTAACACATCTTTCTTCTTGACGAAGAGGACTGGTGCACCCCATGGTGAAGCACTTGGGCGTATAAACTGTTTCGACAGATTCTCCTACAGTTGTTTATTTAGCTCCTCAGGCTCCACAGCATTTACTCTATACAAAGTCTTAAATATTGGAAACACCCCAAGTATAAGATCAATCGACAATTAAACATCTCTTCTAGGATGAAGACCAGACAATTTCTCGGGAAACACTTTAGAGAATTCCCTCACAATAGGCATGTCTTCAAGTAAGGTTGCTTCATTAGACTCAGTCATTTGAGAAAGATAAGCATGCTCATAGGGAAGTAATATCCACACTTGAGATGATGGTGCTAAAGAATATTCATATTATTCCTTGCAATTATATAGAATCAGGGGTTGATTCACCATATAGAGCATGATTTCTCTCTCATGACAATTTATGTTGGCACTATATAAAGAAATCCAATTCAGGCTAAGAATTACATCAAACTCCACCAGAGGGAGTATGAAGAGGTTTTCTGAGAAATTAAATCCACAAATTGTGACAGGGGAGGAGTTATATTTATGGGATGTAATGATTTCCCCATTTCTTGTTCTCACAAACATCTTTACTTCTATGATTCTTCGTGGTGTTGGGATTGTTCTACTAAAAGTTCGGGATATAAAAGAATGTGTATAACTAGGGAAGATAACCCAACCTTTCACTTTTTGATTCAGGTTCTACTCTATCTAATATAAACACCGGGATGAGTATCTTAATTAAATAAACAAAAAAATGGGAATCTAATGAATAAAAGGATAACATATAAATTACATTTATCTCTTTAACTTACAAATTTCTTGGCTTCAATATTTGTTATCCCAGATCAACTTCTCTGCATATATATTTAGAGGAATTTTTTTATTCTCTTAATAATGTTATTTACAAAGATTATTAATTTACCAAATTATATCCATTGAGAGTGTCGTAACCAAGAGTGAAGTAAGGCCAATTGTACTACACTAGAACCTATTCAAGTATATCTTAATGATGTGTTTTCAGGTTTTACCTTTAGATAAAAATTTTCCAGAGATGCCTCTACTTGTTAATATCCATACAAGGATGTATTTTCTTGATAAACCACTTACTCTATACTCTCCAAAATTTAGGGATTTTTTTATTATACCAATTCTTATCCCAAATGCTTTCACTAGGGTTTTCTAATCCTAATCCCAATAAATAACTAAACTTATACTTTGATACCAACTATAACAACCCTTCTCTTTATTACACAATTAAACGTGATTTTTTACATAAAGACACACTAAATAAAACTCTTAGGACTGAGAGGTCTAGTGTCTTGGGAAATTAGGAATAGTAAATAACAACATAAAACATAAAACACAACATCTTTATTGAAAACATCTTTTACATGACCACAACATTCCTTCATACTTATTATTGCATGGGATAACCTGATGACATATATAAGAAAAGGGTGATCTATAAAGCCCAGTAATGGAGTAAACATGTAATAACATGAAGATTAAAATACATGTTAAGAAATAGGAATATCAATGGAGCATAAAAGAAATATTAACATAAAATAATGATATAGAATGACAATTACAATGTGGAGATGTGGAAACAACATTTAACATGATATTAGCATGAGCCAAAGCTCATTGCACATGGATCATGAGTAAACTCTCATTGAAATTTAATTATCTTGACTAAACCGTAATTTAATTTGAATGATCATGATTACATAATCATTTCACTTGACTTGTCATGATATTAATCTTTACCCAATTCATCAGAGTGCTTTCTGGGCGAACCCTTTTTAAAATTTTCATTTCACACATAAGTCTTCCACACGGACCATACAACATAGATTCATTAAACATTATAATTTATTCCATGAATAATAGATTTGGAATACATAAATGGATATCCTCAATAAAAGATTACATGTGCATAATGGTGAATACCCTTAATTTAAAAATTGGTATGGTATTCACTTACACGATGATTTTGGCATGGGAAATTTTGGTGTAACTTCGGCAGCATAATGACATCAAATAGAAATCATAAAACAGGTTCATGAGAGAGAAATGGGTAGCTAATAATGTAATCATGAAATGAATAGTAATTTGGTTATGTAACATAATATCCCAACATATTTAATGTAATTTAGATTCATAATATAAAATAATTTATTGAATGTAAATGAGAAGAGAGAAATTCATTACAAAATTTCAGCATGGTAATGGGTGTACATGGGAAGAATTAATGAGATAGAAATAGGTATATCATCATTAAAACAGAATTAGAGAAATATGGAGGAGGTAAAAAATTATACCCCAACATTTTTTATTGAAAATTAAATGGTATTAAAACATATTGAAATTTGGACCAAATGAGAAAGGATGAAATCCATTACATGGAAGTGTGATCCCAAAGGCTTGGGAGAGGCTTGCGAGAGGCTTATTAGGATAATAAAGTGCCTTTGGAGGATTATAGAGAGAGTAGGGTAAAGGTTTGTAGAGATACAATAGTTTATAGTGCAGATAAGTGGTAGATTGAGTTGGTTTATATAGGAAAGCAGATGTAATTATTTATTATTTAGGTTTTGGACACTACACATTAAAATAATCAAAACCAAAAACCATAATATGGGTTTTTCCCATGACCTTTTCAAAAAGGGAGTATAAAACATTATTTAATAAGACCAATGGACTATCTTATTAAAATATTAGGATTTCTTATGTGGAGATGAGTCACACTCTCAAATAAAATTATTTTAAAAAGTTAATATATTTTATAAGTCATGGAGGGTTCACTAAGGCACCATACTTTAATCAATCAAATATAAAATCACATTATTTTAAATTTAAAACATTTATTGGCCTGTCATCACTTTTATAGTATCTTATTTCATCACAATTTGGTCTTTATGATGTCATAAAATACCTTATATATTTAAATAGTATTTAATTTTTACCCAACAATTTGACTGTCTTAGAAAATTGTGAAAAATTCACTATTAGATAATTTTGATGTATTGAATCCAAAAATAATATTCATTTTATCTAAATAATTTTTACAGTATGTGAATTTTTAGTTTTAAAATAACAACTCATATTTATTGGAAATTCATTGATTTTGAAAAAAAAAACAGTTTTCAAATCTTAATAAAAATTTCAATTGTATTCATAAAAAATCATACCACCTTTTATATTTATTAAAAATCAATTTTGAAATAATTTTTTCTTAAAAATTTTATTTAATTAAAAAATATATTAATTAATAAATTTATATTAATTAATTTAATATAAAATAAAAATATTATTTTTTCTTTAAAACCCCTTTACAAAGTAAAAATAATAAAATGAATATATATTATTTAGGTAAATATAATGATCATTATCGTCATGCTACAGTCTTGTTACATAACACCTTATAAAGCCCACATAATATCTCATGTTATGGTGTGTGATGGTGATATACTCTTGGTGTGACTCGGCTAACATCACCCGAGTGGTAATCTCTATCAATGTTCAATTGTCCCATTGGCAATAATTTTCAAGATTAATGTGTTGAAGCTCTTCTTGGGTTATGTAAAGCGAAATTCCTAGTGATACTACCTATTTTACGAGCTCTGAAAAATGGGATTTATATGGATCAATTACAAAGGATGATTCCATCACTTCCTTTATCTGCGTAAATTGGATTTGTTAAAGACCAATGTTTACACTAATCATGTGATCACTGTTCAACAACTATATTAGCAATGATAACAATTATTATTGGTATTCGAAAATCTATTAACATAATACCACGAAATTTTATATGTCTAATATAACCATTTTACATAATAATACATTTAATTAGATCAAGAGGAATTTTTATTAATAAATTTTTTGTTTGTTACAAGGATTAATTTACCATTGAAAATACCCCACCTAAATTATATCTAAAACCATTAACAAAGAACCTCAAATATCCTTTACTATGATATATTGAACAATTAGTTATCATCATTTCAAGTGTTTCCCAAAGAATAAGAGAACTAACTATTAGGATTCCGTAAAAACCATAATAAATCCATATGAAAGACTCTATATAATTTAACTAGAATTAGTTCCTCAGTGTGTATGAATAGAATTTTTTTAGTGGAAATTGTTAAACTAGTTATCAAATTTTTAAGGAGATTAATCCCAACACTTTTAGAGGTTGTTAAGAAAACAACCACCACCATGTTGGATGATAGAATGGTTTTTCCCACCACTTATAGTCAATGGGTGAGACCTGTTTATGTTTTCCTCAAAGAATGTGGCATTATTATCTCAAGGAATGAATTTGGTGAGATTTTCCCTATTAGTTATCAAAATAAATGTAGAATGTGTATCTATTATAGGAAACTAAAATTTTTAACAAGTGAAAACCACTTTTTATGTGAATTTATTTATAAATTTCTTATAAGACTATAAGGATAACCCCAATATTTTTTAAGGGGATCATCTATTTATTTCTAGATTTATATTACAGAAGATTATTAAGATAGAACCACATTCACATTCTCCTTTAGAATATTTTCTTATAGAATAATTCTCTTATCTTAATGTAATGCTCCTATAAATTTTCAAAGGTGTATAAAGATCATTTTATCTGAATTTCTAAAAACATAAATGGATATTTTTTAGAATTACATCACTATTTATGTTTGATTATTTGAACTTTCTTTTAAAAAAATTAATTATTTTCTTCAAACATTCATCAATAATAATCTTGTCCTAAAATATGAAAAATGAAATTTCATGATAGATAAGGGGGTTTTTCATGGTAATTATATGTATATAGATGTAATTAAAGTTGGTCAATATAGACTTTAATTCATTTCTTCATTACCATTCTCTAAAATAATGAGATAAGTGGGATCGTTGTTTGGTCATTATAGTTTCTATAGGATATTTCATAAAGGATTTTAGTAAGTTTATGCTTTATTTTTGTAGATTAATCAAAAAAGACACATAATTTTTCTTTTATGAATGTGATAAACTATAAATTAGGGATCTCGGGAAAAAACTTCCAACCCTCCCATTGTTCAACTTCCCAAATAGGACTTCCACTTTGAAATAATTTATACTGTGTGGGAATTTTCTCTAGGGGTTTCATTGATTTAAAGGCTACAAAAGAAATATAATTTTATTGCTTATTAATGAAAATTAGATAAAGAAAAATAAAAATAAGTAATAATTGGAAAATAATTTCGAGTTATTTTATTTTCTTTAGATAAATTGATATGTTTTTTATGCAGCTCCAATGTGATTGTTTCCACAGACCATTCCACGGTTCGATTTTTTATGAATAAAACGTTGGGAACCCAATAATTGTGAGTTTGATAATGTTTTTATAGATGTTTTATGACTAAATAAAGGATAATAATGGAATTAGAAACCTTTTTTAACCATTTTAAAAACATTCCACCACTTTTGAATGGGAATATTCACCTTTTTATACCAATTAAGTAAACCATTCCTAATAAGAAATTTCATACTTGTAGGAGAGAAAAGAAAATATTATATTGATCTTGTAAATTAAGTGGTTATTGCAAAATATCCCCACCATTTTTCCAAGAAAAAATTTATAAACTTGTCATCGATTAAATGAATTAAAAATGGTATAATCTCTACCTATGTTATGTTAGTGGTGATAAAATTATTTGGAGATGCATTTTGAATTCTAAATTTCAATATTTCTAACATTTATTTCACACAATAATCTACGGAAGAAAACATGGACAAAAAATAAATATAATAAATGTTATTTATTCTTGTTTTTACTAGACCTATATTTTTAGAGATGTGTTTTTATTTTTGAGAATAAGTAAAAATTGAAAATTTGAAGGTAAAATTGTCAAATGGAATGAGATACCTCGGCAGAAAACATTTTTTTATGTATTTTATGTATGGGTTATGGATTTAATGGAATATTTCCTAATTTATTGGATATCTTTATATATTTATCTATGTTTATTATTCTTTCAAGTGGGTAGAGGAAATTCCCACTAGATTTGATGATGCAAAAAATATATCCAAGTCTGTGAAAGTAAACATTCTTTCATGATTTATATTTCAATTTTTTATCATTGTTAAAGGTACCCAATTTTTTAATATGTCATTGGAATTAATTTTGAAAGTATATAGATTTCATCAGAGGGTCTCTTGTCCCTATCACTCACAAATAAATGTAATGGTTGAATGGTAAAACAGTAAAATTTAAAAAAAATTAAAAAAAATATGATCCCAAATATAATGTTTTCGATTTTGATACTAGATGATACAATTTGGGTATAACATATTATTTCAAATCCCCAATTGGAATTTAACATTTTAGACTCTTTTTTTAAAAGTATTTTCACTAACTTGTTGAATTAGAACACAAAACAATTGGATTTGAAAAAATGTTACATGAATATTTTGTTTTTTGGAGCTAGAAGAGATCATAAATAATGAATATAAAATCTCAAGGTTAAATAATGAAGTAATCAAGGGTTTTAAATATAGAATGATTTTCAAAAACGTATTAAAATATTGAGATAAGGGGAAAATATGTTATTCCACATTGAAGTTATTACAAAGTGAATTTCATTCTAAATTATGTGGAACATTCATTGTTGCTCATTTTTCTCATTTTAGTACTATCTAGGTTAAAGAACAAGATGAAGGTACATCATTTAAATGGGAACAGGTTGAATCTTTTTAGAGATAATTTATAAGGGCCTTCAGGGGTGGAGATCCATCTTCAGGAAGATAAATACAATTAAAATGGTTTTGTCTTTCATTATCAATTATTTTTTGTTATGTTTTTAATTTTAAAATTAAAATTTTCCATATAAATCTATTTTATAATGATTATATTTATTGTAAATCAATTTGGGGGAGGAAAATAATATGTAGATTCATATTTTTTGTGTTTTCATTTCAAATTTATTTTTTAAATTTTAATTTTAAATTTTTTTCTATTTTTTATTGCATTTCTAAAAAAATTAATGACTTTAAACAAATTACCATTTAATATTAAAAAATATTTTTAAATAAAATAACCAAATTGATTCATGTAACTAAACATAGATTATTTCTAAAATTTTTTGTTTTCCTAATTCAAATTGTACATGTTCATGAAAGGGATATTGACTTCATAATTCCATGAAATGCACATTTTCCAATATTGAAAATCACATTACCATAAGGAATAGAGAAAATGTTTACATCTTCATTAAAATAATCCTAATTTTTTATTGAACCAAATAATTATTTTTTTAACAGATCATTTCAATTTTAATTCAAAACCTATGTGATTTAGATAATTTTTGTTGAAAATTATTGAGGAATTTTTTTGTATTTAAAATTCCTTTAAAAATTTGAACTCTCTTTTTTTGAATTTTTTTTTACATTTCACCCTTTTTATCCATAATTATCCATGCTAATTGTGTTTATTTTGCCTCATTATAATATAGTTTCCATATAAAACCCACTCTTCAAGTATATTTCATGATTTTACTAAAATATTATGTGTTGGGGGGGATGATTTGTAACTATTTTTAAAATTTTGGGATGTATCAAGTGGATAAACCCTAAATTATATAGATAAACTTGTTTATATTTCATGTTTTTTCATTATAGAGATTTTAAGGAAACAATGGTGTTCTTTTATTAATATTTAAAAAAATATAAAATTTTAGGAAGAAATTTTTATACTAAATCCCTTAACTTGTTGAATGTATGTAATATCCATTAATAAAATTTTGAATATCTTTTAGATATGATTATATAAAAATAATAATGAGTTGAATACCATGCTTTATTGTAAATAAGAATTGTAAAATCCATCTTTGACAAAGATCCTACCCATCACCTTCTACCCTGTAATTTTTGACATTCAAACCCACAAACCTTAAAACCACAAAACAAAAATTTAAATGTATTCCTCATGGATATAAGTATTTAAATCAATTGGTTGTGTATTTAAAAAATTCCAAGTATACGGTGACCCTTGTATTTATTTTGATGAGGAAAACATTTTTTATAATAAAAATTACTTGATTTGAGGAAAATATGTGAGGTAGGATTTTTTATGCATGGAAGAATGAAAGAAATAAAAATGAAATTAAATAAATAAATGGCAAAATTTTAATTGATGTTATATAATAATAATTCGATATAGGAACCTTGATTTAAAAAAATTAATTTAATTGACATGTGCTTTGATTTTCTCACAAGAAATTTATTTTGAGACCTCACTTGCCTATTTGTCTTGGTGTCAAGTGTGGGGGAATTCATATAGATGATATTTTCAATAAATTTTATATATATTTATATAATTATTCACAAAAAAGAATATATTAAGTTAAATTATATCATTTTGAGTATTTTATGAGGTTATGCTAGATTTTTAAAACACCTTCATTCTAGAATCATAAACATTTTTAACTCTTTTTTTGAATAACTTTTTCTAAACTGGTCCAATTTTTTAAATTCTTTTTAGGGTCATTTTGGTCATAGGCCATATTTCTTCTAACTAGAAAAAGATCTAAATAAACTATTTGGATTCCCAAAAAAATAATTCAATATTCGATGTTATATGGTCATAAATAGTAGACCTACCTTCATTATATAAGGATTAAAATATGTTACATACCTCTAAATGAGGAAATTATGAATAGGGAGGGAATATAACTCTAATGCACATATTATCACCAAAAATCATATATACATTTTCTCATTAATATAGTTTATAAATGAAATAATGTGGAGGAAGATAAAGAGACACTTTGGCCAAAAGTTAACTATAGAAATTTGATCAAACCTTATGTACCACATTTATAGTGGATCTAACTTTATGGGATGAATAGGAAAGACTCATGTTAAAACATTAAATAAGGGGCCTATATGATACTATTCCTACATTAAGGATTAAATTCATTCATATTTTGATGGATATAAACAAAAAAACATATTTTCCACCCCTCATCACTATATATTTTCATCATCAGTGATTTTCAAGGGTGGTTAGAAGGAGGATGGTAGATGGGTAAAGGATATATTGGAGAAAAGTATTTATAATGGGGATAATCTACCCATAGCGGTCTAAACTCTATATGGCGTCAGGTAGTGTATATCTGAATGCATGTCCCCTTTGAGATCTATTTTTTATTTTAAACACATTTTCATTGAATTATTCATGTAACTAATTTCTTTATCATTGTATGTATCTTTATTTCTTAATTTCGGTTTATTATATTTTTCCTACATTTTTTATCACATTATGAATGTGAAATAATTTTCTTTATGTTTAAATTCATTTATAATATGACTTTATATTTATCATGGAATGTTAAATTTGTTTTGGTGTTTAGAAGATTTTTGGGAAATTTAATAACTTTCACAAGCGGATATAAACCCATAATTTAGGTCTCAGTATGGTTTCTATAAAATTTAGGAATATACCGTGATTTCTTGAAGTATACATTTATTAATTAATTTGGAAACAATTTTAGATAATAATAAAGGTAGGGTCCAAGGATCAAATATTTTTAACTTATTATATCTTTATCTTGTATTTCTTAATCTATATTGCTTCGGATTTATAATCAATAACATTAACATTTGATCATAATCTGATTTTTATTCTTTAAATTTTTTAAATCCTCTAAAATACATACTTCTAGTTTTAATTTAACAATAAAAAATATACAATGTGGATTTTGATAACCACACTATATATGGTATGGTTATTGTTCCAATAATTTTAACAATTATAAAAAAGACTATAGTCAAATTATATGAGGATTTTAAGATAGAATACAAAGAAGATATCATATTTTACTTAATTAAAATATGTTCCCTTGAGAAAAAAATTTGAAGTCTACATAATAAATAATTACAAGTTTTATGATACTAGAAATAGAGTGATAAATAGATTATTGACTCAAATATGTCTTTTAAATACAATAAAAATATTTTTATATAAAAAATAACTTACATGTTGATAAAATATAATAGAAACATCTGAAAGGAGTGTCCCAAGGAAAATAAAATATTTAAACGGTTAGTAACACTTGTAGGAAAAAACCATGCATAAAAATGTTTTAGATAAAGAAGGCCCTTCATATTTGATAGTAGAAATACATTATAGTGAATCTACCCAAAGAATATTAGGTTTTTTGGTGGTTGTATAAATGAATAAGTCTAAATAATTGGTAAAGAAATTGGATTCTAAAAATACAAATTAATATCTAATAATAGACTCCAAACTGAGGTATAATGGGAAAATAGTCATACATATTAACTCTATATATTCCTAAAATTGATATGAATGGAAGTTACCCTTATACCCATATAATTAATGTTTTCTAAACTCTGTTTAAATTTTTGTAGTCTTAAGGGATAAATATGATCCATTGGGTAGGTTTTCTAAAAATCACATGAGAATATAGTTGAAGTATATTTGTCATAAAATGGTATTAGGCCAAAATTTGATTAAAATCCAATGAAATGACAATTTTTTGTTTCTATCAACCAGTGAATAAATCTTAAAATTGTAAGAGATGAATTTTTTTATGAAAAAAGATGTAAAATGGAAGAAGGATGGATTTAATTATGAGAAAAAAGGCATTAAAGCCATACTTGATACAACTAGTGGTATAATTATGTATCTAGTTCGTAATAAATGGAATCAATCCATGTAGTTAGTTTAAATCAACTCACTAAAAGAAGAAAATTAAGGGGAAGAAGTAGTAGGTGTAAACCATAAATTTATCTTCTTAAAAAAAATTGTAACATTTGTTCATGGTTACGGTATACTAAAAAAATTAATTTTAAGAATTATTTCCAAAAATTGGTATCTTCAAATTATATAATTTTTTAATAAATTTTATGGAACAATTCACTGAGATTTATTGATGGATTTAAATTGTTTTTTCAGCCTTATATATAGGAAAACAACCCTGTTAAGTTTTAGAGGACATAGATTTCAAGTGGTATTTCTATTTCATTATCAACCAGTGATATCAATTGGTTCTTAATGTGGTAAAAATCACACTATTTTTTAAAAGTATTAAAATTATTATTTTGTGAGAATGTAGCATAGATAATAGGTCGTATGCTGTTGAATAAATTTAAAAATAAAATATTCTATATGTTTATTAGTTTATGTGAGTGTAAATGGAAAACATTGAGGGATTTAACTCACAATTTTGTTTCCCACACTATGCCCTAGATAAATCTGGTTAAGGGGTTTTTTAATAAACCAGAATTCTATGTGAAATATCACCCACTAAATTTCATAAGTGAGTGTATTTGTAATTAAAAAAGTTACATGGTGTTTGATGATTAGATATTTTCTTAATAATAAGTGTTTTTATATTTTAAAGGAGAAGTTTTCTTGAATTTGGATGTTTATACAAAATATAAAAACAAATTGTATGTAGAGATTATGGTCAATCATGAAGTGGATGGTGATAAAGGTTTAAGTATAAATAAATTTAAATGATGAAATGATATTATTTACAAATGGAATTTAACGTGATGTTGATGTTTTCACCAGGAATTTCAAAAATAAAGTTGGTTGGAAGCTGGTGATGGAACCTTTTATATTCAATTTATAATACAGGAATAAGGTTTAAGGTAAATATAGAATTATTTTTATTCTTTACATTCAAATTAGGGGGGTTATAAGTCACCTTAAATTCATTTGTAAATGTCCACTAGACTTGGTGATTTGGTGAAGTAGTATTTAAGGATATATTTTCAACAAAATCCAAAAGGGGAGATTATTGGAACTATTATGGTTCATGTTGAATATTTTAATAATATATATACAATGGTATGATGGGTTTTAATATTTTTTGACAATATTTTATTATTTATGGTGTTGTGTTGTATTTTTATCAATATAATTAAGAGTTTTGTGTTGGATATTGTTGGAATGATATGAAATAGGGTCTAAAAGAATCTATATATATGTCTATGTATTGGACATAAACTATTCCCCAACATCTTAGGGTACATCATTGAATGATTTGGATAGAAATCTATCTCATCCATGATTAAGATATGAAAACAAAATTACATTAGGTTTTTCTATAATGGTATAATCTTTTAAGTTTGATTGAAACTTTTTATGGTTCATTATTTAACCCTTTAGACCATATTATAATGAGTAATTCCATATAAGAAGTTTAAAAGGGTACATAGAAAGGTATGAATTTTTTTTAAAAGTAATAGTATGAATTATTCATCATGATTTAGTAATATAAGTTGCACCATTTAGGTGTTAATGCAAAAGAAAATGGGGCCAACAAAGGGAAGTATCTGACGTATCCATCCACCCTTCATGGATGGCGGTTGAGCTTAATAGCCTATAATACAGGGATGCATGCATAAAATGGATACATAATAAATGTGTAACACCCGAGATTTTTATGAGTAATATTTTGTTCAAAGTAATCTTTCACTACACACTTGCTTGGCTTACTTTACACGCAATCGCGACCTTCCTCGAGAGCTTGTGTCGTACGCAATATCGAGTTTCACTAAACAATGATATGCTATTAAAATATTATTAAAACTAGCCGTTATGAATAGTAATAACCACTTTTTGAATTTTTGTAAATTTTATTTTTCAAAATGGACTTCATTTTTGGATTCGGAATACTGAAATTAGCCTAGGGTGAAATTCTGGTATTTTTCTGAAAACTTTCAATTTTTGATGAATAGTGAAACCACTAAGTGGTAGGTTAAAAACTGAATTTTGCATAAAACTTAATTTTACCGCTTCTGTGAATGGAATTTCGAAAATCCGACAGACACGGTTGATATCAGTTAGTAAAATGTGGTTCAATGAGATAAAAATATTTTTTTGGTTAATAGTAACTTTTTACTTTTTTTTACTGCGGTTAATAGTAAATAGGGTAACTAAGGGTAAATATGATATTACTATTACCATAACACATGTCCTAATTCTATTGTATAAGTGTAATTCGACCAAAAACAACCTTATGAAAAAAATATGACCATTTAGGCCCACTTGAGTAAGATTAGGACATTTATTATTAATTTATTTAAAGAAGGGTTAAAGTAGTTAAAATCAAAGTTTAATAAGTAAATAATTTTTAATATGGGTTTATACATAAGATAAATTCGACAATAGATATTCATTAGAAATCTAAAAATATTTCCTACATAATGGTATTTTATTTATAATTTTTAGACATTAAATAATTTAATTTAATTTAATTATGACACAACGATGATGCAATAATTATCTTATTTATGAAATATTGACATAATTGATGTTATAAACACCAAAATAAAAGTAATTTGAGACTTTTTATGAATTACAATAATTTTCTAGGTTACTATGATATATTAGTGTTGATTTAATCAACTTGGTTCGAACATATAATTCTGTTATGACTTTCACAAAAATCATATATCAAATAGTGTCAAAATTGACCCAAAATAGTTTTTAAATCAAATATTATATTATTAATTGTTATTTTATTCCTAAAAATATAAGGTTCGGCAAAATGACTTAGATAAGGATAAATATATTAATAATAAACAATTTGGGGTTCGTTTGGTATGTTATAGTAAGTGTATTAACCATATAGTGAAAGAAAACAAAAAGACATGGTAAAAGTAAAATTATTTAACTTAGATATAAATCTAATTGATAAGGTTAAAATAATACCCTAAACTTGTCTAAATCCTATTGGTTGATAGTATTTTGACCCATCACCACTTTAGCTTCGAAATAATACCCTTTGGAACCATTATAAACCTATTTTGACTTTAATATAAAATAATATTTTGAGATATTCCTAAGGTGCCCCTCTCCTCCCTTATAAAAGGGCACCTCCTCCCCCTCCTCCTCACACCAATTTGAGCACTAAATCTCGGCCAACCCCTGACCTTTTCTCCTCTCCACTTCCCTAGAATAATCCTAGAGGTCCTGGTCTTCTTCAAATACCAATCTTAGTTCCCTAAGTGGAGGATTCAAAGAGGCGTTCCAAAGAAGAGGTAATATCCATTACCGATCTTTTCAATTTCTTTCTTCTTCAACTTCTTCTTCTTTAGTTGTTTCATTATAAAGTAATAAAATCAATATTACTTACATACAGATATGTTATTATAAATATGAAACAACCCTAATTCACCTTTTATCAATCCTACGGAAAAATGAAATCACCGCGTGTGCGTACGTACGGAATACCTTCTCCACGCTGTGGTGTAATCTATTTTCCACCATCACCTTACAAGGATGGGTATAATGGTGTAATGAGTAACTATTTATGATTATTATAATGTAATATTGATACTCAAATAATATATATATATACTCAAATACAATTCCACGATCATAGGAACGATATCATCACTCGTGCGTACGTACGGAATACCGTCTCCACGATGTAATGCGACTCGTTCTACATGATCATCATTACATAGTAATTATATAAATGAATTGAATGAATAAATATGATATATGTTACACTAATACCATTCTGGATATAAGGTATCTATAACCGTAAAATAAGAAAAATAATTTATTCGGAAAAACACGCATAAGAACAAAAGGCAATAAAGATCCGAGTAACAAGTAACAATGAAATATTACTAACAATAAGCTAAGAATATGACCATATATGATATCATATCAATATGTATGATTCTGGAATAAGTAAATAACATTATTTAAACCATTATACAGGAGCTTCGGACACGTACAAAGCAAATCGGACCTAAGGTAAGGGAAATATCACAATCTCATTTTTATCCGAGATTGTTTATACTTTAGTATTTACTGGGGTGTATTTTATCATCCGCATCCATGTTTCCTGAATATGAAATATTATTTCCATCCACCTAAAAATGATTAAATCCAATTTTACCCTTCGGTGAGTTTTTAGTAAAGAAAATGAAAGGAATCTTTTGTCGTTTTTTGTTCGAGGTACTTTTTGACTTTTCCGACAAAAGTACGAGAAGAATGTTTTTTTAACTTATACGGCATGAATGGATTTTTAAAACATTATTTCCAAGAAGCATCCTTTACAAGTTTTCAAGTTTATTTTTAATCAACTTCTTTTAGTTTTAAATTGTAAGACATGTTAAGAAAGGAAAATGTTTTTGAAGTAGAAAGGATATTTTCCTCAAGAATGGATTTCAAGTGTTTTATCAAAATTATTTTCCATCTAAGATAATAAAGGGTTCTGTTTCTATCCCTATTATTACATGGATTTGATTATGTTGTGATGGAAATATTTTTATGAATTACTTTATCTTATATGAATTGTTTTATGATGTCATGTTGTTTAAGAATCCCATTTTTATTACATGGGTTATGCAGTGATGTATGATTTATGATTTTGTGGCACACATAAGAATGGTATCATTATGAGATGGGTGGGACCTATATCTCCCTCCAATGCATTGGGTAAAGATTTTATATCTCATGAGATAGACATGGCTGGAACGGTAGGTTATACCAGTTCAGTGAAACAGGACTGGAACGAGGGTGACTCGGTTCAGAAAGGGACTTTGTCCACTAAGATAGTCTTGGAAATGAGTCATGACTAACAAGAAATGATTTTCCATGATTATGTGTGCATGCCACAAAGTTTCAAGTTTCATGTTATGATTATGGGGATCTCATTTTCACTTCTATGATTTGTTCCATGTTAAGATATTATGATCTCTTTTGCAGGTTATGATTTTCAAAAAGATATGATATGATTTTTATTTCCTTTATTTGCCCTTGCTGAGCATTTGAGCTCACCCTTTTATGTTTTCTTTTCCCCAGGCCAGGAAGATGGATATTAAGTAGAATATGCTAAAAGGGACCCTAGATATGATGAAATAAATGGGAGACATTGTAGAAGATTTATGAACTAGTTGTTTATGTTTCCCAGTTTCTAAAGACACTATACCTATACGGTCCTTTGTGGTTTTGTCATATGTTGTAATAAGTGTGCTTCAATTTTGAAGTATTAACAATGTATGTAAAGTATGGGTCGTTATAGTTGGTATCAAAGGCAAAGGAGGTAGGAATGTATCCGATCCTTGGGAACTCTCACATGTGAGTGTTGGACGAAGCATGCCTCTCCGCCCAAGGGCTTCATGGGGAAATGACTGCCACTGGGGATAGTGGTGTGTCCCGCCCAGGGGGTGTAGCCGCCCATGGAGTGCCCTGATAGGTATCAATTATAGTCCACTGGAAGTAATTCCAGACCATTATAGTTGGTATCAGAGGAAAGGTATAGTCAAACTTTGGAAACTAGGATGTGAAAGCCTTAGTAAGAACCCAAAGGATAAGTCTAAGCATAGAACACAATCTTAGTGTTTTAGAAATGGCCATGAATACCCTAGGATAAGACCTTAAGTGTGAAATTTTATCCTTGATTATGTGGTTTTCCTATTATAATTAGTGTTGCTCACACTATTCTTCTTGGTTTTAGTCAATGGCTGGAACCCGAAGGAACCGTGTTAATGCGGAATGTGATGGGAAATGCAATGATTGTCCCCCTGAGCAACCAAACAATATGGGAACTGGAATGCAAAATCTTGTAGCCATGCTCACACAACTTTCTCAAGCTATGAATCATGCAAGACTTCCAAACGAGCAAAGGAAGGAGCAACATTCTGTTGAATCCTTCATGAGGCAGCGTCCACCTTCTTTCAGTGGGTCTACTGATCCATTAGTTGCTGAACAATGGATTAGTACTACTGAAAAGTTATTTTCAGTTCTTCAATGTTCTGAACATGATAAAGTCATCCTAGCAGTGTATCTTTTGGAAGGATATGCTGATCAATGGTGGAATCTTATTAAGAATACGAGGCAAAGGGATGAAATTAAGTCTATGGAATGGGATGAGTTCAAGAACTTATTTTTTAATAAGTACTTCCCTCGTAATCTCTGAACAAAGATGGAGAAAGAGTTTCTTGAACTGAAGCAAAGGGGTGATGAATCTATTGGTACCTATGAAGCAAATTTTACAAGACTTGCAAGGTACGCTTCTGGTATTATTATCCAACCTGAGAGTAAGATCGATCGATTCTTTAGTGGCTTAAAACCAAGTCTTCGAAGGGCGTTAGCCATAAGGGACTTCAATAGCTACGAGGAAATCGTTCGATGTGCTCTCAAAGTCGAGATGGAGATTGGAGTAACCCATCAGTCACATGGGTTTGATAAGAAGAGGAAGATGGAATTCAAAGGAAAATCTAAAGAGAACACTGAAAAGAATATGAGCTTTCCCTTATGCTCAAAGTGTTGAAAGAAACATGGAGGGAGTTGTCTTAAAGGGACAAGTAAATGTTTCAAATGTGGAAAGGAAGGTCATCGGGCATTTGAATGCCGCGATAATGGGAAGAAGATGTCTAATGACGCAAAAAAGGAAGGGATACACAGAATGAACCTACTACACTTCAATGTTTCAAGTGCAAGGAGATGGGGCATTATGCCAATCAATTCCCAAATCCAAGGGTTGATGATGATGGTCGACGTCAACAAAATCTTAAGGCTAAAGACAAAGGAAAGTCACATGCAATTTCTATCAGCGATGTGGTGTACGATAACGAAGTGGTGAAAGGTACACTTACCATCCACTCTAAAGTAGCAAATGTTTTATTTGATTCTGGATCCACCCACTCTTTTATTTCTGAAAACTTTTCTAACGGTATCACCGTATTACCTCAACAATTAGATGTTGAGTTAGCTGTGACAACACCAAATGGCACAACAGTCGCATCAAAATTTTATAATTCTTCTCCGATCGAAGTTTGTGGGAAAGTGCTTCCTGCAAATCTTGTGATCCTTCCTTTAGTGGAATTTGATGTGATTCTTGGCATGGATTGGCTTTCTCTACATGGAGCTCATATCAATTTCCAAATAAGGGAAGTCACATTTCATATTCCAGATCAATCTACGATCTTCTATTGATGCAAGGATGAATATAACCTTCCAGTGGAAATTCCTTCCATCTTATGGGTCTTGATTCCACTAAATGAAGGTTATTTATCTCAAATGGTTGGTGAGAAACTTATGATTAAGAATATGCCCATCGTACGGGAGTTTGATGATGTCTTTCTGGTGGAATTACCGGGTCTTCCACCAAATCGTGAAGTTGAGTTTTCAATAGAACTCGTACCGGGCGCTTTTCCTATTTCAAAGACACCTTATAGAATGGCCCCAATTGAGTTGTAGGAATTGAAGAAGAAACTCCAAGAGAATCTTGATAAGGGATTCATACACCCTAGTGCGTCACCTTGGGGAGCACCTGTTCTATTTGTTAAGAAGAAAGATGGATCAATGAGACTCTGCATTGATTATCGAGAACTTAACAAGATCACTATCAAGAACAAATATCCTCTCCCACGCATTGATGACTTATTTGACCAACTACGCGGAGCTCAATAATTTTCCAAGATTGATCTTCGTTCAGGGTATCATCAATTAAGGGTCAAAAGGGAGGATATACCAAAGACGGATTTCCGTACAAGGTATGGACACTATGAATTTATAGTGATGCCATTTGGTCTTACTAATTCCCCTACTATCTTCATGGATCTAATGAATAGAGTCTTTAGAGACTATCTTGATCAATTTGTGGTAGTCTTTATAGACGATATTCTTGTCTATTCAAAGAGAAATGAAGAGCATGAAGATCACTTGAGAATTATATTGAAGACCCTGAGAAAGGAGAAGCTTTATGCCAAATTTACCAAGTGTGAATTTTGGCTTCAAAAATTTGCAGTTTTGGGTCACATAATCTCAAAAGAGGGGATATCTGTGGATCCAGCAAAAACAGAGGTTATCGAAAGATGGTCAAGACCAACAACAGTAACTGAGATCCGAAGTTTTCTTGGTTTGGCTGGATATTATCGACGTTTTGTAAAAGATTTTTCACGATTATCTAATCCACTCACCATGTTGACTCGGAAAGGAGTTAAGTTTGTTTGGACAGAGGAATGTGAAGAGAATTTCAAGGAGTTGAAAAGAAGGTTATCCAGTGCACCTGTGCTCACACTGCCTTGTAGTAGAGAAAGGTTTGTGATCTACAGTGATGCATCCAAGAAGGGATTGGGGTGTGTTCTTATGAAAAATGATATGGTGATAGCTTATGCCTCACGACAGTTGAAAATCCATGAACAAAATTACCCAACACATGATTTGGAGTTGGCTGCGGTAATCTTTTCATTAAAGATTTGGAGGCATTACCTTTATGGTGAAAGGTGTGATATTTATACTGATCATAAAAGTTTAAAGTATATTTTCACACAAAAGGAGTTGAATATGCGTCAAAGAAGATGGTTGGAGCTGATTAAGGATTACGACTGCTCAATCCATTACCACCCTGGGAAAGCAAACAAGGTGGCAGATGCATTAAGTCGACAAGACCATGCTAGTTTATCCATGATGAGGATCACAAAAGATCCAATATTTATGGATTTACAATGTATGGATCTTGGAATTATAATGGAAGAGGAAAAATCTTATCTTTCTCAAATGAATGTTCAACCATCTATACATGTGAAGATTAAAGAGGCACAGAAAGAAGATGTCGAGTTACAAAAGAAGGTGAGAAATGTTCCGGAATTTAACATTGATTGTGATGGGATAATAAAGTTCAGGAATCAGGTTTGTGTTCCTCCCATCCCCGAATTAAAGAAGGAGCTGCTGGATGAGGTTCATAGTTCATCATTCTCTATTCATCCTGGAAGCACGAAGATGTATAGGGACCTGAAAGAGTACTTCTGGTGGGATGGCATGAAAAGAGATGTTTCTGAATATGTCTCTCGATGCTTGGTTTGTCAACAAGTTAAAGCTGAGAGACAGAAGTCTAAGGGGATGTTACAACCATTACCAATACCCGAATGGAAATGGGAAAACATCACTATGGACTTTGTCATAGGACTTCCTAAAACATCCAAAGGCAATAATGCTATTTGGGTCATAGTTGATCGTCTTACAAAGTCTGTACACTTCATTGCTATTAGAGAGGATTTCTCTCTAGATCAGCTTGCCAGTATATATGTAAAGGAAGTGGTAAGATTGCATGGAGTACCACTTTCTATTATATCTGATCGGGATCCGAGATTTACCTCGAAGTTATGGCGAAGTCTTCAGCATACTCTGGATACAGAGTTGAGTTTCAGCACTGCTTATCATCCCCAGACAGACGGTCAGTCTGAGAGAACAATTCAAACCCTAGAAGATATGTTGAGAGCATGCTCTATGGATTTCAAAGGAGGTTGGGATCAACACCTACCTTTGGTGGAATTTTCTTATAATAATAGCTTTCACTCCAGTATTCAGATGGCTCCTTATGAAGCTCTCTATGGAAAGAAATGAAGGACTCCAACTTGCTGGGATGAAGTTGGGGAAATAAAGCTATTATGACCTGATCTCGTTGATGAAATGGCAGAAAAGGTCAGATCTATTCAACAACACATAAGAGCAGCTCAGAGTCGACAGAAAAGTTATGCCGACAACCGAAGAAAAGACCTAGAGTTTGAAGTGGGTGATAAAGTGTTCTTATGAATATCTCCATGGAAGAGGGTTATGAGATTTGGAAAGAAGGGGAAGTTGAGCCCTAGATATATCGGTCCTTTCGAAATACTGGATCGTGTTGGAAAGGTAGCTTACCGATTGGCGCTTCCACCGAATCTCTCTCAAGTTCACGATGTGTTCCATGTATCTCTCCTGAGAAAGTACATACCTGATCCTTCACATGTACTCAACCTAGAAGTTGTACCGCTGGAGCAAGATCTTTCTTATGAAGAACAGCCGATAGAGATTCTGGATCGTAGCGAAAAAGTCCTACGAAACAAGACCACTCGATTGGTGAAAGTTTTATGGAGGAACTACCAATTAGAAGAAGCTACATGGGAGCTTGAGGATATGATGAGGGAGAAGTATACTCATCTGTTTGTTACAAAGTGACGAATTTCGAGGGAGAAATTCTTTTTAAGGGGGGTAGAATGTAACACCCGAGATTTTTATGAGTAATATTTTGTTCAAAAGAATCTTTCACTACACACTTGCTTGGCTTACTTTACACGCAATCGCGACCTTCCTCGATAGCTTGCGTCGTATGCAATACTGAGTTTCACTAAACAACGATATGCTATTAAAATATTATTAAAACTAGCCATTATGAATGGTAATAACCACTTTTTGAAATTTTATAAATTTCATTTTTCAAAATGGACTTCATTTTTGGATTCGGAATATAGAAATTATCCTAGGGTGAAATTTTGGTATTTTTCTGAAAACTTTCAATTTTTGATGAATAGTGAAACCACTAAGTGGTAGGTTAAAAACTGAATTTTGCATAAAACTTAATTTTACCGCTTCTGTGAATGGAATTTCAAAAATCTGAAAGACATGGTTGATATCAGTAAGTAAAATGTGGTTCAATGAGATAAAAATAATTTTTTGGTGAATAGTAACTTTTTACTTTTTTTACTGCGGTTAATAGTAAATAGGGTAACTAAGGGTAAATATGATATTAATATTACCCTAAAACATGTCCTAATTCTATTGGATAAATGTAATTAGACCAAAAACAACCTTATGAATAAAATATGACCATTTAGGCCCACTTGAGTTAGATTAGGACATTTATTATTAATTTATTTAAAGAAGGGTTAAAATAGTTAAAATCAAAGTTTAATAAGTAAATCATTTTTAATATGGGGTTATAAATAAGATAAATTAAACAATAAATATTCATTATAAATCTAAAAATATTTCCTACATAATGGTATTTTATTTATAATTTTTAGACATTAAATAATTTAATTTAATTATGACACAATGATGATGCAGTAATTATCTTATTTATGAAATATTGACATAATTGATGTTATAAACACAAAAATAAATGTAATTTGAGACTTTTTATGAATTAAACTAATTTATTAGGTTACTATGATATATTAGTGTTGATTTAATCAACTTGGTTCGAACTTATAATTCTGTTATCACTTTCACAAAAATCATATATCAAATAGTGTCAAAATTGACACAAAATAGTTTTTAAATCAAATATTATATTATTAATTGTTATTTTATTCCTAAAAATCTAAGGTTCGGCCAAATGACTTAGATAAGGATATATATATTAATAATAAACAATTTGGGGTTCGTTTGGAATTTTATAGTAAGTGTATTAACCATATACTGAAAAAAAACAAAAAGACATGGTAAAAGTTAAATTATTTAACTTAGAGTTAAATCTAATTGATAAGGTTAAAATAATACCCTAAACTAGTATAAATCCTATTGGTTGATAGTATTTCGACCCATCCCCACTTTAGATTCGAAATAAGACCCTTTGGAACCATTATAAACTGGTTTTGACTTTAATATAAAATAATATTTTGAGATATTCCTAAGGTGCCCCTCTCCTCCCTTATAAAAGGGCACCTCCTCCCCCTCCTCCTCACACCAATTTGAGCACTCAATCTCGGCCAAACCCTGCCATTTTCTCCTCTCCACTTCCCTAGAATAATCCTAGAGGTACTGGTCTTCTTCAAAGACCAATCTTAGTTCGCTAAGTGGAGGATTCAAAGAGGCGTTCCAAAGAAGAGGTAATATCCATTACCGATCTTTTCAATTTCTCTCTTCTTCAACATCTTCTTCTTTAGTTGTTTCATTATAAAGTAATAACATCAGTATTACTTACATACTGATATGTTATTATAAATATTAAACAACCCTAATTCAACTTCTATCCATCCTACGGAAAAATGAAATCACCGCACGTGCGTACGTACGGAATACCGTCTCCACGTCGTGGTGTAATCTATTTTCCACCATCAGCATACAAGGATGGGTATAATGGTGTAATGAGTAACTATTTATGATTATTATAATGTAATATTGATACTGAAATAATATATATATATATATATATACTCAAATACAATTCCACGATCATAGGAACGATATCATCACTCGTGCGTAAGTACGGAATACCATCTCCGCGATGTGATGCGACTCGTTCTACATGATCATCATTACATAGTAATTATATAAATGAATTGAATGAATAAATATGATATATGTTACACTAATCCCATTCTAGATATAAGGTATCTATAACCTTAAAAGAAGAATAAGAATTTATTCAGCAAAACACGCATAAGAACAAAAGGCAATAAAGACCCGAGTAACAAGTAACAATGAAATATTACTAACAAGAAGCTAAGAATATGACCATATATGATATCATATCAATATGTATGATTCTGGAATAAGTCAATAACATTATTTAAACCATTATACAGGAGCTTCGGACACGTACAAAGAAAATCGGACCTAAGGTAAGGGAAATATCACAATCTCATTTTTATCTGAGATTGTTTATACTTTAGTATTTACTGGGGTGAATTTTATCTTCTGCATCCATGTTTCCTGAATATGAAATATTATTTCCATCCACCTACAAATGTTTAAATCCAATTTTACCCTTCGGTGAGTTTTTAGTAAAGAATTTTAAAGGAATCTTTTGTCGTTTTTCGTACGAGGTACTTTTTGACTTTTCCGACAAATGTACGAGAAGAATGTTTTTTTAAACTTATACGGCATGAATGGATTTTTAAAACATTATTTCCAAGAAGCTTCCTTTACAAGTTTTCAAGTTTATTTTTAATCAACTTCTTTTAGTTTTAAATTGTAAGACATGTTAAGAAAGGAAAATGTTTTTGAAGTAGAAAGGATATTTTCCTCAAGAATGGATTTCAAGTGTTTTATCAAAATTATTTTCCATCTAAGATAATAAAGGGTTCTGTTTCTATCCCTATTATTACATGGATTTGATTATGTTGTGATGGAAATATTTTTATGAATTCCTTTATCTTATATGAATTGTTTTATGATGTCATGTTGTTTAAGAATCCCATTTTTATTACATGGGTTATGCAATGATGTATGATTTATGATTTTGTGGCACACATAAGAATGGTATCATTATGAGATGGGTGGGACCTATATCTCCCTCCAATGCATTGGGTAAAGATTTTATATCTCATGAGATAGACATGGCTGGAACGGTAGGTTATACCGGTTCAGTGAAACAGGACTGGAACGAGGGTGACTCTGTTCAGAAAGGGACTTTGTCCACTAAGATAGTCTTGGAAATGAGTCATAACTAACAAGAAATGATTTTCCATGATTATGTGTGCATGCCACAAAGTTTCAAGTTTTATGTTATGATTATGGGGATCTCATTTTCACTTCTATGATTTGTTCCATGTTAAGATATTATGATCTCTTTTGCAGGTTATGATTTTCAAAAAGATATGATATTATTTTTATTTCCTTTATTTTCCCTTGCTGAGCATTTGAGCTCACCCTTTTATGTTTTCTTTTCCCCAGGTCAGGAAGATGGATATTAAGTAGAATATGCTAAAAGGGACCCTAGATATGATGAAATAAATGGGAGACACTGTAGAAGATTTATGAACCAGTTGTTTATGTTTCCCAGCTTCTAAAGACACTATACTTATACGGTCCTTTGTGGTTTTGTCATATGTTGTAATAAGTGTGCTTCAATTTTGAAGTATTAACAATGTATTTAAAGTATGGGTCGTTATAAAATGTGTGTTTTTGAAGATGATAAAGGTGTTGGAGGGTAGATAAACCATGTAGGTATACATAGTCAACCCTCACTATGGGTCAGCCCTATGGGATATGCATGGAAGTTTGTGGCCCATTTATCATAATAAACAAGTGTCCACCCATGATGCATTTTTATTGTGGGACTAAAAAATTATGAGAAATTCTACATTTGAATAAACCTTTCAACCGAATATTTATGTGGTTATACTAATATGGAACAATTTTTTTGGAACCTCTAAGTAGTAGAAGATACCAAGTCGTACGTTATTCAAATTTAGGGTCTGGTGTTTCTATTATCTAGTGCCTTCACAATAGATGTCTGTTTTTCATCATTATGATAACCCTTTAAGGTTCCTCTAATAGTGTGTAGATTTCCATACTTTACTATTTAATGGAGAAAATACGTTTTCATCATGGAGGTATTGGCCACACTGTAAAGTGAGATTAGAAGGATTCTAGGGACACTTCCATTTTTTAGTTCTACACCACAGGATCCTTTCATGTTGAAATTAATGTTGATCGACATACTATCCATTCAAGAATATGACCACACCCTAACTAGTTTGAGAATCAAGGAAAACTGTGGACAACAATCAATGATCTTGGGAGAGTTAAGATAAATTCTTCAATGAATTTCATGGGTTTGTTATTTGACTAATAATTAGACCACATAGAGGACATAAATCCATATATTTTATAAATTTGATACAGTCCATACCATGGTTCAAGGGTAATAATCATGGTCAAGGATCTTTCTAGTTACATATGGAATTAAAATTTAATGAGGAATAATGAAAATTTAGGGATTAACATGGACATATTGGGAATTCATTACCACATTAAATGGTGCGTGAAACCTACCATGATCTGAGTGGATTTATCAACCTCAAAGTTCATACTAATTTTTTGATTAATGTTTGGATGAATTTTTTATTTATAAAAATGCTCATTGAATGTTTAGTATGAAAATATAAAAAATCAAACTGATTGTCAAAATTTTAGAGAAGATAATAGGAATATAATGAGAAGAATTATATATCCTTGAGATCATTTAAAATTATACCAATGAATTATAAATAGATTTCTATTGGTACAATAATGGGGAAGAAATTATTTCCATGGTGTCACATTTTAAGAAATTATTTTCCAGGTTGAATTCTTAGTAGGCCTATGAAGGAACATATAGCGATCAAGGGAAATAATATTTTCTTAGTGAAACAATAGTAAGGTGATATTATTTATATCCTATGATCCATCGTATATTTATTTCAAATATAATGAGTAAAATACTGTAATTTTTAGTTGGTGATCCTTGGGAAGTAGTTAGTAGTCCCAAAACCATTATAATGGAGTGACCATGGGAAGGAGTAACCTAGACCAAACCCAATACTAATTTGGGTGCATGAATACATCATTGAATACATGATACTTATATTTTCTAGATGTAAATAGACTAATTATAAATCATTCTATCCATTTTCATGTCTATTTATATTTCTGCAAATCAGAAACAAATAAAGTGGGTAAAGAAACTATTGAAAATTTCCATATTTGTTTTACAAGTACAAAAATAATCATATATACCTTCAAAATAAGATTTTTCAAGTTATGTAGGGTTATGAGTGTTTATGGAGAAAGTATTTAATTGAAAATTAATTTGTACACCCTGATTAACTACCCCCCCCCCCCCTCATGGTATCTCAATAAATTACCTTCTATATCATTATCGTAATTTATCTTTAATATAAGTGATATGTAATGGAATCATATAAAAAATGGAATAAGACATATAATAATCGGTTTAAAATCTTGATGAATTAAGAGGATATGTAAAATTTGAAGAGTAAAAAATAATATCTATTAAGGAGTTCTTGATTTTTTTTAATTTTTCCTATTAAATTTGCTTTATCTACATTGAGATGCTTAAGGATGTTTAATGGAGTCTCAATTGGTGAAAATAAATCATAAAATTGGTGTTGAAATTGAAAAAAAAATTAATGTAATTTTTAAATAATGTATATATTTTTTTATCCGCATTAATATATATTGAACTGAATTCTAAAGTTGTATATTTTTATATAAGTAAGTGAGTTCAAGGGAAAATAATGAATTATTTTAATTGTAACATTGTTGGAAACACTATTTTATGACCCTGTATGATTGGAGGATTTTTTAATAAATCTCTAAAAATTTAATTTCACTCACTAAAATTCTTTGAGAAGCACATCTAGGGTTGTGAAAGTTATAATCATCAGGGAAATATTTGGATTAATTCAGAAAATTCCAACTATATTACTTGATAACTAAATATATAGTATCAAACATGGATTTAAGGAGTGAAAATAAATTGTTCACTAAGATAGAGAATCGATGGAGTAATGTTTTATTTAATTCTAAGTGTTCCAATGATCTAAAAGAGGTTTTTTTAGGTGGTTGAAATAACTATTGTTTGGAACAATGTTTTGATGGATCCTCATGAAAAGTGAATCTTGTAATTTAATTCTAAAAGTATATTTATATCACCATAAATATAGAAACTAATATACAAAAAATTGGCATAGATCTATAAAAAATATTATTTAAAAAAAGAGAAAAAGATTCTTTCATAGTGATCTCATAAAAATGTTCATTAAAATTTATTTTTCAAATGGGAATGACGAATTCACCATAAATAGATAAAATTTTTAAGCCTTAGATGAAAATTAATATTGGGAAATAAATGTCTCCAGACATTTTATAAATGAAATTATTATATTATAGATTTTATAAATAAGTGAATTTATAGAAGAATTTCTAAAATATCAATATGAGGAGAATTTCATAACCATAGATTATATATCACATTTTTTCAATGAAAGTAATATGTTATCTATAATGGAATGTTTTCAATTAAAGAAAAAAATCCAAAGGAGGATAATTTTTCAACCAAGTTGATAAATAGTATAAAATCATTGAAATAGAAGAGTCTGCCAACTATAATAATGACAAAATGAGAAAACATGGTTTTATGAAGAGAAATATTGAGATATTTATCATTACATAATGAAGTGAAAATAAATCTAAAATTATATGAGGCAAGAAGTGTTTTAAGGATTAATGACATTGACATACATTGAATTTGTGTATGAAGATGTATATGTTGATTCATATAACATTAGAAGATAAATAATTGACATTACTATATTGTTTATATCGAATTTATGGAAAATTAATGTTGAAAGTATCTTATCCTAGAAATACTATAGGTGTATAAAGAATATTGTGATCACTTAAAGGGTGATGATCCACTATCTATTTTTAATATATGATTTAATGAGGTATCATTTTTCATTAATTCTTAATTTTAAATTTAAAAAAATAATGAGTTTGATTAATGGTATTTTACTTAAGATATATATTTTTAAGATACTAAATAAAAAACTGAAATACAGTTTGACCATGAAATGTTTATAAAACCATCATCATGGTTCTCAGAATTTTAGTGATCCTTTCATTAAGAAAAAATTATAGAAATACCTATGATGAATCATACACATTATCTTCTAAATTAAATGGAATAACTCCAATATTTCATTACAATACATTTCTATGATATATTAGGTTTATAGTTTTATATAATTTGGAGAAAACAATAACTAAAAAGAGAACGTTTTTAAACTAATGGACATTTGTATAAATATATAAAAAAAATATGCAATTGATAAAAAGTATTTAATCTCTGTAATAATTTCTTAAAAATATATTCTTCTAGAAACATTTTATGTATTACTTTTCTTAATGACTCGGGGAAATTCAATCATAAGAAAGGGGAAAGCTCATATGCTCCGTAAGGGTAAAAGAAATTGATTGTAATCAAAAAAACATAAGTGATTATAATAGGATCATATGGGTATAATGAGTATATATAAGAAATTTATGCCCAACAAAATATAGATTAAAAATTAGCATAAGGTATAGAATAGTATAAAAATACATCATGAATATGTTTTATATCCTATAAATAAGGACTTATTATAGAATTATGGAATAATAATAAGCATAATAATATATTATAAATAAACTAAGTATGTCTACCATTTATTTTGTGAAAAAAATACAATTATTTTCGTCCATTACATTGTGAAAAAGACAAGTATTTATACAAAACATTATGTCAGAAGAGATAAAGCATTAAAAAATTAATTGAAGGGTGATATAAAACCCCACCCATCATCATCCATATATATGAGTTCCACTTGAAACCAATAATTCATCATATCAAATTTAATACATTCAAATAAAAGGGTTTTTATATATTTTTTTGAGTGGAATCACTTAATGAAAACATTCATTTTTCAATCAATAATCATAACAAGATAGACTCATGGAAAATATTTAGGTATGCAATGATATTAAATAAATTTTTAGGTAAATACACTCAAATAAATATAATTGAGTGTACATTATATAAACCATATAGATCAAGGGTATACTAGTATGTTAATAATTTCCCCAATCAATTTATTTATGGAACACATATAAATCAATGGAATAAAAAGTATAAGAGTATTTGTTGGTAACGACTAGGAAAGGGAAAAGAAGAAATACATTGGCACAAGTTAAATTCCATAAAAAGTATTAGAGTATTTCGTTGGTAATTTTTAAAATATAATTTCTAAAAAATTAAAACCATTTTTTGATAAAGATAAAAACGCAAGCGACCCATAAAAGAGTTCTTAGAAAAAAAATTAAAATTGTTATAAAATAAGAAGATATAGGTTATATTAAAAATTAATTTCATGGAAGAGTTAATTTTAAATATTCTAAAAAATTATTTTCTTAAATAATCCTCTTTAATGGATCCTTAAAAAGGTCATAAAGGTCATTTCAATGAAATTTGGACTGGATGATGAATGAAATGATCATTTAAGGAATAAGATTTTAATATTTTAATATCTATTCAATGAAACCCTCCTTATAAAAAGGGATAACAAAAAATCATTTTTGAAAGAATGAAAATGGAAATGTGAAGGTCGCATGAGATAACACATAATTGGGTTTCCAAATATAAAAGAAAAAATTTATGGGAAAGCAAAATATAGAAAGGTAGGGGAAACTTTCATTAAAGTGGATATGATTTATTATTAATAGTGATATACCTTTTTTACAAATAAATTTATATTTGTAAAATGTTTGATTTAAAAATTAATTTTCACTTAGATAAGAAGATAAGGATCCATGAAATAAATTGTTATGGTGGAAAGAACCTATATTCTAAGAAATAAGTTTAATAAGATTAATTTTAACTTAAAGAGGGTATTTGAGAGAAAAAAACCCTTAATATAATTTTATTATAAGAATAAAAAGAATATAATAAGGTTTTCATGAAATAGATATTAAAATATCATTAAAAGAAAAATTCTCATTATAAATGGATCCAATATGGTAGAGGATATACCATATAAAATAAATGATGGTGGTAAATATCAAACACGACTCATATGGTTAATACTACATAAAAATAATATATAATACAATAGTATCTATTTAATTGAAATAAATATAAATAGATAACTAGATATAAATATTAAAAACACATTAATTATATGAATATATAAAAAATTTGTCATTATTAATTAATTACACTATATTAAATATATCATGGTACACAATAATAACTATTTTTTAAGAAATTAAACTTTAGATAAAGAAACCCTTACTTAGATTCCCTGCTTAGTTAAGTGTACTAAAAGTTTCTATATAGAAAATATAAATATATAAATATTTTATTTTATAACCATGTTAATATAAATTACCTTTTATATACTTCATGTATTAGCATTTATTGTGAATATATTATTTATATATAGATTCTTATTTTAACATCGGATGTTATTAACTTTTATGCATTCACACATTCCTTATGTTGACGATTTAAGAAGCCATTATTTAATTCAATGTCAAATTTCCAAAATAATTAATGGTAAAAGAATTAAAAAATGATATTTATTTATAAATATAATATATCATTACATAAGTGTTTTATTTGTGTGGCATGAAAAGTTAACTAGTGTCTTCTTGTTGAGGTAATTTTAACTATCAAAGCTAATATTTTAATAACAAGATAATTATTTAATATAAAATTTAAATAACCAAAACAAATCATTATTTTATTATTAACTTATAAAAAGATTAGTATTTAGGTTTCAATATTCATCCATCCTAATATTTTGTAGCATAATCCATATAGGTGGTAAAATCGGCCCAAAAAGGGACATGTTATGACTCTATGGGTGAGTATGGTTAAGGAAGTGCATAATGTCATCAGAATAATGATATTATTTATATTTTTCCAATATTATTAATAATATTTTAATAGGTTTTCATAAATAATAAAAACTAATATGAAAAGAAAAAAAATGTTATTTGGAGGAGTTGGAAGTCTGCACGTACACACGATCGATGACATTCTGTCTTTCTAAGTGTTGGTGAGGAATAAATAATGGTTTTACCATTAATATAAAAACACATAGGTATAATAATGATAATTATTTCACTATATTAATAGTTTTAGAATAGTTTTTTATAATAAATATTAATAATACAATGCTGCGTATTCTATAATACTCTTGTTGGGATGATAATCATTCACATGAAAGTCTCGTTTCAAATTAAGGCCTTATGCTAATTAATTGAGACCATAGGATTATGAAAATCAAAGAGATTTATAGGAGGATAAAAAATATATGATTTAAAGGATGTAAATATAATAAATAGTTGTGGCGCAAAGGGTGAAAGAGTGTCCCTTTGTAAGTGAATATAATGGTGGTTTTGTGAATACCCATTAATTGTCAATAATGGAATCAAACTATTAAAGTGATAGTAGATAAACAAAGTTGAAAATAATGGAGTTTAAATGGTATTTGGTACTATAATCCCCCAAAAAATAATTTATAAGAAATATTGAGTGATTTAGGTATTTTAAAATTTTCTTTTAACTTTTCCCCTAATTAACCCTTTGTCATGGTAATTAATTATTAACCATGGTAATTAATTTTAATTAAAAAAATAAAATTATCCTTATTTACAAGTGATAATATTAGGATTTAAATTTTTAAATTAATTTTATCAAATAAAATCTATGTGTTTTATAAAATTTAATTTTATAATTGATGAACATGATGTGTAAAAAAAGTTTTTATAAAGAGTTTCTTTTTAACCATAAAATTTATGTGTAGGTTGAAATTATCTATGTTATTTGTTTTTATGAAATAATAGATTTTATATGTTTAGAATAATATTTAAAATAATTAATTTTACCTATTAAATTTATATTTTATTAATTATTGTTTTTAATAAATTTTTAAGTCTTTATAAAAAGATAAATTCATAAAATTTAAAATTTGGGTAAAAATTGTATTTTTCACCATTAATATAAAAAAATATTTTAAAAAAATCTTAAAAATTAATCCTATAATAATTTTCAAATAATGAGTTTAAAAATGAAATTATTTTTTGCAAATTAATATTCTAAAATATATAGATTTGTATTTTAAATAGAAATAATATATATAAATAAATACTGACATAATTGAAAAAAGATCGTTTTCAACTCTAATTTTACATAATCATATTTTTATTCATTTCTAATTGTTCATAATTTTTTATTTACTAGGGTTTTATTTTAATTTAATTTTCATAATAATATTCATCTAAAATGTCACAGACTGTTTTTGTTTGGTGTTATGTGTAAATAAATCTATGAAGATATTGTTTTTTTATAGAAAAAACAATATTCCAAAATCTTATTTCGTTACATTCTAACCCATTAAATAAATTAAATCATTGAAATTTTATTTATTAGTCATTGTTAAATGTTGGTGATTGTATATTTAACAAATTTGTGATTAGTGATATAAATTCAAATATGAAATCTATGTTACTCTCTTAGGATATATTATGTTACATATATTTCCTCAAACAAAATCAATCTTTCGTACAATCATACACTCAATTATATATATACCCTAACCATGTATTTTTTAAAATATACATTTTCCAAAACCATTAAAATCTCCATAGCATTACACAATATAGAAATCATTTGTTATTTTAAATATTAACACTATATGTAACCTTAAAAAGGTATTAATACCTATGTCATAAAATAATTGATTATAAAATATATACCATAATCCCAAAAATTTGATGAACATCACAAAAATATCATGTATAAATTATTAATCCCAAAGTCACTAATACTATCAAACTTACATTTTCACAATAATCTATCCATGTATTATCTGACTATCAAGTGTATATTCAAACTAATATTTATCCATGACTCAATAATGTGTTCTTAAATAGTTATCTCAAAAAATATAACATTTTCATAAGATACATTTTCATGTTTATTGGTAACATTTAATATATGTTTCTAGAAATTTAAAGAAAATTATTTTTATAAAATACTCAAAAGTTTTACAGAATCCTTATAAATTTTATAATATACCATAAAATCATCGATAAATATCACTCACTAATAAAAATATAAAATTGTATCAAGATTTTATTTTCTTTAGTAAATAAATCTCACTACCATGGGTAATAATAGGAATCTAAGATTTTAAATCATAATGTTCATATAATAAGATTCTCAACCATTCAAGTATAGTCACATATTTTGTTATAATACATAGTGGTTTCTAAATACATACCTTTCATAGCTTCATTTTTTGTCATCACATTATATCCAAATAGTATAAACACAATAGATATAATAATATCTAAAATATGAATATAAAAACATCAATCTTATGATGTCTTACCAAGTAAAACCTTCATTTTTAACTTATGACCCTTTTTTCAACCTATGAAACTTTTTGTTCAATCTGTTGTTATTAATGTTAATATTCCTATTATGTTCTCTAAAATAACTGGTTTTAATCATACTAACATACTTTATAACGGTTTGAAAATAGAATGTGATTAACCAAAGTATATCCCACAAGAGTGTTAAACTAGGTGAGTAGCTAAGAATATTTGTCATGCAACATATGATGATCTAGTTAATGCCCAATTCACTTTTTTAGTTTTATTAATCTTTTTTAAATCTACTATATATCCTATATCCACTTAAATTATTCATACTTGGATTTATTTTCTTGGAAAACCACATGCTCAAAAATTCTCTAAAATTTCAAGATGTTATCCTACAATTGGATTTATCTATTAGAATTATTGAACTCATCTTATCCCAATTCCTACACAACATAAAACATTCAATATTAACTAAACTAATATAAATTGTTAATTATACCTTTGAAATTGTGATTTATCTTAACATATCAACCTTTTATGACATTTATATCTCTTAAATTATCCTTAACAGATAAAATCCAAATATAAAAAGTTATCTACACTCTTCTCTCTTACCAATTATAATTTCCCATATATTTTACCATATATATTACATGACTTAAATAAATTATTTCATTACAATAAATTCTCAGTGTATGTTAGGCTTATAGTTTTTTAGAATTATAAGAAAACATTAACTAATAAAATCAATGTCTTCTTAAAATAATGGATGTTTTTTCCACTATATAAGAAACTGATTATTCCCTAAAAATTCATCAATAGTTCACATAAATTCGTAACATAAGATACACATCTAGATACTTATATTCCATTATATTTCTTAGTAATCTGAGGAAATTTAATCCTGAGAAATGTGTGATCTCATATGTTCAATAAAATTAAACATAAAAAATAAGAATCAAAGATTATAAGTGAGCATAAGATAAGCATTTGGGTATAATCAATATGGATAGGAAATTTATACAAAAAAAAGAATAGATCAAAAATAATTGAATAGGAAATGGAATAACATTATAATACATCATGAAAACTCCTCATATAAAAAAATGAGGTATATATAAAGAATTTTGGCACAACTACAAGAATAATAACACATTGTGAACAAATTGAAGTATGTACACCTTTTATGTTTTGAATAAATCCAATAATTTCAACTCATTTTATTGTGAAAGAATAAAATTATTCTAATAAATCATTATCTCATAAGATATAAATCTTTAAACAATTCATTAGAGGGAGATATAGAAGCATTCCCATAGTCATCCATATATATGAGTGCCACTTGAAATAAATCATTTATCATATCAAAATAAACCCATAGAAAAAATATGTCTCATTTCTTTTTAAATTTAATAATGTGATGAAAACATTAATAATTCTTTCAATAATAATAATTTGATATACCCAGGGAAAAAAAGCATTTATACAAAAATATTTAGTAATTTTATAGGAAAATACCCTTCAATCAAGATAACAGAGAATACACTATTTACACCATATAGATAAATGGAATATAGTTAAGTTAATAATTTATTCAACAAATAAATTTATTAAATATTGGTGAACACCCTTATGTTAATGGAAGAAAATATTAAGTTTACATTGAGTATAGGCATTGGAAAAAATCATAAACATTCGGGAAAGAAAAAGGTAGTAATGGATTTTCATGAGTTTAATCCCCAAAAATAATACAAGATAATTTAGAGGGTGATTTATGAAATAAATAATTTTGGAATAAATAAAACACTTATTGTGATAAATATGAAAATGGAAGAAAACCATTTAATAATTTTTAGAAACTGTTTTTGACATGTTCAAAAAATAAAACAGTTATGTGTCTCATTCTAAATGAACTTTTTTTAAAAGGTGATTTGAAATATTTTGAAATCACTTATTTTTAAAAATAATAATAAATAATGGGTCTTTGAAAAAATATAAATGTTATTTTGAAGAGATATCAAGTGGAAGAAAAATCAAATAATCATTGAAGTAAAACCACATTTATGTTTTAAAATACCTTCCTCAAAACCCAAATCGTTAAACGGGATAATAAAACTTCATTTTGAAAAGAGAAAAATGGAAATGGTAAGGTCATATTAGATTATAAATAAATGATTTCCATTTATAAAGTATATCATTATAATGAAATGTTAATACAAATTATGGTAACCTATTATTAAAAATTATGGGATTTATCTTCAATAATCATATACTATATTCAGAATTCATTTTATCCAGGATAAAATTTTGATTTAAAAAGTAATTTTCCCCCATAGAGAAAGAGAATGTTTCATGAAACAAATTATTTAATTTGAAGAAACAAATATTGGTGGAAATAATTTTAATAACAATTTTTTAACTCAATAAATGATGTTGAGGTAAAAAAACATCTACAGTAATTGTAACGTAAGAATCAAAAGAACATAAGATTGTTTCCATGAAATGGAAATTAAAATATCGTGAAATGAATGATATGTAGGATTTAAATATAATATTATATGCTCAATTACAATAGTGGGTGGATTGTAATTTTAAAAAGTTTTTCTTTTGACCTTAAGGAAATCAATTTTTAACAAAGTTAAATAACATTAATTCAGAAACCATATTTGGTTCGTTCTTAATAGGGTAATTGGACTAGACCAATTCCAATTTTAGGACACCTAAACATAATGAAGTTAAAAATAATGAAAATTAATAAATTTTATCTTAAGTAAATAGTCTACCTAAAAATTTACAGAATCATGTTTATCAGAGTATACAGGTAAAAGAATATATAAGAGAGTCACACTTTCTTTCATTAACAAAATAAAGTGGAATTAAATTTTTAACCAAAACAAGTACACAAGTAGAAAATATTTTTACTCAAAGAGAAGTGTATCCAACAACTTTGGGAAAAGGTCCCTAGATTTATATATTCATGAAATTTTATCATACCCACACAAGGGTAGTCCCTCGATAAGAAAATCAGATTCTTTCTTATTATCCCTACAAGACCTCAAATATTAAGGTAGTCGACACCTCTATTTTCTTATCCCTAGAAGTCCTTGAACGTTAAGTTAGTTATAACCTCTATCTTCCTATCCCGGGAATCCCTCAATTGTACTCAACAATAATTAGAGTCGCACTAAGCAAGCTGAAAAAGTTGTTCACAGCTGAACAAGATGTTTATGAAATGTGCAAAGCATGAATGTATCTCTCTATATAAATAACTTCACATCATGTAATCTCTTGGATCTTTAATTGATGGATTAATGGTTTTTGATATTGTTAAAATAATATACTATTTATACGGAAAAACTTCAACGGTCGGATCCCTCCTTCAATGGTTATATGTTTCCTTAAATTTCGGAGGGACCTGTACACATGTCACTCAACCAACAGTTAGTTTGAAACAAATTGTACAACATCATTTCATTGTAACAAAAACATGTATAAATAAATTGTATCATGTAAGAAAAACATTCTTATATTTAAAAACCTTAAGTAAAATAAGATCCAATAAATTTGGAACAAAACTTTAGGGAAAGGAAATAACTACAAGGAAAACTTTTAAACGTATTCTTAATGAAGTTAAAGTTGGATTCTAGAAAAATTAGTATACATATTATGTATGACAAAGAATTTTGAGTCTAAATTAAAAAAAATTAGAGTCTAAATTCGACGGAATTTGGAGTTTGGATTTTTAGGAATTCATAATTTTATTTCTGGGGAACTTAGAGTCGGAATTCTGAGGAATTTGGATTCTGAATTTTGAGAAATTTAGAGTCTAGATTTCATAGAATTCAGAGTCTTAATTTTAAAGAATTCAAAGTCGGAATTTCAGATAATTCGGAGTATTAATTCTGAGAATTTAGAGTTACAATTTTAGAGAATTTAGAATCTAAATTTTATAGAATTTGGAGTCTGGATTTCAAATAATTAAGAGTCTTCATTTTTGAGAATTCCGAGTCTAGATTTCAGAGAATTCAGAGTCTCAAAATAGAAAATTTGGGGTCTGAATTTTAGAAAATTCAGAGTCTAAATTTCAGAGAATTCGGAATCTATATTTTTAAGAATTTAGAGTTAGAATTTCAGAAAGACCCAGTAGTTAAGGAAATGTAATATTCTAATGATTTTAATAAGGATACTAATTTTTTGTTTAAGAAAAAAATGGTTAGATTTGGTTTTGAGAATACATTAGTTAATTCATTAGAAACTATGGTTAGGATAAAACTTTTCTTAGAGAAGGAAATTTTTTCTTAGGAAACTTATTCTTAGAGAAAGATAATTTTCCTTAAGAAAATGTGTTTCTAATTTTTAAAACATAGAGGAATGGAAAAGTCATAAGGAAACCTTATTGAATCAAAAATATAACTCTTTTTGGAAATCACAAACAACATTTAGAAAAAGAATATAATGAATAAGAACTTTTCTTTTTGAACATTAAAATAAATACTTATCTCCCTTCACTTATGATTGATAATGAATATGAATAAATCCCCCTTAGGTTTTGAAATCCATATGGATCTTTTTCTTGTCTTTCTTATAGAAGTTACTTTTTATTTCATAAGAAAATAATCTTTAAGTAGACTCTCTTTAGTTAATTTTCCCCTTTATTAATGAATTTTATTCTTTTTAATTAGTATTATTTTGATAATTATTTTATCCCCCTTTTTTATTTTCAAAAAATAATTTATGACACGAAAATAATGTACCTAAAAGATTACTGATATACAATATAAATAAATTGAAGGATAAAAATTTTCATTATGATTGGAAAAATTGTTGCAATAAGAAGATACAACAAAAGATTGGAGTTTCATGAAAATCATTCACCCTTATTTTCTTTCAGTATAAGATTTCTCATTCTTTCCTTTAATTTCTTCATCTCTTTGTGATCATCATCAAACCTCTTGAGCAACTGATCCTGATCTTTATTCTTCTTTTCAAGAGCCGTGATTTTTTCTTCTTGAGACTTTAGAATTTCTGCATGAGACTTTATTACCTCTTATCATTGTTTGAACTTTTCTTCTAACTCTTCCTTGAGTTCACCTTCTCTCTTTAAATTTAAAGAAACTAAATTCAACAATCCATTCAAATCTCTACCCACTTCATTAGGGTAGTTTTCTCTAGATTCAGCTTCTCTAAAAATCTTTTTGTTAGGTTTTTGATAGAGTCGTATGACTTATCAAAATTATCTTTTACTAAATATTAAAAACCATCCATGATTTTCAAATCATCAACCATTATATTAGACCATTTGGTTATTTATTTACAAGATCTTATATGAGAATCATAACCAATATGGAATGTCTTGAACTCCATTTCATGTATGACAAATGTTTCCATAATCATTTTTATCGATTCTAAATTCTGATTGAAAAAATGTTAAAGCAACTAACATCCTGAATCGATTCTTGGAAATAGTGGTATTGTGTTCAGTAACTTCTTAAAAAACCGAACAAAAAAATCCTGACCTGTTTAGGACAAATATTCAGAAGTTCATTCCTTTGTTATCTAACAATTTATATTTCCTCTTAGATGTTCCACCAACATCTTCCTTATATTTCACAACCATAGCTTTTCTAGGTGTATCATCTACCACATTCTTTCCTTTATCTAATATAGTGATTTCTTTCTCAACTATTAGAGTCTCATGTTTACTCTCTGAGAGTTGGATTATTTTTCCTTTGTCAATATCTTCTTTTTCAGCATCTCTCTTAACATCTTCAGGATGAATAAAATCATGATTGCTTCTCTCATCATCAGTAGGTTTATATACCTTATCCTATCTATCATAATATTTCCCATTATAAATTAAATCAATTTTTTTGACTCAACATTGGAAGTTATGATTGATATATTTTATGAATAACTTTCTATATCATGGTATTCTTATACCATTTTTATTGCATCTTTTCTTTCTTATTCCTATTCAACTACTTCTACTTCAACTTCTTGTTATTATTGGGCTATCTCTACTTCCATAATAGGTTTTGGAATTTAAATTTTCTTTCTTGGAGTTTCTACTAGGACTGACTCTTGAATAAAGGATTCTGGTACCTTGATCTTCACGGATTCTTTCTCTGTATCTTTGAAAATTTCTTGGATGATTTCAACTTTTGACATTTTCTTCTTCATTTTATTTTCTTTGGCTTGTTTCTCAAGCGCTTCTACTATCTGAATTTTCACATCCTTTGCCTCAGTAGGATATAGTTTGAAGCTAGTATCAACCTCTTTATTATACTCCTTCTACTCTCTCCATTTGGCTATTACTTTATCAAAAAAATGTTTTTTTGCTTTTTCTACTTTGGTGGAGCTAACTGGGATTTCAGAATGGGAGCTTTTTCTTTGGATTCTAGTTCTTTCACCATTCTCTTCTTCTAGGTTTTCGTGGAAGTTTCTCATACATCCACTTTCATGAATAGTTCTTGATCCTGTCCTTCAAAAAGATCATAAAATTATCCTTTTTTGGTACTAAATCCAAATTTTATCCTCCTAAGATTATCATCACTCAACTGCATTATTTTGAATGTTCTTGGATTTAAACTGCATAAAGTTTTAAAAAATTCTAAATATAAGAGGATTGTCATTGATATGATTTTCAAATACGTGATAATATCATATTTTAGTGGTCCATTTGTTATATTATTAATGGTTATAAGGATGTACTTAATCAAATTTACGTCCCTCAGATTCACCAAAAAGTCCTTCATAAAGATATCACTCTTCTTAAGAGATTATTTTTTCCCTCTCTCAGAATAATAAATCCATGTAACCAAATGGTTAAAAAACTATAGTTTTTTGAAATATGGTTGATCATTTGTGAATTCTCACCTTTGATTTTATGCACTCAATGGCTTTCACCTTCTAAAAAATTCATATCTTATCTTGAAATTTGCGAGAGAAAAAGATTGCTTCACCAGCGTAAGGAATCCCAATAATATTTGCATCCTTGTTGAAGGATAAAGAATAGGTATTCCCATAGATCTAAAATGCAATTTTTTTCATTCCTCCTTCTTCATAAAAACATATTGTATTATAAAATTCTATGAGAAGATTAGGATAAACCATATCCTAACTCTTCGGTTTAGCTACAAATTAACTCTCTAATCCATTCAGCTTTATGTTCTTTGTAATCAAACAACTATACATATAAATGAAATTTTGTTAGAACAATAATTCTCTGTAAATTTTACAATCCTTGATTCCCTTGTTTGAAGTCATCTGATTCTATAAGGAATCTTTGAGTGACATCAGAAATGTAAAAAACCATGGAAAATCAAAACTACTAACTTATAGAGAGGTAGAGCTTCGATGTAAGAAGTATTTAGAAACTGATGTGTGATATGGATTAGGGAGCCTTTATATAGGTTTCTAGATAATGTTTCTTTTTAATAATTCAATAGAATAGTTTCTTTAAACTTGATATGATATGACGGTGATGAATGCTGAGGAAGGATTTGGTAGGTTCCAATGTTTTAAGGTTTTAAATAAAAAATGAATTTAAGGAAATTGAATCTGATCGAGTATTATTAGAACAATATAAAATATCAACAAGGAAAAAAATCAATTATAAAAATTTTGGTAAGGAAACATACCTTCTAGATTTCATAGAAAAAAAATCATTTTATAAAAAATTTTAGATTCGGGAAAATCTAATTAAGGAAATGAAAATTTCGGTTCTGGAAATTTTGGTTTTGAAAATTTTGGTTCTGGGAAAATAAATTTGTTATGAATAGAAACAAAAAATGTTTTGCCCTATGAGAAAGAGTTTTTTAATGTAAAGGGATAGGTTCCAACAAAAATTTAATATAGAATATTATGTTACAAATATTATTCATAAATTTTTTTTAATGTATTCAAATCTATTTGAGGGTAATTATTTTTTTGAAAATATCATGAGGATGATCTTATGTTCTAATAAATTATAAAATAATATCTCCTTTAAGTCTATGATCCCTAAAAACGTTATGCATAATATCTATGTTTTTTTCACAAGAGTGATGTGCATGGTTTTTTGTTAGGGTAATGGAACTTGTATTATCACGCAATATTTGTGTTTTGGTAATACTCATGCCATAGTCTGTTAGTTTGTGTTGCATCCACAACACTTGAGCACAATAACTTTCAACTGCTACCTAAGAAATGAAAAGTTCTAGATTTAATTTTCTTATCCATTCTACAACCACCAAATTCATCATATGAAAACCCTTTTAAAACAATTTCATTACCAGAAAAATAAAAAAGTCCAAAAACCATGGTTCCCATTAAATAGAAAAAAAATTCTTTTCACATATTTATAAATGAGATTCCTTTTGATTATATTGATATCTTGAACATAAGTATATTTAAAGAATTATTTCGATATGACTACCTTTATGTATAATAAAAATCATATCATACCTATAAAAGATGTTTGATCTAATAGTTTCCCAACTTCATCAAGATCAAGAGAATTTGAGGTATCGATTGGAGCACTTATACATTTAGTATTTTCATATACATGATTCTTAAGAAGATCTTTAATATACTTATGTTGAGATATATAATTTCCTTCTAGTTTTTGAGAGATTTGATAACCAATGAAAATTTTTAACTCACCCATAATACTAATTTCAAACTCAGATTTCATGAGATTTGAAAACGAATCCGTAAAAGATTGCTAAGTTGATCTGAATATAATATCATCAACATATTTTTGAATAATAAAAACAATTGTCTTATCTTTCTTTATAAAAATATTCAGATCAGTAGTTCCCTTAACATAATTATTTTGTATCAAAAGTCATGTAATTTTTTGGTACTTGGCTCTAGGGGATTCTTTAAGTCCATATAAAGCTATGGTAACTTTAAAAACATGTTCAGGAAATTTTGTGTCTCCAAAACCAGGATATATTTCAACATAAAATTCTTCTTGAACATATCCATAAAGGATATAACACTTCATGTCTATTTTAAAAAGTTTTAAATTAATTAATTCTGCAAAGGCATGTTGAATATGAACAGATTCAAGTCTATCTACTAGAGAATAGGTTTCTATATAGTCTATTCCTTCTTTTTGATTATATCCTTTAGCAAATAATCTTTATTTATTTCATAAAATTATTTAATTTACATCACATGTATTTCTGAAGACCCATTTAACTCCAGTTACATATGTTTAATTAGGCCTTTCAACCAAGTGACAAACTTTATTCCTTTAAACTTCATTATGTTTTTCTTTCATAGCTTTAATCCAATCATCATCGCCTAAAGCTTCATCAGTGCTTTTTTGTTTTAATTAGAAAAGTAATTATAGTTTTTATTCTTCATTTCTTAAAAACTTAAAACATTTATATGTTCATTTACATCACCAATGATACTATCACTGGGATGAGTCTTAAGAAACCACTAATTTGAGTTTTTTAAGACCTATTCATCAATATAAGGTAGAAAGTATTCTGGGGTAAATACTTCAGAAACATTTTCTTGAGTATTTTCTATATTAAAAGAATATTATATCAAAGGTTGACAATTAATTTTTGAAAACTCATATAAGTATGTAGGTTGGGGTTATTTAAAATCAAAAGGATTAGTTTCATCAAAATTAAGACAGATTGTTTTTTCAGCAGTACAAGAATTTTTATTAAAAACACTATAAGCCTTAGAAGTACTAGAATAGCCTAAGAAAATATATTCATCAGATTTGGGAGTAAATTTTTTTATTCTATCTTTAGTTCTCAATATGAATACTTTGCATCCAAATATATTGAAGTAATCAAGTCTAGGTTTTCAATCAGTCCACAACTCATAAAATGTTTTTTTAAGAAAAGAACTAATGAAAACTCAATTTATAATATAAAAATAGTATAAACAGCTTCAGCCAAAAAGAATATAGCAATACAATATTCACTCAACATGGTTCTAGTTATCTCTTGATGAATTCAATTTCCTCTTTCAACAACACCATTTTGTTCAGGAGTTCTTGGAGTTGAGAGTAATGAGTAATGCCTTTCTTACTAAAAAAAGTTTCAAAATATTAATTTTGAAATTATCCCTCATGATCACTATAAATAGTTATCAATGGAAGTTTTTTCTCATTTTTAACTTGGGTTATAAAATATTTAAAATAAGAAAAGGATTTAGATTTATTTTATAGAAAATAGAACCATGTAAATCTAATGTAATCATCAACAAAAATAAATACATAATATTAGCCTCCATTACATCCAGTTTGTGTTAGACTGAAAATATCCATAAGCACTAGATGTAATTAATCATTAGTTGATAATTAATCAATTGATTTAAGGCTTTTTTTATGTTTCTTTCCATATTGATATGGATCAAAAACTTTTGAAGAAACAAATATAAGCTCTTGTAGATCCTTAACAAGTCTTTTCTTTGAGTGTTTTCATAAGTTACTAAGGTTTCAATGTCTTAGTCTTCAATTCCATAACCAAGATTGATCTTCATTTTCACTAAGGAAAGTTAGATATTTTCTCCTAAGGTATTTGCATTATGTGTGTGAACATTCTCATGATTATGGGCAGACAGAATAAACTCTTTTTTTGAATTGTGTACTAGACATTTCTCATTCCTAAAATTCACAAGCTAACCTTTATCACATAATTGGATTATGTTTATGAGGATGTTTTTAAGACCTTTAACAAATAAAACATTTGAAATTAAATCTTTTCCAAGAATAATAATGTAACCTATAACAAAAATTTCGTTCTTATCATTATCTTGGAAAGTTTCTTTTCCTTCATTTTTCTTGATAATATTTTCAAAGAATTTTTTTGTTACTAGTCATTTTTTGGGAACATCTAATATCCATGTACAAAATATTGTTGTTGGTACTTTATTTATTTTCCTAAAAAAGAGTTGGACTTTCAAAATCCAAACATTCATGGATCAAGAAATTTCTGGAATTAATATCTTAGGAATCCACATTTTCTTAGAACAATAAGCTTTATGAAAACCTAAGGATTTAGTTTTATTTAAAGATGATTTTTCTCACAATGTCCACCACATTGAAACTTGGTGCAAAACGGATCACTTTGGGGAAAAAAATAATTATGAATAAAAACTATTTTTGAGTGAGTATAACCAAATATAGAACTATTCCTAAGAGGATAAAGTTGTGAATAGATTTTGTCAAATTACTTCCTTCTAGAAGTAAAATTTAATAAAAGTTTATTTAAGGAAAAAAATTAATATTTTACTCTAATGATTAATTATTAATCTCAAAGTCATTAGTTTTAATACTTTAGTTTTCCTCTAAAACATTTTTCTTAGAAATAAAATTTGCAAGATCCCTAGAAATTTTATCCTTATCAGAATTAACTTCATTAAGGTTTTTAGAAATACTTTAAAAATAAAAAGTTTTCTGATCAATATCCTTAGAAAGATCAGATACTTCTTTTCATAAAATTGAAATTCTAGAATTTTCTTTCTCTTGATTTTTTTTATCTTATAGTTATCATTCTCAAGTAATTTAGAAAATATAGAAACTTTTTCAAATAAAGGTAATGTATTATCTTCTTATGAGGAAGATTCATCATCTAAAGATTCGTAATATTCTTCATTATGAAAATTATCATTTAATGAAATATTGGTCAAGGATCCAACATTGTGAACCTTAGCTGTAAGATTATGATTTTCAACAGGTACTATGGTTATAAGACAAATATTCGTTGGACCATAACAGTTATTTTCTAAAGATTTCTCTTTAGAGTCACCCCCACTGGAACTCCAGGTGCCATTTTCTTTTAATACTTTCTTAGCCTTAAATTTATAAAACTTCATTTTGTTCCTTTCAGAATTATTTTTCTTTCGATATTTTCCTTCAAGCATAAGACAATCAGGTCTCATATTTCTAGCCCTTTTTAATTCATAACAAGTTACTTAGGAATCATTCTTGACTTTTTTATCTTTCTTCATATATTTGTATTAAAAATATTTCATTCCCACAATCATATTCATCCTTTGATAAGGATTGTATAATTCATTATCAGATTGTTCACTTTCACTTGGTTCTGATATAACAATAGCTTTATTACCTTTAGATCTACTTTCCATTTTTGGAGTCTTGGCTTTAGATGTAGCAGTGAAAACTACACTTCCATTACCATTATTTTTCTTGTTAAATCATCATCTATCATCTATCTTGTTTCATATAGAAGAAGAGTTCCAAATAACTCATCAAGGGTAATGTAAGATACTTTCTTGTTCTCATTAAAAGTTGTTCTTTTAGATTCACATTCATTGGGCATGATATAAAATATCTTTTCCACAACAACTTCATCATCAATACTTTTATTTCTCATAGATTAAAGACCATTGAAAATGGTCATAAGTATTTTTTTACCTTGAAAATCGGTTCTCCATAAAGAAATAAGAATCCAAGATATTAGGCTCTCAAAATTTCTCTTCTGGTTTCTATCACTTTGAAAGCTACAAAATGTGTAACTTCATGATTCATCCAAATTCAGTTGGTAGCATCACAAGAAGATATTTGACTGTATATATTTATGGTCATAGAATATAACCAAGTATTATCTACCTTGTAATTTTATTGATATTATTTTTTTTCTTGGTTTTTGAAAGTTCTGACTTACTTGTCTGGAATTTTGTAATCTCTCATTAACATAACATAATTTTTCACTACAGTGTTAATAAAAAAATTCTTCACCCTATCTCTCCAGTACTCATAATCATTACCATAAAAAATTGGTGGTCTGGTAAGATTAAGGTTATCAATACATTAGATATTCATACCAACCATTCTATTAGAAAATATCATTTCCACAAAACTTGTTAATAGAAAATGTTTACAAAGAAAGATAAAAAAACTTTAAGCAAAACTTGAGCAATAAAAGTTAAGCAAAAAAATTCAAAACAAAGGAAAACTTCAGTAAGAAAAGTTTAAAGCAAGAAAAACATGATAAAGAAAACTTATATGTTAGTATAAGTATTTCAGAGACCTTCTCTGATACAAATTTTATGATCGAAATGGAATATATAGATGCTCAATTATAGAAGCGGAGTGAATTGTAAGTGTAAAAACATTCACTTTTGACCTTAAGTAAATAAATGTTTAACAAATTTAAACAAGGTAAATTCAAAATCCCTCTTTGGTTCATTCTTAAGGGGGTTATTGGAAGGGCACAGGTCTAATTATAGGAAACCTAAACTTAAATTAGTTAAACTTAAGGAAATATAATAAATTTTATATTAAGGAAAGATTCTTCCTTAAAGCATATAGAATCTTATTTATCGGAGTATACAAGTATAATAAAGTATAAGAGAGTTGTGCTTTACTTCATTAAAAAAATATAGTGAAATTAAAACTTGTAACAAAAACAAGTAGTAAATATTTTAATCCCAAGATATTGGTATCCAACAACCTTGGATAAATGTACCTTGATTTATTCTTTCAAGAAAGTTTATCTTACCTACACCAAGGTAATTGCTTGATAATACAATCAGAGTCTGTCTTGCTATACCCAAAAGACCTCTAAAATTAATGTAGTCTCCACTGATATTATTAATATTTTCATGACTTATTATATACTACCTTTACTAATTTTATATGAAAGGTACATAATTTATGTGCAATATTAATGTATTAAAACATGGTATAATTTTTGTTCTTTTTTAGAAGAATTCCAATTAATTCGGTTCACTATTTTATTTATAACTCTACCCCAACTAATACAAATTGTTTAGTTATTGTTTTTTAGGATTGAAAATTTATTATAAAACATTTCATTAGAAGGGATCATGGGACAATTCTGCCATTTTAAGGCCCATATGAACCACACAAGAAGGCATTTAGAATCTGTGAAGAAACTGGACTAGCTGTTAAGATTTAATTTTTGGGATCAATTAGGAATTCCAAATTCCATTATTCTTCTCCAACGTTCAGGGGACAATGTAAGGACTCCTGGATAAAAATTTCAAGGCCCAACTCCAAAGACAAGGGGCCCAAATAATTCATCTAATCTCATCCCACCATTCTGGCAGAGAATTACACTTAGTGTAGTATTTATGACATGTCTCTCAATATATTCATTAAATAAATATGAGAGTTTGAATTGTTAAAGAATAGATAATTATGGCCTACTTTTTTGAAGAAAGCATTTGGGTTTGAAGGAATCTTACAATTTCAAAATCCATTCACATTTTGGCCAAAAAAATCATGGATAGAAATGGAAAATTTAACATTTTTCAATGAAACTGTCATAACATTATATCAATAAATCCAAATGCCTCCTAATTTTGAGAGTAGTCATCCAACATTATTTTCTGAAAATTTTAAGAAGGTGATATCTCTAGATTCATCTATTTGAACGTTCAAATCGTCGATCCATGTGGAAGGATAGATTGGGAATGAAAACAGTCCACTTCCTTGGGCTATAAATGCATCCCTTCCTCCCCGCTTTGTTTCCTTTTACTTTTTTGTTCTACATTATTATAATCTTGTAAGTATTTTTTTTTGTAATTATGTTTTAATGAAAGTTTCTTCTTCAATATATCTTATTATCATCCACCTTATGTAGTTTAAATTTGAAGTTCTTAAAAAAGTTTAAAGACATTTGAATCCACTTCACTTCTTTTTCTTCCTTATTCAATCGAAATTCTATTTTTAATTGTCATCATCATGTGTGTGTGTTCAACGCACCACTCTTTTATTATCCCTTTCTATTTCTTATATTTTTAATTTATCATCATAATCATTATAAACAAAATTTTTAATCATATTAATGTCTGAGTAAATCTACCCTTGGGGTGAGTCAAAATTTAAGTATGTTAAGTGATTGAGGGTATTTTTTCTATGAGTATTCTTTAATTTAAAATTGTGTATGCTATACTTAACATGTCATGGATTAATGACTTGTTTTGTTTAACTTGTGGTTTCCATGGATTAATGGAACCTTAAATACACTACCATCAAAAAGCTATGATTGAGATTAGAACCCTAAGATATGATAAGGCTTGGATTAAAGCCTTAACAATTAGTAATTCCAATCAACGTTATCTTGTGAAGTGGGTGTTAATTTAAATGCAATATAAATAAAATGTCAAGGATATCACTAGCTTAACTCCATAATAATGAACTCACCCAAATCTTTATCAAATAGTTAAATCAAAATCCAATAGTTAATCGCCTCATTTAATCTTTGTAAACAAACCCCCCAATAAAAATACAATCAACTAAAAACAATCAGTTATTAAAAAGTGTCATCGCTGAGGATTCGACCCAAGTGCTGCTATACACATTAGCATATCACCAGATCCTTGACCGGTCGATAGGCGATAATAAGTCGTGCTTTCAAGAACCTTTATCTTCTTATCCCCAGAAGTCCTCGATCTTTAAGGTAGTCAGAAACTTAGTCTTCCTATCCCTCGAATCTATCAATTGTACTCAGAAATAATCAGAGTTGCACTGAGAAAGCTGAAAATTTATTTACAAATGAACAATATGTTCATGAAATTCACAAATCATGAGAGTATCTTTCTCTATAAATCACATCATATCATATAATATCTAAGATCATCAATATATCAATGGGTTTATTTTGAGATAATTCAAATAAGCTCTTATTTATAGACAAAACATCAACAATCCACTCCCTCCTCTAATAGTCATATTTTTCCATGGATTTCAAAGCTACATGTACACATATCGCCCAACCAAAAATTAGTTAGAAACAAATTATAAGACATCATTTCATTGTAACCAAAACATGTATAAGGAAATTGTATCATGTAAGAAAAAAATTCTTAGATTTATGAACCTTATATAAAATAAGATCTGATATAGTTGGAACAAAACTTTAAGGAAATGAAATAACTAGAAATAAAAATTTTCAACCTATTCATAATTAAGTTAAAATAGACTCTAGAAAAATTTATATTCAAATTTTTTATTATAATGAATTCAGAGGCTGAATTCCACAGAATTCTATGTCTTAATTCTGAGGAATTATGAGTCTGAATTCTATGAAATTTAGAGCCAGAATTATTAAGAATTCGATGTCTAAATTCCAAGTAATTCATTGTCCGAATTGTAAATAATTCAGAATCTAAATTATGAGGAATTTGGAGACTGAATATCATAGAATTCAGAGTCTGAATTTCAGAGAATTAGGAGTCTAAATTTTAGAGAATTTGGAGTTTAAATTTCAAAGAATTCGAAGTCTGAATTTTTTAGAACTCGAAGTCTGAATTTCTAAGAATTTTAAGTCTTAATTCTAGAGGATTTGGAGTCTAAGAAGAAAGAGTTTGGAGTCTAAATTTCATAAAATTCAGAGTCTGAATTTTAGAGAATTCGGAGTCTGAATTTCAAATAATTCAAAGTTTGAATTTCATAGAATTCGAAGAGAGAATTTCAAATAATCCGGAGTCTAATTTATAGAGAAACGGAGTCTAAATTATCAAAATACTCAGTTTCTAAGGAACTATATGATTTGGATGTTTTTTATAAGGATCTGGATTTTTTGTTTAAGAAAAATATATTTAGACTTGGTTTTGAGAAGACATTAAATAATTTATTGAAAATTAATGTAATGATAAAACTATTCTTAGAGAAGGAAAATTTTCCTTGAGAAAATTATCCTTATAAAAAGATAATTTTCCTTAAGAAAATTTTATTGAGATTTTAAAACCATAGAGGAATGGAAAAGTCATAAGGAAACCTTATTTAATAAACAAGACATACATTATCAGTTAATGAAATAGAGAATTTTATTTTCCATAAAAACGAAATTATTGTGCACAATATCAAACATGAATCATGAAATTGAAAATAGAGACAAATAATCCTTTCAAATTTGGTAACTTTTGAATTAAAAGTTGTTAAATAATATAACATTATATGTCTCTTAAATAGAAATGAATTATATGAACATGGTAAAATTACTACATTAGTAAATTATAACACCATATTAATTATATAATGGTTCATAATAGAAATATGTATTTTAGGAATTTAAATTTTAGACAAATAACCCTTTACTTTGTTTCCCCACTTAGTTGAATGAACTCTAATATCTAGTATAAAACATAGATATATTAATTTATATTAAATAATATTATAAATATATTTTTCCTTTTTTATACTTAATTTATGATCATTTACTATAAATCTATTCTTTTTTTCATATCTCATAGTTTTACCATCATGTGTTATTAACTTTAATGGTTTATAGCATTCTTTATAATGTGGATTTCAGTTCCCATTATTTGATACAAATATTATGAATTCTAGATCATTCATATTTCATGAAGAGATAACATATATTTATTTCATCTATCTCATTTCATAAGTTTCTTATTTATGTTTTGTGAAAATAGAATTTGGGTTAGCTAATTTCGTTAATTTAAGCAATTAATTGTAAATTAAATACATAATATAAACCTTCCAATACCATAAAGAAATAATTAATTTAATATTAACATATAATAATAATAATATTTTTATTTTCTGATATTCATATATTTTAGAGTTATTTGGTATTTTCATATAGGTTATTAAACCGTTCCAAACAAGAACATGCCATAACTCGATGGATGAGTATGGTTAAAAAAAGATTATAATATCATTATAATATTAGAATAAAGATTATATTTTTATTTTTTATAATTTGGTGAATTATATTTAATTAGTTTTGTATAAATAATTAAAATAAAAATGAAAAAAACAACAATATAACTTGGTGGATATAGTAGTCTATACATACAAATGAACAACATTAATTAATTTTTATAAGTGCATGGGAAGGAATAAATAATGGTTCTTACATCAAATTAATAACACTTTAGTACACTAATAATATTTATTTCATTTTATTATTATGTTTAGGATAGTTTTGGATGAGAAAAATTAATAAGAATGGGTTAAGTATTAAGTAATTCTCACATTGGGACCCTGAACTCTCTCTTGAAATCCTCCTTGAAAATGGAGTCCTTACAATAAGTAATTGAGAATGGTATCTTATGAAATTAATAGAGTAATATAGGATGAGAAACATGGAATAGTTTTAGGATAAAAATTGTAGGAATGGGTGTGGAAAGAATTGGTGTATATGTGTCCCTTTTATAAGTGCAAAACGTGCACTTCTTTGAATACCCATTATTTTTTAATAATGGCATAACATTAATTGGCAGAAAATAGATAAAAAAGTGGGAGTGATAGATTATAAATGTTATTTGGGTCTATAATCTTTTTTAAAATTCATTTGGAGATAATATTGGGTGATTAATGGATTTTTTCCTTAGTTTTTATCTTTTATCATAATTAAGCATTTACAGGGGTAATTAACTCTTTACCTTGAAAAAAGAATTTAATGGAAAAATTTTAAATTAGAATTATTGATTAATTTTATCATTAAAATTTAAAATATTTAAAAAATTATAATATAAATTCTTTATAGTTTATAAATAAATTCGTAATTAACACACATGGCATGTAAAAATAGTTTGAGAAGAAGTGTGTTTTAAAGTACAAAATATATGTGCAGGATAAAATTATAAATGTTATTAATTTAAATGGAATAATTTTTTTACAATAAAAAAATACATGTGTATTTAGAATAATTCCAAATCCTAATTTTACAATAAAATGATTAATTAAAAGAAAAGACTCAAAATAATTTTTAAATATGAATAAAATGTTATCTATGTTCTAAAAATAAACCAAGAATTTATAAGTTCATAATAACATTTAAAATGAATACTTATTCCCCTTAAATAAAAATTTCTTTTCATATAATGTTTAATAAATTTCTAATTCTTTATTATATAATTATAAATCCATAAAATTTCCAATTTTGGTAAAAACTGTATTTTTCACTATTCACATAAAATCAATTATTTTTTAAATATAGAGAAAATTCAACTTAATATAACTATAATATTATAAATTCAAAAAAACGAAAAATATAAAAAAAAACTAGGTTTATAAATCATAATTTTAAATCAAAATATAGTATATAAAAATTACTTTTATAGAAAAGTCCATTTTAAAACATAAAGTGTTCTAAATCCTATTTTATATAAATATATAATTGATTAAGAAATTTATTAATTGTGATTTTATTATTGATAATGATTCTCAATAATAACCATCTAATATGTCACATTTTTTTTAGTTTGGTGTTGCATGTGAATCAAGTTATCAAACATAGTGTTAATTTTGAGAAAACAAATATTCCAACATATTGGGTCATTACAATCCATGTATTACATTGGGAGAATAAATATTCATGGATTAATTAATGGTTAACGTAAAAAAATGAAGATTTTATAATACTAAAATGTGGATAGTTTCTCATGGATTTTTTAGGAAAATTAATAAATGTAATGTTCATGATTTTCCTACCATATTAAATTCCATAGTTTAGTCATTAATATTGGACAAATATGAAAGGGTGAGTTGATCATGGTACTTGGAGATGAATGATTTTAGTTTTCAAATATGATTGGATAATGGGGATATAGTGGTGACTATTTTTTAATTTACAACTTGTTAAAATATTAGTTCTTCTATATTTCTTGATGAAACGATGAAGTAAGGTGTTTATAGAAATTTTGAAAGTTTATTTTTAAGAAAAAAATCGTTGTATTGGTCATGGTTCATGTTATAACCTCGTATTTTTTATAGAAAGAACATGAAGGGATTTAAATAATCAATAATTCCATAGTTTCATGAACACAATGTATTGGTGTTCAATAATAAATATTTGAATTTGAAACTGGTTAGTACCCCTGAGAGATTGAGATATGGAATTCATAGTTCATGGAGTCAAAGGTTTCACCTAACAAAACCATTCCATGGAATGGTATAATAGATCACGGTTTATATGAGTTCAATATATTTTTAATATTTAGTTTTAATTCCAATATTTAAATATATGATTAAAATATATAAGACTAATATGACTTAATTTAATGTGTGTGACTACACATAATTATATAGGTAATATTACTTGGTTTAGGATGACGGGGATAACCAAAATTGATACCATATATTGAATAAAGTGATTAGAGATGGGAAGTTTATATAAACTCTATTATTATCTTAAATTAAATGAAGAGTGATGAACATTGATACATTTAGTTTTATAGAGAAAAGGAGAGAGATTTTATTATGCATACATCTTGTTTTTTTCTAAAAAAACATGTTAGTGGTCATATTGATAGAACATTAATGATACATAAAATTCATTGAAAGAACACTCTTAATTAATTTAATCTCATTAATCCATATAGTTATATAATAATATAGATCATAGTGGATATAACTTCTATCCTAGAACTAATCTAATCCTGTGGAGGTTTTTACTATTGATGATAGTATTTAGATTTCCATGAATCAATTCTCAAAAAAGGGAGTTAATCAAAGATATATTTTGAGTACGATGAAATAAAAGTGTAAATCAATCATTTTTTAATAATATAATATTTTTATTAAAGGTGTATCAAATACGTATATTTACTAAACAGACCTATAAAGATATTAACTAATTCCTTTCAGGAATAAATGCATATATGAGGAATAATAGGTAGTTTCCATTGGGTGAATAGTGAGATATCCCTAAACATTCATTTAAGGGTAGTGAACCTTTGTGTGGATTTACCTTTCAAAAAAACCATACCCAATTAACAAATATTTTGTAGTGCATTTTTTCATATCGATACAATGTCTTGTTTATAATAATTGGATATATCATAGTGTGGGTGACCCAATTAAAATATGTGTTTTTTGTGTTCTTTAAACAAATATGTGTTTGAGATTATATGTTAATGAAATAAAAGGACGGATATATTGAACATTATTTCTACATACATGGAAAAAATATTTGATGATGTGTTGCGGTTTGGTATAAACAATTTTAATTTTTCAACAACCTAATTCACCACCCACTATCAGGGCGCCTTAGGCCTCACATCATACCATGGTGTTTCAAAAATAACTGTATATGTGTTTATTTTATATTTTTGTTGTTGTAATGTTTTGTTTCTATATGTTTCAATGGTTTTTTTTATTTTCAGTGGCATTTGGTTACATTTTTAGAGGTATTTATATTGGAAGTTTACTTTAGGAAGAGATGTCAATGATGTTATATATATATTCATATGATTTTTTATTTCACACACACCAATGCATAAGTTAGGTAAGGTAATAAATTCACATATGTGCTTTTGATTATTGGTTAAACATACACATATAGTATATGGGTGATATAAATGGTTGAATAATCTCCCTCTGTCACTCGTCCTTCTGATCATAGTGTTTTATATAGTTATGTGGTAGTGATGTTGCTAAGGAAATGATGTGGTGTGCTGAACTACTGTGGAATATAGTATGAAATTATGGTATTTAGATGGTATATGTGGTTGTGGTATATGAATATAATATGTAGAAGTGATGTGTTATTTGGTTATGATATGTAGTATGTGTTTTTGGTGTATGGATATCGTATATGGTTATCGTATGCAGATGTAGGATAGGATACAGGAACGAACATATTTTTCATTAGGATGTGATGGAAACTAGATCAATGTGGAGGTGGGTATATGGTATCTCTCAGGATAAATTGTCAAGATTTACTATACTATATATGTATATGGATTTGGTTAGTGAGCCTTGGTGAGATGGGATATAGCTGACCATGGGTTTGAGAATGTGTTGATTTTTTTTATTCACTAAGGATTAAATATAAGTTTTAACCTTGTAATGGGATTTTTTGGGGAGGAAGATATTAAGAACACATATCTTCCCTCATTTTCTTCAACATACACTTTTAAAAAAATCCATGATGTAGTCGGTGATTAGGCTACACACTATAAATAATGGTTCTTTTTTGGAGGTACAGTTTCTTTCATAGGATATATTTTATTTTTGTATTGAACTTAGAGATTATTTTATTCATTATAATATTAAATATATTAAATTAGGGGTTATGGGTTGTTTTAGATATGGATCTGATGTTTATTAGAGGTTTTTATTCTTTTTCTAGGATTTTATATGGTAATTCCACCCATATTACATTATTTATACCATTGGTACATGTTATCTAAATGTGGTCTATTTTAGGGAGGTTTTGAAGGTAACTCTTGTCATTACTATCATCCCAATATGTGGATCTAGTGAGAAAAGGTTATGGAAGTGTGGAATAAAATATTTGTATGAGTTTTTGGATAGATTTTGGAGTTAATAATTAATGAGGATGGCATTTGGATTGGAAAATAAATAGTATATTAAAGAATTAATTTGATAAAGGAAAGGTAAAATAACTAGGATATAAAAATGAAAATAAAATCCAATATAAAAACTTTTATAGTATATTAATTATGCTTAGGTGAGATTTTAATGATTATGGGTATAGACCTTGTAACATACTTCCCCATATAACTAGCCTTCATAAAAAAACAAGCATACCAAAACCCCCTAATACCATTCTCAATCTTCATGGGTGGGAAATAAATGCTAAGTGTATCAAATATAAAATAATGTTGGGAATTTAACATTAAAAAAACATAAAGAATAAATGATACTAAAATGAATAAAATAAATAAACTAACATTGATCTTTATAAAAAAATCATTTACCATGCATATTAATATATTAAGAAAGTTTCTAAATGAAAATATTCTTTATGGAGACAATAAAAAAAATGAAGATCCAAATTATTCCCTCATGACAGACAATAATGTTTAAATTTACCACCTATAAGAAGATATATATAATCCCATGATCCACTCTTAATTAAATAGTATCATTTATCATAACTTAGATATAGATCAATAGAATATAATTATATATGCACACTAATGTGTGTAATTGGTGTGTGAGGGGAATCCTAATATTATTCCACAAATGTCCATAAATCCACTATCTTTGAAACCCTATATGGGCTAATTTGAAATAATTGTTTTTTAAATACCACTTTTATCATATAATAAATTAAATTAACATATAAAAGAGGCAATTTCAATTATTCATTTAAATCGAGTAAATTAGACAATGGGATTGAAGTAATATAAATGGAAATAAAATTATGAGTACATAAGTGAATACATAAATGAATAGACATTTATTATAAAGGCTATATAACATAGTCATTAGGGAGAACTGAAAGGATTAAGGTAGGAAAACTGTGCATCCTCATACTAAATTACATATAATCTATATCTATATCTAAATAAACTATATGAAAGCTACTAGAAAGATAATAATCATAAACTAGTGGGTAAATTCACTAGAAAAAGTGTAATCCTTAACTAGTGGTGAAATTTTAATTGAACTTGTTAGAGTGGTATCATAACTAGTCCATCATAGCTATAGTGAAATTATTACTAGAAGGGAATATTCTTTTAAAATAGTCACCATATCCAAGAATAAATATTATTTATTGGAAATCTCATAATAACACCAATGTATTACCCTAAAATATTCTATAATAGAATAATTTAATGATTTCAAGGCAAAAAATTAAAATAATCACTCATCATATATTCAAACAACATACACAGTAACATCCCTATCACAATTGTTATATTTATATTAATAAAATAATATCATTTTATTATATTGCACAATAAATTTGGAATCAATTTTATAAGAATAAATCATTTAATAAGAACATTTAAAGATATAATTAAAGAAAATAAAAATAAAAATTTTATTTTTAAAATCCTTCCTAAGAATAACCCATTAATTCTTTATAATATATATCAAAACATCCCATGAAATCATTTCATATTATTTCTCTTTGAAACCATATATCATAATTTTTACAAACACATAGTGTGAAACACTGTTTAAAACTAAGTATAAGTCGTAAAAAATATAGAACACTGTTAAAACCCAAATTATAATTTAAATAATATATGAATTTATCTTTCAAAAATAAACCCCTTTTCAAATCATCAATAAAAAAAATTTAACATAATAATACATCATTGGAATTCCATCAAATAAATTCTTTGTGTAACGAATTTTTTTTTCTAATTTTATAAATTAAATCTTTAAAAAACCATTGAAATAATTCAATATTAATTTATAAATCATGAAAAAAATTAAAAATACATCATCAAATATTTCTATAACCATTTTATTATGAAATTAATTTAAATAACATAATAAACCATAGAAATAATCCTTATGAAAGTTAGGGGTTTCCATTATAATGGAAAACACCATAATTTTACATGAACTATAGGTATTGAAACACATGACATGAGGAAGAGAAATATTTGTGGAATAGGAAGTAGAGGGATAAGGGAAACAATACCATGAATATACTCCAAAATATTATAGAGAAACCATATAGTAATGAGAGGTTTAGAAGGATAATTTAGAGCCCATACCACCCACATAATAACATCAATATTTTTTGTCATTAATAATTTCTAATAACAAGTAATAATAATATAATAAAATTCATAAATTATCAATTTCACCTGAATTTAATTAAAAAAATTAACTATAATATTAGAAAGACACTCCAAAATTGTATGAAATTGATAAATATACAAAAACAACTATAAAATATTTCACATGATCACTAAAAATGATATTGAGAAATTGGGACATGATAAAAAAATTGGGTCAACTTATAAGAACACAAGGTTACTATGTATGATTTCCCTAACCATGAACCACTCACTGTTGAATGTTTTGAGTTAGAGAATAATGACACTAAGAGGGGAAGTTAATAGTGGTCCTAGAAGCACCAATTCTCAACTCAAATTCCCAAAATTAGTTTTTTTCGGAAATTATGTCAATCAAGATGAAACGATGTTGTGTAAAAGATAGAGAAATAATATACATAATATTATGGTTTTAATGATATACTCACCCTTTTCATCAAGTATGTAATCCTTGTTGAATAAAATCTATGATCTTATTGGTCAAGATTCTATTTTATTATTAATAAAAAATTAAAGGGTAAAGGATATGTCCATGAACTCCAATTACTTGAAAGAAAAAACACAAAAAAGTTGATCAATATTTGTATCTCAAACCTCAAGTTCCTCCAAAATTTAGATCATGGGTTCTCCCTATTCTTATCCTCAATTATCTACCAAAACTTCCTATAATTCTCCCTATATTGTGTGTTAAATATCATAAAAATAATTACTATATTTTTGTTTTAGTGACACACCTGTGTATTTATAGAGAATACATTTGTTGTATCATGACTAAATCCCACAAGAAATGATTACTATATCTGAAAGATATGGAAACCAAATCTTGGAGATCCCTAAACACAATTTTTATTTCATTGATAGTATCATAGTGTGAGTGGAATATAAACACATACCATAACAATATTTAGGGAAGATATTTAATGACATGGTTGTATCACCCATTACAAAAACTAAACTGTTACAATATGAGTAAATATATTATGGAATAATACTATTAGGTTCCCAAATCATCACAACCCTTACTTTTTCAAAGATACACTTCATTATGAAAACAACCCCTATAATCCATCTAATATATCCTTCATAGTATAACCAATCCATCAATGTGATGAGATTCTACATCAGTATGAAACTTTACATTATAATCATTCCCAACAGGGTTAAACAATATTCTTTACACATTATTATGTTTCAAATATGAAAAAAAAAATTATTTTTTTTAATATTCACTCAACTCAAAAGTGCCATAGACTCATCCATAATCATGTGGAAAATAACTAAGGCATGAAAAAATATATAAAACAATTAAATGAATTTCTATAAGAAACTACACATAACAGGCCTCACATTTAAATGTTATCTAAACACCACAGCATAATATATAATACTATTTTTGAGAGAAATACAACTCTCAGTGTAAGAAAAATTATATTTTCTCCATTTCTAGATTAAGATCAACTCATATATCCCTTATTTTAAATCACATTATATGGGTTTACCCCGACCCAATACTGATAAACTTCCCCCAATATTTAATTACTATTAATTTTGGGGGCTTCTTCAAACTCAAATACATGTTTAAGTCCCCCAATCAAAAATAACTCTTCATTATTTCTTGGGACTTTCAATATCCCCCTTTAAATTTATTATCAATATAAAAATTAATTAAATATATCTATAATATTCCTATTTATCCACAAAAACCAAAAATATTCCCCTTAATCAACACCTATAAAAACAAACATGTGTATCTTCCATTTATAATAAGATATCCTTTGTTATTCGCCCACCTTATCAACAAATAAAAGAAAATAAATAGGTAAAACATACAAAAAACATACAAGTTTTTTAGGAGAAAATGAACTCCAAAAAACACTCTCAACTACTACAAGGCATCATTAATTAGGGTATTCATCTACATATACACAATATAATCCTTATTTGAAAAATACTCAAATAAAATATTACTATTATCCACCTTATTCGTCATGAATTATATCTTATGATAGGGATAGGAGAGAGTATACCACCACTGAGAGGAGGGGTTAATTAATAGTCTCTATAAACACTAAATATTGAACTATAAAACTACCATAAATTTTTAGTAAGAATATATCTCTATAGTTATTATGTTAATGTAATATATTTTTTAAGAATGAATACACATGGAAACAAGTGTTTTTATAATGATCACTCACACTTATTATTATGTGGTTAATATTTGGTGTACAATGGTTGTGTCCCACTACCTATTTTTTTAATTTTTATTAAAATAATATGGAAATAATCATGAGTTTTTTCTTGATATTAGAATACCTAATAGATAATGATCATCAAATTATTGAAAAGTATTCACTTATTATACCTCTAGTTCCACTGGAATGTATACGTGTTAACCCTTATTCTGTTCCTCCATATCCTATCAAATCAATCATGGAATGTTTGTCAATTCTCTTAAAGTATCCTTTTTAATCTCAGGCACATATCTATAAGTAGTACCACATATATCCATGTACTAAAAATTAACTATAGTGTGATTCCTTCTAATATAGTTCGATCAATATAATTGAAATATATGGAATACTAAATCCCAAAAATATTAAAGTATGTTATAATATATTTTAAATAATTTACCACATGAAAAGTAGATTGTGGTGTGATGCATTTTAGTTTTACAAAACCAATAATCCACATATCTTTTATATCCAAACTCATTTCAATATATAAAAATTATTGTGATAATATTATTTTCACCATAAACTGTTGTGTGGGCCATGACATCATGATGTGAGGCCACCTGACTCCCAAACCATCATGGAACTAAATTCCGATAGGATATTAATCATGACATTTAAGACTCATTATAAATTTGGTAAATGAACCCACATTGCCTATAAATTCAATCTACTATGTGGTCTCACTCACATATGATAATCATCTTCCGCACAACTAAATAACCCAATAGTTAAATAAATATATACAAGATTATATTTTATTCTAATATCATCATCACAAAATGACCACCATTCTATGATATAATCCTTATGATGTTAGATTAATCTCATTCCTATAGAATATTAACTCAAGATTGATGAATCATGGTTGTTATCATTCAATCCAACTTTTTTTATATATACAATAACTCTATTAATTTAGATATTTTTTATCTCCAATAAACTCTAAATAGATTCTAACTCATCCATAATCATGATTATAATGAATAAAATAAGAAAAATCATAAAATAATGAAGGCTTTTTCTCAATAAACAATTCATAGGTTACCTCCAATTTTATGTTCACCTAAACACCTCACCATATGATAGAATATTGATTGGTGGACAACATTATCCCTATGTGCTAGACCAATTTTATATTAACCATGTCTTAAATAAGTTCCTGTCAGCCCCCTCCCCCACCCCCCATGTATAAAAACTTATTGTTTGTTATTAAATCTCAAAAATTTCTCTTCAATATCAATTTTTGTATTTTTTATCAATATACAAATCGTCATATCAGATCTGATCCAAAATCTAGTTAAAAACATAAAAATATCTCACATCCTCTTCCACCTGATGATCACCAGTAAAATAAACATGATCCTATACAATTTTTTATTAAAATATCATTTTTAATCTCATGCTTTATCAATAAATACAAAGGAAGAAAAGATGGAAAAAATACAATTTAAAAGGATTTAGGGAAATAATAAACTCAAAATAATAATATTATATACTAGAATGAATCATTTAAAAAAATTATTTTTCATGATATCCTTGACTTTATCATTGGTTAAAAAATATTCAAGAAAATGTCATTATTCTCTACCATTTCATTAATGATGTGGTCATTGATGTCAACATACTTTGACCTCAAGTGTTGCTCGAGATTATTTAACAAGTTGATTACACAATGATTTTTACACACAAACACTAATGGTATAAAGCATAAACCCTCATTTCTTTGAGCTATGACTTCATACATATCATATAAATTATGTCCTGTGACACTATAACATACTCTACATATATTGAGATAAGACTGATAAAATTCTTCTTCTTATAGTACTCATCACAAGTTATTCTTCAAATCAAAAAAAGAACCCTTATAAGTAAAACATTGATCTCAAACATATCATACCTGATTTATATTTATATATATGTAATATTGTAATGATTTATTTTTTCATACCTCATTCCATAATAAATATTTTCTTTTACGTAGCACAACATTCTTTTCTTCTATAAGATGCAACCCATTCATGATTATTTGGAATCATGATTAATATATCACTTCAAACACAATATCCAGTATTGAAATCATTATAAATAGTTAGTTTTCAATGATAATTTAAAACTCCATTTCATTAAAACTATTTTATTCATCCATGGAAACGTATTCATTAATTAATATAGGATTGAAAACATTTCTTGAATCCTCCATTCTAATATTTCTAAGTAACTCATAGACATACCTTCCCTATGATAGAATGATAAAACCTACTACATTAGTGAGTTTAAAGACCAAGATGACTGTCATTTATTTAGTCGTTTAAATTTAAAAAAGTTATTCATTTGGGTATAAAATTCCTCAAGGTTCATTATTTATTTCCGTAAAGGATTATGTCATCAAAATACAAAATTAAAATAAGGTTGTTTCTGTCATCTCCTATAACATTGTAATTTTAATCCTCTTTTACATTAATTAATATCATGATCATTAATCTAATTTTTATTTTTTAATACCATTCTCATGGTTCTTGTTTAATCCCATGTAATTTCTTCTTCAACTTTCATAGTGAAAAACAATCACTATCAAGGGTAAACTCTTATGGTTGTTCAATGTACACATCTTCCTTAAATTTTCCATTAATAAATTATAACATCGTATCCTTTAGTAAAAAAATTAGTTTAATTGATAAAAAATCACAAGAAATATTTATATAATTTCAATCCTTGAAACTAGATTAAATATATCATCAAAATCAATACCCTCAATTTGATATTATCCTTTTTACACAAGATATTATTTGTTCTATGTTTCTTATCTTATCACATAGAGTTTATTAAGAAAACTAAAAATGATTCATGCATCACTTTGTTTTTAGAAAATGATACCAATTCAAAATCATCATTCTTCTCAATTTGGTCCAACTCTTTTTCCATAACTAAAACATAATGGTCCTGTTATAAGGCCTTATCAACAATATTTTTTCAACCTATAAAAACAAGATAATATAAATAAAAATTCTTATTATTTTTTAGGTTTTGTAACCTTGACTACCATCTCCAAAAATATTTTTATGAATCAACCTGTTTTATAACAATTTAGAACCTATAACTTTCCATCCTTAAGCCATACTAATTGTTGGAAATTTGATAATCAACCTAATATTTATAAAAAAGTTCATTTGGAATACTATCATTTTTTCTAGATTTATATCCTTCAGTTTTATCATCATCTATAAAAGATTAGTATGAAGAAATTTTGTTTTCCAAAAAACATACATCAAATTTATCAACAATCTTCCTTAAATTCTTGTTATATCACCAATAATTTCTTTAACTTGATGTAAACCTAACAGATCAAAATTCTTTAGTACTCTAATCAAAATTTACAAAAACAATCCATTAATATTAATAATGAGTAATCCTCTAAAAACCTTTATGTTCTTGAAGAATGGATTCTTTCTAATCTATGACTCATATGGTGTATTAATTTAATTGGGATGGAGTAGGGACCAGTGCATAATATAGATATCAATGGTTGTGGCATGTCTCTAAAAATATTTTGAAGTTTCATGATCTGATAACATTATGAATCACATACCCACCAAGATTATATTATCACTCTTATAAACTAAATTTTATTGGGGTATGGAGAAAAATATTAACGCCTTATTCAATTATGTACAAGATATTTCATAATATATTCATTCTTTTTTTAATCCATTATTGGATTTCAATATTTTTTTGACATATCTTGTCTGAATATCATTATTATATTAAAGGTTTTTAAATTTTCAAGATATTAATATTTACTCAATGTAAAATATACATATTTCATGTGATTAAAATCATCAAAAAAGTAATAAATTATTATCTCCTTTAGTTATGTTCAATATCATTACTCTACACATGTCTAAGTGGAATAACTAATGAGTTTTTATTTTTTATTTACCCAAGATTGTGACTCTAATTTAACATCTTTTCCATGTGATATATATTGAATGTGTTGATACATTAACATTTTATCTCTAATGGATTTGTCACAACATCATGACTGATAATATTAGACATATTTTTCTTCCCAAAATAGACAATTATTTCATGCTAATGATTCTTTTCCTATTATTTATTATAATACATGAACATTTATCATAAATTATCTAGAATAATTTCTGATTTTCTCATTTTATATTAAATAAAATCATTCCATCCTTCAAAATATTTATGAAATATTCACTCATTCAAAAGTCCTCATCCTTCCCATTATCAAATTTTTTTAGAAATACTAAGAATATTATTCATCAACCCATTAAAAAACGAGCATCACTAGATTACATCTTACTAATCCCTATGTATTAAACCTCTTATGCAATTAGTGATACATAATTTTCAAAATGTATTGTGCCTCTATCATAACATTGGTCATATTTTAAAATATTTTTCTTTTTGTACTTATCTGATGAGAAACTACTATCAGTTATCCATAGCTTCCCTCCTTCACTAGATTTATATGCACCCTTGACTACCATTAAATGATCTTGGTTGTTCTTCCTCTTAAAATATTTGAAAATTTATTATTTCATTATATTATTTGATATAATGGTAAAACATTTAATTGTAGTTTATTTGTATTGATCATAATTCCCACAAGTATCTTCAATATTATAAAAGTGATCTTTCAATTCACTATATTTTAGATGCTGTCTTGGCTATATTTTTGGAAATTAAAATTTATTCATTTGAAATTCACAACCACTCTTTGATTATTGGAGTGTGAGATTATACCAACATTAATATTTTATTTATCCATAAATTCCAAAACATTACATTATTCCTTCAAAGTGAGTCCTCCTCAAATAGAAAATAGTTTCTTCAAAATATTTTCATTTTGTTTCCTTCTGATTCAATATTTTATTAATATTTTTAAATATTCTCATTCTTATGAACCTTATATTTTAGCTTTATCTATCCATTACGTATGGACATCGTGTTATTATCTTTATATACCTCATTAAATTTAGAATATTCTATTATAATAAAATATATAAGTGGGTGTATATAATTATTAGGTGATATAATAACATATTTCCTTCTTCTTCACTACCTCCACCACTAGAATTAGATGTTTGTGTATCTAAAAAAATTATTCGTATCATAGGAAAATAATTATACATACTAGTATTATAAATATATTTCAAGGATGTCTTATATATTTCAACATATTTTTTTACTGAATTTTTAGCTCAAAAAATATGGGACTAATTATAGAATTTTCAAATTATACCAATTTTTTATTAATATATTTTACCTCATCCTTCTTGGAAAATATATTCAAAGTGGTAATATGAATTGTTTTATCTCCTGTATTAATATCTGTAGTGATATATCCCATCTTAATTTTAAACTCAATATCCATCTCTATAAACTATTTAGAATTTAATTGATCAAATTATTTCTTTAATGTATTATTCACTATTTTTAATTCATTACTTTCTCTTTCATGATTTCTTTTCTAATTTAGGAACACCATATGTATAACTCTAAGATGAAACAATTTTAGTGTATCTATATCACTGCATTATTCTTAACTAATCTATAATTCTTCTAATATACTCAAGGAATATTAGGTTGTTTTAATTTTTTCATAAAGATTTTTTCCCTTAATTCCACACATTATCTATATCTATTTCACTTTCCTCGTCAAAATATATGGAATCATGTTGTAATTATATATTGTTCTTTATTTTTACATTGTATTTATTTCTTTTTTCCTTTAAATAATAATACTCATGTGCATCCACTTTCTATCTTTATCTTCCGAGTTGATAATTTATATTGATCATAATTCTATTCTACTTTTTTATTTTTGGGAAAACCTACCAAAAATTTAATAATTATACATAAATTAAATCATTTAAATACTTTCATTACTCTATATTTAACTTTACTTTATTGTATGTCTTTTTATAATAAATAGATTATTTTATCAAATTTTAAGGAAACATATTTGGCACTAATTTCTTTATAATAATAAATATCTCATTAAATATGATTTTATCATTTTAAATAATTTAATGAAATCTCTTTTTATAATTTTCATCATCTCTTTAGGGTTATTAATCTTCTCATCTCATAAGTGATCAAAGAATTATTGAGTTACTTGATGTTACACTCTTCCAAGTCATTATCTTCAAGTTCTAAAACCATTAAATCAAATTATTTAATATAATTCAAGTAAACTTGTTTATGATTGTCTAATATTCAATAATTTCATCATATATTCGAACTGAGCTTACAAACTTTTTCATTTGAATGAATAAATCTTCCTCATATTCCTTTTCTATTATTTTCAAATCTTTAAACTAATTATGGTAGGTTTTTAATTGAGGGCATTTCATATTCATATCCCTATCATGGATAACATGGTGTTTCTTCAAAATTATATTTTCTATTTCTATCCCAATAACCCATATTATTTCTTTCCCTCATAGTGATGAATGTAATTCATTATTCTTTATCCAATTATCTTTTATATTCTTTTTATTATGTTGAGTAATGTTCATCTAAGATTTTGTAATACTATAATCCAATATTGTTGATGTAAATAACATGAACGATTAGTAATATAAAATATAAAACTATACCCTCTATCCATAGATTTAATATCATTCTGTAGAACATGGGGAATCCTTTATTAGTGATTCTATTCATTGATTCCATGGATCTCACTAACCAGAAAATGAAAAATTGAATATAAAACATGGTCTCAGGGAATAATAACTATAATTTTTTCTATAATGTTTTAAATTCTATTGATAGGTATCATATGATTAATGTTTTGAAAATTATCTTCAAAAAATGATTATTTAATACGAATTGATATGTCCAGGAAAGAGTATACCACCACATAGATGGGGATTGAGTTAGATATAGTGACCCAATATTTTCAAAAATATTATTACATGATTTTTAAACCGAAATACTGAATATGTACAACCCAAATATCATGATTCCTAGAATATTTAGAATACAGGGTATATAAAACATTAAAAGAAACAAAAACATAACATATTTATTTCTATTCTCTATAGTGAGCTCCTAAATCTTTTTGGTGACTTAAATCTACATAGGATAACCTGGGGAATACATAAAAAAATGTAGGGAGCTAAAAACCCAGTAAGAGAATAAACATGATAAAGAAACATAATGTGTGATCCAAAGGTACTAAATGATATCAAAAAAGATAAGTCGCGTGAGAAATAAAATATAAGAATAACATAAATAACATGGTATCATAAGATCATATAATCATAGGAAATGTTAAATAAACATATAACATTACATAAAAATTAGTGAGGGATATATTTCTAGACAATATAACATGGTGAAAAAAGTCCCATAATGGATTAGGTTTACTCTATAATCTTATTTATAATGTCTCATGATGACAAAAATATTACCTAATGCATTGTAGATCTATTGAGGACCGCTAAACATAACATATTCATGATTATTTGTGCCATAAAAATAAAATAATTAATAATTAATAATATAAAAATTACTCAATAAAATAAATGGGTTGTATTATCTTACCTCATGTCATAAACAAAAGGGATTCCATAAATAAGGAAGTTGATAAATGATCTTAAGGAATATATTACCCCATAAAAGGAATATGTAATGAGCTAGTTATATATGTAAGAAATATATATTAGAATATTAGATGTAATTCATAACATCAAATGTTTCTATCATTTATGAAAATGTATTTAAAAGATCACATGGAGTACTTCTTGAGAAAAATACACATTTCACATTAAATCACTTATTCAGAAATATAATAATTTCCAAAATATTATAGGAAACATTTTCTTTGAAAAGAACCATGTAAAATGAAAATGAATCATAAAATAATATATTTCAAAATAAGGTAGGAAATTCTATTCATGTAATATACGTTAAAAGAAAACATTACTTTTACACTTTTTTAAAAAAATTCAAAAACTACCTTGTTCAACAAATGAAAGAACGATTTGTTTTAAACTATTTTTGTAAAAAACAAAAAAATGGGAAAAATAATTTTGATAAATAATTTTAGAATACTAAAAAAAATTACCTAAAATGTTTTAGTAAAATATAGACATGGAAGTGAAATATTATAGATCTAAAATATGGCACAATGTCCCTATTAATTAAAAATGACTTTGTTGGTGTTTAATTATTCCATAAGTGAAGAAATGGAAAAATAAAAAGTAAACCAAATCTATAAATCTATGATAATAAAACATATTTTTTCAATAAATTATATATATATGATGTCCCCCAAACAAATCATGAACATAAAAAATCTCAAAAAAATATTGTAACATAAATCTTTTATTCTTTGGTAACATTCGAATCAAATCCCCTTGGATGAAGTAAAATGAATTTATCTTAAAATACCATGAAATATAAATTTTTTATGATATAATAAGTCATATTGGTATTATATGCACCATATAAATGAAATTAGGTGTATAACATTAAAATATGCCTTAGTGAAGGGAAATTGAGACAAAATCCCATACAAATATAGTATCATTGGAGTGAGAATTAATCAATAAAGTCATTATGTGTAATAAATTTAAATACATATCATGTAAGTGGAAATAAAAAATAATATAATCTGAGTTCATTGGACACATAATCATATAAAAATATAATCAATCAAGTGGTAGTGTTACCCTTTGAATGGAAATTTTGTTAATAACCCACTTACCTAAATTTTGACTCACCTCACACATAATTTATATTCTTGAATAATAAAATTAGATTAATTATTTAATATATTAATAAACTTTTTACTATTTACTATTTAATTTAAATTATTTATTATCATGTTATATAAATTTACTTAATCAGTTAATTTCACATTGGGTGTATTGGTGATATTCTATTCATAAGTCTAAAATGACCGTCACATGTTGATTATGGTCAATCAGGTAATTGATTCATCATATCCAAAATAATAATCATTTCATAATAATAATATATATATATATTATAACATTAAAATAAACTATGAAACATGGTTATGAAAAATGAAATACATTACAATCATGGAGATGCTAGGTCGTACATATAAATGACTAATGTTTCCATTATACAAAGATCGTGATAGAAAGAATTTAAGTGTTATTTTATCATTATAAAATAATTTTTATATCATAATTAACTTATTATTTCTTTAAATACACTTACATATACCATCCATGGGATATATTTATGATGAATGAATAACATCTCTGCATGTAGGTGGTAGGCCACACATAAACACAAATGACAGTGTCATTTTTTAGTGAATGGAAAGTTAAGAAAATATACGATATATTAATTTTATAGAATTATAAATATCTCATGAATATAATATATATATATATATATATATATATATATATTAAATCCATCATCATACACTTTCATTTGATGTGATGATGGAAAACTAATTACTTTAGTTTGTGAGGTGGTAGTCTGTCGTACACACGAATGATGGTTTCATTTCCCATTTGATGGAATATGATATCGATATATGTTATACCATTAACATAATAAGTATCTAAGTATATGTTACATAATGATATTATTTTATCATAAATTTTGAAAGGGTTATGAAGGAGGTGGGAAAAAATAATACAGAATGGTTCAGATTGATACCTCTTCTTTAGGAAATGCCTTTATAATAGCACCAAAATAATTCCTATGTGGTTTTTCAAATAAAAAAGGAATATATTTTGTGTAAATAGAATTATGTTTTGTATTTGGGATATTATTTTCTAGTGAAAATTTATTTTTAACTATATAGAGTAGAGGACATGAGGTTCCCCCTTACAAGTGAGAATCAATGGAATTTTTTAAAATACCTAAAACTATTCAATAATGGGAAGTCAATATAAATAAAATTTCCTACATAATTTATAATTTTTTTGGAAGAATTAATATAATTTCAATCCATTCCTCAAATATTTAAATAAACTTAATCATTTTTTAAGAATTTTATTCCCTTTATCTTTATGGTTACTCATTTTTAGCATTTGTTGGTTTCACCAGGGTAACTAGTTTTTACCTAGATATTTTTTCCATTAATTATAAATATAAAATGATCATAATTATATAATTTGGACCCCAAAAATTATAAATATTAAATATAATTTATCCTATAAAAAAAATTGGAAGATAAATTTTAACACACACATGTACCACACAAAGCCTCATTTTAAAATTATTTGTGGAAATAAATATTTTCTTTATTTACAATTTTTTATGAACAAAATTTACATTGATCATATTACCAAATATTAATTAATATAATTAAAAATATAGAATCAATTTTTTTACATTCAATGGATATATTTTCTAAATTTAAATTTAAATCTAAACTAACAAAATGTGATGAAAAGTAGTTTTTTTAGGAAAATTAGTTTTTTCAACAATAGATGATCTTATATTTGCTCAATGAATCGAAATCATCATTATATGAATTTTAATTCCCATAAATAGATATATAATATTTATAACTTTAATTCAATTATTTCATTACTTTGGGTTTTTTTAGTTAATAAAAATTGATAAACTTTTTGCACTTAAAAATAGTTTCCATAAATCCATGTTTTTATGCAAAAAAATAAACCTGTACCCAAATCATGAAAATTTATGAATTAAATAATATTAATTATATTTTTTTTAAATAAATTTTTTTTATATTTCACTTTAATACCAAATAAAGAATACAATGGTAATTTTAAATTATTTGATTTAATGAAAAGTAATAAAAATGTTTAAAAATTCCGTAATTATAACTATTCACTGAAAAATAAATCATTTTATAAAATCCTAAAATTTAAACCTAATTTAATTTTATTATGATGGTTTAAAAATGAATTTAATTTTGTCAAATAAAATTTCCAAAATATCCAAAAATTGAATATAATTTTTTCAAACAAAAAACAATAAAAACATTTTTAAAGAAAAATGATTTTTTGAATAATAAAGTGTCTTATTAAAATTTGAGTGAATATTTCCAAGTAAATTATCAATAAATTTATATTTATTAGTAACTTTATATGTATTTCAAAAATATTTTTCCCTATTCATACCATCCAATTTAACGGCTTGATTATAATAGTCATATTTAATAATAATATTTCTTTGTTTGTTTAAGCTTGGTGTTGCATTACGTATATGATATCAAACATATTTTTCCTTTCATAATATTAGTGTATAACATTCAATCACAATTTCAAAATTTCTTATTCATAATTGGAATCTGAAATCATTAATAAATGGTTTGATAATTGAAAATACATTTATTTAAATACCACATCCTAAAAAGTGTTAATAAAACTTACTCTTGGGAAGAGGGAAACATAAATATAATGGTTATAACATAGTAAGGTTTAAAAATAGGATTAAATTAATGGGAAGTGAAAATAAATACATAGAGAAAATATTTAATGTCCAAATAATTTTAGAGAGTGATAGAAAATATTTATCATATTAAAGTGAATATTCATGTGAAATTTAATGACCACAAAACCATAAACCAAAAAGTTATAAAAATACCATAAATTCATAATAAAATGAAGATAATATGATAAAATTGATTTAAATTACTTTTCAAATATATAGGGAATTACTTATAACATAGACTAATATCTTGATAAATATATACTCACTTGATAAGTATAATTTCATCTTGTAATCAATTTCCACCATAGTGTCATCTTTTTCTCCAAACTATGAGTATTCAGGAAGAATATTTTTATACCTGAAGTAATAAAATCAACTTCTAATAGATCATATGATTCAACAAATAGTCAAAAATTTATTACTCTGATCATTATACAATAACCAAAAAAATAGTATAAGTTAACATAATTAAAAAAATTGATAAACCAGTGTATGATGAAATAAAACATTAAACTCTAAATCGTAAAAAAACCAAAAGGACAACTTATGACATTTGATAAATAACTAACCTTAAATTCATTAAAATATTACAAAATACGGTTAAAAATCAAATATTTGAATTATTTGATAAGATATTCATCCAAGATAAATTTAACAGTTATCTCTAAATAAAATCAATCACTTTTAAAGACTCATACCAAAATTTATATTCCCCTAATCATATTTTATAATTATTTTTATACATAACCTAAATATACATAAATCTTCAGTAAAATCATTTATTCTATAAAATGATAATTTAAACTTCATTCCAGAAATAAAATCTCATAATATTCTATTTACCTTAATCATATTTGTTTCCCATGGTAGTGAGCTTCTTCAAAAAAATATCATTCATTAATTAATCACTAAATAAATTTTCAATCACATAAAACATATATTCCAAAAATCATCATTATATTTTCTAAAAAGAAAATTTATAATACATGAAACTAAATATGAAATATAGTGGGCTAGTGGTAGGTGATTCACCCTTATAGCCCTTAATTTGTGGGTTCAAGCCTTGTAGCCTTGTCAGGGGTAATAGACTGTCCTTATTACTAGAACTATATTAATATAATCCCTATAAAATTCCAAAAACATGTGTTGAACATCCTTAAAAAAAATTAATATAATTCTTATGAAATAATCCTAGTTATTAAACCTATGGTTACGTATACCTCAACTGAATAAAACGTCTCCCAAAGATATCATTTTTTTTCTTTAAATATCATAAGATAGTACCCAAAAGGGGTTTCTAAGCCTTTTAACTTATGATCAACCTTAGACTTTTCAACCCAATACACTTTAGTTTTATCTCATATCACTATGTAATATCCTATGATTCCCTAGGTTTTCTCAATCATTCATCATAATAGCTCATAAAAAGAACATGAATTAACCCCAGTATATCCCCAAGAGTGTCAAACTAGGTTTGTAGTGAGGGAACACTAACTATGAATCATAATGATGGTTGATATATAATCAACCATGTGTTTTTTTAATTTTATTACCCCTCTATGAATCTATGAAAAAATCATATCCATTTTTACTATCCAGACCAGGAATTATAATGAGAAAAACTATATAATCACTACCTCACAAAAACAATAAGATGGTATCCCATACATAGACATATCCTGATGGATTTTTTATTTTATCTAATCATAATACCTATAAATAACTATAACATTTTTTGATAATAAATATAGTTACCCAATCCTTTTACTCATATTATCACATTATTTTTTAACATGAATATAAAATATGTACAACCCAAATATCATGAGGCCTATTATCATTGGAATACTAAGTACATAAAACATAAAAATAAATTAAACCATAAATTCCTTACTTTTTCTCCTTTATTTGATAGTAAATCTCAATAATCTCTTAAAACTACATTAGATAACTTAGGGAAAACATAAAAGAAAGGGATGAGGTAAAAATAATAGTAATATAATAAACATGATAAAGAAACATAATGTGTCAGTCAAAGGTATAACATGATATCATAAAATATATAGTTCATGATTAATTAGAAGAATTAAGAACATAAATATCATGGTATCATAATATTATATAATCATAAGAAATAAGGAAGCAATATTTACCTTTACATAAACATGATTCAAGGATAATTCCCAAGACAACTTTACATGGTAGACAAAGTCCCATAAGAAATTATGTTAACTACCTAATCCCACACATAACATATCATGATACCAAAAAAAATTTCCAATTCATTTGAGAACTATATAGGTGTACCGATAATAACATATTTTTGACTCTGTGTGCCAAAAAAAATCAATCATAATTCATAAACATAAAGAATAACCATGGAAATAAATGGGTTCCATTATCATGTCTAATTTTATAATAACATTAGATTTCATATAGAAAGAATTTGATAAAAAACAAAAGGTATGTATTTACCCATAAAAGGAATGGATAATATGATTTTTATATGTGTTTGAGACGTACTTTTAGGATTTATAATCAATTAATAACATAAATTGTTATGATTTTTTTATTAAAATAACATTAAAATAATGGATTGAATATGTATTATGGAAAATACCCTTTTAACATTAAAGTCACCTCTTTAAAATCTAAAAAATTCTATAATTTTATAAAAAAAAATTCTTTGAAACAACCATGGAAAACTATAATATAATATTCAAATAATTTTATGTTCATGATAGTGGTAAAAAAAATTCATGTTGTATATTTTAAAAGAAAACATTCATCTTGCACTTTTTTGAAAAAAAATATTTGGTAACTTGTTCTAAAAATGAAATAAAGATTCACTTTAAATCATTTTGTAAAAAAATAAAACATGGGTAAAGAAAATTTTTAACATATCATCTGAGAATATTAAATATTTTAAATAATTTATATTTCATTTAATATAGTATGTTATCCATTTCAATTATGTAATATGTTACTTATTAGGTATATTTTGGAATCATTAAAATATAATGATGGAAAAAAGATGTCAATTCCATATTTAAACAAAAATAGTTGGTTACCAATAAACCTTTAGAGCTCCACTTGAAACACACTCATTCCTTATTCATCATAATATTACTCATTATTAACCACTATAGAAGTGTATATTATCTTGATTCCTCGACACTAAAAATCATGCGTTACTCATGATAATAAATTTCTAGTGAGTGAAAAAAAAATATTGCATTGTGGAATTTGAAACATAAAAAAATATCATCTCACCAATAACGAACATCTCAAAGAGTTTACTAATTTGGGAATAAAATTAATCACAAGTATCCTCTTTTTTAAGGGAAAAATTATATCATCATCATACACAATCTCAGAGAGTGAGTTCATTTCATCTCATTTGACATGAAAATTTTAATCCACATTTACTTTAATAAATTACATACACATTGAGGCCAATTTTAAACATTGAATACAATGATTAGGGAACTTGTTTTGCCCCATGTAATTTCTAATTAAATTTTTATACTTGAGAACAATCACCATCATTGATAACCCCTTTTGGTTATTCAGTGTTATCCTCTTTATAAAGTTCACCATTAAATAATGATGACTACTTGTATATTGGGAAAAAATTATTTGAGGAAAATATCAAGAAATATTTTGATAGTTACAATCATTTATACTATAGAAAATGTTTTATAAAAATAAATACCTTTAATTTGTGATAATACATTGTAAAAAACAATCTTTATTACATTATACTTCTCTTTGATCATTTAGCTTTTTCTAAAAACCCACATCATATATATGATTTTCTTTTCTTTGGGAAATAAAACCAATTCCCAAGTGTCATCCTGCTTATTTTTTTATTTATTTTCTTCCATTAAATAAATCCATACTCATGTTTCACACTCATTATTTTATATTGTTAAATATTTACTACTATTAACATCAATTCTCTTAGACTCTACTTTTAGTTTAGGTATTTGGAACATAAAGAATCCTAGCTTTAGGTCTTCCTCATCACTGGATTATTCATAAATATCCTGAATGTTTTGAAAATATGGATGTATATTTAAAATACTACCATTTTGATCAATATTTTCATCAAGGATAACATAAATGATTCCATTAAAAGTGAATTATGTTAGTAAATAATTTTTATTTCCCCAAACAAGTACATTATATTTATTTATGATATTTATCATATTATTATTATAACATTGATAACTCTTTAAACTGAGTTTATATCCAAGAAATATATACATCTTTCAGTCCTCTCATAAAACATTCCCAAATGATTAAGTTTTATATTGATGTATCAACTTTTTTATTTTTTTAAAAACATGTCTTATATGGTGTGTTGACTAAATTTATATAGTGTAAGAACCTATTTAGAATGTTGATAATCATGGTTTACAGCTATCTCTAAAAAAACATTTAACTGGTTTTCTTTAAATACATATCTCTTCCCTTATCCACCATACTATGGTTTTTTGGATTATCTACTCTAATTTTTAGGGAATGTATAGATCATTATAATCATGTTCAATTCTATACTTTTTAATATAAAAAAAGTATTCATTCTTATAATCAAATTCATTATCTGAAAAATATATTTATAGAGTGAATCCCACTTGATTCTAATACATTATTTGAAATCGTTCGAAATTTAAAAAGATATTGATTTAAATTACATGAAAAAAATCAATATTATATCTAGTAAAGTCATCATTGAATGTTATTAAATACTTATATCTATATTTTTACATCAATATCTTTAATTCACAAATACTTGACTTTACTAACTTATGAGGCTTCTTCATCTTTATTTCCACTATCTTGTTTCTCTTGTTTATCATTTTACCTTTGTGACATGTGTTACAAGTGTTGATGCTTTCATGGTGTAGATTTATTAGATTCCTTAAAATTTCATAAAGGATGAGTTTATCCATGTTGGTTTTCCTCAAATGGAAAAATATCCAATGTAATAGTTTATTTTTATCCTTAATACTCTTACAACATTAATCATTTTTAATATAAATTTAGAATATATTTTCACTTCTTTATTTCACATTTATCAAGATTATATTATCCTTAATATGTATAATGACACACCTTTTCCTTCATAAAATCACCTCATTCTAATTATTTAAAAATTTAGAAACACTTAAGATATTTTTTTGTATCCTGTCGACAAAAGGAGCATCACTGGATTTATTTTTACTAATATTTCTGTATCCAACTGCATTCATATTGATTAATCCATAATTTCTGAAATAGGTGTCATGTATATCATATAATTGGATGTATTTAACTATATTTTTGTGAATTTTCATATGTGATGTTAAACCATTGTCGGGTATCCATGACTTATCTCTATTACTAGCTTTATATTCCACCACAAACAGTGTTGCTTCCTCTTGATTATTAATTCTCTTCTTGGATCTATAATTTTACATTTGATTAAATTTTTCCTGTAGTTTGGTATGAATCTTTTTTGGTAGTTTTTTTAGTTTTATCACACCAACCAAAAGTTTCCTCAAAATATTGGAAGGAATTTTTCAATTATACCTTCTATTTTGTACATTTTTTTGCTATACTATAGAAATTTTGGATTGAATCATCAATGATTAATAGACCCTATTTGATTTGGGAAGGGAAAATTATACCATAACACATATTCTTTGGGTATATAGTCTCTTTATCACGAACATATTCCTTAAAAGTGAAATATTCTTTGATAATATATAGGTTTTTAAAAACTATTCTCATTATTATATTCTTTGGTTCTAAGTTTTATATTCTTTCTCTATATTTTAATATTTAACATCCTTATCCTTAACCTTGGAATTTTTCTAAATATTATCCTCATTTTTCTTTTCCTTACACACCTCATCTATTTTAGGACTTTAACCACCACCATAGAATTTAGTAATAGGTTATCTCTCTATCTTAAATGATGTAACCACCTTATTCTTCCCTTTATCTATATTTCCAATATCTATATCTTAATAAAAGATGACTTAAAAATGGTTTTTGTTACCACTGTAAAATATCTATGTTTCTTGGTAGAATAAAAAACTTATTTAATTACATTTTATCTTTGAACTACTTGATTAACTAAATTTTGAAACACATGGTGAGTCCTCCTCAATGAATTTACATCATAATTTAGTTTTTCCTCAAAATATTTTACTTATTCATTCTTTGTACTAATATTTATTATAGTTATCTCAGGCGTATTATCCCAATATTCAAGTATATAATTTACATTTTACATATTTCATGTGAACTAGACATGTAATTTGACTATGTATTTGGATTCTAAATCTTCAATATTATTTCATAATAAATCATTCTCAAATTTCGATGCCTTATTCTCTATTTTGAGCTTCCTATTTTATTTTAACAACCCCATGAACACTATAATTAATAAAATCTCCTTATGTTAATAATTATCAATTATTTCTTCTTCTCCAGTACTCACTTATTCTTATTTAATTTAGGTATCATTAAACGCATTTTATTTATCAATATAATCCATTAACTATTCATTTTCTAACTACTCTTTCTCTCTTTCACATTATTCAACATATTATTTGGATCCATTATTTGAAAATAAATTGTTGATATTTTATTTATTAACTTTTCTTTATCCATAAATAAATTTATACCATTTTTAATAATTTCCAATTTTTCCTTTTGATGACCTTTATGGGTATTCATCTAAATTTTCTTCTTCTTGTTACTTCTTAGGGGAACCCACTAAAAAGTGATCTATTTTTCACAATTAAAACGTTTAAATAAAATTTTTAATTTTTATTTACCTTTTTCGTAATTCATACCCATGGATAATGGTGATAAGAACACACTGAATCCCTTTGAATCATATTTGGAATTAGTTTCTTCCTCAATATTTTTTAGAAACATATTTTGATTCATTATACATTGTGTATTTACCATATTTTCTTTTTCTCTATAAGAGAGTCCATATTATAATCTCATATGATATAAAAATATTTTTTTTCTATGGGATACTTAACCAAGATTTTATCCTCTAGTGGTGAAATATTCACATTTAATTTATCTAGGAGAATTCTCATTAGCTTCTTCACAATGGTATAATCAATAAGAATTTATTCTTAACATTGAATCATAAAAACAATTTTTTCAAATAAATGAATAAAAAATATATCTTTTCACATTCTCTTATATGAATACCCTCATATTTATACCAACAAATTTGCAAATATGAATCCTTCACTATTTTATCTCCTTCATTAATATCGTGGAGTTTTATTAATGGTTCATTAGTTATTTTCTTCTCCATGACTCATGCCGAACTCCATCACCAAGAGGGATAAGAGTAAGGCATTTTTTGATCACTCGTGATCTTCAATATTCAAATTTCAATAGATTATAGGTAATCCCAACTTTAAATTTACATACACCAATATCAATGATGTTAATAACATCTAATACAAGTGAAAAAGGATAAAAAAAGTATCCTCTCTCACAATAGATGGAATCCATTTTAATAAAACATATAAAATACATTATACTGATGTTATTAAATTACTATATATATCTAGTAAATAAAATATAAAATTAATTTAAAAAACTCATATCTAGTAGAAATTACCTTGAATCACTCTAATTAAAAACTATAATAATGGTTTTCTAAGATAAAATAAGATACAAATAAAATTTCTTATGATACCAAATAAAAGGACCAATTGGGATTAGAACACCACTGATAATGGGGTGAACTAATGGTCATTGAAACATTATCTCTCCACTCACATTACCAATATTGGTTAGTGTGAAAAATGATCTTGATATAAATTTCATGATTAATAAATGAAAGAGAGATAATGACCACACAAGACAATGGTTTTACAAAGTCCACTCACCCTTTTATAATATCTCTAATACTTAGTGAACAAATATTATGATCTTGTTATGAACATTCAAATTATATTATCAATAAAAAACAGGGAAGTAGTTTATATATATCCCTAAAATCTAATTATATGAAATAATGACAAGTTCTAATAGGTTGATATATATCTATTTCTCATATCTCAATTACCTCTACAATTTAGTGAGGACCCATGTTCCTCTCCTAAATCAACCAAAAAACACATCTATAATTTTTCAATGAATTTATAATAAAATAACATAAATTTTCTCACTCTATTTTTGGTTCAAATGAGAAACATTTTTATATACATAGAAGATATGTGTTGTGGAATGACTATTTTCAGCAGGGTGTGGATCCAATTTATGAATGATATGATAATATAATACCAAATATCTGTGACCACTATTACATGGTGGTGAAGGGAATTATTTTTTTAGCACCATATCAACTCATACCATACACGTATCTGTGGAAGATATGTTAAAGCATGGCTATAGTGCTTGTGGAATGAACTTATACTTTTTAACCTGGGTCATTGTATTTTGGCATGAGACCATTTTTTTAAATTACTACAGCATTTATGTTTCATAGTATAGGATTCAAAATGAAACCATCTACATGAAATCCCTTAGATGTATACTTTACGGTGAAACCAACCTAACTATGAGGTGGGATTATCCATCAAAATTAAAATATTCATTGGAAACATTAACATCATGTAATAATTTTATCCATCACATTTTTATGTTCTTCAACTAAAAAAACATAATTCCTTTACATCTTTACTAAACACTAAATATATTCCAACTCATCCATAAGCATATTGATAATAAATACTAAATGAAAACTCATTAAATTTCCATGAAGGAATTTCATCAAAATAATATTCATAACTTTCCTCCAATTTTATTATCATCTTCACACCAAACCATATTAAATAATAGTTTTTTTAACAATAATATAATAATATGTATAATAACAATTCTATTTCACTATGTCGTAATTGAAATAAACTCACAGATCTCATTTTCCACTTCACTTTATGAGGGGCTTTAAAAAACAACAATACTCATCAACTTCCCCCAATAATCAAGAAAAAATAAATCTAGGAAATTATCTACAATGTAATAATAATTAAGATACACCAATCAAAAATAAAAATTTAATCTCCTTAGGGACCTATAATTTTCTAAACATTTATATACTTTCATTGTTATTATTCATGGTTTTCCCAAAACACAAACAAATTGCCCATCATTTAAAATTTAACAATGTTAAAAATATCCACTCACATTATCTCAAAATAATTTTATAATAATATATTTACAAAATTAAAATAATTTGGTGCTAGAAACATAGGTTCGTTACCTGAATCATGCTTGTTTTAATTTATGTTTGAATTTGGAAATATTTTTTGAAGATAAAAAATATTTTATTAAAACTTTAAAAATAGAAATCCCATATCTTTAGTTTAAAAAATCTTATTTGACGTGGATGGTAACCCCATGTTGTTTTTGTTTCTTAGGTGGTGTGGGATGCTCTGGTAGATCATAGGCAGGATGATCCTATGGAGAGTAATTTTTTGATGAAATTCTATTCATGAGTTTAAGTGGAAGTGCCTATGAAGGTATAAGGTGTCTCTCTCTAATCAATATTTATAGTTATTTCTAGATGATTTTGTGGTCACCTTTAGGTTGATACATGAAATAAAGGAGCATTAGATCTTATCGGTAGACATTTTGTTGATAGGTGTAGCTTGTTAGTGTTATATCTTTTATCTAGGAATTAATAATAACAATGAGGGAATATGGGATAAGATTATGAGCTAGTAATAAGTTGACTTATTATTATTAATGTCAAAGGAAACCAAACAGTAAGATATTATTTCACTTAAATGATGGTTATCTAGTGTGAGGTAGTTTATGTTTTCATTCATCAACCTTATTCATTATTCGTTGGATCTTTTACTAGATTATGAGGTAATGGAACATCCTTTTAGATAGGCTTTTCATCTACCAATTCAGCACCAGGTCAATCCCTTCATGTTTTCATCTTATATCATGTTGTTGATAGAGGTTGAGTTAATTAAGAGTAAATTGGAAAAAACGAGTTCATCATTAGAGTAAAGTTGTCATAACTTCATGAAGAGTTTTTTTATAGAGAGAGATGTTATCAATTATCAAGGAAGTCAGGATTTTAGTAAGTGAGGATCATCTCATAAACATCTTTATCTAATATCTCTATATTTAGATGTTCTTGGGATTCTATTAGAAGATATAGTGTGGTTTTTTTATTTTTTAGTGGGGAAAATCATTAATTTTTGTTTCTAGCCTTATTTAGTGGTCAATGTGAAGCTAATAATAATTTTCAAATATTGATTCATGAGAATTTACCTCTAAATATTTATTATCATTGTCCTATTATTCATGTTTTTAGACTATATAGGGTGATAGAGTAGGTATATGACAACCCAATGATGTTCCCCATCCTAAGGGACCCAAAGATGTGTATAGAAGAGGTGGTGGTTGTCATTAGGGACAATAATTTACAGGTGAATATTGTGAATGGTTTTATGTGATAGAGATGTTGAGACTAAGAGAGGTATGATTTTTCAAGGAACCCTTATTATCAATTCTACCCAAATGTATAATTTTATTTATTTGGGATCTTCTCATACCTTAATTTAACCTACCTTATTCTTCACGTTATAGATTATTTAAGATAGACTTCTATTTTACATGGTGACATCCAAACTAGTTATATATTATTTTAGTTTATCAATTTTATGCCAAGGATAGTAGTAAATGATGAGAAAATATTATTTGGTGTGAGAGATTTTATTTTCTTATAATATATCCATACAATATCATCTTTTTCAAGTATTTTTTCTACTATATTTTGGGTTTCATCAATTTATATCAAAGGCGGGTGTTTTTATTTAATATCAAACTAAAACATGGGATGTTTGATAGTTATTGGGTTTATCAGGTAGATAATTAATGTTTGGATATGATTTTATCATAGTTAGTATAATTGATGTTAATATTAGTATAACTGTATTGGAATGAGTTCCTAAGAGTTATTGACGAGTTTCATAATTTTTTTACTGTAGTGTTTATCACATTACCCCCTCAGTATGATATAAAATTTAGTATGAAGTAGTTACCTAATGTATCTGTTATTTTTATTTATCTTCGTAGAACAAAACCATTGAAGTTGTGATATTTTTGGATTTAGGTTAATGATCTATTATATATGATTTGCATTCATCCTAGTGTATCCCCTTTGGGAGCCCCAGTATTTTAAATAATGAAATTGAATGGTAGATTATAGTTATACATAGATTATACTTAGATGAACTATTAGATAGAGAAGAACCAATATTCTTTCTGAAGTATGAAATATATTTTCAGTTAGTTGAATGGGTCTATATTATTTTCCAATATTTAATTGTGTTATGGGTATCATCAGATGAGGTTAAAAGATTAATGTATTTTGAAGACCACATTCAGGTATTCCTATAGACAATTTGAGTTCATTTTTATGTATTTTAGAGTCAAAAAACATCATAAGTGTTCATAAGACATATGAACTCAGTTTTTGATGAATTGATAGTCTAATTTTTGAAGCTGTTCATTGAATATATACTGGGGTATACAGTCATGATAAAAGAGAATACATTGTATTTAATAATTATTTGGATATTATTTAGAGGCATCGATTGCATGTAAATATATCCATGTGTACTTTTTAGGCACATGATGTGTATTAACTTGGGTATTTCAGGTATTAATAGGGTGTGGCAGTTAATATTTCAAATATTGAGTTTTTTATTTCTTAAGAATCAAATAATAACATCATAGAGGGGCATAGTTGATTTGTTCCTCCAGGTTATTACAAGAGGTTTATGTTTGACGTCTATTATATTTTTTCACCTTTAAGAGCTTTGACCAAGAAGGACCACATTTTTTATACACTACTGGAAAAACAGGTATTTGCGACGGGGTCCCGTCGCAAATAGCCCGTTGCGGAAAACGCCGTCGCAACTAAACTTATTTGCGACGGGACCGTCGCTAAAGCCATTTTTTGCGACGGGCATTCTCCCCGTCGCAAATAGTATTCCGTATTTTTGTAAAAAACTTTTTAAACAGTTATTGCGACGGGCCCGTCGCAAATACCTTTTGCGACGGGACCCGTCGCAAATAGTTTTTGCGACGGGCCCGTCGCAATAATGTTTTTTTTTAAAATAAAAAAATTAATAATACTAGTATTTGCGACGGGAACCGGTTCCCATCGCAAATACTATTAATAGTAATTGCGACGGGACCCGTCGCAAATACTCTTTTTAAAAAAAATAAAAATATATTAATAATACTAGTATTTGCGACGGGCATAGTATCCCGTCGCAAATACTATAAAAAAAATAAAAAAAATAAATTATTAATAAATTATTTTAATTAATATAATAATAGAATTATAATTTACAAATGAAAATAATAAATTATTTTAATTACTATAATAATAGTAGAATTATAATTCAAAAATAAAAATAATAGAATACTAATAAATAATTTAATTAATATAATAATATTATAATTATAATTCATAAATAAAAAAAATATTAATAAGTTATTTTAATTAATATAAAAATAATAGAATTATTTTACATTCAAATATTAAAATAATTCAAGTATTACAAAAAAATAATTAAATTATAATATTATAAAATTTTAATATATATATAAAATTTTAATATATATATATAATTTAATATTATAAAATATAAATATTATTATTATTCATATTAATATTGTTATTTAAAAATATAATATTATTAATATTTTATAATGAGACAGAAACTACGAATAGAAAAAAAAAATATTTTGATTTCACAAATTTTATAACAGAAATACAAACTCTAATCTGTAGGAGGGGGGGGAGGTGGGGGATCTGCAGATGGTGGTGGAGGAAACTCCATCCCTAAAGCATGAGTGAGTCGGCGCATGTACTCCATCTGCTCCTGATGCTGCTGCTGCCACCGACTCGTCTATTCCTCGTACAGCTGCTGCTGGCGTCGACGCTCCTCCTCATGCTGCTGACGTATCTGCTCCTGCTCCTGTCGGAGACTCTCTATCTGTGCAGTCTGAGATCGCAACTGCTCCTCATACTGTGTAGAAGAAGATGCACGAGCTCCCCTCGAGCTGGACGCCGACATCGCAGCACTGCCATAATAATCTCCGGGAGTCAGTCGAGAGCCGATACCAACTACCCGGCCCTTCTCGAAGGCATACTGGGTGGCCTGCATCCATGCCGCCTCATCAAACTGACGGGCAGTGGTCTGATCTGATGACTCGGCCTGACTCTCAGGCCGGGCCTGTGCCGCTGCGGCCTCATATGACTCCTATAGTTGCAATTTAAAATTAAAATTGTGAATATATTATATGCAGTTAATTTTTAAACTTGAAAACAAATAATACTGACCACGATGTGATGCTGACGATCACCTCTGAGCTCCCCAGTAGCAGGATCACTATACATCCTCCGATATACGTCGTACTCTGTAATATCGGGGTGCTCGACAGCCTATAAGAATAAAAAATAAACTGTTAATATTTATAGTTATATAAAATATTTATAAATAATGTACGTACCAGATGCTGTCTATGAGTACTGAAAGAACGACTCCCAGCTCGATGAGTCACCTCCTGCCTCCCCCGATTCTGCCTCCCCACCGATGATCTCCTCTGAAAGGCACCACTCAACCAGTGCGCACATAATCCATCCCATACATGGGATGAAATGTACTCTGGTCGGTGTGCTCTACATGACTCTTCAAAATCTGACACTCCTGCTTTCTTCATCGCAGCTTTTCTTAAATTGTGCAAAAACTGACGAAGGCGATCACGCATGGCCACCTCCCATGCCTCGTGGATGGCGTCACGCATGGTATCCTCGATCGGATACCATAAACCCTACAAATAAATCAAAATATCAAGTTAGAAATGAAATAATTTTCAAAATAAAAATTATTTATTTACGTACGTACCAACCAATGGCCGAACATGGCCTGCTGCACATCAATGGGAATCTGCTCCCATGTGGTCCACGGTTGAGAGAAATAGTTGCGCAAAATAGCGCTGCCCTGTCCGACTGCTATATGCGAAAAACTGAAAAAATAATAAACATTTATTATGTGAATAGATTAATGAAATCTTAGTCAAATTCACAGGTTATTACACAGGTTATCACACCTCCGGGTGCGCGGATCAAACCCAAGACGTGGACGTCGCTCGGGGACGGGGTCAGGAATCATCAATCGTGCAAGACCGCGCCCCCTCCGCGTACTCCCTGGAGCGCCTGCAGGCTGAGGGTCATCTGCCAGCAACTCATCCGCATCGAAAGGCAGGTCAGCCTCCGCCAAATCACGAAATGTGGCCTCGTCCATCTGAAACAGAAAATGTTAATATTAGCAAATAATTGATAATTACTATTATATATACATATATATACATATTATGATTGTATATAAATACCATGGAATTCTATAAGTGTTCATCTTCATCATCATCTTCATATATGTCAATGTCATCTTCATATTCCTCCTCAACATCATCGATATCCATTCGAGTTGCAGTTGCTTCATCTCTTACCATTTCAAATTCATGTGTGACATCATTAACATCATCGTCATCACCGACTCTTAAATGTGGGGTGTCGTCATCGATACTCATATCTCTTTGTAAAAAAGATTGATTTTGAGTACTCTCTTGAAAAACTTCAATTCTTTGCACATCAGTGAAAGCACATTCACTTTGACTAAACTGATTGTCTCGAATTTTGATTTTTATTACACTCCACCAATCAGTCAAGTCTCTTGATGTTGCACAGTACTTTGCATAATAAACTTGATATGCCTGTTGAGCCAATAAGAATGGTTCATTTACTGCGAGAACACTTTTACATTTAATATCGATGATTCCATGAGTCGGATGAACACGCACGCCTCTCTCTGTATCCAACCACCGACATTTGAACATGGTTATGTAATGTTGTCCAAGATAACAGAGTTCAATGATTTCATCAAGCATGCCATAAAAGTCAACTTCATTTTCTCGATGATGAGATCCTCTCAAGCTAACTCCACTGTTCATTGTTTTTTTCGATTCCCCATATGCATGCGTGTGGAATCGAAATCCATTCACCACATATGCATTATAAGTTTTAACAAGTTTGGAAGGTGGGTTACTCAATACACAGAGCCGTTTGTCAATTTTATCAGCATGTCGAGACACCTGAAGATTTGTGAAATAATTATCAATATAGTAAACTATACATTGAATGAGTAGCTAAATGATAAAGAATTTATGTTACCAGTTTTTGAAACCACTGAGAGAAATTTTTCAGTCGCCGTTCTTCGAGAGCAGCTGCTGTAATTTGTGGAATTTGTTTCTTGATATGATTATCATACAACCTATAAAAACCAAAGTTATTTACTGTAACATAAATGATAGAATAAGTGATATAAACACTTACAGTACAAATGATGTCATCTCTTCACAGTTGAGCAGAACATACGTATGAGCTCTATGATGTTCATCATCTGAAAGCCAGCGTTCAGAAACTCCACCAAAACCAAGCTCTGACTGGTTGAAAACAGATAATTTATTGTCGATTTCATCAATATTCCTCTCATTCCGTCCCATTCGGTTGTGTTTTGAAGGATACTCAGATTCAAAATAATGGGAGCAGAAAAAAGATATTTCCTCTTGCAAATAAGCTTCTGCAATAGATCCTTCAACAGATGCTTTGTTGCGTACTTTTCTTTTCAATTTTTGCATGCATCTTTCAAATGGGTACATCCATCGAAACTGTACCGTGTTGAAATAGTGGGTTCCCTAGACCCAACTATTTAGTACCTTTGATTACCGTATCATGTGTACAGTTAGATATGCATGATGATTTCTTACCATTATAGTGCAGACTTTTCTGCGTCCACTATAATAATGGTAATTTCCAAAGGTCAGTTGTCGTGTCGAGAGGTTATAGCAGATCCTAGGCTATAATGAGAACCTCAAGATACAATGACATTGATCTTAAATATATGTTCTATAGTCTAGATACATCTTACTGACTGGACACAGTAGATGTCTGACTATCAGGTGCTGGGGGCTCATAAGCATTGAGACTTCTTCTCATGAAGTTCGCACTTGGTGATCTCTAGTAGTGAGATCATGAGGACAGACCCGCCAATAGGAACACCACATGTTTTGGGTGTCATTGGTTGTTCTTATCTACGAACATGTGTATTGGTCTCCTGACTTGAGATCATTACCAATGTATATCACTTAATTACGTACTTTGATGCAAGGCGAAAACCATGGCAGTAATGTCGTGGCGAGGTAGTTTGTGTTGGGTGCGTCGTTGGTGGTATGACGTTGGTTGAATGGTCAAGAAAGGATTTGTCGCTTCCAAGTTTAGGAAGTTGTATATCTCAGGCCTGGTTGATCAGGATGGTGCCTCCTTCATAAGTCTTTGGCCAAAGCAGTAGAAAGGCAAATCCATCCGGTTAGATCAACAAATAATAAAGCAATATAAGGACGATGACACAAGAGTGCGTCCTGCTTTATGAGATGCATATTGACAAAGAGACTACAGTACACAGTCAGTGTTCGTAGGATGGTAGTCGTTGCTATGACTATCCTTATCTCTTTAGGGGCCATGACGGGTTGCTAGACCCCGCTCTTGGTCTGTGAATTTTATTCACTGCTATCGAGATAAGGGCCTAGAGGGTCACACACAATAGCGTATTCAAGAATCCGCACCTATTCAGTTGAATAGGTATATGGACATAGTGGGCCCCGCCACGGGGTCCAAACGTTGTCCAAGTTGTCGATCACCAACGGAATTAAATAAATTCATTAATATTCAAGTTACGAATATTTGGGATTGAATTTATTTAATGTATTTACGAGTTCAGTAAATACGAGAAAATATTAATCGAACGAATATTATTTTAATATTCAAGGTTCGTTTAATATTAAGCGGGACAACGAGTCGAGTTAAAAGGCTCAGATTTTATCACGTAATATATTTTACATATTACAAGTATGTGATAAAATAAATAAATAATATTGACGCAGTTTTAAGTCGTTATAGTTATTTATTTAGTGGACGTGGAATTAACGGGGGCCGGGGAACCCAACCGGGTAATCTCCACAATCCACTATATATAGAGGAGAGGGGCTCAAGCGCAAGTACTATTCATGCCATGTTTGGCCAGAGCTCCTCTCTCCTCCCGCTTCCTAGAGAGAGAAGCTCAAGATCCAAGAGCTCGGATCAAGTTTCTCCTCACCCATCGCAAGATCGTCGATGTGGTGATCGACGGGACGTCGAAGACATCGTTGAATCGCCGCGCTAGCACCCGGAGTTCGACGATCGGCGTTCTCGCAGATTTTTGGAGCGTGTGTGGACGATCTAGAGGGATCCTGCTTTGGATCCTTCAAGCAACGATCGCCATCGGCTAGTAGCAGTCGACCGCGCCTTCGGATTTGAAACGGGTACGTTTCCCTTTTATTTTTGTGCTTTTAATAATTTACACGAGATCCTCGGACCTCTCCGGGGCTCGGATCGTCGGCGACGACAAGTACCGTCGTTGCGTCGACGAAAATTTTAAAATCCCCGGCCCACCGGCTTCCGCTGCGCGCCCCGGAAACCTAACAGTGGTATCAGAGCGATCGCGTAAATTTTCTGAGTCAAATAAAATTAATTTGCAGTAAATTAAGTAGAGGGTTTAAAAACGGTCAAAACGGATCGAACCGCGTTTCAATCTGATTTTGAACGACCAAGATATGGTCATTCGAAATTTTTAGAATGGATCGTGTTCGTGTTTTTATTCTGGTTTTATTTTTTGTTGATTGTTTCTATTTATCGGAAATAATATAAGTTTTAAGAAATTGTAATTATTACAATTATAAATATATATATGTAATAATAATAATATAATTAATTATTATTATTATATGATATCAATAATCATAAATTATTATTATACTATAATAATTTATGCATTATTATAATAAAAGGCTATTATATAGCCTTTTGAAAAAAATATATATGTAAAGAAAGACCCCCTTTTGGGGTCTTCCCGCATGGAAGAGGTAAAGCCAAAAAAAAAAAAGGGGGGGAAGGGGCTTGTTGCGTTGAAAATAAAAGCAAAAAAAAAAAAGGAAAAAAGGGTGGCAGGCCGCGTGGATGAGGAAGGAAAGCAAAAAAAAAAAAAAAAAAAAAAAAAAAAAAACTTGAAGCAGGGGTCCGAGCGGACCCCCTCTCCCGCGCGGCGCACTGTAGCGCCGCCGGGAATCCCTCCGGCGCGGCGCACAGCAGCGCCGCCGGGAGTTCTCTCCCACGCTACAGCACCGGCAAGGGCATCCTTGCAGGCCCTCCGGTCCTCCTTCCTGCAGGCTCCGCGTGCGACGCCCCAGCCGAGCCCCTCCTGCAGGTCGGCCGCCCCGACACCCAACCCTCCTCCTATACCGCGCCGGAGCACCGCTGCTCCCCTCACTGGCGTCACCCAGCGCTCAGCCCGCAGCGCTCTCCCGCAGCGCCTCCTCAGTCTCGGCAGAAGGCCGGCCGCCCCTCGTCCTCCATGCCTTCCGACGCCGACTGCCCATCTCGCCCCCGGGAACCTCCGGTAGTGTGCCGCTGGACCACCTCCCAGCACCCAAGAGGCCAGCTCGAGCCGCCCCACCCCTTGCAGGTCGGCCACCGTTCCAAGCCGGGCGACCCCATGCAGGTCGGACCGGCCTCTTGCCTCGCGCCGGACCCCGCTCCTAGCCGGCTGCCTGGATCCTCGGCACGCCAACTCAAGGGCGGCCTGTAGCGGCTCCTGCCGGAGCCGCACCCTGCAGATGCACCCACAAAGCAGGACTGAGTGCCCTGCTCGGGCAGATCCAGCGGTGGCGCATGCAGCGCCACGGAGCAGACAGTTGGGCCGCTGCCGCTCTTCCACCCGCGCAGTTGGTTCCCTAGTACGCAGCTCCCGCGCTCTATTGAGAGAGACTTCGCCTCTAGCACGGGTAGACCACGCAGCGGTCCCTTCCCGGGAGCACCCTGGCCAAGGTTTCCCGGCCACCGCCCTGTCCTGCTAGCGGGCAGGTAACCCCTAACATGGGCTAAGTTAAAATAATTAATATAATTAATATAATTAATTAATTTAATTAATTAAATTAATTAATATATTAATTGTAGTAAAATAATTTTTAATACCCGAATAAAATTAATTCAATTTAAGTATTAAATTGAATTAAGTCAAGTTAATTTAATTTTGGCTTTAAAATTAAATTAAATTGACGGACCGATAAGTAATTAAATTATTTGAATTATTTAATTCATTTAATTTAATTAAATAAATCCTCATACTTAATTATGCATTTTAATTTTTATCGCGCTTATTTTACCCGTCTGCTGGTCCTGAGCATCGACCCATGTATGTCTGCTTTTAAATTATTTATTTAATTAATTATTTTACACTGCGTGCGATGATTGTAATTAATTAAATGGACGGTCTGCGCATCGTCTTTCTTTTTCGGTTAAAATGTATAAGGGTCTGTGCGCCCAATTTATATGATGTACATTTATTCCCGAGTTCCCCTCGCCTGCGCGCGAGTATCTTTGTACTTCGGACGGAGACGACGAGCGACGTCGACCCCGCCAAGACGAGGCGAAGCACGTTGATCAAGACGATGCAAGACGACATGTGGATTACGCCAAGGCGAGGCGGTAATCCAAGACGTGACGTGGGCTTCGCCAAGATGAGGCAATGCTCCAGATAAAAAGCAGACATACAGAACGGGCAAGCTGCATCAAGAGTCAAGTAGACGACTCAGGTACAATGCGCTTAGGTCGTTTAGATGCTCAAGACCAGTCGGGTAGTAGTTTTACCTTTATGCATTTATTTATTATTTTATGCGGTTTTTAGAACAGCGGGAAAAGTACATAAAATAATAGATAATAAAATGCATAAAGAAGCGGCGTTTGTTTTTCTATTAAAGTTCAGTTGTGAGCGCGACAACATAGCCGAACAAGTTTAATAGAAATGGATTACATTCGTCGAGAGAGGAAAACATAAAACCCTCAAAGTAAATATTAAGTCAGAAATAGCCTTCCATCATTCAAGTTTGAACAAAACCGGGTGTTCGAGGTGCCGGTTCATGCCTTAGCTGAGGGTGCCTCTTACTACCGGGGAGTTCTTATTTGTGTGGTGGGTCGACTTAACTAAAATTGCAGCAAGGATATAGCCTTAGCTAGTTTGTTGTAATTTTAGAGGCAAGCGTTGAGTAAATCAGTAAATGATTTTTGAAGCTGGGACTTCACTCAACAGATCAAGGAACCGCGGGCTAATGCGGTTGGCCAGCCAAAAGCCTACCTTGGACCCTCCGAGTAGTGGCGTAGCCCTAGCTTGTAGACTATGAGGGAGGTTCAAGGATCCTTGCCACTAGAATACTCAAGAGTATTCCGATTCTAGTACAGAGGGTTCCTAGAATTCGAAAAATTAGTGGGAGACATTTAATGATTAAATAATCAGTAATGTCAGATTAGGTAATCACATAAAAGTACAATTTGCTAAAGTATATTTGTAGAGAATGGCAAGCAATACCGCAATAAAACTGCGATAAATATTAGACAAAGTTAATGTCTAAACTAAGCACGAATTTTCTGAATGTAGTATAGGTGCTTGCGCACATTACTACTATAGTGGAAATTCAAGGTGCTTATGTCCCAACCTGTTAAGCCACCTTAAGAAGCAAGGGTGTAAAACTGCTTACAGGAGACTCATGAATCAAGCATATGATGGTTCTGTCATAATGCTATCATCAACTTCTGATGTTAGTTGTGGTCACTACATCAAGACTAAGATGATGATCACATGTAGTCTCATCTCCAAGATCCTTTCAAGGAGAAAGTGAAGATTTGAATGTGATGGACACACTCGGTATGAGTAAAGTGAAAGACGGTTCACAATCTTTCATGTCATCCCATTTCTTATACCTTTTACACCCAATTACTCTAGTTTCGTTTAAGGATACAAATGAACCATATAGAGTAAGCGCTTCATTTTCGTTAAGGAAACGTTCGCCGAGTAATAAGAATGTTGGAGCTAACACCATCTATTCTTATGGTGAATAAATTGAATGACAAGGCGAAAAGGCCTATGGAAAGTTACGCCAAAGGCACCTTCGTCATGCCCTTCAATGAAAAATGGTTGGTTATTTAACAGGAGGTTATTTGCATCACAAAATGAAATAAATTCATGGATGTTTAAAAAACTGAAATACTGGAAGCATGTACCCGCTTCTTGTTCAGTTAATATTCATCAGATTAAGGTATTGTTTTCTCGAATACTTCTTGGGTATTGAAATACAATATGTTTTGCACATATTTGTATTGAGATACAATAACCAAGAAAGTAGAGAAACATTACTAGAAGTATAATGTCTTCTCCAAGCAGCTGAGAAAAGGTGATTCCTAAGTCAGCGGGGAGAAACACATAACTTCTAATCGCCAAGTGATCGATTCAAATTGAACAAGTTGTTGAGTATAACCAAAAACATTTATCTCATGTTCCTGTTTAGAAATTATGAGACATTATTCCATGTTTTGGAATGAATGTTGTTTGTGGTTACATACTCAACAAATAGTTCACTGCTATTTGAATCATTGGCAATACATGATGAATATAAAATGTAAGACCTACCCAGTTGTGGCAATGTGATTCTTTGTCAAGTAAAACTAAAAACGAACGTCAACTATATACTCAGTATGGTATTTAGGCTCGGCACAGCTAAACACCTATGGTATAATTGACATCTTTAGTTTAGACAAAGAAACCTTTTGAAATAAAGGTACGCCACAAAGCTTATGAGGTTAGTTCAATATGAGAGTGTGAACTGTTCCAAAAGAAAGCTAGAGGTAATGATACTTCATAAAATTCCTTTAAATCATTAAGGAATGTACCTATGAAGTATAAGTTTGGTCAGAAGATATGAGTTGCTTCGGATCGGTAGGCCAAAGTATATCTTGACCAAGCAATCATCGATCATGATAATGTAGCGTGGAGTAATTCCTAAACGCATATTACCTTATCTACATCACCGTATTGATGTTCATGAGGAGGATCGATGATGAGTCTTACAAATTAACATTGATCTACAAACATGTAGCGTGGAGCAATTCCTAAACGCATATGTTATGATGTAAGTTATATCAATGTTGCAACTTGCGGAAACTTCTATCATATTTCAAAATGTGATTTGCAAATAACAGCGTAATCAAATAACCAATATGCCAACTAAAATGACAAATGAATATCATACGAGTCTTAGTATGATAGAAAATCCATAATGTCATAGGACACATTTAGATGCAAAGCGTTTGTTAAGAATTAAACAAACATGCATCAAGTTAAACACGATGTGCATCTAAAGTAATTATCCTAACAGTTGCTTAAGATATTACCTAAATCCCTAAGATAGAAAAAGATGTAGTCAAGCATTAGACTATGCTTCTATACAAGGGTGCACATCTCTATTAGAGATAGTGGGAGCTGAATTGACTTGGGCTTAGTCAATGCTCAAGATGCACAAATGGTTGGCATATGGAACAAGTTCCATAAGTACATGTGGAATAGGCATGTTCCAGAGACACATACTGCGTAGGAAGAAAGGAACCATGATGATGGTTTTATATTCACTGCGGCCGGTGATATATTATTCATTAAGAATAATAAATCCTACAAGTAAGCAGTATATGGCAACAAGCAAAGATTGACAAGATCAACTAAAATTCAATAATGGATTCCGTGTATCAAATTTCAAAGGGGCTTATAGATTGAATACTGCGGTGGGTATTCAAATGAAATGATACATGGATGGTACAAGTATGGTACCAATAAGGCTCGATTGGTTATACCAAGTCAGTACGCCTAAATCTATTAGAATTTTACTTGTCATAGCTGAACTTCTATGATTATGATGTTGGTCATTGGATGTCAAGATCATCTTTCGTGGAAGGTGTCTATACGACGCAACCAGAAAGAGATGGTGACATCAAATGATGCCAATAAAGGTTGATAGTTACTGAAATCCAATTCTGGATTAAAGTAAGAAACAAGATCTTAGAGCATTCATTATAAATGAATCATTGCCTTGTGTCTACAAAAGGTTAGTGGGAGCGCCAAAGTTTTCCAAGTGAAATATGTTCGGTAACATATGGAAAACAGATTTTGTTCTCACAGTTAGATGAGATCCGGTTAAAAGAAATTCTCCAATGATTGATTTCAAGAAGCAACTTATGTTCTAGGGAACAGGATCCACTGAGGTAGATTCAAAGGTTGCTTGGTCCTAGTCAATCGTACATATAGTGACATTTTATTGATAAATACAAGTTGGAACAATTCAAGTTCAGAATTGTTGCCTATGTCACATGGCTTAATCTCTCCAGGTTAACATGTTCAGAGCATGTGTAGAGATTAAAGTTGTGGATTGATACCATATGCTTTAGATGGATCAATCACATATGCCATATTATGTACGATAATTGATACTGCCAGGATATATTTTATTATAGGCAGATATCAATTAACTCCAGGAGCACTGCAGGTGATGCAGTCAGAACTATCATCTTGCACTTTGGTAAGTACAAATGATATGTACCTGGAATATGGAGAGGAAGGTATACTAGTCATGGTGGGACATAAACTAGTAATCCTTAGATCAATTTGATCTAGTATCGCAGTTAGGCAAAGGAGATGAGTGAGTCAAGCTCATAAAAGCTTGTGGTAGCCATACCTACAAATACCGAGTACGTTGCAGCTTCTAAGGCAGTTAAGAAGCAGTTATAAATTGCAACGATTTGTTCTAGTTCTTGGATTCGCACCTAGTGAGAAAAGTGTTATCATAATGAGAATTGTGATATTCTTACTAGCCAAGTTGTCAAGTTATGACAATGGACAAAAATAATCTACTCGGGGATACCTTATCTTGAGAAGTTTTACTCAAGTCGATGAGGTTTCATATAGCAGATATGCCACACAGTGAAAACGTGGCAGGCCCAGCAGTTAAAGCCATTACTCTGCAGAAGCATGGTTTTTATCATGTGAGTAGCTAACAAGTTTAGTTAGCAAGTTGGCTCTAGTGCAAGTGGGAGTGTTGAAATAGTGGGTGCCCTAGACCCAACTATTTAGTACCTTTGATTACCGTATCATGTGTACAGTTAGATATGCATGATGATTTCTTACCATTATAGTGCAGACTTTTCTGCGTCCACTATAATAATGGTAATTTCCAAAGGTCAGTTGTCGTGTCGAGAGGTTATAGCAGATCCTAGGCTATAATGAGAACCTCAAGATACAATGACATTGATCTTAAATATATGTTCTATAGTCTAGATACATCTTACTGACTGGACACAGTAGATGTCTGACTATCAGGTGCTGGGGGCTCATAAGCATTGAGACTTCTTCTCATGAAGTTCGCACTTGGTGATCTCTAGTAGTGAGATCATGAGGACAGACCCGCCAATAGGAACACCACATGTTTTGGGTGTCATTGGTTGTTCCTATCTACGAACATGTGTATTGGTCTCCTGACTTGAGATCATTACCAATGTATATCACTTAATTACGTACTTTGATGCAAGGCGAAAACCATGGCAGTAATGTCGTGGCGAGGTAGTTTGTGTTGGGTGCGTCGTTGGTGGTATGACGTTGGTTGAATGGTCAAGAAAGGATTTGTCGCTTCCAAGTTTAGGAAGTTGTATATCTCAGGCCTGGTTGATCAGGATGGTGCCGCCTTCATAAGTCTTTGGCCAAAGCAGTAGAAAGGCAAATCCATCCGGTTAGATCAACAAATAATAAAGCAATATAAGGACGATGACACAAGAGTGCGTCCTGCTTTATGAGATGCATATTGACAAAGAGACTACAGTACACAGTCAGTGTTCGTAGGATGGTAGTCGTTGCTATGACTATCCTTATCTCTTTAGGGGCCATGACGGGTTGCTAGACCCCGCTCTTGGTCTGTGAATTTTATTCACTGCTATCGAGATAAGGGCCTAGAGGGTCACACACAATAGCGTATTCAAGAATCCGCACCTATTCAGTTGAATAGGTATATGGACATAGTGGGCCCCGCCACGGGGTCCAAACGTTGTCCAAGTTGTCGATCACCAACGGAATTAAATAAATTCATTAATATTCAAGTTACGAATATTTGGGATTGAATTTATTTAATGTATTTACGAGTTCAGTAAATACGAGAAAATATTAATCGAACGAATATTATTTTAATATTCAAGGTTCGTTTAATATTAAGCGGGACAACGAGTCGAGTTAAAAGGCTCAGATTTTATCACGTAATATATTTTACATATTACAAGTATGTGATAAAATAAATAAATAATATTGACGCAGTTTTAAGTCGTTATAGTTATTTATTTAGTGGACGTGGAATTAACGGGGGCCGGGGAACCCAACCGGGTAATCTCCACAATCCACTATATATAGAGGAGAGGGGCTCAAGCGCAAGTACTATTCATGCCATGTTTGGCCAGAGCTCCTCTCTCCTCCCGCTTCCTAGAGAGAGAAGCTCAAGATCCAAGAGCTCGGATCAAGTTTCTCCTCACCCATCGCAAGATCGTCGATGTGGTGATCGACGGGACGTCGAAGACATCGTTGAATCGCCGCGCTAGCACCCGGAGTTCGACGATCGGCGTTCTCGCAGATTTTTGGAGCGTGTGTGGACGATCTAGAGGGATCCTGCTTTGGATCCTTCAAGCAACGATCGCCATTGGCTAGTAGCAGTCGACCGCGCCTTCGGATTTGAAACGGGTACGTTTCCCTTTTATTTTTGTGCTCTTAATAATTTACACGAGATCCTCGGACCTCTCCGGGGCTCGGATCGTCGGCGACGACAAGTACCGTCGTTGCGTCGACGAAAATTTTAAAATCCCCGGCCCACCGGCTTCCGCTGCGCGCCCCGGAAACCTAACATACCGGACCTCCACATTTGGCTTCATATGGCAAATGTAACATCAAATGTTCCATTGAGTCGAAGAAAGACGGCGGGAATATTTTTTCCAGTTTACATATAATTACAACAACATCTTTTTCAAGTTTTCCTAGAGCATCAAAATCTGCCGTAGCCGCACAAATTTCCCGAAAAAAATGAGACATGTCTGTTATGGAATCCCAAATCACAGAATTCAACAGACCTCTTAATCCAATTGGTAGAAGTCTCTCCATTATAACATGACAATCATGACTTTTCAATCCAGTAATATGACCATTCTTTACACATCTACCCAAATTGGAAGCACAGCCATCTGGAAGTCTCAAATCTGCAATCCACTGACAAAATAATAAACGGTTTTCTTTAGACAGTGTATAAGCTGCTTTTGGTTTCAGTAACCTTTCTGTTCTGACATTCTCAAATAGTTCCAATTCTGGACGTCTGCAAATTTGGGCAAGATCTAAACGTGCATTTACATTGTCTTTGCTCTTTCCTGGCGTATCCAAAACTGTATGAAACAAATTATCAAAACAGTTCTTCTCAATATGCATGACATCTAACATGTGTCGGACCAACAAATCAGACCAATATGGCAAATCCCAAAATATGCTACGTTTAATCCAATTGTGTTCTTTCCCAAAACCAGAAATTTTCTGTTGGTTTATTGTGGGACCAAAAGTGATGGGAGGTAATGAAAATACAACCGATTTTAACTCCGAACCTGATAGCATTTTTGGAGGTCCATCCCTTTCAACTGTTCCTTTTCTGAAATGAGATCTGTTTCTGCGAAAAGGATGATCAGCTGGAAGAAATCTGCGATGACAGTCAAAATAACAAGGTTTCTTTCCATGAATGAGCATAAATGCTTTGTTCTCTCCCATACAGTAAGGACATGATTTATGACCATGTGTACTCCAGCCAGATAACATCCCATAAGCCGGGAAGTCACTTATTGTCCACATCAATGCTGCTCTCAGTATGAAATTCTGTTTCGTTGCAACATCATATGTACTGACACCAGTACTCCACAATAAATTTAATTCATCAATCAATGGCTTCAAATAAACATCAATATTTTTCTTCGGATGTCCTGGAATTAGTAAAGTCAAAAAGATATATGGCTCCTTCATCAACATCCATGGAGGTAAATTATACGGAGTTAAAAAAACAGGCCAACATGAATATTGACTACCATAAGATCCAAACGGACAGAAACCATCAGTGGAAAGGCCCAGTCGAACATTTCTAGCTTCTAAAGCAAATGATGGATGCACTCTATCAAAATGTTTCCATGAATCACCATCGGCTGGATGATTCAAGCTTTTATCGGTTGAAATATTCTCTTTATGCCATGACATCATTGTCGCTGTATTCTTAGACATGAATAAACGCTGAAGTCTGGATGTAAGCGGAAAATATCTCAACTGTTTTACAGGAATCAAACCAGACTTCCCGTGTTGTCCTTCTTTATATCTTTGTTGCCCACATGTGGGACAACTATCCAACGACTCATTTTCCCCTGAATATAAAATGCAGTCATTTGAACATGCATGAATCTTCTGACAAGTAAGTCCCAAATTTCGAACCAACCTCTTACTTTCATAGTAATTTGCAGGTAAAACATTTCCTTCGGGTAACAGTGTTTTCAGCAAAGAAAATATCTGGTCAAAACATGTGTTTGACATTCCGTTATCTGATTTGATAGCCATAAATTTTGCAACTGCTTCTAATTTGCTCATCTTGCAGCCAGGATATAATGCATCCTCAGCAGACTTCAACAACTCATAAAATTCAGACGGTCCCAACTCAGGATTTGAAGCTATATCAGCCGGAGTTTCTGTATGTTGAACAGATGAACCTGCAACATCATGTACTAAATCTTGAAACTGGGATGGATCCGGAATCAAGTTGGTATCATCTGCTCTGGAACTGCGTTCACCGTGTTGATACCAAAAAACATAATCTGCTTGAAAACCAAAACGCAAGAGATGTTCCCCCACTTTGTCAAACGTGTCAAACGTTCTCAATGCACATTTTCTGCAAGGGCATTTTATCTTTCCTTCTGAAACAAATTCTGAATTTGATGCCGCAAATGATAAAAAAATCTCCACACCCTCTATATATACTGGATTTAAACCAGAACCATTTGGATTTCTACGTTGATTTATCCATATGCGGTCATCTAATAATGACTGTTGACGACCTCGCTGTTCCATATTTTTCTATAAAATATAAAAGCATTACTGGTTTTGAATAATTTTTTAGAAAAAACACTCAAGCAAGGATTACTAATTATTACAATTTATTACTAATTATTACAATTTATTGCTAATTATTACTATTTATTACTAATTTAGCAATACTTAGCAAAAGGAAAACTGCTTGAATAATGAAAGGAAATTTGATAATCATCGTTGTGGAGATGGTTATAAATTTTCCCTTCATTATCCAAGCAGATTTCGTTTACTAATTATTAGTAATAAAAAAAATATTATCAATATTTACGAAAAAACAATATTAATATTATTAAAATAATAAAAAAAATTAAAAAATATTAAAATTATCAATATTCAGAACAAACTTTGTTCTATTATTAACATGTTCAAATCTTAAAGGGTCGTCAATTGTCAGGTCATGCGCAATAAAAAGTTTGTGTCAGTCATGTCTAATGTAAACTCTATAATTGTCCTTGCATGGTTGATCACTTCGCAAGTAATGTTGCAATCAGACAAACCAAGTCATTCCCTTCTTAACTATAAGAATTATCTCACATGAACCTTTACATAGATCATTCTTCCTTAAAAATTTGAGGGGATATCATTATTTTTCCCTTAAATTTTCAAGGAAGAATGGTCTATGTAAAGATTCATGTGAGATGATTCTTATAGATAAGAAGGGAATGACTTGGTTTGTCTGATTGCAACATTACTTTTGAAGTGATCGACCATGCAAGGACAATTATAGAGTTTACATTGGACATGGCTGACAGAAACTTTTTATTGCGCATGACCTGACAATTAGCGACCCTTTAAGATTTGAACATGTTAAGAATAGAGCAAAATCTGTTGTAAATATTGATAATTTTAATATTTTATAAATTTTTATTATTTTAATAATATTAATATTTTTTTCATAAATATTGATAATATAATTTTTTTTGCTAAGTGTTCTTGAGTATTCCTGAGTATTCCTGAGTATTCCTGATTATTCGTGAGTATTCGTGAGTATTCGTGATTATTCGTGAGTATTCGTAATTATTCGTGAGTATTCGTGAGTATTCGTGAGTATTCGTGAGTATTCCTGAGTATTCCTGATTATTCCTAATTATTCCTAATTATTTGCAATTATTCCTAATTATTTGCAATTATTCCTAATTATTGGCAATTATTGGTCATTATTGGCAATTATTACTAATTATTCCTAATTAATCCTAATTATTCCTAATTAATCCTAATTAATCCTACTTATTCCTAATTATTCCTAATTATTACTAATTATTCCTAATTATTGCTAATTATTACTAATTATTGCTAATTATTTCTAATTATTGCTAATTATTTCTAATTATTGCTAATTATTTCTAATTATTGCTAATTATTTCTAATTATTGCTAATTATTGCTAATTATTGGTAATTATTTCTAATTATTTCTAATTATTCGTAATTATTACTAATTATTGGTAATTAATACTAATTATTGGTAATTATTGCTAATTATTGCTAATTATTGGTAATTATTGCTAATTATTGGTAATTAATGCTAATTATTGGTAATTAATACTAATTATTGGTAATTATTACTAATTATTGGTAATTATTACTAATTATTGGTAATTATTACTAATTATTCGTAATTAATACTAATTATTCCTAATTAATACTAATTATTCCTAATTATTGTTAATTATTCCTAATTATTACTAATTATTGTTAATTATTCCTAATTATTCCTAATTATTGTTAATTATTCCTAATTATTACTAATTATTGGTAATTAATACTAATTATTGGTAATTAATACTAATTATTGGTAATTAATACTAATTATTGGTAATTATTACTAATTATTCCTAATTAATACTAATTATTGGTAATTATTACTAATTATTCCTAATTAATACTAATTATTACTAATTATTGTTAATTATTCCTAATTATTACTAATTATTGTTAATTATTCCTAATTATTACTAATTATTGTTAATTATTCCTAATTAATACTAATTATTGGTAATTAATACTAATTATTGGTAATTAATACTAATTATTCCTAATTAATACTAATTATTCCTAATTAATACTAATTATTCCTAATTAATACTAATTATTCCTAATTAATACTAATTATTCCTAATTAATACTAATTATTCCTAATTATTACGAATTATTGTTAATTATTCCTAATTAATACTAATTATTGGTAATTATTACTAATTATTCCTAATTAATACTAATTATTCCTAATTATTACTAATTATTGTTAATTATTCCTAATTATTACTAATTATTGTTAATTATTCCTAATTAATACTAATTATTGGTAATTAATACTAATTATTGGTAATTAATACTAATTATTGGTAATTAAGACTAATTATTGGTAATTAATACTAATTATTTGTAATTAATACTAATTATTTGTAATTAATACTAATTATTCCTAATTAATACTAATTATTGGTAATTAATACTAATTATTCCTAATTAATACTAATTATTCCTAATTATTCCTAATTATTACTAATTATTCCTAATTATTACTAATTATTCCTAATTATTCCTAATTATTACTAATTATTCCTAATTATTGTTAATTATTCCTAATTATTACTAATTATTGTTAATTATTCCTAATTATTACGAATTATTGGTAATTAATACTAATTATTACGAATTATTGGTAATTAATACTAATTATTGGTAATTAATACTAATTATTGGTAATTAAGACTAATTATTGGTAATTAATACTAATTATTTGTAATTAATACTAATTATTTGTAATTAATACTAATTATTCCTAATTAATACTAATTATTCCTAATTAATACTAATTATTTGTAATTAATACTAATTATTCCTAATTATTCCTAATTATTGGTAATTATTACTAATTATTCCTAATTAATACTAATTATTCCTAATTATTACTAATTATTCCTAATTATTCCTAATTATTACTAATTATTGTTAATTATTCGTAATTATTGTTAATTATTCTTAATTATTACTAATTATTGTTAATTATTCCTAATTATTACGAATTATTGGTAATTAATACTAATTATTGGTAATTAATACTAATTATTGGTAATTAATACTAATTATAGGTAATTAATACTAATTATTGTTAATTATTGGTAATTATTACTAATTATTCTTAATTATTGATAATTATTAGTAATTAAATGAATAATTATCAATAATTAGAAATAATTACCAATAATTACAAATAATAACATTATTAATATATTTTATTATTAATATTAAAATAATATAATTTTCTAATTTATATACAGTTCTCTTTTCATCTGTGCGTTTTCTATCTCCACATACAAATAATACATGTGAAGACAGCAAACACACAGATGAAAAAAGAACTGTATATATATAAAAAATTATATTATTTTAATATTAATAATAAAATAAACTAATAATGTAATAATGTTCTTATTCTTAATTATTGGTATTTATTACTAATTATTAATATTTATTCTTAATTACTAAAAATTATTACTAATTATTCCTAATTACCATATAAACAATACTTATAATTTAAATTTATTAAATAATAAAACAATGTGAACATAATTAAATTACAACTAATTAATAATAATAGAAACTAATAAAAAATTAAAAATAAATAAAAAATTAAAATGAAGATAAATACCTTAAAAAATTGATCTGTTCTGATCGTTCTTCAAAACTTTAATATCAGCTCCGGAGAAAAAACTTAAACTGGAGAAAAACTCAACTCTAGAAATATAATTCTGAGAGAGAGAGAAGATAAGGAATGAGAATGAAATGAAAAAAACGGATGGGGGTATTTATAGGTTAGATTATTTGCGACGGGTCCATTTGCGACGGGAATCCCGTCGCAAATAATACTATTTGCGACGGTACCCGTCGCAAATACCTTAGCCAACATTTATTACGGTCAACCGGTAAATAGTTATTTGCGACGGGTCCCGTCGCAAATAATCCCTGCCGACATAGTATTTGCGACGGGGGAATATTCCCGTCGCAAATACCTTTTACCGCCGCCGGTTATTTGCGACGGGAATATTTCCCCGTCGCAAATAAGTTTCCCGCGATTTGGCGCGCATCGCGGGAAAACTATTTGCGACGGGGAAAGCAATCCCGTCGCAAAAGCCTCCTTATTTGCGACGGGGAAATACCCCCGTCGCAAATAAGTTTTTAACATGACTATTTGCGACGGGAATAAATCCCGTCGCAAATAACCCGTCGCAATAGCTCATTTTTCCCGTAGTGATATATTGATAAATTAATGAGGGTTTTTAATACCCAAAATAGTATCGGATTAGTGATATTATTCATTATTTACCAAAATTAGAATTTTTGGTTGAGTTACTTTCTGTTTCTTCTCATTTTGTTCTACATTTTGTTTGTATGAAAGGGTGGGTGGTGATTTCTTATGTGCCATAGTAGTTTCATACTCAGGAACCAAATTATGCCACTTGTGATCTTGATATAGAAGTATTGGTTTTTCATATTGAGATGTGGTAATAATAATTTATTATAGGATAATTTTTAGTCTTTAATGATCAAAAGTTATTATGATATACCTTCACTCAGAAGAATCTAATTTTACATTAATGGAGGTAGTTAAAATTGTAAGATTATTATGAGTTTCAAATCACTTATGATCTAGAAAAAGGAAATGTGGTAGTTGATGATTTGAGAAAAAAACATGAGGATAAATTCCTCAGGAGTTTGGAGTTGAGTGGGGGATAATAAATGAACATAAAATTATGCATTGTGATATGGAAGAAGTTGGTTGTGTATTTTTATGGTGCTAGATGATAATCCATTAATCATTGTTTTAAAATTTATATAAGTCACATCCTGGATATCACTAGGTGGAGGAGTATAGAGATAAAATTATTCATGGTGACTCCCTTTATAGATTTTTATATGATGGTGACCATAGGGTATTGTTTTTTGGGATTTGTTTCCCATCAATTATGTGAGATATAGTTCTATGTGAGTTTCATAACACACCTTTGGTAGTGCATCCTGGTATGTCTAAGATATATCATACCTTGAAATATAAATTTTTATAGATAGGGATAAAGGGGTATGTGGATGAGTTCATGTCTCGTTAACTAGTTAGTATATGGGTGAATCCAAACATAGAGTTCGAGATGGTCCATTGCAACCATTTGATGTTCCTTAGTAGATATGGGAGGATATTATAATGGATTTTATATTCATCTTTCCTCAAAATCAAAATGTATGTAACTCTATTTGGTTTCTTGTGGACAGATTTATTAGTTCATCTTATTTTATATTGATTGAGGTTCCAATTGTAGTATATAAGTCATTGAGGTTCTATATAGAGGATTTTCTAAGGCTTCATAGGGTTTTAATGATTATAATCTCTAATAAAGATCATTATTTTATCTCCCTAGTGTTAAATATCTTAGAGTACTCTTTCTTAACGTATAGTTTTTTTATCAATAATTGTTATCTTCACATGAATAATCAGAAGAGTTAGAAAATACATAAACTAAAGAAAATTTTGCTAGAATGTGTCATTGATTGAGGAGGTTTATGGCGGAATCATTTAACCTTTGTTCATTTTTTCTATAATAATATCATCAATATTCTATATGGATGGATATGTTTGAGATATTTTATAGCTGGCCATATCAAACAACTTAATTTGAGAAAAATATTAGAGATCCATTAATTCTTAGAATTTATTTGAGGAAGAGTATGATAGATAATGTGAAGGTAATCCATGAGCATTTGAAATAATCTCAAGATCATCTGAATTTTTTTTAATAAAATAGGATACTTATGTAGTTGGAGGTCATTGATTATGTGTTTTTAATGTTTTCTCCATATTGTGGGAGGTGTAGGTTTGGTAAAGGTAGTAATATTTATCCTCAAATCATTAGAAATTGTATGGTGTTTAAAAAAAATAAGGATGTTGTGTATCGATTAGATAATCTTCATTAGATAGATTGGGTTTATAATATTTTTTATATCTCATAGATTCATAAATATATTAATGATGATTCCCATATCATTTATTTGGGTGAGTGAGATATTATAGAATATGTAATGTTCATGGAGTGATCATTTAATGTTAAATATCATTAAGAGAAAGTGTTAGGGGATGTGACATTCCTTTATTTTATGTCTTATAGAAGAATAAGGAAACACAAGAATCTAAATAAGATAACTAGTTACAAATTGAATCATAATGTCTATATTTTTTATAGTTTATATTCTTTTTTAGGGAATTAATTTGGATATTATTATAATGTAATTAATGTTTTTCCTCCTATTTTTTTAATATTTTGATCTTTATGGTGTAGAAATTCATGTATGAGAAGTATCTCTTGGGGTGTTTAGGTTTTGAGAATTTTCCTTTTTTATTTAGTTTTTTTAAAATTATCATTGATGATAATTATTTGATATGTATTAAATATAGTGGCTCGTATTTTCATCGTAATCTACATAGCTTTTATAAATTATCAAAGAGAGTGGAATTTAGTTTAGAATTTGATTAAGAGTTAAGGGATGAGTCTTGGTCCTTTAGATGTAAATACATCATGGTCTTTAACCCACCACATTATGGTTAGTTTGGTTTCTTATGGTAGTGTCCCTAGTCATGTTGGTGTATTTTTTCAAATAATTAATATTTTAAGAGTAGTATTACCATTTTTTTATATGGTTATATTATAGTTATAAATCATTATGTGTTAATTTCTAATTTTCTATCAATGTTTTTGGTTTTATTTTAATTTAATTCTTGTTTTCCATAGAGAGGGGGAAAACACCCATAGTTTTTTCCATGTTGGAAAATGTCACAGTTTTTTTAACACCAAATCATGTTTTTGACATGGATGTTTTAAGATATTGGAATCAAATGGTCATAGATCATGGTTCCCACACCATGGCCTAGTCAGTGGAATGTTTTAAAAATTTAATAGAATGTGGAAATATTGAGCTCACTATTTTGATGCTCTATGGTTTTCATATCGATGTTAGCTAAGATAAACCATGTTATAGTTTATTCACTCCATGTCAGGGTATTTTCATATCATTTTTTAAAATAAATTTAATGCCTCACTTCCATATATTTGGTTATTCTAATCCTTTTTAAACCATAGGTTACTATGGTGCTTCTTCTTATAGATTTTAAGATACCCTTAGAGGGTTCATAAGTCCTTATATTTATGATATATATCTTCATGATCTAATGAACACTTTTTCCTCTTATACTTTTCTTATATTGTTTAAAATTCTCATAATATTTTGGTAGTGTATAGTATGTAGTTTTTATGGATAATAAAAAAATATTTTTTGGTGTATTGATGTTTTATATCTTTAGTAGAGGATTGTTGAGATATTTTGGTTTTTTGATCATTGGTCTTTGTGTCTCCTTAATATTGTATTATTTTGAGCTTTAAAATAGATGTATTATTAAAATTCAATATTTAGTTGTTATTATTATTAATGTATTTTAATCATTATTTTGTTTCTCATTGGGTAAGGAGATGAAATTTTATTTAATAAATTTAAATAGTTGAATTAAATTAGGAGGTAAGTGATTAAATTATTCTTTATATGTTTTCCAATTATTATTTTTTATATTATTTGTTTCCAGTTGTTATATGCATGTGTTTTTGATTTAATTAATTATTTATGTGTAGACCCATATTTTAAATTGAGTTAAATAATTTAAAAATGAAAATGTTATAAAGAAAGTTTAAAACTATAAATTATTGATTGATTTTTTTATGTTCATAATAAAGGATTAAATTAATAAATATGTCATCAAAAATAGAAATTATTACATATTTTTATAATAGATTTTTATTATTAATTTATATGGTAGTGAAGGATATTTTTTTGTGTCTTGTTCATGTGGTAGGGTAAATTTTTATGTGTTTTAATATTTTTATAGTTTTAATTTTTATTTGTTTTTGGTGTTATTTATTTATGTTGTGAGTAGTAAAGGTGATAGTGTGGGTGGTGGAATATTTTTTTATATGGATGTGATAAAATGTATGTGGTTAGTGTGAGTTTTTTTACTAATATATGTAAGTAAAGAAACTAAATAAATTTATTTACAATAATAAATAAGAATGGTATTTTGTAAGATTAAATTAGTTTTTAATTAATTTATTTAAATTACTAGATTATGTTAGTGGTCAATGAGAATTAATAATGAATTATGTGTTTTAAGTGATTAAAAGTTCATGTGGAATGAGTGGTTTCAATAAATATTTAATATAAATAAAATAATATTCTTGTTAAATGATTAATATGTATGTTTTAAAGATATATTAAATGGTAAGAGGATATAGTTCATGTTGTATATATATTATTTCCATTTTGAATGTCTTGAGCTGATAGTGGTTTTTATTAGTGTGTGGTAGTGATGGTGTGGTGTAGGGTTGTTCATGTAGAGATATTTGGATAGGAATTTGAAATTTTAATGGAAATTTTATGCTTTTATATATATCATCATATGATTAGTTATTTCATATGCACCACCACATGAGTCAAGTAAACTAACAAACATCCATATGATGTTTTGGGTAGTAGGTGAACCACCAACATATAGGATGTGTGTAATATTAATTATTATTAACTGACATTCTAATGATATTATTTTTTCATATAGTGTGGTTATGTGTTCATGTTTCAATGATGTGGAATGAAGTAGTGATGTGGTGTGAAATATGAATTTGTGGTATACAGATGCAGTTTTGGATTATAATATATAGTTATGGTATGTGGGAATGATGTGGTATGTGGTTGTGATATGGTATATTTATTTGGAATATATTATATAGATATTTTATATAAATGTGTTAACCTTTTTGGTATATGGTTTGGGTATAAATATGTGGAAAGATATAAGAGTGTTATGTTGTCTATCATTATGACATTGGGGTGACTAGATCAATGGGAAAATTAGTATTGGTTACCTATCTTAATATATTTTATTGATTTAATATACTATATTTTTCTTTTTATTTGGTGACTTATTATTTGGGAATGTGGTATTTAGTTAACCTTGGGATAATAAATGAGTATATTTTTTAAATTTTTCACTAAGGATTGTGTATGCTACTTATATATTGGAAAAGGTGATTATAGAGAGGATCCTATTGAGTATACATGTAGGCTAACTAGTAATTCTATATATATTTTTAATAGATTTTTAGGGTGGATTTTGTAATTGGGATAGACACTACTAGCTCATGGTGCACTGACTTTTTAGATTTTGAGGTGTTATCATGGGAGATATTTTATTTTGATATCATATTCTGAAATTCATTAATTTTGTAGGGAGTTACATATATTAAATTTGGGATAATGGATTGATTTATTTATAGAAATATTTTTTATTTGTATTTTTTTATATTTTCCTATGATTTTAGTGGTTAATATATCCCATATTATATGATTTATACCCTTAGTGCAAGTTGCAAACCCATGACCTATTAGAAGAGGATTTTGGACCACTCATACCTATATTATTGGCCCATGAGGGGTTCCAATGGGGATTTTTCATAAATAGAGATAATATTTCCATGACCTGATTTCAAAGTATCCTTTTAATAACATTAATAAAGGATCCTAAATAAACGAAGTGTTTTTTAATTTTATAATTCCCTATTTCGAAACAAATTGTGAATGTTATATAATTTTTACATTTAATAGATATTTTATAATACAAATAATTTTCAGTTGATTTTAATTTCATTCTATAGGTAAACATTTCCTTAAAAATTGTAATATTTTGTAATTTATTTAAAATAATAAAAAAGGGAATATTCACTTCAACCTTCCCAAATATATCATGAAACCATGGTCTATTTTTTATTTTATTTTTTGATTTTATTCAATGCATGAGGGAAATAAACTAAAGGGGTATAAAAAATGAATCATTATCAACAAGAAAATATTTAAAATATTACAACATAATTTTTATTACATTCCTCCCCCATTTTATTTTCATGAATTTTGAATTTATTTTAATAATTTAATTCATTTTTTATGTATTTTATAAATATGAACTAATTCTAATTTCCCCTACCTTTAGTTTTTATCAATGGTTGTGAAGGTATATTAAAATTATTTTATTGAAGCAACTGATTTATGGTTGAATTAATTCCACTCCTTTGTTTTTCAATACCATTAATAACTGAAATTTATTGATAAATATCATATTCATATATATTTTTTAAGCTTAATAAACATTAATAATGTTATTAATTTCCTGGTTAATTTTATTAGGTTTTAAATTATTTTTCTAATGTTTTCCCTGTTAAAATTATTATTTTAACTGTTTTGAAATGGGGTTGGATAATTATTTTTCTATATTAAAAAATTCTAGTTTCTAAGAAATTATGTCTCTAATGTTTGATTGAATTAATTTTATTTGGATTTCACCATTCTATTGGATTTTGATATAAATTGTTAAATTTATTATTGTTAAAAAAATGAGTTAGGTCATTGATTATGTTGAGAAAATTGTTTTATATTTTTCAATTGATTCTAATTAACATATATATAGTTAGAATTATTTTCCAAAAAATAGTTGAAATTTTCAATAATTCATTCATACCAATGGTGAATAAAACTTTTAATTGGTTTTTTAGTTTATTGATAAAATAATTATTATTAAAATAATTGTTTATAAAAACCATTAATTTCTTTATTATTATAGAATTTCAGATGTGAATTTTTAGAAAAAATATCATAATTTATTAGGAAGGTGATTTATTAAGAAAACCTCATAAGATAATGATATAAATGGTAATTTCAATGTTATTTTTAATGAAAATAATATATAAACCATGATAGAAAAGGAGATTGTAGCTAAAAATTGCTAATCTCTAAGATGGATACAATCTTTTTCACTAAAATGGATATTAGACTAAATTGTTATGAATAATTAATAGTTATAATAAGATACCAAGCTTGAGTATTAAATTTATCCAATGACTTTGGCATGAAATTTTGATCAAAATGTAAACATTATCTAATAGTCTTAACTTTTACAGTTTTATCTCTTTTAAAGAACTATTTTATTTTTTTTGTAATTTTATTATTAAGACTCCCAATTCATGCAAATATATTGTTAAAAAATTATATTAAACTTATTTAATCAATCATGTTATATTACATATACTAAAAAATACCCTTAAAATTATTAAATCAATTAGTAGTTAAAGATTTTATGGAAAGAATAAATAGTTAAAAAGCCTATAAATTTCCCAATAATCAAATAATTTCATTGTAAACTTACCTAATTTAACTAATTTTTTTTTAAATGTTAATATTGGAATTAAAAAAGTATTTTTCAAAGAAAATCATGTTTATACAAAATAAATAAGTCACATAATAGAGGTTAAAATAATAGATTAATTTTTCAGAAAAATGTTAATGAAAAAAGAAATATTTTAAGTTTAATTTGATAATAAATAATCACTTTTTATTTCTAAAATATTTTTTATACACTTAAGGAATATATCATGGGTTACTATAATGTTTTAGAATTATATGTGATGTGGTGATTATTTATATGATATTATTATTTTGGTTATAGTTTTATAGTTATAAGTTGTTTGACACTCGTATATATAGTGGCATTTTACATAAATAAATATTTGCATGATAAAAGATACTACATAATTTCATACCTATTCTTCCACACTATGATATCAAATGGTAAAATTCATATCATTAAATAATATTTATTTAAATTTTAATGTGAAATAATTAATACATACTTGATAAATTTTTATATTCAATTTAATAACATAAATGATACGAATTGTTATAAGTGTTTATAACATGCGGAAATTTTGAGAAATATTGGATTCATTCAATCCTTGGATCATATAGGGTATCATATGAATACAAGATCAAATAATATTTTTTATATATTAAATTTATCCAAGGTCATGATATCCTAGTTTTAAGCTCGCTCTTTTCTCATATCTATACACAGTAAGGTTCTGGAAGGATATGTAATGATTGAAAAATTTGATCAAATTTTTTTTGGTGATTTTCATAACTTATGGATGCCTTTGTAGGTTACAAGGTGTCTTTCTTTACTAAGAGATATTATTAAATCACTATAAATGAATATTCAGTGTCATAAATAAGGTATTCATCATTTTATACATTATTCATCTAAAAAACTCATGAAAGATATCATTGTATTTGGTTTTCTAATATCATTATACTTTTTTGGGGACATAATTTTTCAATAAAATTCCTTCAATGTTTAAAATAATTTTCAAAGTTTTGTGAGAATTCCTAAATTTATAAATAACTAGGATACAAAAAAAATAGTATATCAATATTTTTTCCATTATATATGAAAGTCATGCATAGTAGAATCATAGTTATTTATCGTGTAATTACACAAAAAAATTATATTATATCACAATTTGTGATAACTCTTGTTTATGTGTATTAAATACAAATCATCATAGTTTATGTGTGATATGGGATATCATAATTTTTCATACAATTCAAAACATGTGTTTTAGGGGTGACCTAGAGACCGATAGGCATATGATAGCTTTCATGCTCAATATATCCACAAGTGATATATAGAAATTACAACATGTGATATTATAACACCCAAATTTTTTATGAATTGCATATTTTTTAAAATAAATTTAATTTCTTTGATATCTTTCTTACGCGCAACCCTATGTTTTAACAAACAAAAATATACTATTAATATTATTATTTAAATAAGACTCTTATAACCTAGAAGTTTTATTTTGTGGTATGAATAGGAATAACTAAATATTGAAAATTAAGTAAAAAGTTTTTAAGTAAAATATATTTATAAGTACTTCATTTTTTAATAAGTTTTCTATATAGTATAAAGATACTTTTTTTCTCAAAAAATGTTTTTATTAATTTTTGTAAATAAATCATAAATATATTTTTAAAATATTTTAGATAATTTACATGAAAAAGTTAAAGAAATTTTCTTAATCATAGTTTAAAAAATAGATTATGGTGAATTTTTTTTGAATATTATGAAAACATTATTTTGTTGGTGAATAGTGAAAAATAATGATTTTTATTAAAAACTACATTTTCGCTAAAAGAATTTACAAGGATACAGAGTGTTTAAAAAAATTACAAAATTAAATTCGTTCAATTAAATTAATATTAAAACAAGTTTTTCCAATAGAATCAATTTCATATTTAATTCTGATATTATAACTTTCTATACTTCTAAAAATTTTATCATTGGAAAAATGCAATTTCTTCACATCTATGAGTTTAATTTTAAATTAAAATTTTACCCTTATTTGAATGAAATTTATAAAAATGGATTAAATATTTCGAATAATAATTATTGATATTATAAAATTTTATTAAAATAATTTTTTTCATTATGAATATTACAAATATCATAAATTAATTACCTCAGTTAAGGTAAAAATAGGTTTACATAGGGGTTAAACTAAAAACGATAAGTTTTAAATATACTTATAAACTGGTAAAAATACTATTTGATAGGAATATTTTGACATTATCTCATCTAAGGTTCTATAAATATACCTTTTGGATCCTTTTTTCTCTTTTAAACATCGGTTCACCTTTTTATTCTCAAACATTCCAAGTGTGTCATTTCCCCCACTTCTAAAGGGCACCCACTATCCCATCCAATTTGAACATCCAAAACCATTTGGATCAGTCAAATACCTTCCCAAAAAAATTATTACTTCTATACCACATCTTTGAGGCCTTATTTTGATTAATTAAACCTTCTAATAAGTCTTTAGGTGTAAACCTAAATGAATTCTCCAGAGAAGAGGTATAGTCTTTAAACATGTGTTTTAATTTTATTTATTCCTTTAAATTATTTAAATATTTTTAAAACATTATGATATAATAACATAATTATTTACCATGTATAGATATTTTATTATTATAATTCTATTACCTACATCTATCTACTCTTCCATCATGTGGGAAGATGAACTATTGATCATGTGTATAGAGGACTACCACCTCATGAACCGATGTAATTCATTTTCCATAACAACCTCTCATGGATAGATATAATGGTGGGTTTAATTTTTTATGTATTATATTTATGAAATAATTATACTTAGGGAATTATAAAATCACAAATAACTTATTACAATCCATTCCATGGTAATATGATAACATCACTCATGTGTACACCAGACAACGGCCTTTCTAAGTGTTGTAATTATTTTTTCACTTATGATTTAAATTAAACGTAAAAAAAGGATAAATTTAATAAATTTATGTTATATATATTAAATAAAAATGCCTATATAAAAGTTATATATTATTTACCTTCCTTCTATTCCATCCTTTGATTAAATGGAAATAGTGTTCATGCGTATGTATGGGATACCATCTCAATGATTGATGTAATTCATTTTCATATCCCTAAATTTTAGGGATAACTATAAATAGATAAATATATATATATATATATATATATATTGTAATGTCTTGACCTAGGTTTCATTCCCTTATGCCCAGAGCGAGACTATCACATGACCTCATGCATGTCTCCTCATACACCACAGGATTCCGACTAGTAGTGAGTGTGTAATATCGATGGTGGGGAGACTATATCCACTTTAATCAGAGTAATACACCATTGGAAAATAATAAACAACAATTTAATAACATATAACTATAAATAAAATAATACCAAGATCATAAGCTGGCCAATATCGGATATAAAATTCCAAAATGTTCTGTAAATATGCCATTCTAAAGTACGTTCCAAGTGTAAAAATTCAAGCCCAAAAGTAAAGACACTAATTAATACAAAGAGGGTCATGAACCACTTCTAGTTCCATTATCCATGATCTATCTGGACTTATCCATCTATCACAGGGCTTTCTCCTTTATCCTTCCTGAAAAAAATTAAATCTATTCAGGTACCAATCAAACAGCCCGATTAGGGTGTGAGTACAAATTAATAGGCCCCCATCAATGGTGTTTAAAAATAATATCCATTTGATATTGTATTTAAACGACCATTAAGTGTCATTTTCATTGATAATATAGTCATTGAATAGTGATCACATGACCAATATAAATATGGTGTTTTAACATATGAAATTAAAATAGACAAAGGAAGTGATGGCCTCAACCAGTAGGATCATATCCTATGAAGCCCATTTATCATAGATTTCGAGGGAGATAGAATTTCTTAAATTTTCCCTAGACCAATCCCAAGATGAGATCCAACAACATAATCATGAGAGAACCCATTTACTAAATAAGTTCAATCTTATTGAGATCATAGACCAAACCTAGTTCGTTGAACCTCCCCATGAAATTACCACCATCGTGCACCTAACTCTTAGGGGTTAGGAGGTGTATTAATGGTATATGTATTCAGACCCTATAAATATATGTATATGTATTGTTTTGTATAAAATAATAGTGATATTTTTATTATATTTTTGTTACATTATAAATTATTTTAATTGTGATTCAAAAAAACACAAATAGTATTTTTTGAGTAATATTTAAACTCAATGAAATTATTTATTTCTATGAATTAATTTATTGTTTAAATAGAAAAAATATTTTAATATTATTATTAAATAAATTTTATAAAATATTAATGATCCTATAATTTTATGAAGTCAAATGAAATTTTTATAAGGGTTTGAAAAATGTTATTCTCAAACACTCGTTATTTTCGATAAATATCGATTATTATTTAAAAAATTAAAATTCAAATATTTAGAAATTTTTTTACTTAAAATTAATATTATTCTTTCAATCATAATATCAAAATTATTAAATAGTAAATTTTTCATAATTTTCTGAGATAATCGACTTTTTTAGGTAAAAATTAAATATCATATAAATATAATTTTTGTTTTATGACATCATAATTACCCAAATGTAATTTAATAATTACTATATATGAGATACATGACCAAATAAATGTTTTTTCATTAAAATAATCGGCTTTAAATTATATTACATTTATTTTTTAAAGCCATTATGAATCCTCCAAAACCTATAATATATTGTAAGATTTCCAAATCATTTCTTTAAGAGTGTGACTCACCTCTATATAAGAAAGTGAATTATTTTAATAATTTAGGCCATTTGGCCTTATAGTATAATAAAGAAATCCAATTTATTATAAACCATGGGAAAAACAATGTTAGGGTTTGTGGTTTTGGATATTTTATTATGTAGAGTCCAAAACCTAAATAATAAACAAATCCTCTTCTTTTCCTATATAAACACAATCAAGATACAATTTTTATTCAATAAAACTCCTTATAATACATTCATACTTTTCTCTACACTCTATATAATTCTCCCAAGGTTCACCCAAGATCTAAATAATCCCCTCCCAAACTTTGGAAGTCCCACACTCAAGTAATGGATTCTCACCTTTCTCTTCTTCTTTCAATTTAAGAACCTTATTTGAAAATAGCCTTCATAATTTCAATTGGAAATATTTTTATTAATTTTTTATCAATTACATACTTTATAGTTGATTTTATTTTAATTAGATATGATTTATACTCCATCATTTTTTCCCTTACCTAATCCATTACTATGCATAAATTTCATAACACATTTCTCTCTTCTCATTTCCATTCAAAGAATTCATTTATGTTTTGTCTCTTAAATTCAATTTTCATATGTTAAAATATGTTCTTCCATATTAACCTTAAATTACAATTAATGTAAAATTTATTATCTCCCCTTTCCCTCCCAGTAATCCTCTCATGGTCCTTTATGTACATCTGTTACCATGCTAAAATATAGTAAGGATTCATTTCTCTATTCAAGTTCTTCATTACCATATGACTTATATTTACAAATTTTTAATGTTGGGATATACCATTATATGTCTATATTACATCACATTTTATGTCTATGTGATGATATAACCCTTTATATCTCATCAACCCTTTCTTATTAATCATCAAGTGATGTCCTTATGCCACTAAATTCTCATCACAATCTTCCAGGCCAAAATAATTTTTAGGGAATAAAATATCAATTTCCTATTAATGGTGTCCACATTTGTGCACATATACATTTTTATTGGGTAATTAAATATATTTATTTTATACTTATTAATCATGGAATAAATTATTATGATGAATGAATCCATGTTTTAGGATCTATGTGGTACACTTAAGCATGAGAATGAAATGAATATGATGGGTGCACCCAGATGGTGCTCCAATGAATTGGGTAATGTTTAGTATAATGATACATCACATTGGGATAGGGAGTGAAACTCATTACATTATGGTAGTTTTTCGACAATGATGTATTGGTGGTTTTATCCTTTACCTATGTTTATGATTTAGTGTTTTAAGTTGTTTCCACATTTCCCATATTATGATTATCATTCTATATCATGCCTTTTTATTCAGGTTTCTTTTATTCCCCATTGTTATGTCTATGATCCAACATGGATTATCTTATTAATGTTATTCCTTATTTTTAACTTACTAAGATTTTTATCTCACCCATTTATTATTATTTTCCCCATGATATCTCGTGTTGTTTTAAATTCCGTGGAATTTCATAGCATGTTGAAAAAAATTTAATAATGTTGTTGTATAGCATGTTCAATATGTTTTTCCATGTACCTAATTCTCAATGACACTATACTTATTTATCATTTAGGTATCATCAAGTGTAATTATATGTAATAAATCAATAATTGACATGTATTAAAAATAAAGGTTGTTATTTTTGATATCAGATAAAAAGTTTTGTAATTTTTGGGATTAGGATTAGAAAACTCTATCAAAATCCTTAAGGATAAGACTAATTTTATGAAAACAACCCTAACTTTTGTTTAGTATATAGTACGTTTTTTATGAAGAAAAATACATTCATATTAGGATACTATAAGTGGATGCAGTTCTGGAACATATGTTCTTAAGAGAAACAACTCCAACATATTGTTCCGATCCTGATTTGGGGTAACCTGGTACATGAAAATTGTCCTTACTATTCACTTAGTTAGACACTCCAAGGGGACATGATCTAGTAAATTCATAAGCTCATTACAAAAAAATTTTAATGGAATAAAAAATTTCCCATAAAATTTTTTGTTATGAAATAAATCATAGATAACAAATATTGAATCCTAGAAATTCCAAAGTTAAGAAAATAAATCTATATTATAAGTCATCCCTTTAATGATCTTAAATTACCATTTATGTGTTTAATATTTTAAAAAAATATCTTCCCTTAGTCTATTTTGGATGAAGTAAATGAGTATAACCAAAATAAAATAATGAAATGTAGGGTTATCATTTAAATTTTAGTGAGAACAAAATCACTCTCCATGTCATGAATTTATCCCCAATTATATAAAAGTTCAAGGAGGAGGATGAATCTTATTTGGTACCAACATCTTAATAATGGATATTATTTCCATTTTAGTATGTTTATCAAGCCCAAATGATTGATTATAAGTAAAGAACCATCCTTGAGGACATTCCTACTGTGAGGGAATATGATTATGTGTTTCCTCATGATTTTTTTGGTCTTCCTCTTAACCGATAGGTTGAATTTTCAATCAAGGCTATACCTAGGGAATTGAAATTATCTAAGAATATGTATATAATGTTTGTTGGGGGACTTGAGAAGTTAAAGAAACAACTATAAGAGAATCTATATAAGGGTTCATATGACAAATTGATTTACCATGGGGTGCACCAGTCCTCTTCATCAAAAAAAAGGATGGTTCAATGCGCCTTTGAATCGATTATCGTGAGCTCAACAAGATCATGATAAAGAAAAATTATCCTCTTCCTAGTTTTGATGACTTGTTTGATCCACTAAATAATCATCCTTGAGGAAATTTCTGTTATGAGGGAATATGATTATGTGTTTTTTCTTGAATTTTTCGGTCTTCCTCCTAATCGACATGTTGAATTTTCAATCGAGCTTGTACCTAGGGCATTGACATTATATAATAATATGTATAGAATGGTTTATGGGGGACTTGAGGATTTAAAGAAATAACTATAAGAGAATCTATATAAGGGTTCACATTCCAATGTGCATTACCATGGGGTGCACCAATCCTCTTCCTCAAAAATAAGGATGGTTCAATGTGCCTTTGAATAAATTATTGTGAGATCAGCAAGATCATGATAAAAACAATTATCCTATTCCTCATTTTGATGGCTTGTTTGATCATGTATATTAAGAACAATAATTCTCCAAGGTGGATCTTCGGTCAGGATTTTATCATTTAAGGTTGAATAATGAAGATATCTTCAAGTCCACTTTTTGTACAAGATATGGTAACTATGAGTTCATAGTGATACCTTTCAGACTCACTAATTCTCCATCAATATTCATGGACGTGATGAATAGGGTCTTTTGAGATTACCTCAAATAATTTATGGTGGTCTTTATATATGATATTCTAATATAGTCCAAAATCAAGTAGGATCATGAGGAGAATCTAAGTACTGTGATAATGACCCTTCAAAAGGAGAATCCTTGTGCAAAGTATATTAAATGCGAGTTTTGGTTGAAGGAAGTCTCTTTCTTATGGAATGAAATGACAAGAAATGGGATATATGTGGACCATTAAAATATGTAATCAATTGAAGGATAGTTGAGGCCAACATCTGAGACAGATATCTATAGAATCCTTGGGTTAGATGGATATAATTTTTAATTTTTGAAAAAAGTTTGATGATTTTAAATCCCTCTTACCAATATAACTTAAAAAAGAGTAAATTTTTTCTAGACAATAGAATGTGAGGAAAGATTTATGAACTGAAAAAGAGGCTTATCCCTGCACCATTTCTGAAACTACCAAAAAGTGTGGAACTTTTCTATGGTATAAAGTGATTCATTAAATAATGTCTTAGTCTATATATTACTGAAAAATGATAAATTTATAGCTTACGCCTCAAGGCAGTTGAAAATTATGTGAAAAACCATCCCATGTATGATCTAGAGTTTGTAGTTATGATCTTTGCATTGGAAATATGGAGGGATTATATTTAGGGGAGAATTTTTAGATATATACTAATCATATAGTGACCCTAGCCTTTTACATATAACATTACATGATTTTAATCGTAATTATACATCAGAGTAAAATTTAAGGATCGTAAAGTCTAGTATCTTGGAAGACTAGATACATAAAACTGAAAACATGGGACAAAAACACATCATTATATAATCTTCCTAAATAGCACCTAACTTCCTTTGAGACCTAACCTCTGTATAGGGTACCCTAGGGATCACATGAACGAAGGGATGAGCTAAAATCCCAGTAAGGATAAAACATAAGAATAAGGCTTTAGCACATAGGTTAGAGATCACGACATAATGATATAAAAAAGCATGGAACATATGGAACTATAACATATAAACATGGAATCATAAAAAATTAATTCATTGTAAGGTGGAACCAATATAAAACATTCCTTTAGCTTGAGTTAAGGCTAACTGCCAAGACCGTTTCACATGGTAGCACAAACCAAGGCTAACAGTAAAGACAGTTGCACATAACGTCTCATTAGACTCAACATTACCCAATTAAATGGAGCACTATCTAGGTGAATCCATCTTAACATTTCATGAATAGGGTTTCTACATAAATAATTATACATAATCAATCTTACATAATCAAAAGGGTTTCCAATGGAAAGAGTTGGGTACCACAATCATGTAATAAAGCATAACAAATGGACGTATCATAAAAGTGTACATGAAATAAAACAACTAAAATATACCTAGAAATTAATAAGATAAAATAGTCATATATCGTGGTATGTGATTTCAAGTATAAGTGACAACATATAAGAAAATTATATAAGAAATTTTGGCATTAAAACATATTTTTGTAGTTTTAAGGAAAATACTATAGAGTCATTAAAATAGAAAATGGAACAATACATTATATAAAACCATTAATGAACCAAGAAATTTTTTGTAATAAAAAATAATAATATTATAAATACAATTGTGGATTAAAATAGAAGATATTGGAAATCGGGTATGAATTCGAGAAGTTCCCTCAAAACAGGTTTGCTTATCATGTAGTATTGAGGAGGGAATCACTTAAAAACATGTATATCACTAAAAGATAATTATTAAAGGGTCTTGATAAATGAATTTGGTAAATTTACACATAATTTATAGTATTAACATAAAAATATAATATAACTTCATTTGTTAAAAGGAATATAAGGTAATCCGAAGGAACAAAGGGGGTTTTGGTAGAACCCCTTTCAGATTATTGGCATGGTATCAGTTGTACTTAAGAGGGATTGATGATATAGAAAGGGGTTTCTAATCAAATATAAATCATTATGGAAGTATGGTAGTGGTGATAAATCATACCCCCATAATTAGGGAATACACATAAAAGGGCATAACATAGAGGAAATTCTTGAATAAAAGTGAAATAGAGAGGATCCCTTGATTTAAGTCTGATGGTGATTATTGCATAATATTAATGACCTGAATAATCAAATTATGTTCATTAATTAATAAATATAGAACCTATTTTACATTTAAAAGATTTATTAAAACCTCTTTATGTTCATTTTTGACCTTTTTGATTGGTTAAGATGTTCAATTTTATTGTTCGGGTCTGTTTTCTTCGTTGGTTTTAATTATCGGTTCACTTATATTCATGTTCAAATACACACGTATGATGTGATTGGTTGTTCAGAATTTAAATTATATGAAATTAGTGAGAATTTAGAATATTACATGGTTATAAATTCTTTTGGTTATTTGTAGTGAAGGTGAGTCATTATATAAAACACTAATGATGAACGCTTGGATGAATTTGGCGATTTTTCTCACAACTAAATTGTTTTGTATTATTATTCTAGATAATGTATGAATAATTATTCCATAACATGAAATAAGTTAAAATAAATATTTTATTATCTGGTTAAATAATTAAAATGGTTTAATGACTAGTGTAGAATATTTTAATGCAAATTGAAGACCGGTCGTCCTTCAATGTGATAAATCAACACATCACAGATGATATTTTCATTTATATTATAAAAGGAGGGGGGATAGATTATGATAAAATATTCCATTATAATAATATAATTCCATTACATGTATTATACAGTAGTTATAATTACATTTGGGTGAAGAGATTTGAGGAAAGAAAAAAATTTGAAAGAAAATAAAAGAATCGTAAAGAGAAATTTACCTCTTTAGTTTATCTCCTTTGAGAGCCTCTTAAGGGGGGATAATTTGGTCTTATTAGAAGACAAAGGGCTTATGGACTTGGGGAGGATCTTGGGGGATATTTTGGAAACATTTAAGGAAGTAAAAAATGCTTTAAATGATTGAAGTGAAGAGAGGGGGTGTGGGTGGTTTTTATAGTGGAGGGGAGGAGAGTTTTCTTAATATTTCAATCATTCATTTATTATTTTTCTATAAGACAAGCAATGGTAATGAATATTGTGACCAAAAGTAGTAATATGTGCATATTAGTTCGAACTAATGGCCATTTACATCATCCATTACTCAAGAATTATATATAAATTAAGGTTTTAGAATTTATTATGAGTTATTGTATTTTACAATTCATCAAAAATTCAAGTATTTTAGAAAAATCCCAAAAATTCATCCTAACCATTTATCGATGTGTAGAATCCAAAAATGAACTCAATTTTTAATAAATAGTTTTAAAAATATGATAAATTTGATTTTTAATTAAAAACATAATTTACATTGAAAATACAAATTTTAAAACTATAACATATTTTATAATACTTTTACAAATTACATAAGGTCTTATAAAATTATATTTACACCATAAGACATAAAATTATTAATTTATGAACACATTTTAGGAAAATAAATTTTATTTTAAATTAATTAATTAATTATAATTAATTACTTATTATTTAAAAAATACCAATACTTTTACTATGGTCATGTTATCACTAATAAGATACCTAATTTTATTTATACATTCAAAGGCGAGGTAACTATTCTTTTAGATGATTTACTATTCATAAGGGTTATATTAATATTCATAAGGGTATGTTACTATTCATAAGGGTAGGTTACTATACACAAAAAATTATTTTTGTCTTCTCAGACATTAAACATCTTACTTACCGCAGTTGTATATGTCAGATTTTTAAATTTAAATCACAGAAGTGACAGTGTTAGGTTCAAAGGTCACATATTACATAGTAGTTTATTATTTTATGATTTCATGTGATTATATGACATTATTATATGAATGAAATTTCCCTTGATAAAACATTGGATCTTAACATATCACAAGACCCTCAAATATATATTGACACAGAAAGATCATAATATGTTCCAAAAAAGATGGTTAGAGCTCATCAGGGATTACAACTTATCAAACCTACAATCTAGGTAAGTAAAATTAGGTGTAATATTCTATAATTAGAAAATACCCTTTATCTTTATCAATGATTAGAATTGGTAAGGATCCAATCTTCTTTTATTTCTGAAAGATATACATGGGAATCATTAAGAAAGGAATATCATCAATCCTTTCCTAAATGGTTGTTCAACCATACATCGGGGAGAAAATAAAGGATCCTCAAAGAAATGAAGTGAAAATTAAGAAGAAGGTGGAATACTTGAGAAAGGGAAAATATTCAATGTTTAAAATTAAATAAGAAGGAATTGTGAGATTTTGGTCTAGATTATGTGTCCCATCAAATACTAAGTTAAATAAAAAATTGTTGAATGATGCACATAGTTAGAATTTATCCATTCACAAAGGAAGAAAAAAATGTATCAAGATCTCTATAAACACAATTGGTCGTATAATATGAATAACGGGATCACAAAATATACATCAAAGTTCCTTGTATTCTAGTAAGTGAAGTCTAAAAGGTAGAAGTATAATGGGATGATTTAACCATTACCCATATCAACATGGAAATGGGAGGACATCACCAAGGACTTTATCATTGGAATTTTGAAGACATCCAAGGTAAATAATTCTATATGGGTTTTTTTGGATCGTCTTACAATGAGATCTCGCATTATCTCAATTCTAGATGACTTCTCCAAGGATTAGCCTACACAGATATACATCAGATAAGTAGTAAAGTTTTAGGGAGTACCTCAATAAATTATATCTGATTCAGATCCAAGATTCACCTCAATGTTCAATAAAAGTGTAAAACATGCTCTAAACACTAGGCTGGAATTACTTAAGTCTAATCATCCCCAAAATTATGGTTAGTATGAGTGGACTATTAAGACATAGTAATACATTTTGTGGGAAATTTATATGGACTTCAAAGGGGGATGGGATCATCATCTACCTCTGGTAGAGTTGATATACAACAATTGTTTCCACCCGAGTATCCAAAAGGACCCATATGAATCCCATTATGGGAAAAGGTGAAAAAGACTAGAATTTTGGGATGGAGATAGGGAATGAAAACATATAGGTCCCAAAATGGTTAGAGAAATGGTGGATAAGGTTAAGAATATTTAGCGTCACATCAAGGCTGCTCAGAGTCAACAGAAGAGTTATGTTAATAATCATTGATGAGACCTAGAGTTTTTTGTGGGAGACATTTTATTATTTTTTCATATATACATGGGGTAAAATGGTGAAATTTTGAAAGAAGGGAAATCTTATTCTAAGATACATCAGCCCCATTGAGATTCATGAATGCATCAGAGTGATGTCCTATCGACTAGCACTCCCACCGAACCTCCCTCAAGTAATTGATGTATTCCATGTATACCTCTTGAATATGTACATACCAGACCCCTCACATGTACTCAATTTATGGTTAGTACTATTGTATAATGAACCTTCATATAAGGAGTAGTCAGTGAAGATCTTAGATCATAGAGAAAAAGTTCTATGAAATAACACAATGCACTTCGTCAAAGTGTTGTAGGGAAACCAAATGTTTGAAGAAGTAATGTGGAAACAAGAGGAGGTGATGAGGTTGAGTTATAAAGTGGGTAATATTTTAAAGACCCGAACTATTATAAATAAAATTCCCCTTTTAATTCAATTTAATGTCTTAATAAGTAATATGGTTATAGAAAACACATGAATTTTTTTATTATTATTATATCTAATTGGATTTAAATGACCTTAAAGTATCATTGCATTTTATTTTATATTATTTGAATAGTGGTCTCATGATTATTATAAATATAGGGTTTTAACAAATCCAATTGACTCTGAAAAAGGAAGTGATGGCTTCAACTTGTAGGATCATACCCTATAAATCCCATTTATCAATGCTTATGAGAGAGATATAATTTATATTATTTTTCCAAGAACAAAAACAATATTATATTAAACATCTTAATAATGATAGAAACTATTAATGGGAGACATTCAGGCTCATCAAGATGACATCTGAAACCATGTTCACCAAACCGCCCCGTGAAAGTCCCACCTTCACGCACCTTACTCTTAGGTATTATCTTAGTGTGTTAAAAGGATATGTATTGAGACCCTATAAATATTATTATGTACATTATTTTATATATAATAGTTAATATATTTTTATCCTTTTGTTGTTAATTAATATATGTTTTTTATTTCGATTCAATAAAACAAAAATATTATTTTGGGGGTAGTATTCCAACTCAATTAAAGAATTTATTATTATAAATTAAATTATTTTTTAAATAAATAATATTTAAATTATTTTATTAAATAAGTTTCATTAAATATAAATGATCATATAATTTTTTTGAAGTCAAATGTAATTTTCATAAGGGTTTGAAAACTGTTATTGTCAAAAAAACAATTATTTTCAATAAATGTCATTTATTATTTTAAAAATGAAAATTCAGATATTTATGAAATTATTGAGATAAAATTAATATTATTTTTGGAATTAGAATGTCAGAATTTTCCAATAGTGAATTTTTCATAATTTTCTAAGACAGATGAATGTTCGAGTAAAAATTAAATATCATATTGGTATACTTTGTGTTTTATGACATCATAATTACCCAAAAGAGATATAATAATTACTATATATGGAATAAATTAACAAATAAATGTTTCTCATTTAAAATAATTTTATTTTAAGATTATTTTTTTAAGCAATTATGAATCCTCCAAAACCGAAAGAATTTTTTAAGTTTTTAAAATCATTTCTTTAAGAGTGTGACTCACCTCCCCATAAGAAAAGAGATTATTTGAATAATTTAGGCCTTTTTAGTTATAAAATAATAAAAAACACTCTAATTTGGCATAAACCATGGGAAAATCTATTTTTTTTGTTTTTTTTTGATATTTTATTATATAGAGTCCAAAACCTAAATAATAATGAAATATCTATATTTTTCGATATAAACCCGCACAAGATCCCATTTATATTCCCTAAAAAACCATGGATAACATCTATACTCTTCCCTAAACTCTTTATATTCCTTTCATGGTTCCCCCAAGATCTCAATAATATCGTCCCAAGATTTTGGTTTCACACACTCAAGGGATCCTCACCTTCCTCCCCTTCTTTCAATTTGATAACCTTATTTGAAATTAGTCATTATAATTTCTATTGGTTATATTATTATTAATTTTTTATCATTTACTTACTATACAATGTTATGTTATTTTAATGAGATGCCATTTATACTCTCTCATTTTTTCTGCTTACCTAATCCACAAAAATGTTGAAATTTCATATGGTATTTCTCTCTTATCGTTTCCAACCAAGAAATTATTTTATTTTTTGTCTCTTAAATTCCATTTTCATATGTTAAAATATATTATTCCATATTCCACTTAATTTAATTTTAATTTATAAATTATGATTTCCCATCTCCCCCTCATTAACTCTCCCATTATCTATTATGCACACCTGTTAATATGCTGAAATATAGTTAGGATTCTTTTCTCCATTTAAGTTTCTTAATTACCTTACTCCTAATATTTAAAAATTTATAACATTGGGATATACCTTTCCATGTCCCTATTACTAACCATTTGATGTATATGTTATGATATACCCCTTTCTCACCCATGAACCCTTTCTTATGACTCTTTATGTGATGCCGTTATGATGTTGAAATTCACAATGATCTTCCATGTAAAAATAATTGTTTAATCAATACCATACCCAATTCCATTCAAGGGTGTTCATATTTATGAAAATATACTTCTGGATTGGGTACTTACTTATATTTATTCAACACACCTCAATCATGGAATAAATTAGGATGATGAATGAATCCATGTTTTATGATTTTTTTGGCACACTTAAGCATGAGAATGAAATCAATCTGATGGGTGCACCCAGATAGCTCTCCAAAGCATTGGGTAATGTTTAGTATCATGATATGTCATGTTAAGACCGAGAGTTAACCTGATAAATTTATGGGACTTTGTCAACCATGATGTCTTGAAAAGTTTAGCATTTAAATATCTTTATGATTTAGTGTTTTAAGTTGTTGCAACATTTCCCATGTTATGATTATCATGCTATATCATGCCATATAATTCATGTTCCTTTTATTACCTATTCATATGCCTATTTTATAACATGTATTATCATCATCAGGTTATAACTTATTTATTCCCTTAATGGGAATTATATCTCACCCCTTTCTTATGTTTTTACCCAGGATATCCCATACAATTTTAAAATCCATGTAATTTTAGAAGAATGTTATGGAATATTTAATAATGTGGTTGTATCCTATGTGTAAGATGGTATTCCATGTATCTAATTCCAAAATAATCTATAATTATTTATATTTGGGGTTGTATTAAGTGTAATTTTATGTAATAACTCATGAATTAATGTGTAATTAAAATTATAGTTTTTATATAGTCCCTCGAGTTCTTGAGGACACCCAAAATTCGATATCTACTTCAACCGGTGCTGAAATCTGAATCATTTCACCTAGTAAATTCATAAATTCATTATTAAACATGGGATTTCATTATCCATTTCAATTTAATTCATATTATAGATAATTGGAAAAATATTTCATTGCCAACATTTTGGGTCCAGGTCATCATCTAGGACCCCATGGGCTTTTGATGTAGCATACCATGTCCCACACATGAGTATAAATTTATCACTATGATATTTTTATGTATCAAACCTTTCCCCATACAAGAATATCAATTTATTGATATGGTATTTTGAAACAACTATCCTTGTCCCACACATGAATATCACATAATCACATGTATTACAAATTCACGTATATCATATTAATCAATTCAACAGTTAATTAATCATATAAAATCCATTAATTAATTCAAAAATTAATTATTCATGACAATACCTTTAATTAATTCATCAATTAATTGGTCACAACAATTCCATTAATTAATTCACCAATTAATTAATACCATTACTTCCATTTAATATTCTAAAAAATAATTCAACCATTAATTTTTCCGATTTCATTATCACAAAATCTAAATAATTAATTCAAAAATTAGTTATCTAAATTAAAAATTTTCCCAATCTCAACAATTTTAATAAATTAATTCAAAAATTAATTTATATAATTAAATAATCTCAATAAGTCATCATTAATTCAATAATTAATTCTTCCTCAAATCCCAAAATTTCAATATTTCTATAATAAATTCAACAACTACTTATTTAATACACAATTTCCCAATCTCGTAAATTATCATAAATAAACTCACAAATTATTTTATATAATACACAATCACATAATTAATTAATTCACCAAATTAATTAATTTAATTAGGAAATATAATTTGTAAAAAAACTATAGAAATTCCATAATTAAAAACACAGAATTGAAATCATGACTATGGTTTTTCAATAATAGACCACCTACCTTGATTCATTAGCGAGCGATCGCCCAATAGAAATCCCCAAAATTTTAGCAGAACAACGATGTATAATGAGATCCAAATCTAAAACACTAAATAAATATCAAAAACTCAATATAATTCAAATATATATCTATATATAAAATCCTAGATCTAGATCAAATTAAAATAGGGAGAGCAACCCTTTATTGAATGGGAGAAGAAGGGATGAGGAAAAGGAAACCAAGGGGTGAGAAACTCATACCGAGAGGGGTGAAGATATTTTATACGAGTATAGAATCAACAATAATGGAAGTTGAGAGTGATTTTTATTCATTATAGATATTTTGAAATTGTGAATGAACATCAGGGGTCGAATGGGGTTTGATTTGGGTGAGTTTCAGGGGGTTCAAGTAATATTAAAACTAATTTTTTGGTGACTTAAATAGTCACATAGGGGATGTTGGGAAGGGGCGTATGGATTTCCATAATTATCCACTTAAATAATGTTCCATTAATATCTGGGTTCATGGTTACACAAAAGAGGGAATATGGTTTGACAAATAATGTTTCAACCATGCAATTCTCATTTGTCCGGGGTTACACAATTTTCTATGATGGGGAGCACCATTAGGGAAAAAAGTGTGCCAACCCTTCACTGCCTTTATACCTTCCAATTTTCACAAATTTTACCCACAAAATATGAAGTTTATAACAAAAAAAGGTTGCTCAAAAAAGAAAATATGATTACCTGAAACCAAGTATGATAAAACTCTAGGAAATTTCATGATTTTACAATCTCACAACCTTATAACAGCTCATCCTTGAACTACACTCTGAAGAATCTCTAAGATTCTGATTCAAAAATATTAGGCCACTAAGCCCATATATCAGCTTCTCTTTACCATGTATCCTCTTACACATGATCAAGTTCACACAATAAAAAAAATATTAGCATGGTATTTCTTGTAACACATTCTCACTGTGACCCAACACACATATCATATTCTTTTCAAAGGACACATGTATCTCAAGATCAACATCATCTATGTTGATCCCATGATAAGGGTTTCGGTGATACATCCACAGTTTTGATACATTGAAAACATCAGTCATAACACCATATCTTTGTGTAAGATCCAATCGGTACACCATCAGTTCAATTCCCTCTATAAACTCAAACAGTCCAATGAACCTGCTCACTAACTTACCCTATCTCCATATCATGTGGTGACCCAAACTATGTGACACATGAAGGAATACATGACCACCCTTTGTAAACACTAGGAGTCTTAGAATTAGATAAATCTGCAAATTATACCTACTTTGATCTGTATCCATAATTTTCTGAATCAACTGAACCTTCTCTAATGTCTCCTGCACGAGACTCGATCCCAATAAATCTTACATGCCCACCTACATCTAGTATTGGGGTGACATTTATTTCCTACCATAAATATCCTAGTATGGTTCCATATTTATAGTTTCTTGATAACTATTGTTATTGGGAAACTCCACCAAATCTAAGTGATTCTCCCAAGACTCACATAATTCAAGAACAAATGCTCACAACATCTCCTGTAACAACATTATAGTGCGTTCTGACTTCCTATCTATCTATGGGTGAAAACCAATACAAAAAAACATGCATACACATCCAATTATAGAAGAACTACTAGAAGTGTGAAGTAAAACCTAAGTCGTGGTTTCAATTGTTATTCTATTGAACCCAGTGTAGATTGACTACCACCGAATCATACAATTCTCCCAACTAATCCCATTAGATAGTATCTCGAATATGAAAGAAATGTGATACTTTCATCATTCGATCCCAAATCACCGAAATAGAATAATTCATACATGGAATTCTTGGGATACCCACCACAAATTCCATAGTCACATTGTCTCACATCCACTCCAGAATGGGCGATGGTTGTAGCAGACCACCAGGTCATTGACGCTCTACCTTCACCTATTGACAAGTGAAGCATCGTGTCTTGAACCCTATATTTTCCTTTTTTCATACCCTGCCTCCAAAACCATAAAAGTAGTTCAAGATACATTTTTTATACTTGGATGTACCTACCACTTTATATATTGAAATTTCCACATCATCTCATACCGCATACTCATGGTCACAACTTGATTCTTGACATCGATGATCTCTTCCTCATATATGCTCTGGTCTGAAGGTTTTTCCCCGATTTTAAGGATATCCCTAAAGGATATACATTATTTATATCCATACTTCCTGTCTCTAATATATCTCAAAACTGTAAAATCCACTAAAACTTATATGAGAATTATCTTCTCTTAACTCTCATAAATAATAACATGAATCTCAGCTAGAAAAGTCATCATTTTACACTCATCACTAGACTCCTAAATTGCCTGAGTATCTACCTTATTTATTAGAGTGTTGGGAACTATATTTCTATTTCTAGGTATATATTCTAGTTCCAAATAATATGAATTCATATAATCAACCTACCTTTTTTATTAGATATTCAAAACTAATTACGAAAATATATACTCCAAGCTCTTGTGATCTGTATACACAGTAAACTTTTCAACCAACAGATAATGCCACCAAAACATAAAAGCATAAACCACTGCTTCTAACTCAATGATTTTTATAGGGTAGTTCCATTCATGTGGCCTCAACATCCAAGAACCATATTCCCCATCTCAATCCCCTTTCATCGACACTACCCCAATTATGATCCCTTAATCATAACAACAAACATTATACTCCTCACCTATCTCATGTAGGATCATGATTTCTTTCAATGTCAAGCACTTATTTAGGTCCTAGAAGAAATTATCACATGATTCTGACCATTCAAAAGTTATTCCCTTTTTTTCAACCCTATAAGTAGAATTTTCAATCCGGAAAATTCTTGGATGAATCTATGATACCATCCAACCAACCCCAGAAAGCTACAAATATCAAAAATGTTATTAGGCTAATACAAAGATACAGCTATCATAACTGTCTCTCGATATACTTCCACACCTTACTCTAAGATGATGTGGCCCATGAAGTGTACCTGATCAATCCAAAACACACACTTGGATATCTTGGGGTATAGTTGATTCTCTCTCAGTGTACTCATGAAGATGTCAATATGTTGGGAATGATCGTCATGGATCTTGGAGTGCACTAATATTTCATCCACAAAACCCCCTAAGACTAGTCTAGGTACAGAAGGAATATTTTGTTCATAAAGTTCATAAAAACTATAGGTTCATTATTTAATCCAAACAATAATAAGACAAACTCATATAGGTCACACCTAATCATAAAATAAATCCTTGGTATTTTAGAAGTCCCAACTCTAAGCTGATTATACCTTAATCAAAATTTTATCTTCAAAAATAAAAAAAATCTTCTCTCAAATAGTCAAATTGATCATCGAAACACAAAATTGGATATCAGTTTTTCACATTTATCTGGTTAAACTTCCACGAATCAACAAAAAAAAATAGAGTCATGTCAGTGTTCTTTTCAAACAACGCTAGTGAACCCTAAGGCGATGTTCCTGGGAGGATAAATCACTTATCCTCTAACTCCTATAGCTGGTTATTATTATCTTGACGACCAGTAGGAGCCATTATTTATGGTGTAATGGAAACCATCTTATCTCTAGGTATGAGATCATTTATAAATTTCACATCTCTCTCAGTTGTAAGCCTTGAGAAGTTTTCAGGAAACACATCTTAAAACCTATCCTCTATGGGTGGATATACATATTTTTTCATATCTTCTATCATCCAGCAATAGTCATTAAACCTATTCTATGATCTCTACCAGTTTCTAATAAATTGGTACTTATTGGTCTTCCTCGATATCCCACACTCTATTGTCAATATAGATGTCACACTTAAGAGATATAAAATTCACTCTCTATTAGTAAAAACAATGTGGTCTTGGTATGATACTAACTAGTCCATACCCAAAATCAAGTCAAAGCCAAGCTTATCAAGAATATAAAGATCCCATGGAAAATAATACTCCCCAACATTGAAAGAACACCCCTTGCACAAACAGATGTCTCTAGATCATACTCCCAAATGTGTATCTATCATTATTATCCCACTCACAAACACCACTTCTAATCTCAACCCATTAATAGGTTTTAGTGATATTGACTAATGAGAGGAATGAGTATCAAATAAGTGACTATGTAATATAGAATATACTATAATATTTCCCCTCACTATCGATGGTCTAGCCTCTCTATCCACAAGTGTAGGTTTCACCATGTTCAATTGTCCTTCCCCTCTACACTGTGATTCATTCTGGATCCCCTAAGCTATACCACCCTCTTAATATGGTTTATCTTTCCCAGAAGCAACATTTCTACCTCCTCTTCTGCCATGTCTAGTAGAACTCCAAATTCCTAAATGATATGGTGTAGATAATCCCATTCCCACACTCTAGTTCTATATATCTCTTCTGTCATTATTTATCATTTGAAGGTTCCTATAGAACCTCTATTGATTTCTCATCTTACCGTAGGCTCATCACTCTATCATTGGTTGGGAGAACTATCTCTAGATGTTTTATGACTTACCATAATGGTTACAGATCACTCGAACGAGGCCCTTTGTTACTGACCCCTCCATCTAGCAACTTTTCATTCCATTTCTCTGGTTAACATTTATATAATGACATTTCATACTCTCAGAATTCAAACCTTCTAGCCATCCAGTAGGGACCACCATCCCTCTAATGGAATACTCCTTCTGATTCCTCTCATATATGATAACATGATTCACCACCTCTAAAAACTTATCCATCTTAACGATTTTTAACTAGGACTTAATTTCATATTTAATCTCATCCTGAAACTGTTTCACTAAAATAGCGTTATCTTCTAGAAACACTAGAGAAAATAAATGAAAATATATATAGTGACTGGCATCATCCACCATGGACATAGTCCATTGATTCAACTTTTAAACTCTAATGTTCTCTATTACCTCAGATTCTCTAGATAAAAGTGCTCCACGAGCTTCTACTTAAAGTCCTTCCACTATATGGTTATCAGTTGTCCACCAAGATTATGGAGTTTCGACCATTTCTTTGTCAGAATATGTAATGTATAGTTATCTAATTTTAATCTTTTCTCTGAAGGAGTCTCCAAGTGTTCAAGTGTAGTCTTTATAGACTAAATATAGAACTCATCTTTCAATAGTCCACCCTCTATGGTAAAATAAATATGGTTCTACAATAGAAAATTCATCAATAAGGTAAAACATTATTTTTACCACCCTCCCTAAGTAAAATTCAATGAATTGATTTAATTTAGTGATGTTCTCTTATAAATTCTCCCCTACGACCTCAGCCAGCACTATTTGGTGCCTCAGGTTACACCATTGGAGGATCATCCACCACCATGTCCTCTGGTTGTCCTCTTAACAAGAGTAGTCATAGAAACATATCTCTACCATTCCAAACACACATATCATTAAAAATAACAGCACTTTATTATGTTTGAAAAAATGGAAAAAACACTATAAGTCATAACAATTCATTTACCCAATCCCTGCCACAAGGTCAAAACTGAGGCATTATCACTACCCTTAACCATCCTACACCTAGGTTATGGTCGGCATGGGTAAACTCATTCTAATTTTCAAGATTCTAATTAAAACCAATTTTTTCAATTTTTTCATCATTTAAAAAAAAAATAAGTTCATATTAGGCACATTTAAATTTAATCACGCAAGAAAGGAAAAACATTTCATGTTTAACAACTCATCCAAAACTCATTTTCATGTTTGTGCCTAAAATGATGCATGTCACAAAATAATCCTGAGTGCCTAGAATGATGCATGAATACACAAATATCATGCCTTACCAGGCCATGATTCTTATCACAATAAATCTTTAAAATAATAATCACATCACACCCTAAGTACATCATTTAAGGTCAAATAATACTCAACTATAACAAAAAACAGAAATAACAACAATCCCACATAGGGTACTTAGGTTTTCCCCCATACAAGAGTTTGGAACTCCCATGAACGAGCTCGTGTCAAAGGCCCGACTCTCCTTAATATATTATCTACATTTCCAAAATATTAATAAAAAAGAAAAAAAGAAAAGAATACAGAGCTCATGTAACACTTTGTAACATCCTGACCCGGGTGTCACACCCTAATGCCTCGAGTCAGTCGGCCACATGACCTCAAGCACACTTCCATGTACTCTAGAGGCTACCGACGATCAGTGATGGTCTAATATAGATTATTGGTATTCTATATCCTCTTTAATCATAGTAACACATGAGCAAGAAATAAGAAACAATTACTTAATAACATATAACTATAAATAGAACAATACCAAGATTACAAGATAACGACAACTAGAGATAAAATTTCAAAACATGACTGTAAATATTCCATGCTAAATTAAATTCCAAGTCTCAAAATTCAAGACCAAAATTAAAGACATTGATTACTCCCAAGTGGGTCTCTAAGCACATCTTGTTATTTCAACCATGATCTATCCATAACTATCCATCTAGAATATGTCCATTGTCATTATCTTGTCCTACAAACATTAAATTTATTCGGGTACTAATTAGGAAGCCTGAGTAGGGTGTGAGTACAACTATGTAGTCCACTAAAAGTGGTTTAAAAAACTATCTAGTCAATATATTGTATGATGTTTTATAAATAATAAATAAAATCAATACAGTAAATAGTTTACATTTATTTAATTACTATTTATTTCACTACGTAATCCCTCATTTTCTTGAGGACCCCTGAACCTTAATATTTGTTTAGTCCTATTCTATAATCTAAATCATTTACCCTATTCAATTTATAAATTTATTATAACACATGGGATTATATTATCAATTTTAATTCAATTCATATTATGGGTAATTTGATCTATAGTCCAATGCCAAAATTTTGGGTCTAGGTCTCCTTGCTTAGGACCCCGTGGGATTTTGATGCAGTAGACCATGTCCCATATATGGAGATCAATTTATCACTGTGGGATCTTGACGGAGTTGGACTTGTCTGACAAATGAATATAAATTTACCACTAAGGGATTTTAATGCAGCAGACCATGTCCTTCACATGAAAATCACATAATCACATCTATTGAAAATTGACATATATCATATTAATTAATTTAACAATTAATTAATCACAAAAACTAGATTAATTAATTCAATTATTAATTAATCATGACAGTCCCTTAAATTAATTGGTTATAACAATTCCGTTAATTAATTCACCAATTAATTAATCCCATTACATCCATTCAATATTCTAATAATTAATTAAATAATTAATTGTCTTGATTTGATAATCATAAAATCTTAATAATTAATTCCATAATTAATTATCCCAAATAAACAAGGTCATAATCTCAAAAAATATCATAAATTAGTTGAAAAATTAATTTATACAATTAAATAATATTAATAATACATAATTAATTCAACAATTAAGTATTCCTCAAATCCCAAAATTTCAATATTTTATGATAGATTCAATAATTAATTATTTAATCCACAATTTCACAATCTCGTGAATTATCATTAATTATTTCAACAATTAATTTATACAATTCGTGATTTCTTAATCAATTAATTCACCAAATTAATAAATTCAATTTCAGAATATAATGGATAAAAAAACTCTATAAATTCTACAATTACATACACATAATTGAAATCATGACTATGATATTTGAATAATATACCACCAACCTCAATTCATTGTTGAGCGATTCCCAACACAAATCCCCAAAATTTGATCATCACAATGACATAGAACAAAATCTGAATCTAAAACCCTAAATCAAGATTGAACAAATAAAGATCCTTCAAATATAGATCTAGATATATAATACAAGAACTAGATCTTATTAGAATTGGAAGAACCTCCCTTTCTTTAGTAGGAGAATAAGGAAAGAGTAATGGGAAACCAATTGGGATGAGAACATCTTACTAGGACTAGTTTAGATCTTCTACTTGGGCATAGAATCACCAAGAAAAGATGTTATGAGGGATTTGAATTCATCCATGAGGCTCTGAAATCTTGAAATAATGTTATGGGTTTAATGGGGTTTGATTTGGGAGATTTTTAAAGGTTAGGGTAATTTTAAAATAGATTTTTAGGTGACGTAAAAAGTAATGCATGGTTTTCTGGGTAGGGGCATACATTTTTCCTTAACCATATCCATTAATATGGGGGTGCATGGTTACACGTAAGAGGTCGCATGGTTCAAAAAAACGTCTGCCAATTACCCAATTCCCATATGTCTAGGGTTTCCTCGTTTTTTGAGCTAGGTTTTACTCTTTGAAAAAACTGTGTTCCAACTATGAACTTCTCTTCTCCATTCCGATTTTCTCAAATTTTACCCAAAAACTCTTCATGTTATAACCCAAACAAAATGTAATCAAAAAAAGAAAAAATATTACCTGAAAAAAAGTGTGATAAAACTATTGAAAAGGTTGGGATATTATATATATGATAGCTATATATTGTGTAAAATTATATATATTATGGAACCATAATAAAATTAAAATTATTGAAAATAAAAAACCAAAACATATATGAAAAATGAAGCAGTTATTTCTGAAAACATGATTTTAAAAATTAATTAGAAATAAATAGGTAACAAAAGCTCATAAGTAAATCATATATGGTATGATAAATATTTCAATATGGTTTGTGGATATATTTTTAATAAACCTATAACTATTATACAAATTTTTTTAATGTTTGTGAAGAATTTTGAGACTTTAGGTAAGGGATTTCAAGTCTCACATTTATTTTTGGGAGAAGTGTTTCATATTCACCACATGATTCTTTTTTGTGGGTAATATATTTCACCTTTGACATGTTTTTTCATGAATATAAATCATTAAATTATATTTAAAATTTAATTTTATGTTATTATTTTTTGTGTGTTATGATTCAATGGTTACTAATGTGGTAATAGTTTTATGTTACAATCCCTTTGCTTATCAGGATTCTTTATGATCATGCTCCCAATGATACAATCCTAGAATCTATCTCTCAAAAAACTCTTAAATTCTATTTTAACCTATTTATTTATATAAAATACAGATTTTAATTTTATTTTATTCTCTATATGTACTCAATATTATAAAAAATATTTTTAAGTAAAACTCACTTAGTTTCCATCTTTAGTCAAATTTCATTTTTCTTAAATTTCCATGTTTTTTAAAAATTATGTAATGAAATTTTTTATAATTATATATTGTTTTTTCAAATACATTTTTACCCATGTTTTAATTTTAAAAAATGGTTTTAAAGGAATATTATTATTATTTTATAGACAATTATCTTTTGTCTTTTATCGAAAATGTAAACTGGATCTTTTTTAATGTGTATGGAATGAAAGGTATTATCCACCATAATGACCAATAGAGGATTTGAAACGTCCATTAAAATTTTATAAATTTATTTAAATGATAAATTTTTATTTAATAATTGGGAAATTTTTAGATTTAAAATGAATTTTTTAAAAATAGAAAGGTTATTTTTATCAAAAATTTATATTAGTTTTTTTATGGTATATCTATTCATCATCAACAACAACATTTTGTGTTAATTATGTTTTACTAGATAAATAATCTCATTTTACCATAATTTTTTATTTTCTGGATGGATTATGATTATTATGAAGATAATTTTATGTAACTCCTTCCATTTCTATGGTTTATACTATGATGATTTGATGAGATGATTATGAAACCATTTTCATTCTGTCAGTTATGCTTGGATTAAATGTTTAAGAAAGCCATTTATTTTCTATGGGATATTCTATGTTGAGATTTTTTTGAAACCCATTTATTTTTTATGGGTTAGGCTATAATGAAATTTATATGAAACCCATTTATCCTCATGGTTTCTATGATGAAGAATGTATTATGATCTTGTTGAACAAAAATTTATGGATTATGTGATTGGTGGTACCTATGTCATGCTATAATGCATTGGGTAATGATTGTTGTGATATAAGATCAAAGGGGTAAAGGGGGTTATCCTAATCCCAAATAAGGGTACATTAGAGGTTATCTAAAGCCTGACAGAGGGTACACTATAGGTTTTCCCAAGCCCATAAGAGGTAACATGGGAGGTTATCCCATGTCCAAAGCAGGTACATAGGTGGTTATACCAAGACTAAAATTTTATAAATGTCTTGGGGGGTATCCTTGACCTATTATTTTCTATGATTATGTGTATTCTAAGAATCTAGTTTTTATGATAATGTTAGGATCTTATGGATCATGTATTTTATTCCATTATGATTCATTACTTATGAAGTTTCAATATTTATTCCATGACTCATGTTTATGATCTATGATATGTAGGGTATGGTTTCTAAATGTTTTTCTCAATTTATTTTACTCTTATTCCAAATTTATGTTGATATATCTTATTCTTACCCTTATAAGGAATCTTAGCACACCATTTCTTGTGTTTCCTTTTCCTTATTTTTTAAGAAATGATTTATGTATTATTTTTCTAAGAGTGATCCTAATTATGAAGAAAGTGGGAGACTATGTAGTTCACTTATGAACCAGTTATTTTTGTTTCCATTTTTTTAAATTTACTAGACACATGTGATTATAGTGTGGATCATAATGTTAGGTAATTAATATTCATTAATTAAGATCTAATAATTATATATGGTAATTTTTGTTATTTATAATTGGTTTTAGAGAATGGCTTAGTTATGCTTCAAAAATTATGATCATACAACTTTAGTGAGATTCCTAAGGATAACTATAAGGATAATTATAATGATAAGTAAAAGTATAAAAAATTTATTTGAATTTTGGTGAAGGATAGATTGATTTTCTTCCAATAAATTACATCCTTATCTCGATACTACAAGTGGTTGTGGCTCTAACATAATTATATATAGCGATAATAAATTTAAAAAGGGAACATTAAGCTGGACTTGATCATTACCTGGTGCATCCAAATAGACCATTCTGAATACCTAGATTGACACTCTTAGGGGATATGTTTTCTAAATTCATAAAATCTTTGTAAAACATCATGATTTATCTAAATAATGACCATTAATAACCTATGTTAATCCTAATCTGTCAAAAATTTAAAATAATGTTTCATGATCTCAATATCATATAAGTGATTTTTCATGATTATGTGGTTTCTTACTATGATTATTGTTTCTTACACTATGATTTTTGGTTTTATCAAAGGGTTAGAACCCAATGTAACCATGTTAATATTGATTTTAATGGAAAATTCAATAATTTTTTAACTATGAAACCAAATTTTATGGGAGACGAAATGAAAAATATTATTGTCATATAAATAAAACATTCACAATATATGAATAATTTTGACCTTACAAATCATAAAATGAGGGAACAATTTTGTGTTCAGTCCCTCATAAGGTAACATCCACCATTTTTTAGTGGTTCTATTGATCCACTAGTTGTCATGAAATGGATAAATATGATTAAAAAAATATTTGTCATTCTCCAATGTTTATATCCTGAAAATTTCATTTTTGATATCTATCTATTGGAAGGTGACATTGATAAATTGTGGGATCTTATCAATAATATGATTTAATGGGAATAAATCATCTCCATTTAGTGTTATGAGTTTAATATCCAATTCTTCCAGAAGAACATTACTCATATTATTCATATGAAAATAGAGATTGAATTCCTTGATCTAAAATAGAAGGACGATTATTCTATTGGTACCTAGGAGGTAAATTTTACAAGACTTGTGAGGTATTATTTTGGTATTATCATCCAACATAAAATTAAGGTTGATCTTTTATTTAGTGGATTTAAAAAATGTCTCCAAAGGGAATTATCCATAAGATACTTCAGTGGATATGTGTAAATAATATGATGTGATATCAATGTGGAAATTGATATTGAATTTACCCGTAAAAATCATGGTTTTGAAAAGAAAATAATCATTGGATTCGAAGGAAATCCAAAAATATATAGAGAGAAGAAGATGATCCTTCTCTTATTCTCATTGTTTAGAAGGAAATGTGGTATAAATTTCCTTAAGGGTACAAATAAATGATTCAATTATCAAAATGATTCTCATAAAGTGGAAGAATTCCTATGTTATGAGATAAAGAAACCTATGTATGAAAATATAGGGTAAGATCCATAGAATGCACCACAAGTCACACCCAGATTTTCAATTCCATGCTTTGTTTGAAGTTTTCTTTTGGTTCTTAGCCTTATCATCGTTTCCTGGTGTTCCAGGTTTAAATTATTGATGCATCTTGTGTTCTTGATCTTGGAACATAGTCTTGGGGGTCTTCTATGGTACTTAGCCTCATATTTTTTCAAAGGGAAGTTATAAGGATGAGGTGTTTTGAAAACAAATTTGTGACACTCCTAGTGGCACCTCCTGTGGGGTTTGGTGTTCAGGTAAGTACTTTTATCTTTGATTTATCTCAATTATTTAGGGTTTCATCCCCTATCCTTTAGGTTCCTTGTGTCTAGAAGTTAGGTTTTTGAGACTAGGGTTTAACTTTGGGTTTTCTTGGTCCAGTATTTTGATTTTAGGCATGATCTACCTTCATTGAGGTGTAGAGGAGTTGCAATTGAATTTTCTCATAAAGGATTAAAAGTTTTATCAATTTTGGTAGGTGATTCCATGTGTATGAAATCCTTGTGACTTATCCTTCTTTTTTTATAATTTTTCATTTTTATTTCATTTAATTATTTTTTCAAAAAATGGTTTTTGTGGTATTTCTAAAGAAAGTGAATTTATGATCCTTTTTTATTTCAAATTGGAGGTTTTTCATAGAAATATTTTATTAGTTCTTTTCAGGGTTCCCTATAACTGCATAGTTAATTTTATTGAAATGTATTAGGGATGAAAATATTTTTTTTAATTTTTATATCCTTAGTTTTTTGCTATGAAATTTTTTTTAATGATGTGTGTGAAGAATATGAACTTTAAGTGCCATGTCTGTGTGAAAATAGAGGTTTTACAAAGATATCACTTCTTGGTTCATATGAGGATTCCATATAACTGATTTTATGGTTTCATTGAAATGTAGTGGACTGAAATTTTTTGTTTTGGTGACTTATAAGTGTGCACATGGTGTCAAAATTGGGTATTTAAAGGATTTTTTTGTGCAAAACAGTGCGACACTTGAGACATTATGTTGTTAAAAATCAAAATGTTGTGTTGTGTGTTTTAAGTGGTATAAATTATGTATAGATACTATATTATTTGTATGTAACCAGAAGTGGTGTTTTTATATAAAAATTGATGTATGTAGAATTCTGAAATTGTTTGAGCACATAGGGAGAAGCCCAGGTACCTAGGTGGGTGGATATGTACTAGTACGCTAGTGATTCAGATGGGTTTTGTCCCTGTTTCACATAGCATTTTGGAAGAAGACAACTCTAACAAAACTATATGGATGATTTTTTGGGATCAATAGGTTATGGGTTTGTTCCCTACTAGTGGATCGTGCATGGTAAATGACTGTACCATGGATATTTTACACTGAGGTACGAGGTACATAGGGCCCAAGACTATATAGTGCCTAGGGGTGTTCCCGATTTTGGTGCTCATTGTATTTGTTGTATTTACCCTTTAATTGGGGTGGGATTGGATTTAATTTATTGTAGATAACATGTCTTCTTCAAATGTGTTGAAATTATGAATCTTTTATTCTGAAAGATTTTTACAATTGACAGTCGCATTTCATGGAATTTATCACCATTTTTTCTTACATATTAATATTCCATAATTTTTTACCTTGTATTGCATACTCTTTGGAATATTTAGGTGGTGTTAAACTGAGATAAAGATCACACCCTACTTACACCCCTTGGGTGTAACTATACTCAATTATGTTTGACATAGGTAAAGGCAATGCCTCGGGTGAAGGCGGTTTCGGTTGTTAGTCACCTCATATGGTGTGGTGTTGTAGAGATGGCTTGAGGGAGGTTCCTCATACCTTGTAGAGGTTCTTGGGCTGTATAGTTCTGGTTTTTAACCATTTTAATGGTCTTTGAATAATTTTTTTAATTATGTAATTTAGTTCTGAAATTTTGTAAAGTGTATTTTGGTTTGAAAAAATCTGATTTTGTTTATTGGATTTGTTTGTTGTCGTATGTTTATAAACTCATAAAAAATCATTTCTAATTCTTATTTAATGATACTCAGGAACATGTGCTATCCTGTGGGGATTGGGAACGCCCTTCAGGCCTTCTCAAAGGCCAGTTTTGGTGCCGGTTTTGTTGGAGACTAGATTTGGTTCGTGACAAAATGGTATCAGAGGAGGTTTAGGTGAACTCTTTCGGTCATGTTATTCGAGGAATAGTTAGCATAGACCAGATTTTTAATTGTTGGGACTTGATGTTCTGGATATGGGTAGTGTGCTTGGCCATCACACCTCATGATGGGATTTGAGTTTCCATGTTATTTCAGTATTTATCTGAGTCCTGTGGTTTTCTAGGTCTAATGATGATTTGGGAAAATTAAAATAGAGTTAGGTTAATGGTCTCAGTGAGCTCCTAGGACTAGTAAAGCCATGTGATGTTGGGGATATTTTCCTTAAAAAACTCTCTATGACAATGAATTGATTGAAATATGGCCTCCAACTATATTTCAATGTCACCCACCAACACTATTTTCCTCTCGCATTGTCGTGTGTCTCTTTCTTTTGTAATCTTGGAAACTTGGTTATTAAATAAAAAATGAATTTATTTAAAGGAGTGTGAATTTTTGTGAAGTTATTTTTTAGTAATGTGAAAATGTTTTAATTCTGAAAGTATATAAGTGAAATTTTATAATTATTTCAAAAGGGTAAGTTATGTTTTTACACCTCTTTTGAATGTATGAATTATATTAAAGGTGGTTTTGAAAATGTGTTTCCAGTATAATTTTATAAACCATGGAAAAATATTTTGAATTAAATTAAGTGTTCTAGAATTTATATGTGGGATTTGAAGATGGATTTTGACTTGGTAAATACTGATCATTTGAAAAGTTTTATGAATATCTATAGCCTTGTTTTGAAATGAGAAGAGTTGAGTTATTAATTAAATGGAGATTTAGGAAATGGTGTTTTTCATGAAATTAGACGTGTTTTGAAATGGGTTGAAATGTTTTGAAATGGTTTTACAAGGCAAGAAAGTGAGTTTTTATTTAATTATGGGTGATTTTTAAAAAAAAATTTATGATTTAAATTGGTTTTTGATTTTATGGTTAGCAGTTTTGAGAAAGGGAAAGTGTGGTTAAAAAGTTTTTGATTTTCAAAAGAGGGAAGGTTTGCTTTTGGTCTTTGGTTTTATACAGGGAAACCATATGCATGGGTTTATATGGGGATATGTATGGTTAATGGTATGACTAGATGAGTGTCATGATGGATATGAGGTGGGTGCCCGGTGTTGCATGTGAACATGCATTGTAAGGATCATGAGATACCATTGGTAAATGTACAACCCACCAAAACTATTTTTTAGGAATTGTTTTGAAGGAAAGTTTTATGTTTTGATATATGTGGTTGGGAGGTGTGTCTTATGGGTTTTTGGGATTTTTATTGTTGGATATTTTGAGTTCAAGAACCCCTCTTTTTTAAACGATGTTTTGGGTTTTTGTTTCGTCAATAAGTTGAAATGAAGAATTGGATAGTGGTCTCTTTTGAGGTAAATTTTGGGAGGCCAATGTGGTGTCTCCCCTCGTGTGTTTGGTTCAGGTTTGTGGTATGTTGTGACAAAATGAACATATTGGTTGGGTCCTTTGGTTTTCTTGTTGGCTAGAGTACATCCCTATAAAGAGTTAAGGTATGATTCATGTGTGGCCCATGGTAAATCATCATTGGATGATCCTCTAGTTGATCAACATAAGGACATTATTATTGAGATTTGGATATTGAGTTTAACCTTCTTATTTTTCGGTTATGTTGATTTCCGTGTAGTGGTAGAGTGGTTGTGGAAGGTCGAAAGAGACCTTAGTTTCTTATGTTACTTGATTCATCGAAGGTGAAAGTAGTCTGGGGCTGTCAATGTGGATGGTGTCTAAGAGGGACTATGTTTCCTTCATAGTCTCTTCGAAGCAAGAGATCATGTTAAACCACCTGTGTGGGAAATCTAGTAATTAGAGGCTGTTATGTCCACTTTCTAAAATTTTGTGATGTTTAGGGAAGTTTCATAAGGCCCCCCTCAATGTATTTTTTTTATATCAGTTGTAATGGTAATGTTCAGTGATTCCTTGTGATGTTGTGCGCTCATTTGATTGTAAAAGGTGGTGTTTGTGAAATCCTCTGAGAGTCTCTGTTATGTTGGGAGTATGTATCCCTTGCAAAAAATGTAAAAATACTCTGTTTTAAAGGAAGGTGTTTATATGTGTTCTTATCTTCTGGTGTTTCTCACCCAAAGTAATAAGGTGTGATGTGTGTGCATCTTCTAAGCCCTTGTTTCAGGGAAATTTCAGGTTAGTGTAAAGGGAGTTTGGACTTTTTTATTTATTGGAGAACCCATCAGGGATCAGGGAATAATATTAATGAAACTGAAAGGAGAAGTTCCATTTATGGGGTTTCCAAATCCTAACTGTGATGCCAAGTATGCTTCAATCATTTAATCTCCAGCCATAGGTCTTAGAGTGAATCTGGTGTTTAGTCAGGGAAAATACCAGGGTCGTTCAAACCCTTGTACAAATTACTAACTTTAGTATGAGTGATGGGGATAGTTTAAACCTCTGGGTTCATCATCTCTCTTTTTTTCCCCGTTCAATGGAAAGAGGTGGGAGGACCACGTGTCCATGTTATCTCCCAATTTCATTCCTTTCCCCTTTAGTTTCCATTGGGTTTTCAGAGAAAGGTTTGAGATTCGGATAGATAGGTTGAGCACACAGTTTGTGAACGATTAGTAGTGACCATCTTCAAGGAATCCATATAGACAGAATGATTTTCACAGTTTGTGAACGGCTTCCCAAACTGTGCATACTAATCATTCATCCATCCCAACTCTTTAAATTTTGGGGTCATTCAATACCAGCCCATGCGGGTCAGTTAAGATGGTTGGTTCTTCTAGTGGGGAGACCCACTATGAGTTTTACGTATGTTCTCTTATAAAATGTCTAATGTTAGTTTACCCCTTATACTGGGGAAACCGTTCGGGCCTCCCCCAATTGGTGTCCTGATTTTGTATCAGAAAGTAAGTTGTCCCATGTAGTTGGAAATCTGTTTGGGTCACCCCGTATCAATGACCCAGTTTTCTCCTTGGTTTTTTCTTGTTTGGAGGTACTCTCATTCGAGGATATCTAGCCACTAACTTATTACTTGGGTAAATTTGGGATTGGAGCACGCCAATGGTTTTGTTTATGTAATGTTGTGTTAGCATTATTTGAGTTTTTTGTTCATTTCAGGTGGATTTTTTGAGCTTCATATGGTAGTGCTTGAGTTTTTTTATTTTGGTATTTATTTTGAATATTTTTGATCATTTAAGGTAAGTGGGGTAATTTATGGTTGGTGAGAGTATTCTCTTCCTTTTTTGGATCAACATGAGGTGTTTGGACTTTAGAATACAGGTAAAAATGTGAGAAGGGATTCTATCTTGGTCTATCATTTGGTATTTGTTTTTTTTACATTTGGTGTAGTTGAGGCTTTTTGTTTTTGAAAAGAATTATGGTGGAGAGAATTGTCACACCCATATTTTCAATTCCATGCTTTATTTGAAGTTCCCTTTTGGTTCTTAGCCTTATCTTGGTTTCTAGGTGTTCTGGGATTAAATTTTATATAATTCTTTTATTATTTATCTTTGACATTATTCTTGGGGGTATTGTATGGTAAATGGACTCCACATTTTTCAAAGGTAAGGTTTAAGGATGGTGTGTTTTAGAAACGAATTTGTGACACTCCTAGTGGCACCTCTAGTGGGGTATGTTGTTGGGGTGGTTTATACCCTTGAGTTTTATGAGTCTTTGGCTGAAAATATAGTATTTTTTGGGTATTATTTCCCCCAATCCTTGGTCTATATTTTACCCTAGGTTTTCCCTTTCGACCCCCATGAAATTAGAGGAAGAAAAACACTTTTTGGCTAGCTAGAATAGGCCGTATGTTTTGGCCGCACGGTTTACTAAATCATGCAGCCAAACCATGAAAGGTGTCCCGGTCATTAAAAATATTCTTGAAATTACAAGTTTTCCGTCATAGGATTTATCCAAACTCTCCCCTTTCTTCCCCAATTCGACCATTTCATCCATGGAAGCCTCCCAAGCTCCCCAAACCTACCACGGAACTCATTTTTGAATGGGTTCTTGATGGGGAAACATCAAGTTCTCTTCAAGTAAGGATTCTATCTTAGATTTCACTCCATTATTTAGGATTTATTCTATTATAATTGAGGTTCCTTGTGTCCAGTAGGTAGGGTTTTCAACCTAGGGTTTATATTTGGGTTTTCTTGGTCCAATATTTTGATTCTAGTCTTGATCTACCTTCTTTGAGGTGCGGTGGAGGTGCGATTGAATTTTCACACAAAGGATTAAAAGAATTAACAATTTTGGTAGGTTATTTGATGTGTATTAAATACCTATGACTTACCATGTTGTGTTTATAATATTTTCATGTTTATATAAATTAATTATTGGTGAAAAAATTAGTTTTTGTGGTATTTTTATAGACAATAATGTTTAAGTTCCATTTTTATGTGAAATTGGGGGTTTTTCATAGAAATATTTTATTGGTTATTTTAGGGATGCCTTATAACTACATAGTGGATTTTATTAAAATTTACTAGGGCTGAAAATAATTTTTTTAATTTTTATCTCCTTTTTGTTTTTTCTTCAAAAAAAAATTTTAATGATGTTTGTGATTTATATGAACTTTAAGTTCCATGTTTGTGTGAAAATGGAGGTTTTACGATGATATCACTTCTTGGTTCAAATGGGGCTACCCTGTAACTAATTTTTGGGATTCATTGAAAGGTAGTGGGCTTAAATATTTGTTTTTTTACTTATAATTGTGCACATGGTGTTAAAATTTGGGATTTCAATGAGTTTTGTGTGCAAAACAATGTGATATTTGAGAAGTTGTTTTTTTTAAATCAGAATGTTTTTTCTATTTTTTATGTGGTATATAGAGTTTATAGATACTATATTGTTTGTATGTGACCATTAGTGGTGTTTTTATATGAGAAGGGATGTGTGTAGCATGCAGAAATTGTTTGATCACAAATGGGGGAGCTCGGGTACCTAGGTGTGCGGATATGTACTAGTACGCTAGTGATCTGGATGGGTTTTGTCTTTGTTTCACATAGCATTTTGGATAACGAAAACACTAAATAAACTATATAAATGACGTTTGGGGACAAATATGTTATTGTTATATTCCCCAATAGTGGATCATTCATGGTAAAATATTGTGAAATGGATATTTTACACAGAGGTGCGAGGTACATAGGGCCCGAGACTATCTAGTGCCTAGGGGTGTTCCCTATTTAAGTTCCCATTATATTTTCAGTATTTACCCGTGTATTAGGGTGTTTTTGGATGTAAATTATAGTATATAACATGTATTATTCAAATGTGTTAACATTCTTAAAGTTTTATTCTGAAAACTATTTACAATTTAAAGTTTCATTTCTTATAATTTATCACCACTTTTCCTTACATATTAAAACTGCATTCTTTTTCACCTTTTATTGCATACTCTTTGGAATATTTAGGTGTTATCCTACTAGGATTATTATCACATCCTACTTACACTTAGTGGGTGTAATTAGACTCTATTATGTTTGACACAGGTAATGTCAAAGACTTATGTGAAGATGGTTTGGTTTGTTAGTCCCCTCCTATGGTGCAGTGTTGTGGAGATAGCTTGAGGGAGGGGCCTCTTTCAATGTGGTGGTTTTTGGGCTGTCTATTTTTGGGTTTGTAACTTTTTAATGGTATTTGAACAATGTTTTAAATTATGTAATTCAGTTCTTAAATTTTGTAAAGTATAGTTTGGTTTGAAAAATACAGATTTAGTTTATTGGATTTGTTTGTTGTCATATGTTTATAAACAAGGGACAATCGTTCCTAATTCTCATTTTATGATACCCAGTCACTTGTTCCATCCTGTGGGGATCAAGAATTCCTTTAGGGTCTTGTCACGGGCTAGGTTTGGCGCCGGTTTTTATGGAGACCATATTTGGTTCATGACACCACCCACACTCCAGTGCTTCTATTGCAAGGAGTCTAGGTATTACATGAATACATGTTCTAATACTAGGGCTAATGAAGATAATAATTATAAAAAAACATCTGAACATAAATTATAAAGCTAAATCTTATTCAATCATGATAACTGAAGTAAATCATGATAATTAGGGTGCACTTATCCTCTACTCTAAAGTGTGGAATTTCATATTGTCTTTTATATGAATGATCCCTTTGAAAATATTATTATTAATAATTTAGTGAAACTTAATGTGATTATGATCAATGATTATCTCCCTATATATTGATTCTAGAATAATGAAATCACATTTGATATTCAATTGAAGCAAGGATGAACCCAAACTCTAAATGGAAATGTTTTTGTCTAAGATAAGTGATTATTTAAATAATAAAGCGTGAATTATCTTTTGGATGTACATATGTCTCCCTGTAAGACAAAATTAATAGTTATAGATACCATAATGGGTTTATGAGTTTAAATTTAATCACAAGTGCAAAGTCATAGAAACCCATTTTTGGGTTCTATGTGATGGGAGTTTATCATGATTAATTTTATTTTAATATACATTTATAGAAATACAAAACTTTGGTTTTGTATATGTGTTAGTGAAAATTTTTCTAAAAGAAGAATGTATTTACATTTTATAGACCAAAGATTAAAGGTATTGGTAACCTTTAGGGTTTATCTTATCATTAATGTTGAGTTAATTATGTGTTATTAACATTTTGAAATGTTATAAAAATTATATTAATATAGTTTTGGAAAAGGCATAAACCATATATCAGGTGAAAACATGTCACATTTAGAAAGTATATGGGGCTTGAACCCACAAAAGAATGGGGAAAATTGTGTAGCACCTAACACCGGCCTATGTAAAAGAGTTTTTATGGAGGGAAAACATAAAGATAGATATTGTTGATTATATATCTCAATGAATGGTCTGTCAGTGAGTTATGGATAAGTGTAAAAATTATAATGTTATGTTACAACCATTACCTATACCATAATGGAAATGATAAGACACCACTATGGATTTTATCATCAGACTCCCCAAAACATCTATTTTTCATAATTCTATATGGTTTCTATTTGATCATCTGAAGAAGTTGGAACACATCATCACAATCATAGAATATTTCTCTATGAATCATGTTTGAGGTATATAAATTAAGGAAATTGTAATATTTCATAGAGTACCACATTCCACTATATCTGATTAGGATATAACATTTACCTGAATGTTGTGGTGATGTTTTTAGAAAGATAATAATATAGATTTGAGTTTTAGAACTTCATATCATCCAAAAAATATGGTTATTCTAATTGAACAATTCAAATTCTAGATATATATTAAGATAATTTTATATATATTTCTAAGTTTTTTGGTATTTATACCTTCTTATAGTTATGTATTCATACAATAGTAGATTTCACTCGAGCATTTAGATGGATCCTTTTAAATACCTCTATATAAATCAGTTTTTAACACTAATGTACTTATATGATGTTATATAAAGAAACCTATTGGAACATAAGCTAGATAAATAAATAAAAGATAAGTTTACATCCATTAAGAAATGAAAAAGGGTAGCCCAAAGTCAGTAGAAAAGTTTTGATGATAATCATTAGCATGATAAAGAATTTTAATTTAGTAATAAAGATTTTATAAGAATTTATATAGGGAAGAAGGTAATGAAATTTTTAAATAAGTTAAAAATAAACCCTAGGTATATCATTCCCTTTGAAATTCTTGGTTGTGTTGGGATAGTATCTTATTAATTATAGATTCCACCGAACCTCTCTCAAGGCCATGATGTTTTCCACGTATCTCTCATGAGGAAGTACATGTCTGACCTTTCACATGTAATGAAAGCATAGTTCACAACATTGGAGAAATACCATTCTTATGAGGTACAACTGATGGATATTATGTATCATAGAAAGTTTTATTATGTAATACCCCTCAACTAATCAATGTTTTGTGGAAAACCAACCAATTTTAATGGCAACCTGAGGATATGATAAGGTAGAAGTATCGTCATTTTTTGTATCACAGTGATAAATTTTGATCTAAAATTTAACGTTAAATGATGTAGAATGAAAAACCATTAGTTTTAAGATAATTTTTTTCCAATATATTTAATTTCTTTGATAGTATGTGTTACACACAAAAGAAAGTTTTAACATACCATAATATATTATTAATATTATTATTTACACATGACTATTATAACATAACCACTAAATTTGGTGTTATAAATAGAAATAACTAAATTTTTAAAAATAATTATAAATTATTTATATAATGAATTATATTTATAAATAAGTACTTTAGGTTTAAGTAAAGGATTTATATGCTTTGAAAATATTTTTTTCTCAAACATATTTTCTGAAAAATAAGAAAATTAATTTTTGACACTTTTCAAAAATTTATTTAAAACAATTATCATTATTTTTTTAATTAACATGTAAAAATTATCATAGAGTTAATTTTTAAAAAAAAGATTTGGAAATATTAATTTCTCGACGAATAGTAAAAATAATTTTTTTTAAACTGTCTTTTTGTTTGAAGAATTAAAAAATTTACATATTGTTTAAAAAAATTTACCAATAAAAATAGTTTAATTAATTTATAGCTAACCAATTTAGATAATTTTAATTAATTTCATATTGAATTTTTATGTTAAAACATTCTCGACATATGAAACAATTTTCCTTGAAAATTTTATTTTTCGTCATGTTTACAAGTTTAATTTTCGAATAAGTTTTCCAATTTTGTGAATGGAATTCAGAAAAATAGATTACGTATTTTTAATCATTATAATTAGTATTATAAAATAATATAAAAAATTATTTGTCAAAATTATTAGTGAAAATAGTAAAAATTAATTACCAAAATTAAGGATAAAACTGGTTTATTGGGGGTTAAACTAAAAAATATAAGGGGTAAAATAACCTAAAAACAAGTAAAAATCCCATTTCCTAGTCATATATAAATATTATCTCATATTCTTGTCTTGAATTATCCATTTTGGATCCATTTTTCATGTTTAAAATATTGGTACACCTTTTTATTTTAAATCATTCCAAGTGTGTCATTTCCCCCACTTATAAAATAGAACTGCATCTACCCTCCTCTTCAAACTTCCAAACCCCTTTGGATTTTTAAATAACTACACCAGCCCATTCCTTAATTCCATAATCAAATACTATAGGGATTATGTTGATTATTAAACCCACTTATGATGGGATTTGGTGTAAACCAGAAGGAGTTCATTGAAGAAGAGGTTTATTCCTTAACCATGAATTTTGATTTTATTTCATCCTCTATCTTCTTATAATATTCATAAAACATTATGATATAATAAAATAATTCTATAAAATATATTTATACCTAATTATGTTAATTTAATGACATAAAACTATCTCTTCTTCCATTCAGTGGGAAACAAACCCATCAATCGTGTATATGGAAGACAACAGCCTCATGATCCGGGGTAATTTTTTTCCGTAACTACCTAAAAAATATATATAAAATGTTTGATTTGGTGTTTAAATATTATATTTATGACATAATTATACTTCTTCAATTTTAATATCAAATATATCATCTTAATTTCTATTCATTGGGAATACGATAATGTCGCTCATGTGTATAACAGACTACCGCATTACGAAGCGATATGATTCGTTTTTCAATTAAAAATTACATGGATGGTAATAAGGATAAATTTTATGAATAAATTTTATATATTTGAAATAATAGTGAATTTATAAAATTGATATATTCTTTTCCTTCCTTTCATTTCCTCCTATGAGAAAATAAAAACTTCATTAATGCGTGTGTACAACCTATCGTCTCTATGAATGGTGTAATTAATTTTCCTATTTATAGATTTTATAGATAACTATAAATAAATTTATAATGTATATATATTATATTTATATCATTTTTAACATTATGTATATGATATATCAATAATTAATGTAAAATTAATAAAAATACCAAACTAAAACACACATGAAAAACAAATCAATTATTACTCGAACCATGATTTTAACAAATAATTGTTAATAAAATGGTAATAAAAGGTAATTATTAAATTTTATATGATATAATATATATTATTATGGTTCTTTAATAAATTTATAATAATCATATGTTTATTATATTGGATTATTGAACATGTGAAATGAATGTTGAGACTTGAGGTAAGGGATTTCTAATCTCTCTTTTATTTCTCAGATATATATTGCATATGCACCACTTGTTTATTTTATATAGTGTATATACTTATCCTTTGACATGTTACATCTTGAATATAATTATTTTAATGATATTTAATATTTCATCTGATTTTATTCCTTCATGGTTATTATGATTCAGTGGTTATCCAAGTGGTAAGAGTTTTATTATATAATCCCATTATTTATCAGGATCGATTATGATTTTTATTATGATGATGAAATATTTTGATCTATCACTCAATAAAGTCATTAATTTTATTATCCTAAATTTCATTATTTAAATTAAATTTTTTCCATTCATTTTCCTCTATTTATGTACTCAATATTAAAAAATATTTTTTTTAGGAATAGTCAATTTATTTCTCTCTTTGGTGATAAATCTTTTTTCTTCCATCTATATGTTTTATAAAAATATTTAAAGATATTTTTTAACAATCTGAAAAGATTATTTAAATATATTTTTACCAGTTTTTTACTTTTAAAAAAAAATTAAAGGAATATTATTTTCATTTTCCAAAGATGTCCCATTTGTATTTTACACAAAATGTGAAAGAAATATCTTTTTTAATGTGTATAGAATGAATAGTATATTCAACTATTGTGAACACAAAATAATTTAAAGCATTATTTAAACTTTTAAAAATTTATTTGAAAATAAAAAAAATTCTTTAATAGATGGGATGATTTTTATTTTAATGTGGTGTTTTTAAATTGGAATGTATATTTTTTTCAACAATGTTTTAATGGAATTTTTAAGGAATTTTTATTCCTCGATGACAAAAACCTTTGGTGTTTCTTATGATATACTAGGGATATAATCTAATTATACCATTATTATTATTTCATAGTATTATTTATGATTATAATGAAGATATTTTTATGGAACTAGTTCTTTTTCCATAGGTTATGCAATTATGAGTTAATGAGATTATTACAATACTCATTTCCTTTCTATAGGTTAATCTATGATGAAATGTTTCGAAACCAATTTATCTTACATGGGTATTGATATGATTAAATGATTATGAAACCCATTTATTTTATATGGGTTATGTTATGATGAATTTTTTTTAAAATCCATTTATTTTTATGGGTTCTAATATGATGAATGTTTTGTGATAATATTCTAGAAAAATGTTTAGATCATGTGACAGTTGGGACCTATAACTCCAAAAAATAAATTATGTAATGACTATTGTTCTATGATCTCAAAGGGTACATGGGAGGTTATCCCAATCCTGAAAAAGGGTACATGGGAGGTTATCCTAATCCTGAAAATGGGTACATGGGAGGTTATCCCAATCCAAATGTATGTACAAAGGTGGTTATCCTAAACCTAACTTGTTATGATTTTCATGGTGGGTATCCTTGAAAAAATATTTTCTATTATTATTTGTATTCCAAAAATCTGTGTACTATTCCAATGTTATTGTCACAACCCATTCTAGTGAGGCCCGATCCGTAACTCCCCAAGCCTACCTCCAATAGGCCAGGGGATGGTGACAACCACCAAGTAGGCATGCTACTAACATGGGAGGCATTTCCTATAAACCTATACACACACACACACATCTCTAAGCCCAAAAAGCTAAAAAGTAAAATCTACTAAAAATGGAAATGCTTTCATACACTAAAATCCCAACCAATAGAGTATAACAGGAAAGTAAAGTAATGTAATGCAAAACCCTAATCCATAAGTACAAGCCCACCAAAAGAAAGTCTACAAAAAAGTACGACATGTAAAGAAACATACTAGGACTATAATCCATTGTCGTAGGAACACACCTCGGTCTGCCTGATATCACTGAGCACCATCCGGTCCTGGTCCACCTAGAATCCTGTCAAAGGCTTGCTCGTATGCAAAAGACACGACACGTGCGGGCAAAGACCGTACAGGTGTGAGTATAACAATACACATTTGGACACCCCGAAACCAAAAGAGAATACAACAAGGGAAATACCACAAAAAAAAAAGATACAATCAGCTCGACACAGTATATGTTTACAGAACATATAACAAGAATATCCAGATATACTCATACATGGCCGACCATCACAAAACCACCAGTAATATCTAGCTCGAATATTCTACTAAGCACGTAACAAAAAGAACACACTCTTAGGTCTGAAGAGACAGATACGAAGTACTCATTCTGGGAGAACACACTCCACAAGTACTTGAGAATACGATGCTCAGATGAGGATCACAACCACTAGCTATGAGGTGATTCCAACAACTCAGTCTGAACTAATCCACTAAGCAGAGGATTGGAACCCGGGTGAAGTAGGTCATGTAGATACCGAGAACTCTACCTAGGGTACCCAGAAGGAATATAGGATCAGGCTCTAACTCTCATATAGGGGATTCCAACAACTCTATTCAGAAAGTCCTGCTGAAGGGATCGTATTCCTATACGTAGGAAATGATACTAGAAACCTTTAGGGGAAAGACCAAGGGTACCAACCCTAAGGGAGTTAGTCCAAGTCACAAAAGACCAATAGCTTAAGACATGTGGAATAGGGTACACGATGTGTATTAGGGTTACAAGCTATGTTCCTTGACTCTGGGTAATTCCCGTGTAAACAGCCTGTGTCATCCATCCAAGCTGTGTAAAACTCAACTACACAACATGTAGTAGGATCACACACCATGTTCCTTGACTTCGGGTACTTCCCGTGTAAATAGCTCATGTCATTGGGCCTTTCATATAAAAAGAAACTACATGGTGTTTAATAAGATTACACATTGTGTCCAAGGACCTGGGGTTCATTCCGTGTATGCTAACCATGTGCCCATACATGGCCTATGTCCATGTCTCCTGCTCATATTCCAGTGCATAGGGTACCCTGTGCATCTTTCTGGGGAAGGGTATACACATTGTGTCCTTGGCTGTGTACCCAACCTGTGTCCATGTACTCTCGGAGTACACGCTAGGTGGATCACCAATGAAAACACTCCGTGTAGCCCATACTACACGCCATGTAGTTGGAAGATTTACAGAACCATCGTCTTCCTCCTTGCGCCTCATCTGATCTTCCGGTTTCCATTTCCATGGTCCTTTTTCCGCGAAACTCAAGATCGGGGGTCACCTCATCATCGTGATGCCGAATTCGTGGGTTTTGAGCCTTCAATCATCTCCGAAATCCGATTCTGGTCACCTATGATAGAATCATTCGAAGAACGATAACTACCGATCTGCTTCAATCCATCCATCGAAGTCGCTGTCGCACCGCCATGGGGTTGTTCCTATGCATGATCTTCAATTTGGGATCGTTGCGTCGTGCAATAGATGCGTAACTATCCGTCGTTCATACCTCCATGAAGAACGCATAGAACGCACATGAAGAACGCAAGGAAAGAATCACAAAATCAAACCAGAGGGACGAACCTCGATCTTTGTTCATGATGATCTGGGTTCGTCGCCATTAGATCAAAACCAAAATAATCAACATATTATAATTACGAGCATTGGATCTCACGATAAAACCCCAAATCATACCCACCCGCAAAACGATCGATCTTTGGGCTAATAGGTTCACAGATTAGTCCACATTCATTGTAGGAATCATGAATGGGGAAGGAATCACAAAGAGATCAAACACTCTACCTGGGTCCGTGGAGTTCATTGGCGAATATCCAGTCATCGCGTCGTCTTCCCCGGTGAAATTCATCAAGAACGTCGTCACCGTGTGGGGGGTTTCCTCCGGAGCCTCCAGAGCCTCCAAGGGTTGTAGGGTTATGAGGTCTGTAACCCTGGACCCCTGCGCAAACCTATATTTAAAAAGATAAAATATATCCACTACAACAAGATTTAATAAAATATTTTATTACAATTACGTCCAAAAATTAGATTTCACCTCCAACCTGTGTCGTCCAATGTTAGGCCTCACCTAGGGTAAATTCACTGCTCTGAACGCAGTCGTGCCCTCAGATTTCTGATTCGAGCACCCGTTTAGTAGTTATTCCACTTTTTTTTGGAAAACCATATCCGCGCATTATTTAATTATTTAATTAAATTCAAACATTTGTTCTGGGCTCCACGGGCCTCGGAACTGCATGCCTTCTCAAATACTGGTCTCAAAAGAAATCCCATATAATATCAAAAATAAAATATGGAGAAATCCAAGACATTAAATCACATCCACCTTAGGGCTTTATGTCCCCGAAAAGCCAAAATAAAGGCTACTCAAAAAGATGTGGGTACGACACACGAATCTGAGCCTCCCACTCCCATGTGCTCTCCTGGTGATTCTCGTGCTACCACCAGACACGAACTAAGGGAATAGCTCGCCCACGAAGGATCTTCTCCTGCCGATGTTCGATCTCCACTGGGTACTCAGCAAAGGTCACTCCATCATCGATGTCCAGCTCGCCCCAGTCGATAACGTGTGTTGGGTCATGCACGTACCTCCACTGCTGCGACGCATGGAAGACATTGTGTACCCTGTCTTTTTATAGAGGTAGATCCAGACGGTATGCCACCTCACCAACTCTACTCAAGATCTGAAAAGGTCTGATGAACCTCAGATACATCTTGTCGCCTCAGCCAAATCTCTATAGTCCTCGTCGAGGCGAGACCCGAAAGAACATAAGGTCTCCCTCCTTGAACTCCAATGGACACCATATTCTGTCGGTATAATACTTTTTCGGACTTTGTACAGTCTTCATCCACTCCTGGATGACCTGCACCTTCTCTGTAGTAGCTCGCACCATCTCTGGGCCCATGAGTGCTGACTCTCCTGGGTCAGTCCAACAAAGTGGTGACCTGCAAGGTCGCCCGTACAAATCATTGAATGGTGCCATAAAATAGTGGAATGATAAATGTTTTTATAAGAAAATATTACCAGTGGTAGGTGATCGTCCTAGCTACGACCGAAGTCAAGTATGCAATCTCATAGCATATCCTCCCGAACATGGATGGTCCGCTCTGTCTGTCCATCAGTCTGAGGATGAAACACTGTGCTGAAGCATAACTGAGTCCCAAAAGCTTCCTACAATCCCTTCCACAACCGGGATGTGAAATGAGCATCACGATATGAGATGATCGTGGATGTCACTCCATGAATTCAAACTATATCCTACACGTAGAGGCATCCCAAACACTCTACTGAACTCTGTTCCCATATGGATAGGAAGTGGGCTGACTTAGTGAGTCGGTCAACGATCACCCAAATGGCATCATATCCCCTGGACGTACATGGTAAACCCATCATGAAGTCCATGGATATCCCATCCCACTTCCACTCTGGCACCTTGAGGGGTTGAGTCAAACCCGTTGGAACCTGGTGCTCAGCCTTTACTTGCTGACAAGTAAAGCACCAAGAAACAAACTCTGCCACATTCTTCTTCATTTCTGGCCACCAGAATAGACATCGAAGGTCCGAGTACATATTTGTCATGCATGGATGCACCGCTAAAGGATATGTATGGAACTCTCTCAGAACCTCCTTCCGCAACATCACTGTTACTATTGTGCGCCCTCTAAAAAACAATGTGCTCCCCACCTCTTGAATATCCGTCGGCAGCATCACCTACGGATATCTGAGCATGTAGAGTCTCACAGCTAGCATCTTTGAGTTGTGCTTACCTTAATCGCTATAATATTGGAGGGGTAACAACCATCGACTGAAGGTAAGCTCCCTCATCTCTATCCACAAAGGATAACTGTAAATAGGCCAAATTCCTTGTCTCATCATCCAGCAAATACGAACTGGATTTCTTGCTGAGAGCATCTGCCACAACGTTCCCCTTCCCAAGAGTATAAATGATCTCAAAGTCATAATCCTGGAGGAACTCAAGCCACCGCCTCTATCTCAAATTTAGATCCTTCTGAGAAAAGATATATCTAAGACTCTTGTGATCAGAGTAGATGATAAACCGCTCACCCATCAGGTAGTGCCGCCAAATCTTCAATGCGAAGACTACCGCTGTCAACTCAAATCATGGGTCACGTAGTTCTGCTTCTGTGGCCTCAAATGACGTGAGCCATAGGCAATCACCACTTTCCTCTACATCAGGAAACAACCAAGACTGGTTCTTGATGCATCACAGAACACTACGTACTTGACACCCTCTTCTGGTAGTCTCAAGATAGGGGCGCTCGTCAGACTCTGTCTCAACTGCTGAAAAGCCTACTGGCATCTCTCGGTCCACATAAAAGGCTTCCCCTTTCGTGTCAAAGCTGTAATGGGTGATGAAATCCTGGGAAAATCAAGAATGAATCTTCGATAGTATCCTTCCAACCCAAGGAAACTCCGCACCTCCGTCAAACTTCGGGGTGGATCTCATGCTAACAATGCCTCTACCTTGGCTGGGTCCACTAATACACCATCTGCTAAGATAATGTGTCCCAGAAAGTGGACCTCTTGTATCCAGAATTGACACTTTGAAAGTTTCATGTACAACTGGTGCTCTCAGAGTGTGTCCAGAACTATCCTTAGGTGCCTCGCATGATCCTCCACGAACGTAGAGTACACAAGTATATCATCGATGAAGACCACTACAAACTGATCTAGATTCGGCTGAAAGATTTGGTTCAAGAGTCCCATAAACATTGTCGGGGCATTTGTCACACTGAAGGGAATCAAAAATTACTCATAGTGACCGTAGAGACATCTAAAAGTCTTCTTCGGTATATCCTCATCTCATACTTGCAACTGGTGATAGATTGATCGTAGATCAACCTTTGAGATCCATTGTTCCCCTCTTAACTGGTCGAAGAGGTCATCAATTCTCAGTAGTGGATACCAGTTATTCACGATAACCTAATTCAAGCTCCGGTAATCAACACATAGCCTCAAGCTCCTATCTGCCTTCTTGGAAAACAACACTGGGCCCGACCAGGGTAAAACACTGGGTCTCACGAAGCCTTTCCTTTTCAAGTCTTCCAACAGCACACTTAGCTCACGAATCTCTACAGGAGACATCTAATATGCTGATGCTGATATCAGTGTTGTCCCGAGTTGCAACTCAATACTGAAATCTATCTCTCGATAGGGAGGTAGTCCAGGGACATCCTCCGAAAAGACTTCCTTGTACTCAGCCACTACTGCTAGAAACTGGAAACTTGTAACGTCTATTGCGCCAATGGCTAGACTATCCAACTAATTTGAAATCGGTTGTACCTTCCTACGCACGATTCCATCCTGCACTGCCTGGGTCTCCTTTTCACCAATTAAGGAGAACCTCGTTCCATCACTGCGGACACACCGCACCCTTCGCCTAAAACAGTCAATCTGGGCATGAACATTGGAGAGCCAATCCATACCAAGAATGAAATCATAAGGCCTCAACGCTACCACCAAAAGGTTCCAACCAAAACTCTCACCTCCAAGGGTCAGGTCACACTTTCTGCAAAGGTTTGTTATCTCTGAATCTTCTCCAGTCGATGTTTCTAAGCATAAGGGTCGAGTCAATAGCTCACCTGGAATATCTAGGTCTTGAACAAGAAAAGAATACCGAAAAGAATTACTAGTAAATGTGTCTATCAGTATGGAATCCAATGTAGAAAATAAATAGATTGTTACTCTAATCATTCCAAGAGTAACCGAGTCATAATCCTCTACTACCTGCAGCTACCCTTGCCTCTGTCCACCAGCTCCCTGAGAAAGGGGTGCACCTCTTGGGGGTGGTGGTGGTGAAAGGTCAAAACACCGACCACCTCCAGCTACTCTCCCAGCTCATCTACCATGCCCCCCCCCCCATGAATCTGTCTGATCCACACGTTGCCTCTGCCTCTGTGGTCCATCCACCGTTCCCATGTTAGTAGTAAGGCGGGTAGGAAAATCTTGAGAAAGATGCCCTCTTCCGTCACATTAGTATAATCACCTCTCTCGAGGCTAGCTGGTTGTGCCCTGTGAACCATGTACGGCAGATCCTCTGTCCTAGGATCTCCTCTAAAAACTTCTCTCACACCTGGGTCCCTGAAGTCTGCTCCCTTCTACCGAGGTCTCTGCTCTAGCTCGCTCACTGCCAACAACTTCCGGTTGTCTCTGCTCTTCCAAGAAGCTCTCGATCACCAAAGCCCGCTCGAGCACCCCAGCATAAGTAGGAATGCTCATAGGGATGATGCTAGCTCAGATGTCTCTGTTCATGCCCCGCTAAAAATTAAAAGCTCTGAAGTACTGATCCATTACCATATCCATCGAGTACCGTGAGAGGTTGGTAAACCTTCATGAATAGTCAGCCACCATCATGGTTCCCTTATTGGGATGAAAAGGCTCATGTATACATACTGATCTCAAGGTAACTGGTGAAAACTTCTCTTTGAAGAGATGCTCAAACTCTGACCACGCAAGAGTCAGCACGTTGTGAGTCTGGATTACCAAACTCCACCATCGTCCTTCCGAGCCCTGCAGAAGGCTCGCTACCAAGATCACCATCTGATCTCCTAGTGTCCTAACCAAACAGAAGACTATGTTCACTGCCTCAAGCCAGTCCTCTACTGCCTGAGGGTCAGGCTCTCCATGAAACTTGAGGGGTATTTGTCTCTGAAACTCATGGAGTCTACTCAGCTTGCGCTCCTCCTCTACTGGTACAACAAGAAATAAACACTGCTCCACAGGTGGTGGAATAACTGGCACACCTTCCGATGGTAAAACTAGAGGATCTGGTCCCTGTATCGAAGCTTCATCACTGAGGAGGTCATCCTCGTGATCAAGCTACTGGATCCTATCGGGTGCACGTTGCGGAGGCATCCTGTGAAGAAACAAGATGTATCTCAGTCAGTGAGTATATCTAGAGAGCAGACTCAATAAGGACATGGAAACCACAACTGATTCCTATATGATTCATGTACCATTATTTTCCCCTACAACTAGTGTTCTCATGTTCCGAGTCGAAAAGAAAGTTAACAGAGTCCTGGTGTATGGATACGTCGGTCGCCCGCACCAACACTGGGGTCCCTGGCCTACAATCTGAACTCAAAACACTAAACGCTATTGCCCCAAACCAACTCACAGACTCTCGGTCCTAAGGTAGAACCTACCACCTCTGATACCACTCTGTCATGACCCATCCCAGTGGGGCCCGAGCCACAACTTCCCAAGACCACCTCTAATAGGCCAGGGGCTGGTGACTAGCACCGAGTAAGCATGCTACTAACATGGGAGTCATTTCCTATAAACATGTACACACGCACACACATCTCCAAATCTACAAATATGAAAAGTAAAAAACTACTAAAAATTGAAATTCATGCATACACTAAAATCCAAACCAACAGAGTATGACAGGAAAGTAAAGTACAACAATGTAAAACCTTGGGCCAAAAGTACAAGCCCGCCATAAGAAAGTCTACAACAAAGTACGACCTGTAAAGAAAGGTACTAGGACTGCAATCTGTAGCCGTAGGAACACACCTCAGCCTGTATGATATCACTGAGCACCGCCTGGTCCTGGTCCACCTAGAATCCTGTCAAAGGCTCGCTCGTCTGCACAAGACACGACATATGCGGGCAAAGCCCGTGCACGGGTGAGTATAACAATACCCAGTAGGACACCCCAAAACCAAAAGGGAATACAACAAGGGAAATACCACAAAGGAATGATACATTCAGCTCTACACAGTATATGTTTATAGAATATATAACAAGAATATCCATATATACTCATACATAATCATCCATCACGAAACCACCACTAAGATACAACTCGAAGATTCCACTAAGCACGTAACAAGGAGAACACACTCCTAGGATTTAAGAGAGAGATATGACGTAATTTTTCTTGGAGAACACACTCCACAAGTGGTTGAGAATATGATGCCCAGATGAGGATCACAACCACTAGCTATGGGGTGATTCCAACAACTCAGTCTAAACTAATATGCTAAGTAGATGATCAGTACCTGGGTGAAGTAGGCCACGTCGATACCAAGAACTCTACCTAGGGTACCAGGAAGGAATAGAGGATCCGGATCTAAGTCTCATAGAGGGGATTCCAAAAACTCTATTCAGGAAGTCCTGGTGAAGGGATTGTATTCCTATATGTATGAAATGATACCAGAAAACTTCAGGGGAAAGACCAAGGGTACAAACCCTAAGGGAGCTAGTCCAAGTCATGGAAGAAAAATGGCTCAATCCATGTTGAATAGGTTACATGGCATGAAGTAGGGTTACACATCATGTTCCTTGACTCTGGGTACTGCACATGTAAACGGCCCATGTCATTCATCCAAGCTGTGTAAAACTCAACTACACAGCATGTAATAGGATCACACGTCGTGTTCCTTGATTCTGGGTACTGCACCTATAAAAGGCTTGTGTCATTGGGCTTTCTATAAAAAAAGAAACTACACGGTGTGTAATAGGATTACATGTCATGTCTGAGCACCTAGGGTTCACTCCGTGTACGCTTTCCATGTGGCCGTACATGGTCTCTGTCCGTGTCTCCTACCTATGTACCAGTACACGAGGTACCCCGTGTATCTGGCCGGGGAAGGGTATACACACCGTGTCCTTGACCTTGTACCCAACCCATGTCTGTGTACTCCTAGAGTACACGCCAGGTGGCCCACCGATTAACACATGTCGTGTAGCCCATACTACACGCCATGTGGTCGGGAAGTTTCCAGAACCGTCGTCCCCCTCCTCGCGCCTCGACTGATCATCCGGTTTCCATTTTCATGGTCCGTTTACCACGAAACTCAAGATCGGGTGTCACCTCGTCATCATGATGCCGAACCCATGGTTTTCGGGCCTTTGATCAGCTTTGAAATCCAATTCTGATCACCCGTGCGGGAATCGTTTGAAGAAATTATCTTCCAATCCACTTCGATCTGTCTTCTGAAACCGTTGTCGTACCTCCGTGGGGTTGTTCCGATGCTAGATCTTCAATTTGGGATCGTTGTGTCATGCAACGGATGCGCAATGATCTGTCGTTCATACCTTTGCGAAGAATGTGTAGAACACACACGAAGAAGGCGAAGAAAGAATCTTAAAATTAAACAGGAGGGATGAACCTCGATTATTGTTCATGAAAATCTGAGTTCATCTTCGTTAGATGAAAACCAAAATAATCAACAGATTATAATTATGAGCATTGGATCTCAGGATAAAACCTCAAATCACACCCGCCCACAAAACGGTCGATCCATGGGCTAATCGGTTCATGGATTAGTCAAAGTTCATCATAGGAATCAAGAATGGGGAAGGAATCACAAAGAGATCAAATTCCCTACCTGGATCTGCGGTGTTTGTTGGCGAAGATCCGGTCATTGCGTCATCGTCACCAATGAAATTCGTCAAGAACGTCGTCACCGCGTTGCGGGGTTTCCTCCAGAGCCTCCAAGGGTTTCAGGGTTATGAAGTCTGTAACCCTAGACCCCTGCGCAAATGTTTATTTAAATAGATAAAAGATATCCGCTGCAATAGGACTTAATAAAATATTTCTATTAAATATTTTATTACTGTTATTTCCAAAAACTAGATTTCACCAACGAACTGCGATGTCCGATATTAGACCTCGCCTAGGGTAAAATCGCTGCTCTGAATGCAACGGTGCCCTCAGATTTCTGATCTGAGCACCCATTCAGGAGTTATTCCACTTTTTTAGGAAAACCATTTGCGCGCATTATTTAATTATTTAATTAAATTCCAACATTTGTTCCAGGCTCACTGGGCCTCGGAACTGCACGCCGTCTCAAAGCCTGGTCTCGAAAGAAATCCCATATAATATCAATAATAAAATATGGAGAAATATGAGACATTATAGTTATGATATCATGAATAATGTATTTGATTCCATTATGTGTCATGTCTTATGAACTAAAAATATTTATTCCATGAATCATTTTTATGATCTATTATATGTAGGGTCGGGTTTTAATAGGTTATTCACATTATTGCATACCCTTATACCCACATTATTTTTATATATCCCTGATTTACCATTATTGAGAATTTTACTTCACCCATTCTTATGTTTCCTTTCCTCAGTTTATAAAAAAAATAATTATGTATGATTATTCTAAGAAGGGTTCTAGTTATAATTAACTATGTGGTAGATGATGTAGTTCACTTATGAACCTGTTGTTTATGTATCTAGGTTTCCAAAGGCACTTGACCCATATGATTTTTGTGTGTGTTGTTATATTATTTAATGGATATTCATCTACTAATATGTTATATATATATATATACACAATAAGTTTTAGTATTTACATATATAAGGATATCACAACAATTGGTTCTCCATTATTACAGGTTTTTTTATATTGTATATAGCAACAAGCGTGTATTGATGCCTAAAATATATAGTTTTTTATTTTTATATTTTTTTTTATTTTTGAAATGATTATATAATTTATTAATTTTTTATAAATTATAATAAAATAAATTTATAAACAATTCTTTCATTTGAGCATTTTTTATAAATTAATTGTAAAATTATGAATTTTTCATAATTGATAATTAAATATTTATGAAATATTTAATAATAAAATGTTTAATTTTAAGTGTTGGTATAAAAATCCAAAATTTGTATGATATTTAATTTAGAATTTAATGTTACTTTTCTATATTATAATTATAAAATAATTAATAAATTGATTAAAAAATATTAAATAAATTAAATATATTGTGATTGTATATTATGAAATGTTCAAAAAATTTAATATGAAATTTTCATGTCTATAGGTGGTGAATATGTAGTATATCCCCAGTTTGACAACCAAGAGGTTAGGGGTTTAACCTCCAATGGCCACCAATTTAGAGGGAATTATTCATCAGGATTGTAGTCATAGTGTCAAAAGCACTATAAAAAATAATGGCTACTATATGCGAAGATACTCTAGTAGTGATGGGTACTATAATATTTTTTATAGAAATGGGGTTACTATAATATTACTATTGATAGTGCGCCTTCGGGTAATATAATTTGGGATGTCGTTCCATAAGGCCTTTGGGCCATCAAATGTAGGGATTAGAGGTCATGTAAAGGTTCCCACTCAACGCAATTTATAATATGATTATCTAAAAATTATATGAAATGTTCATAATAATTCTTTATTTTGGATAATTTATTTAAACCATTCCAAAATGGTTTTTCTAGATTTGATCAAGTGTTTATATAAATATAAAAGATTTCATTTTTAAATAATGTGAATTTTTACATTATTATAATTTATTATATGGATTAAAAATGTTAATAGTTTATGTATTAATAAATTATATATTTTAATATAATTAAGTTAACATAAATTCCATTTTCATGTTAATATTAAAATATAAAGAGACCATATTTGTGATATCGATATAAACTATTTATATTTATATTTTTTTGGAAGGTTCATAATTTTTATTAATGAATTATAAATTTTTTATATTCATATTCATGGAAATATTAATTATATATGATATATAGATTTATAAAATGTTCATTTATTTATTTATTCCCTTTTTCAGGAATATAAATGGTTTAAATTATTATTTATAGTATTATTTGTTTAAATTGATAAACGTGTTTCTATAAAAAAATCCATACATTTATTTAGTTTCATATTATGGTTTAATATATCATTTAACATATCTTATACAAGTTTATTTATTTATTAGTTATAATTTATTTTAACCAATGTTTCTAATTTTATGGTTATTTTTTCAAAGTAAATATTTTATTATAAATATTAATATGTATTTGAAGTTAAAATTAGGTTTATAATATGAATCACTCTTTAATATTTATCTAGAGATAGTGGTACTTTGGCTCAAATATTATTTGATTATGGATTGTGGTTCTACATAAAATGGTGGGGTTTGATACTTATAAAACCATATATTCCATTAATTCTGGTTTAAATTTATTATTATTTTAATCCTTTACCTAGAATAGTTTCATGTACTATATTCTTGAGATTCATATAGAAATATGTTGCATATTGTAATTGAAATTTTATCAAGGATGTATAACGCATATCTGTTATTTTATAAAGAGTTCCATATTGATGTGACTAGAACATGTTAATTTGGTTGATTAATGTGTGATGTATAGGTTAAATCAAATAGAAAGTTACATAAAAATAGGGAAAGGTATAGATGTATATATATAGTGATATAATTATAAAACCCCTAAAAATATTATTGTTATGAATGAATAGTAACATAAGTATTTTTAAAGGACGTGTATATATTTTTCTATAAAAGGAGCATGTTTTCGCTCATAATTTAAAAAATAAAAACATTCTCATATCATCCCATTTGATGGATTGTCTCAGGCACTCCATTATAAAATGAATGAATTTACCTAACAGTAGTGGATGAAAAATAAAGAATAAATAATTATGATTTTATGTTAAAGTTATAGTTAAAAACTCTATATCATCATTTCTTTAAGTTATGTGGTTAAAACATAGAGTTTTATATTATAATTAGATAAATGATGATAATCTATAGATATGTTAAATTTTATAAAAATATATATATGATAAAATAAGTCGATGAAAATTTTCTTCATTGATAAAAAAAATATTTTACTTATAGAATTATCCAAAAAAATGAATTTATGGCTTAATATAATATTTATGAAAAATATATAATTTTTTATTATGTTGAATGAAATAATAAAATTTTCAAGATCCATATCAGCATGTTGAATTACTAAAAGTGGCATGAAATTATATTAAAACTACCTACTGAAAAAATATTTGTTTAATAGAAGATAAACCTTGAGTTATGAAATTCAATATAAAAGTGTGTTTAATTGATTGAGTGTCATGTTAATTACTTGTTCTGTGGTATTTAAATCCAAATTATTTCCTGATGGTCATACCAAAATGGAATGGGTGTTGTGTCATTGCTTTTTTATTACAACCAAAGGTCCAATACACCCAAAGATGGGGTAAATTGGGGTGTTTAATTTTTCTTATCCTTAATTGGACAATAACATATTGAACTCATCACATCTCAAGTAGAAATAATATCTAGATACTGAAAATGAATTTAGAAATTCCTATGGGTTTTTTAAAAAAAAAATATTTATTTTTTTCAACATATCTTATTGTGAATGTTATTTTATCACAAGTAAGAAATATTTTTTATAGTTCTATAGAATTATTTGTTATGAAGTGTTGAAGTAGGTAAATAAAGTTTCCTTAACTATATTAAGAAATATTCTATTTAATTTATACTATGTTATACCAATATTATAGTTCCTAACATCATAACGAACCTCATGACCCAAGATAGGTTTTTATTCATTAATAAAAATGCATAGAAGTAAAAAGTTTAATGTTTTAAATTTTTACAAGATAGAGCAATGCTAATGTTACCAATTGTATATTTTTAATAACTTCACACTTCTATATTTGTACTTGTTTCTAAAAAGGGACAGCAATTCAAAGGTGGAAAACTACTTTATGGTATAGTAAACAAATTTGTCTTAGTGATGATTAGATAGACATGCATTGGGATAAGAATTTTATGTTCTCAAGAAGATGAAATTTTTATATAGGTAATACATTATTCATACTGAGGTTTCCATACAGATTGGGTATAAAATGTATAAGGATTCATCGGTAGAAAGTAGAAGTTATATTATTTTTCTCTATTTAGGCTAACTCCACATTCATGTAATAATCCATTATTCATATTTCTCTAAGAAGTCAAATAACTATGAATCCATATGAGAAAATATAGTAGTTCACCCTTTATTTATAATCATCTGTATTTTTATTAGAGTAGATTTATCACTAATAATATTTGACTCATTGATCACAACTCATTTATTTTTCTACTAACTGAATGGTTTCCCTACATTAAAAGCTTCTCCATCCACTGATTTATCTTCATAATCTTATTCACATATTGGAATATGTATAAAACATGAATTCGTATTTGTTTCTTCCCATCCGTCATAGACCTTTCTCAAGTATATAATTCAATATCTATTCCCAAAATTATCTCCAATACTTTTTACATCACTACTTTCCCTAATTTTATTCATCCTCTTATTGAACATTTATAATCCTTATTATTAAAGTATTAGATTAAAAATATCACTTTAGCCATTACATATCAATATTTACCTTGATTTATTTCCTTTTTTTGGATGTAACACCTTCTAAAAACACTTTAAACCACATTAATGATGGATTAATTCCATAAAACATATCGTATATAGTCTTATTTTCATTGTGGATCCGTATAGACTGATTTTATGTGTACACTACCACTTATAGGTATTACATCCAATAATAATGAGAGATTCCACTTTTTATGAGAAATTTATTTTCAATATTTTTACCATTTTATTTTTACTTTCTGTAATTCCATTTTTTATGGTGTTCTCACTGATGAGACATCATTCTTAATACAATACTTTTAAGTGTGATTTTATACCTCTTGAGAGGTGTAATGTATAACATTATCAGACCATAGATTGTTTATTATTATCTCGGTTCCACTCTCGTATCTTCTTTGAATCCTCCTAGTACACTCAGTCACTTTTCCATTTTCCTACATCAACATTGTACAATCTATTCTATTATAATCATAAAAAAAGGTTAATTATTTCTTATAATCTATTTTGGAAACCTTTTTGAGACAACTCAACATTGTTGTAATCCAGATCTAGAAGATTTTTCCCTCTTTTTCTTTATCTAGTAGTAATTTATACATATTTTCCCGATTATAGAGGTTTTATAATATTTTTACGGATTTCATATAAGATTTGGAATGTCAACCACATATTTTAAATTAAAAAAATTATTTTTTAAAGAGTATTCCCAATAATTTGACGCCAAAGGTTGTTCTATTGTTTTGTGGTAAGGAGTCGAGTGTTCTACTTTCAATCCACTTTGTATATATTGTTATTAGTCCTTAATAACTTCATTAATGAGGCTCTAGTTTTTCTTTTCTTAAAACATCCATTCGGACTGAATGTGGCCTCAAAAATAAACTTACAAATTTGACTAATGCAAAATAGATTATGTTGAACACCATCCAAATAAAATAATTTTATTTTTCTTAGATTAGCTCTATCAAGTGATGACTTTACTCTTCCAATTATTTTTATAGTTCCATGATTATTGAATATAACTTTACCATCACCATATTCCTTAACATTCATAAAAATATTAATATTTTTTCTCATGTGGAGTGAACACCAACTATAAAGAATCAAATTATTTTTTTTCTTAATTAATTTGAGATAAATTTAGGACAACATCATGTTTTTAGTAGTTTAATATTACTTCTAATAAATTCCCATATGAGTTTATAAAAACGGTGGTATCTCCTTATTTTCATTAGAATATTATATTAGATCATACTCCTCTATTTCTAATGGATAAAAACTATTTTCCAGGGAGATCACATTATTTTTTCAAGCATCCATACTCTTTTGGTTTCTATTGTGGTAATTTTGAATTCTATATTTTTTATAATTAACATCTTTGTGAACAAAGTTTGAGAAACCCTAAAAATATCCATAGAAATATTTTTACCATTTTTTTGTAGGATATTTTTATCATCCATCATTGTTTACTCTCATGAGCTTCACCACCCAAGTAACTCCCTTTCTATTTTGACCAGGTCATTACATTGCCAAGATATATAAATTCTTAACATTACATCAAGGTAATGATTTTTCCATTGCATCATCCCTAGATATTCATAGCCTTTAGGTAGATTCATGATTATGGAAAATTTATTTGTGATCGATAGTTATCACAAATTTTTTTCTTCCCTTTATCCTTAAAAAAACTCCTCATTCCTTGGATATCTCGTATTCACAACCATGACCACTATTTTCTATAAGCATTGGCCTTTTCTCATATATGATTTTCTTAATGGTCATTATAAATGTTCCGGATATTTCTATTACTTCAATATTAAAATACTTTTTGAATAATATCTTTATTTTTTTCACCATCAACATTTTCTTCATCCATCATTTTCCTTTGCAAATAAAAATATTCAACTTCAATTGATTCAACCTTTTTGTTCACGTTTTTATCAGATAATTAATATCATTAATAATTTTTATTTTTTCTTTGGTCAATAATTTTAAATCAACCAATTTTCTATTTTTTTCTTAAAAACCCCTAGTTATTCCATCACTTTTTCTAACCAAGTAACTTCGGAATTGATTTTTTTCAATGTATTATAATGATTTCTTTAGTAAAAACTGATATTTTAATTTTTCATTCTTTTAACATCCAAATCATCAAGTGATCTTTTGATATCAACTTTCAAGTTAATGAATCCTTTATTTTGATCTTTTTAGTTAATTTGAAATTTAGTTTTAATTATTATTTCTATCTTATAATATTTTGTATATGATGTATATTGATTAGCAACTAAATGAGGCTAATATTAATTTTTAATATATATAATATTCAGGTTATTTATTATTCACAAACACCATTTTAGTGTATTTTACACTTTGAACAATATTTCACATTATGATTGTAATTCCTTCTTAAAATGAACTATTATGTGGTGCATTTTTTAACATCATCTAAAGTACCCAATGATCTTTATTTTATTTTCATATATAATTTTCAGGTTTCTAATTATATTAGAAACAATTCATACATGTGGAGTGTTGAGATATTCACATTAGAAGACCACCAAAATGGGATTTCATACAAACAATTCTAGTGAAGGCAGATTCGACACCAGCCCACTGATAAGAATGTGGGTCCCAACATACAGGCCCCATGAAGCCCATATTTCGTGGGATGCTAGAAAACGTATATAGGAAAAAATAATTATTCATTAGGCAGTGATAATTCGGCCTCCATGGTTGTTATTAAGGCGGATCAATTTAGCAATAAAATTCTGGTCCAGATTCTACATCCCAGAAAAATAGCTCACTAATTTAATCATATCTTGGTAACCACATATCTATTGGTGCTGAACGTTTACAGTGCGATAGGATACATTTGGTGCTTCACTTCTTTCTTCTATGTCCCACTCCAATTTGGCCATCTAAAAGGCCATTCATAGGGTTCTGTTCGGTAGATGAAAGTTGGCTTCCACCTCGGGTCAAGGGTGGAAAAATCAACTCTCCCTCAACATTCGACCCACCTATGGCATACCAAAATTAATTTAGGAGTCTTAGACTATTAGAGGATCGACCCAAGGCTTCAAAAATTCCTATTTAAGGTAGTGGTGGTGGAGGAGTGTATCATATTTGAGCTTTGTTTCATCTTAATGTTATGCTGCCAATTTTACGTGGTAATCGTATTCCCTCAATTGTAAGTTCCTTGAATTACCTTAGATTCTTTATAAAATATCTTCATATTCTCTTTTTCTTTTCTTATTATTATCACTTTGATACAATTGCCTAAAGGTGTGAACTTTTTCATACCAAACATTGTGAGATTAACACACAATAGTGGAGTGATTGTTATTTCATTTTTTTACTTCTCCAATTCCTCCCTCATGAGTCTACATTCCACTTCCATTGAAACCGTAGGATTAATGGAGTGCTAACACACTTTTGGGTTGATCCAAGGAAGTATCAAGGGGATGGATTGGATGTTATTTATTACTACCTTAATCTCTAATCACTTCTTTAAAATGAGATTTTTATTTGATGATTTTTAAACATCTTCATCCTTATTGAATTTTAAGGCCACACACTTCAAGTGATAATACAAACATTTACCTTGTAGTGCTCAAAGATTTTATCATTAAAGTGTATATGTGATTAGTATTAGGGTTCTTAGGCATTAAACTAGTGAGTGATGATTTTTTTTATCTTTTTAAATGAACTTATCTCAAATATAAGAAATTGAAATAGTCGATAAGGGAATGCATCCAATCCACGTCAAGTGATAACCTATGATCAAATCATACTTTAAAATTAAATTAACTTTAGTGTCTTAGAGTTCACTTAAACCCATATAAAATCAACCCAATTTTTCCACTTTATAGCCAAAAACAATCCATAGAATGTCTGTGTCTTTAGGTTACTTCTATGGTCTCTGAGAATTCGATAAACCAAGCTAAAATACAAGGTCTATTCTACCTTCATCTCTTGGGTAAATTTGAGTGTGAATCAAATTTTGGAACCATTTCTAGGGACCCAAGTAATTCATCTCAACAGACAATCTATTCTCCCCCATTTCTTCTATTCTCACCCAAGATCTCTTATCTTGTCCCTTTCTCATTTTTTTCTTTCCGCCTACACCCGTGATAATTAAAACAGACTAGTTAGGGTGGAAAGTCCTAGGGTTGGGGAGTAAAGTGAACCTAGGGGATTGTTTTAATTAGATCCTAATCCTCTTGATACTCCAGAGTCCAATATTGAGCCTATATGAATGGAAGGTCTTCAAAGAAACAAACTCATAAACCCAGGTGAGAACCAAAATGGAAACCCAAATGAGGCAGCCCAAACTCGGGGAATGCATATGATCAAACCATGAATGAATACCTCACACCTTCCTAGACCAATGCCCCCTAATGCATTAGACATAACTCCCTAAGAGATTCCAACTACATATTTAATCCCCATGTCCTAAACCATCTTCCCACATTCCATGGAATGGAGTCTGAGATTCCCTACTTTCACATTAAGGAGTTCAATGACATTATTGAAACCATGTGTCCCCCACATCAACTAGAATCAGCTAAGATGAGGCTATTCACTTTTTCTTTAAAGTATCAATCTAAAAATTGGATAAACAATTTAAGAAAATCAACCATAAACTATTAGGACCAATTACAAATAGAATTCTACAAAAATTAATTTCCCCACCACAAAACAATTGCACTTAAAAAGATCATCCAAAAAAATTTAAAAAGAGGGAGAGTCATTCTATGAAACATGGGAGAGGTTCAAGGACACTCTAAACATGGTTCTAAACCATGTTTTTTCTATTCCTAAACAAGTGAAAATTTTCTATGAAGGTTTGGGTCTGGGGAACAAACAATTCAATGAGATGATGTGTAATGGAACCATTAAAAACTAAGCCCTAAATGATGGTTACGGGTATCTGGAAATCCTTGTTGAACAAAACCGAACATGGGGAAATTCAACTTATTCTGAAAAGATACAAAGAAATACTGTAATTCATACACTTAGAGAAGAGGTAAGCCTTAGGGATAAACTCTTAGCACTCTCTAGGAAGGTTTAAGAGATAGACCTTAGGAAATTCCATGAAATCCAAACTGTAGACCCTGTTTTCACAATTTGTGAAAAGCTTGACCATAAGATAGAAAACTGCCCAACCATTCCATCCATTAAGGATGTTCTTTTTGGAGGACCCCCAGTGGAAGTAAATGCCTTGAACTTTCAAAATCCTCAATACCAAAACACCTTCAACCCAAGGTAAAATGACCACCCCGGCTTCCTATGGAAAGATAACCAACAACCTAGACAACCATTGGAACAAAATCTTTACCCCCATCAGAACTACCAAACCCAAAACCAGTTCCAAACCCAACCTATCCAATACCAACAGCCACTAGTCCAATTTCAACAAACCATCCCACCTCCAAAATACCCCATGGGATAAACCAATCTTCTCAAGCACCAACCAAAATTGTTCCACAAAACCTACTAGAACAAATGTGAAAACAAATGGAAAGGATGAACTCAAAAGTATCTTCCCTAAAAAAAGAACTTTAAATCAAAAAAACTGGAAAGGAACCCATGCCTACTCAGGAAGTACCATCCTCAAATTCAAGGGGAGAGTCAAATTGTACTCAAACAACTCATGAACAACTACATTCTGTGATTTTTTTTATGAAGTGGGAAATCAATTGAAAAACCTGAACAACTAATTCAGAACCCATCTAAAGATTCAAACTTGAATGAAAATTCAAATGAACCAAACGATCAAACTGAAAAATATGATAACGTTGTCAAAGAAACAAATCTTCAATAAACTAAACCACAACCTACACCATTTCCTCAACTCATGAGGTGGAAAACCAAGCCTGAATTGAGTGAAAAATTAAGCTAAATCTTCTCACATGTCAAGTTAAACATTCCCCTTCTTGATGCTATCCAAACCATACCTACCTACTCAAAGTACATTAAGGGATTGTGCACATTTAAAAGAAAATTTTCACATAAAAACCAAGTCCTTTTGGATGCTAATGTGAGTACCAACATTCAAGGGACAATTCCTCCTAATTTGAAAGACCTGGGTTTCCCTTACATCAATGTTGAACTAGTAGAGAGCAATGTTTTCAAGGCCTTGTGTGACCTAGGTACTAGTGTTAATCTCATTCCCTATGTTGTGAACTTCCAATTAGGCTTAGAAGATATCCAACCCGCATCTTTCACACTTCAACTTTTTGATCATAGCATTAGGGTTCCAAAGGGTATTTTAAAGGACATTCTAGTAATGGTTGAAAAATTCATCTACCCTGTTGGCTTCGTTGTCCTTGAAAACCATCCAAACATAGGAAATAAGGAAAAACCCCAATTATCCTTGGTCGCCCATTCCTTGCAACAATCAACTCTGTTATCCGAGTTCAAAATGTGAACATGACCATCACCTTTGGAAACATAAGTATAGACTTGAACATCTAAAATGCAAGATCACAAATAAGGGAAGATGATGACATTAAAGAACCAAACATGATAGGAAGCATTGATAATTAATCCATATAACATCAAGGAATATTTGATGGATGTTTAAGTCAGGATGAGATTGATTTTTTTTGTTCACATGAAATAAGTTTATCTCCTTAGCTTGAATAATTTTCAAATTTCTCTTATGATGAAGTCTTATGTCCAAAAATCCGTGAAACATTTCAGGAAACCACTTTCGTAGAGACCACTCTAAATTCTTTCCCTAAATATGATCAATCCAATATCGTAGCTAAACCTTCTACATGTGGGGAATCAATCCTATCTAAAACTGTAGGAAACCAAATTGATCTTGATCCAATGTCCCAATCTTCTTCTAAAATTTTGTACCAACCTGATCTTGAATTGAAGGAACTTCCCGCTGCACTCAAGCATGCATTCCTATGGGATAGTAAAAAACATCCTATTGTAATTTCTTATTCTCTTGAATCCAATCATGAGAGGATTCTTCTAGATGTCCTTAAGAAACAAAAGAAAGCCAATGGTTGGACCCTGTCTGATATTCCTATGATTGGCCCACTTATTGGGACACATAGGATTGTTCAAGAATCTGATTCAAAGCCATGTTAGCAACCTCAATGGCGACTCAATCCTAATATCATGGAATTTGTGAGAAATGAACTTCTGAAATTGTTAAAAGCTAGGATCATATATCCCATAACTGAGAGTGAGTGGGTCATCCCAATCCAAGTGGTTTCCAAAAAGGCAGGAATCATAGTGATAACCAATAATGATGGAGAGATTCTTCCATCTAGGGTGAGTAGTAGATGGAGGGTCTGCATTGACTATAGGAAGCTAAACTTATTCACCAAGAAGGCCTATTTCCCCTTACCATTCATTGACCAAGTCCTTGAGAGAGTAGAAGGTCATTCCTTCTACAGTTTCTTAGCTGGGTACTCGGGGTATAATAAAATTAAGGTCCCCTTAGAGGATCAAGGGAAGACTATATTCACATGTCCATTCGGCACCTTTCCTTTCAGACGCATGCCCTTTGGGTTATGCAATGCCCCTGGATCCTTCCAACAGTGCATGATATGAATATTCTTAGACATGGTAGGGGATTTTCTTGAGGTCTTCATGGATGACTTATCTGTGTTTGGGGATACATTTGAGGGACGTCTGCAGAATATAGATAGAGTCTTGTTAGGATGTGAAGAAAATAATCTGGTCCTAAACATGGAAAAATGTCATTTCATGGTAAAATATGGACTAGTTCTAGGCCATCTAGTCTCAGTTAGGGAGATTGAAGTTGATAGAGCCAAGGTTGATATCATTCGTTACCTTCCATTACCCAATTCTTTTAAGGAAGTGATGTCTTTCTTAGGACATTCTGGTTTATATAGAAGATTCATAAAGGACTTTAGTTCAATCTCCCATCCCCTTTGTGCTCTCCTAGTAAAGGATTCTCAATATGTTTGGAATGAAAGTTGTGAGGTTTCATTCTCAACCCAAAAATCCTCTCTCACCTCACCTCCCATTATGAAATCTCCAAATTGGAACCTTCATTTCAAACTTATGTGTGATGCCAGTGACTTTACTATAGGATCTGTGTTAGGACAACATTGTGATAAAACTCTTTATGCCATTGCTTATGCAAGAAAATCCTTAAATGATGCCCAAATCAACTACACCGCTACTAAAAAGGAGTTACTTGCTATTGTGGTTTCCTTATAAAAGTTTAGGTCCTACCTCTTAGGATCCCCCATCACTGTGTTCAATGACCATTCTACACTAAAATACCTCTTCCAAAAACAAGATTCTAAGGCTAGACTGGTTATTGGGGTCCTTATCGTACAAGAATTTGACCTCACAATCAATGATAAAAATGGTGTTGAAATTTTGTAGTTGATCACCTCTCTAGGATAGAATTCAAAGAAAACTCAAATCACCTTTCTGTATCTGATTCATTTCCTGATGAACACCAACACTTTATGAGTGACTGCCCTTGGTATTCTGACATAGCTAATTTCTAAGTTACAGGATTCATTCCAAATTTCATAAGGACTCAAGCTCCAAGGAAATTCTTTTCTGGTGTTGGACACTATTTGTTTGATGATCAATACCTCTATAAGTTCTTCCCAGATCAAGTCATTAAGTGGTGTGTCCTAGATTCTAAAAAAGTGTCCATCCTTAAATTCCATCATAGTGAGGCATGTGGAGGTCACTTTTCCACTAAGAAAACATCTTCTAAGATTCTTCAGTGTGGTCTCTTCTAGCACACCCTCTTAAGGGACTCCGAAAATTTTTGTCAAAGTTGTCCTAAGTGTCAACAAGTAGGGTCAATCACAAAAATGAATCAAATTCCAGTCACTCCCATATTATTGATTGAAGTATTTGACTACTGGTGAATCGATTTCATGGGTCCCTTCCCAAACTCTTGGGGATACCTCTACATCATCTTAGTTGTTGATTATGTCTAAAATGGGTTGAATCTGTTCCCACCAAGTCTAATTACCATCATGTTTTGATCCGGTTTCTAAAAGAGCAAATATGTTCTTGATTTGGAATTCCTATGGCTATAATCAGTGATCGATGAACCCATTTCTACAACCATCCATTCTCTGAACTCATGTCTATGTATGGTGATTCTCACAAGGTTTCCACTGCATACCATCCTCAAACCAATGGTCAGGCTGAGTTGGCAAATAGGGAGATTAAGAATATTCCTGAAAAAACATTCAATCCTTCTATGAAATATTGGTCTTATAAACTCTTGGATACTCTTTGGGAATATCATAAATCATATAAGACCATCCTAATAATGTCACCATATAGGTTGGTTTATGGAAAAGCATTCCATTTACCTGTTGAAATTCAGCATAAGGATTTTTGGGCAATTAAGAAAATTAATTATGACCTCTCATTGGCTGGAACAAAAAGGAAATTATATCTTGATGAACATGAGGAACTAAGGATGTAGTCTTATGAAAATTCAAGGATCAATAAAGCTAGGGTTCAAGCCTTCCAATCTAGGAATATCAAAGTCAAACATTTTGAACCGGGAATATTTGTTCTCTTGTATAGTTCAAAACATCATTTACACCTATCAAAGTTATGGTCTACATATTTAGGTCCTTTCATAGTGCATCATGTATACCCCCATGGGCATTAGAGATTCAAGATCCCACTAGTAGTCACATTTTCAAGGTCAATGGTCCTAGGTTAAATCTATTCATTGAATCATTCAATAAACAGAAAATATAGGTTGAGTTAACTGATCCAACCTATGAACCAAGTAAAAATTGATAGATTTAGGATCCATGTTGGGATAACGAAATTAAAAAAAATTACTGCATGGGAGGTAACTCGTGGTTTTCATGTCATCTTTATTTTTTGAAAAAGGATTAATTTATCATTTTGATATATAAAAATAAAAAAAAAATTAATGTTGATATGTTCTTTTATTATGAGTATGGATGGGTATTAAAGGGGGAAACCATACTCATCTGTGTCACGTGGTGTGATCCTTGAGTAATACCTTACCCAGAAATTTAAAAATAAGACAATGTATCATCAGTTCATTTAATTTTTATGTGTTTTTAAGTTAAAATAAAAATATATAAAAAATATATAACTAAAAAAAGGGACACGTCATAGGTCGTGGGTGAAACCCCGTCACAACCGGCGAAGCCGTGAGGAGTCGAACCTGGGGCTGAAGGGAGACAGGGGCGCGCTCTTAACACTGACCTATGGCTTTTTGTGATTCCTTATTCTATAATTTTTATATATATACTTATATTTTAATTTCTTTTTTTATATAAATATATATATAGTTTTTTTTCACTAGGGAATTCTCAGAGTGGCATAGAGATCAAGGGATTTAAAGGGAGCAGAAATAATTTCAACTTCAACCACCCAGTGACTTCATTCCATGATCTTCATTTTCAATTTCCTTTTTGAACTCTCATTCTATACCTCTACCCCCTTCTAAAGTTTATTTTCTTTAAACACTAGGGATAATGTTATTTTAATTTTGGGGTAGATAAAATTAAAAAATGCTTTTGTGTCAAAAAAATTTAATGATTGGAAAAAAATGTGTGTAAATGGAAGGAAAAAATCTTTTAACTTTGAACATGGTATTACACATTACACACTTTGAAACTGAATATCATATAATTTAACATTCCCCGATTCTGATTTTAATCCTTGTATAATTTCATGAGAATTTATTTTGGAATGTGTGGTTTTCTGACGTGATATTTCATCTTTTATATTTTCATCCAAAAAAAGATCACAATGCACATCCTTTGGATAGTGGGGTATTAGTTTGAGTTCATGGGGTCCCCAAAATAAAAAACAAAGGTCTGGTAATTATTTTAGTTTTAATATGATTATTAAATAAAAAAAATTTAAAAAAACAACAATAATAAATTTGCGCCTATTGCAATGAAATGACCTAATGTGTGGCTTTCGGCACTTGGGGATCATGACTTCATAGTTGCCTGGCCCAGAGTTAGTAATTTTATCTTTATTTTTGGTAATTTGATTTTTTTTTTGTTGATTTAATTCGAGATGATGCCCAAGTATGTGGGCTTCACTTGGTGTCGTAAGGTCTTTGATCCTGGGAGTCATTGGCAATGTCTCGCTACAGGGGTTGACTCTTTTGAGTAAATTTCAATTACCATGGAGAAATTACAAAAAACAATAAAAAAATACAAAAAAAATACAATAAAAAAATTTTAATACTCATCTTAATATTGAAATGTGATTCCACGTAGTGATTCCATAATTTCCTCTTGAATAAATATGAACCCCCATGTCTAATGCGATGCACAACACATCATCACTCTTAATTGATATTGGATGAAATATGGAGATGAATTTGAACAAAGGAATGGGATTGGGATTGGGATCTGCTTATGAAACTATCTTGTATTAAAATATTTTTATGGGTTTCATGAGTGTTTGGTACAAGGGTTTTGGGTGATCATTTTGCATTAAAATGTTTTTGGAAAAGGGAATTCGGATTTCATATAATTGAGATATATTTTTCTCGGGACTAGAAAAACTCAAGTTGGAGGTGTGGTTAGCCACTAAATGAGGATAATATTCATTGTTAATATATATAATATTCTTGTTCTTTATTATTCATAAACACCATTTTAGTTAATTTTACACTTTGACCAATATTTCACATTATGATTGTAATTCCTTCTTAAAATGCACTATTATGTGGAACATTTTTTGAACATTATTTAAAATACCCAATAATCATTATTTTATTTTAATATTTAATTTTAAGGTTTCTCATTATATTAGGAACAATTCATACTTATGTAGTGTTGGACAATTTACATTTGAAGACCACCAAAGTGGGATTTCATGCAAACAATTCTGGAGAAGGTAGATTGGACACTAGCCCACTGATGAGAATGTGGGTCCCAAAATACAGCCCCAATGAAGCCCAAATTTCGTGGGATTCTAGACGACATATATAGGAACAAGTCATTCGTCATAAGATAGTGCTAATTCGGCCTCCATGGTGGCTATTAAGGCATCCCAATTTAGAGATAAAATTATTGGCCAGATTCTGCGGCCAAGAAAAACATCCCACTAATTTAATCTTATCTCAGTAACCACATATCAATTTGGGATGAAATATTATAGTGAGATAGGATACATCTAGAGATTCACTTTTTCCTCTATCTCCCACTCCAATTTGGCCATCTAGAAGGCCACTAAGATGCATTTGTTATGTGGATGAAACCTGGCTACCACCTCGGTAAAATGGTGGAAAAATCAACTCTCCCTCAACTTTTCACCCACCTATGGCCTATCACAATTAATTTAGGAGAGTTGGACTATTTGAGGCTCAACAAAAGGCTTAAAAATTCCTATTTAAGGCAGTGATGGTGGAGGAGTGGATAATCTTTGAGCTTTGTTTCATCTTAATGTTATGCTACCAATTTGATGTTGAAATTGCATTCCCTCAATTGTAAGTTCTTTAAATTTCATTAGCTTCTTTATAAAGCTTATTCATATTTTATTTTTCTATTCTTATTATTATCACTTTGATAATTTTTCCTCAAGGTTTGAACTTGTTCATACCAAACCTTGTGAGATTATCACACAATTGTGGAATGATTGTTATTTCATTTTTTTACTTCTCTAATTCCTCCCTCATGAGTCTACTTTCCACTTCCATTGAAACCATAAGATCAATGGTGGGATAACCCACTTATGGGTTGATCCAAGGGAGTAGAAAGGGGTTGGATTGTATGTTATTTATCAATATCTTAATCTCTAATCACTTCTTTAAAATGAGATTTTTATTTGATGATTTTTAAACTTCTTCATCCTTATTGAATTATAAGGATACACACTTCAAGTGCTAATACAAACCTTTACCTTGGAGTGCACAAAGATTTGATCCTTCAAGTGTATAGGTGATTATTATTAGGGTGTGTAGGCATTAAACCATTGAGTGATGATTTTTTTTATTTTATTAAATGATCATATCTCAAATATAAGAAATTGAAATAGTTGAAAAGGGAATGCATCCAATCCACCCCAAGTGATAACCTAGGATAAACTCATACATTAAAATTGAATTAACTTCAATGAATTAGATTTAACTTAAACCCATATAAAATCAACCCAAGTTGGCCACTTCATAGCCAAAAAAAATCCATAGAATTTACGTGTCTGTAGGTTACTTCATAGGTCTCTAAGGATTCGACAACCCAAGCTAAACTACAAGGACCGTTCTACCTTCATCTCTTGTGTAAATTTGAGTGTGAATCATAAATACAACATCATCATCTTCAAAGAACCATTACTAAACTTCTTATTGTTTACTTAATAATTTTTTACACTATAACCTCTTTCCATTTGGATTGTCTAATATAAATTTTCATCATAGGGGAAACATGATTTTTTTATTGATACACCCTTATACTCAGCTCCATTTTCAACCATAATTTGGAATCTTGATTTGTTATACAGAAACTTTCCACAATTAAATTAAACCAATAGAATCTTACCTTAATACCTTTATTCTACACACTTTCATTTTCGTGCTACTTGTGATAGAAATTCTTCACTAGCATATTTTTTTGGTTATAGATTAATGAATCAATATATTTTACATGGATTCAGAATAAAACTATTGTAACAATTAAATAGATATTATTTATGGTTTCACATACATTTGGTAAGCCACTATATTATTGTAAAGATCCTCAAGAGACAATTATGTGAGATCATGTTCTTAAATATTTTAAATATTAGAATTATTCAATAGTTTTGATATTAAGATAATTTTATTCATAATTTAAACATTTATTATTTCATCATCATGTATATGGATACTTCCCATGTCTTAACTGAGACAGTTGAAGAAACCATCAATATTCTCATTCAAACTCATCATCAAATCAACAAATTTGTTATAAAAACATATAATTTTACTTGTTTTACCTTGTTATCTCCTTTATAAATGGTATAATTTGTCCTAAATGGATTTATTTTATTTTAAAATCATCTCATTTATATACATTTTATTTTAAAAGGATATATATAAGGTATTTGGGGCCTTTTCGTTAATATAAATAAGTTTTATGTTTTATTAAATCATTGACATTTTTTGTAACATCACTGACTTATATTAGATAAAATTTAGTAGAAAAAAATAATGTAAAGGACATCACAAGTGAGATATCATTAAATTTATTCAAAGCTATAAATTACAACTATTGAACAAAGTAACTCCTTTTTCTTTGATTGTGTTCTCCATTAAAGTAAAATTTTCATTGAATATTCATTGAAAAATAGATTCTTTGTGTAAGAACATTATGGATTGAATATTAATTTTTAAAAACACATTCCCAATAAAAAATAATAATAGTTGTAAATTATTTGGTTTAATTCTTCATTTCCTATATTTGATCTTATTATTTTTTTAACAAGAACATCTCAAACCTACCACAAATAAAGCACGCAAAATATCCATATATTGAAAATAAATTCAAAAACATAAAGGTTTAAATGGTACAAAACAATGGTATACTCTAAAGAGTATAGTATAAGAGTATGCTGATGAAATAGGCGATAACACTACTCATTTTAGGTGTTGTAAATGTTTAGAAAAGGTACACAATCGATCCTAGGGTCACTCCCTCATCTGATCTCTCTATACAATTATTTTAGATATTAAATACCATAATATGTGACATAATGATCACTGGAAATAATTATTTATAATATATAAACACCATTCCATCAATTCTATTGGTGTTTTTCATTTTTTCCTCCTTCATGTCTAAATCTTTGATGGAATTTTATCATATTAGTCTCTCATCTCTCTAATTTTTCTTCTTTTTCAAATATCAACACTCTGATTATTTTCATTTTTCCTCCCAAAATCAAGGATTAATTTCCTAAAATAAAAATCCATGAATTTTAAACTATAAACCCCTAATTTTGTTTTTAAACTGCCCATTAATCATATATTAATTTGATGAAGTAAAGAGTAATCCAAAAAATTTCTGGATGTGTTTTAACTTCTAGAATTTCCTAGATTTTACATGTTCACTGAATGAATTATTTCATATATGAAAGGTCTATATTAAAACTCCTAAATGATTATGTGATTTCCTCAATTATGTATCTATGAAATTAAATATTCAAATCCACACAATACGGCCATATCTTATATTTAAATCCCTAAATATCGTAGTGTGTGAAATGTATCGACTAATATCACTCTAATGTAATTAGATCAGAGTTTCATGTGGTCTTACGAGAACCTCCCTATGAACTATAGGATAATGATTAGTAATGAGGGTATATGATGATACTATGGGGTGACTATACCCTCATATAATAATAAATAAAAAATAGTGGAAATAATATACAACCAGTCATCACAATATCCAACTGAATAAAAAACATCATATCCAAGACCAACTGAAATAAATAATATATATATTATAGCATAAACTCTCCTTCTGAAATGTCACACATGTTAAAAATAAAATAATAATATATCATGTGAGTATATCATATAAAATCCATAATAAAAAGAAAAAAATTGAAAATAAGCACATCCTGGTACCAAGTCCATACTTGACCCCATTTTTTAACATCAGCCAAGATATGAAACTCAATCATCCAATGCTAAGACTCATCCCTACTCATACCTATGATCATGAAGATTTATCAAGAACCAATTTTGTCGAGCCACATGAGAAGGTTTTGAGAATAAATAATTGATCCACCACCATTGGTTTTCCTAAATATAACCAGAATATGAAGTGCATGTATAATATGATATTCTTAGAAGAAATAAATAAATAAATGAAATCATAATATCAAACATGTCCAAAGGTACTATATGTGTCACCAGCGAGTGACCATGCACTCTTTTTCTAGTTATAGGATTTAAATAGACATTTTATATAACTATATTGAGGATTAAATAAGCACCACACCATATTACCATCATATAACATATCATCAGTAGATAATAGTGGTTACCTGATATACATTCATATATCACTGTGGGGATAACACCCATATCGTAACCACCTCATATCATATAATAATTTCAGAAATACCATGCACCTTGTATACCAATATATATCATTGGGTGAATATCTCCACCCTCATATACCGTCTCTTCTCATATATGATATCATCGTCTATCATCGGTGGGAATAAAACCCACCTTGGAACCATCTCATATCATATCATCATCAGGGATAATAGTTCCCACCACATATTCCATCAGATAATATTATAAAATATATTGAAGATAATTTTACAACTTAGATATTTCTATATCTCATACATCCTAATAATATAAATCATTTCATAAGTTGTTCTCTCAATAATTCAACCTATACCCATCACCACATTCATATTAGGTAACCAATAAATTATCTCATGGTTATGATCCTCTCCATAGTAAATATAAGGATGGGTCACCCATAATGGTCCCCTTAGCCACATCAATGTTGAGATATCCCATAAGGGTTCCTTTATCGCATTCCCAACTCTATAGTTAATATTATCACTCAAGAGAACTAATTTCCCCAACATAGATACACCTATATCATGGAATAATTAGTCACATAGAAATACCCCTCCTAAACCAAACACAAGGGAATGGAATAACATCCATCTAACCTCCATGGAAAGCTTAGTTTGTCCACTCACACAAAACCTAATCATAATTTCTTTTTCATGATGTCCTCACTCAGATCTACACACATATACTCATGGAAGAGTAACACTCACACCACATACAAATAAACTAACCAAGTGGTCTCTAAGTTATCTTAAGATTCCATATGAACTATACATAAAACACTAATTACAAATCAATTTCTCTCCCATACCAAAAATAAACTAATGAAACTTATCAAAAGGTCCACTACATTTCATTTATTTCATTTATACATCTCAAATGTCCTTATATCACATAACAAATATTTATAGTTAATCCTTCATTCATTGGAATTTGAGGAATGAAGTTACTGTTTAATGCTTTATTGTGGCCTAAGAAACATTCATTATACTCATGGGATTTTATTAATAAAAATTCATTTTCAATTAATGTTCGGTCACATAAAAGTGGAGAGGCTACATATCAAATGATAAAAAAATAATTAAAAATACTTAGATTTTTATTTTGGTACCACCTAACATAACTGGGGTTATTTTTTAAAAAAAGAAACTCAGCCACCTTTGCCAAAGCTTATTGATACTTGACCAGTCATCTCTTATCGACACCAATACCTAAGTCTATAAACAATCATCCAAGTTGATTATAAAATTCTTATTTTTAGTTCATGTGTTAAACCAATACTAATTGAATAGTAAAAAATTAGGTAATAATCAAATAGTTACTCATATAGAGGGGTAATGATGTCAAAATCTCAAGTAACATGATGTGAATCATGAACGGAACACCCCCTAACTCAAAGATGAAAAAATACCTAACTCTCTACATTGATTCATTAATATAATAAAATAAAATTTGATGAAAAACAAAAAATTATATAGGGTAGATAATTTCCTTAATGAAATTGTACATAACCTAGTGTGTTAATCCTACCAGGATCCCATTTAGATAAGACACATTGAATCCCTATAATATCATAATGATTCCATTATTCCTTAGAGGAATAATTTCAAATTACATAAACCCAACTAGTTGAATTTAGAAGAAATTAAATGTGAAGGATGAGAGGGATTATAATGGAAAGAAAATAATCTTTACATGTGGATAAATCTATCATAATCTACCATTAATCATGAGGTTCAAGGAAAGTAATGAAGGGGGAAAGGAGCTCGGCCTCCCTAGTTTTCAAATTTAGGAAATGGAAGAATATAAAAGGGGTTTACAATTATAAAATTTAAAAAGGACATCCAAACCATGTTTTTTAAAATATGTTTTGAAATATGTATCATTGTGTGACCACTAGATCCACTAAACAACCAATCACTTGTAGCAGCACAATGATACTTCCTTCTAAGTACCCTCTATGATATAACATACTGATTATGTCTTGATCCTCCACCATCAGGAAACCCTCACAGCATAACTTAGGGTGTCTCGGCATTCCTAGTTCATCACACTCAACTTATTGTAAAAATTTTGATTTACCCTTACTTATCGAGTAACACTTACGTATGTCCCTTACACGTCAACATTTACCTATCATAGGGTAATCCATAAAACCTTACATATCAACACTTATGTATCTAATACATAATAATTTTTCTAACAATTAGGCATCAGATTAACCCTTATGTATCATATTGTTTCTCACTACCCTTTGTGCATCAGAGTAATCCTTATGTAACATCCATATCCAGCATAATGTGTCATAGTGTAGCTATGGTACCCTTACATGTCAACACATAATTTATGTATATTACCCTTTCATACGATTGGGTAATCCTTGTATATAAATAAATATTTTATTTCCCTTACATATAACCCTTACATTCTATAGAGTGACCTTATATACCATAGGGTGACTAGTAATTTTCAAAATCCCATATAATTATAAGTAATCTACCGTAACCATGGTACCCTTACATATCATATAGTGACCCATATGTATTGAGTATGCTTACGTACTACAGGGTGACATGTACTTTTCCAAATCACATGGTCTTCCAAGTACTTTTATGTATCCAGGGTACACTTATGTATCACAGAAAATACAAAACACATTACCGGCCTTCCTAATGAGTTGTTTACTCTTATTAATGAGTATTTAAACCTTATATAACTTTATCAGTACACATAATGAATATACCTTTATGTAATTTTGGATTAACCTTTATGTATTGAAACCATACATATCAATACTTTAAAATCTTCCTAATAACCTTCAACTCCAAAGGTTTTTTTCATGGCCTATGATATAACTAATGAAATAGATTATGAAATATAAAAAACATATGTTTTGATCTAAAATATTTTACAATATTCACAAATCATACCCTATGACTAAGGAACCTACAATTCTATAATTCCTCTAGAATTATTCTCCAATCTTCAAAACTAATCTGAAATCGATATTTATCCCTCCAAATTATTTTACAACACCCTAAAACACTTAAACCAAATAACTAAGTTCAATTAATTTTAATATGTTCCTAATCCTTTATAGAAACTTATGAATAATAAAATATGCCAAACCGCAGAACCCCTAGTTGAAGTGTGATCTTCCACCAATATCAGAGTCACCTCATCCCATCTCCAACACTAACCCAAGAACCCGAGATACCTCTCGGGCCTTTTTTGGAATCTAAAAACACACTCTTTATATTTTCCAATTCTTAGAGTCACAATAAAAATTCTAATTCTCAATACACCCACCACCCTGAGACTAAAGAATCAAATTTCCTATAATTTTTTCCAACCCTCGTAACTAAAGTCATTAAAAACTCCACTTCATAAAACATTTAATCCTCAAGAAGTCTCTTTTTAAATCCTCTATAAATCAACCTTTTCACTAAATATAGATACACAACCCATATCCTAATCCCAATTCCAGTTATGGTCATTCCAATACTACACTGAAACCAACTACACTGCTCAAAACCCTTCCATACCACGCACCATAGAGTTAATTATTTCCACCAATTACAAAACAATTACCCACTACTAATGGAATTTATGAATTATCAATTCAATAATTTCACTCACCATTGCTTAGTGTCACCAATATACACCAAACCATCACTCACCCAATATCACACTCTAACGTCACCTCGCCACCCTCATCAGAATATATCATCTCACTTCTAAGACAATATATATAATAGGAGGACCTTACACATTATATATGTTTGAATATTATCCATGAGAATTGATATTTTCTAGACCTTTTTACTCCATAATCATGTTTCCAGAAAAACAAACCCAGTTGTAGCACCTGTGCAACATCCTACAGCTAGAATCTATCAGTAACCAAATGTACTAAAATTTTACAATAATAAACAACCAATACTCACATATATATATTTTTACTTATTGCAGACAACTTATCCTCCTTATGAAAATAATAATCATAAAATTTTAACCACCATTGGTTGGATCAACTAACACATCGCTCCCAATGTTTAACAAAAATTGTTCAAAATGAAGTTCATGCATTTAGATCATCTATAGTGTACTCCCCACCATAGGTATTTCTTTATCACTAATCCAAATTCATGATCCTTAATTATACCCACCATTAATCTGACAATTATATTCATAATATTGACACATATTTATCTTATAGATCCACATCCTAATTTTTAATCTAATGTCTAATAATAGTTTGGTTCCTTGTGAAATCATTATATAATTCAACAAATAATTCATTTCCATACAACCAATCCTAATGGATCTAACTCATGTTCTATGACATTTCTCATTACCTTAATAATCACATGTTCTATCCCACTATAGGCCCTACCTAGTACTTCTAAGAACACATAATGAACTTTTTTCACAAATCAACATAGCTAAGGACACCACCTACCTAATTCCATATCCATAGCACTAAAAACTCATCACTTAGAATTTCATAAGACCTAATGCTCCCATCACCACATTACACATTTCACAATTGATCACATGTTATCTCTCACATGAGTTGATCATTTTGAAATCACCACAACCTAATGTCTCATTGGTTTTGTCATTATCACTTTTCATAGACCTTATCTCATAAAACAATGATTCTATGGTTCATTAATTCCATCTATTCAAACAACACTTGACCAACCCCTATATATTACCTTTTTATAACCAAAACATTTCATTACATCATGTTTCAAGACCCTTTTCTCTATTTCTCAATTGAGATGAGGTGTCTCACACCTTCCTATATTTCTCATATCTGATAACCATCCACCCATGAACTAACTCCTTACAGTTGGAGAACAAATAATTCATATACCCCATCATAGTATATGGGAACTCATCAAGGTCCTATAACCTAAACAGCCTCAAGGGATGAATAATGTCACCAATATAACTTATCCACATACTCAACAAGAACTCATATGAAAAACCAAGACATTATCTTCCACTATTGTTACCCCACCCAAAGATTCATGTGAACTACCCAAATCAATCTCTATATCCTTTAAGATTTTACAAAATCCATTCCAAGATACGACCCACATATCATCTATGGACAATAATGCCTAATCAAGAATGAATATTTCCTAAATTAGTATATGATTAGGATATACAAATTAATATTCCATGTCGATTATAAAATAAACACATTATATTGATCCATGTTAAGAGAATATCTATACAACTAATCTCACAACATTACATAATTTCACTTGTTAGAAAAAAAAATCTTACACAATAAGGAATACTCCCTGTAACTTCCCTTCCATACAATTAGACTCATACCATCCCATGTTTTATCCCATATGTACTAGGATCTAAGTTTTGATCCAATAGATAACCATTGTCACACATTTGTTCATATATTCAATTCTAATATCTCTTAACTGGTTAACTAGATGACCATTCCTTTCATGCATTTCAAACCTGTCATGACACAAAACTGCACAGGATTTAACATTCATAATACCTGTGGAATATTTATGCATATACCACATACTTGATAGAACCTACCATGATTTAGTCTCAAACAAATCATCTACCCATGCTTCCTATATCTAAAGGCACTCACAATCCTTGGTTAATCCCTCCCATAGGTTACCCTCACACCTATAAATTCATCATAATAAATAATAAGAAAACACCCTCCTACAAAATTATAACCCTTTAATCAATAATATCCTAGTTCACAACTCAACATCCCTAGGCTCTTCTGCATGGCTTATAAACTATATCCTAGTAGGTCATGGTTCATGGAGAAACAACCATGATCCCATTTTAGATACCCGAAAGAAACTCATAGGCCAATACACCCTATCTAGGGTTATCACACATATATAAACATATATCAGTAATCTCATACTCAATCCAACTACCCACTCTAGTGTGTTAATCCACATTGGAATTCATGTTGAAAAATACACCCTTAAGGACCAAAATCACATACATGTGCGTAAATCAACATCACCCTATTATGATCTATATAGTAAAATCATCCACATTCGGTTCAATTAACTATAATTCAACCAATAATATACTTGGTAAAACACCATATAATTTTTTATTTACACTTTAAATAACCAGAAGCTGTTATATTTTATAAAACTAGATTCATATTCAAACACATGAATTCACATATCATGTGAACCTATGAGCCTAATTTTATTTAATAATTCATGCCAATTTTTACCCTAGGCTAAGAGAAAAATCAAAAATCAAATCAACCTAAAGAATTTTACTTAAAAATAATAAACCCAACTATAATATCAAAAATTAGAATTATTAATCCTAACTCCCTAATAACTCATACTTCAACTCAATTTGGTTCTTTACAAGAACATGAAATAGTATTTATCCCAAGTATTTACTATCCATATATTCATTCTACCACACATAAAAAATTAATTCAAAGAAAAAAAGTGATACCACTTTGTAACATCCTTGTATAGCTCACGCAACAATAACTAGGTCATATCACCACATGACCTCAGGTGAAGCTCCTCATTCACTAGAGTTTACCGACTACTTGGGAGGGTCTAAGGTGATAACATGGGGATACTATTCCCTCATATAATTATAGTGATAAATATAAAAAAAAATAACCAGTCATCACAATATAAAAATGAATAAAAATAAATCCATATATCTAACCAAAAATAAATATCAAATACATGCTATAATACAAATTATATATACAAAATGTACCATGAGTTAGGAAAAAAATTATATGATCTGACATAGATGAATTATATATAACCCATACCAAAATTAAATGAAACAAAAAAATAACTATAACCTAGTCTCGGGTCCCAAACCTATCCTATCTTCTGACTTCACCCAAGATATACAACTCAATCATCAAATATCAGTCATCTCCCAGACTTTTACCTTCAATCTTGAGGTATTATATAGCACTAATGTACCACATCTACCCAATAAGGGAGTTAGTATAACTTTTTCGGCATCTACAAATAATTTATGTAAATATAACTAGTAAATGAAGTTCATGTACAATATGATATACTCATAAGGAAAAAATAAATAACTACAATAATAATACCTTGTACATCCATGGGTATTATCTAAGTTACCCTGGAGTGATTATAAATACTTCTACAAGTGTTGTGATGCCTCATAAATTCTCATATAACCATTCCCAAGTTTAAATAATCCCCCATCCATAATACCACCATATATCATATCACACTGGGGAATAGTTCAAACCCCATATATCATCGTATATCATATAAAAATATATCATCAATGGTAATAGTTATCATCCCATGTAAAATTATATATCATTAAGGGAAATAGAACCCACCCTAGAACAATTTCATCTCATATATAATTGGGGAAATATATCCCACCCCATATACCATAAAATAACATTCGAGGGAATAGTTCCCACCCTAAAACCACCTCATATCATATCATCATTGAGGGGAATAGTTTCCACTGCATATACAATCACATATCTTTCATTATAATTTCACTCACCTAGAAATCATATCATCTCATATATAATATCATTATATATCATCGATGGTAAAAAAAACTAACCCCAGAACCATCTAATATCATATCATCATTGTAGGGAATAGTTCTCACCCTATATACCATCATATAAAAAAAATATAACATTAGGATTATAAGAAACCACCGTGGATATTATAATATCTCATGAAAATTCATAATATAAATCATTTCCTAGGTTTTTATTTCAAGTGCACAGATTATTACCATTATCACATTCGTACATGACTACAACCTAATTTTCTTCTTATTATGATCATATCTATAGACAAAAAAAATTGGATCACCCAGTATGGAAACCTAGTCCATATAAAGCTTAGTACACACCATATTGGTTACTTTACCTCATTCCCAACTCTAGGTTTAAATTTTATCACTCAAGGGAATCAATTTCATCAACACAGTCACACTCATATCATAGCCAAATTTTCCATATAGAAAACACCAGATAAACCAAACACAAGAGAATGGAATATTGTCTTTCTCATCTCTAAGGTCAATCTTGGTCAGTCCTATCACAATGAAACTAGGAATAAATTATTTTAATTGTTTCCCTACTCATATTCACACACACATACTTTTGGAAGAGTATCACTCATCCCATACAAAAATTATCTATCCAAGAGGCTCTAAGATATCCAAAGTTTCAGTGTTTCGTATTTATAACCCAATAAATATCTATTTTTTACTATCCAATATTTAGAGGAAACAAAGATAACATATCCCAAGGTCTAATAAGTTTTATTTATTTCATATATCTAGGGTATTAATATCACATAACAAATATTTATAGTTAATCCCTTAAAAATGAGAATTTAGGCATCAAGAAAGTGTTCTGGGGCCCATCGTGTCCCAATACTCTTTCATTAAACTCATGGGAATTTAAAAGAAACAATTAATTTTCAATTAAAGTTTGATCACACACACTTTGAGAAACTACGTATTTCATGCTAAATAATATAAATCATAACCCTTAAAAGTATTTTTAGTTACTGCCTATCTTAACCAGAGTTATTCCTTTAGAGGAAATTCTGACTGCCCTCTCCTAATATCATCCATGCTAGATCATCCATCACTCATAAACATAAGGCCCAATATATCAACTATCATTCTAGTAAATTCTAAAACACTCATAATTAATTCAATTTTTAAACCAATATTAATTCCCTCATAAGAAAAAAATTACTTCCTAGATTGGGTAATGATTCTAAATCCTTATGAAACAGGGTGAATATCACTCTCGATGCACCCCAGAGCTAATAGACAACAAAATACCCAACACCCAACATTAATTTATAAATTAATAAAATTATAATTTTTTAAAACCCCAAAATAATCTGGGGTTGTGAAACAAAATAATGAAACTATAGAAAGCCTAGTGTGTTTACTCTCCTGGGATACCATTTGGCCAAGCCATGCTGAAGTTCCGCATATTAAGATGAATCCAATAGGCCTTGGTATATTAGTAATTAGTTACATAAGCCTCTCTTTTTAAAATTATATTAAATTCAAGTAAAATTATGATAGAGTTAAGAATTGTTAAAAACTAACTTTTATGCATGGACAAATATCCTCAAATCTAATATGAATCATGAGGTTCAAGGAGTGGAAAGGAGATGAAAAATAAGCCACTTTAGTTTATTTTCACATCCATGAAAATGAATAATCATGAAGGGGAATCTAATTTTAAAATGCCTAAAATACTATAATTCCCTTGGTTTTTAAAATAAAAATGGAAATCCCCATCATGCATGACCCCTAGATCCATGATGAAAGCTACCACCTTGAGAATCCTAATACTAATTCCTCCTAATGAATCTTAATGGTATAGCATATCAACTTTAATGTAATAATATCCCCTCAAGAAACCCTCACATCATAGCCCAAGGTGTTTTCAAGTTCCTAGTTCATCGCACTCAATTTCTTTACAAATTTTGGATTTACCCATAATCATCAAGTATCCCTTACATATAACCCTTATGAATCAACATTAACATATCATAGGGTAATATATTAACCATTTTGTAAAAACCCTTATGCATCCAACACTTAACCATGTTTTTGACCCTTATGCATCAACATAACCCTTATATCTTATGTACTATACCATTTCATGACCATAATGTACTAGAGTGACAATTATGTATCATTCAAATAAACCATTAAATATCATAGTGAGGCTCTGATTAAATTATATAAAAACCCTTAAGTAATATAGAGTACCATTATGTACCACAGTGGAGACCTTATACATCACTATATATATATATATATATGTACACTTTCAAAAAAAACCCAAACATTATGTATAGTACCCATATGTACCATAGTGTGACTGATAATTTTTCAAATCACAAATCCTTATGAGTAGTATTATATATCTAGGGTGCCCTTACATATCACAGGGTGACCCTTATAACTGCTATGTATTGAATACCCTTACATACCATTGGGTGACAAGTAAATTTTCAAATTTTATAGACTTATGAGTAATCTTACCTATATAGGGTACTCACACGTATCATATTATCTTCCGACAATTTTCCAATATTCTAGATAAGATATGTATTGTTATTCATGATAAATTAACACTAATATAAGAGTACACTTGTGCATAAATCCTTCACCCTTACATGATTCTAGAGTAAACATTATTTATCGGCCCCTTATGTTTCAATTCTTAAGAAATTTTCAAGAAATATATAATTCCTCCAATTTTAGTTATAGCCTATAATATCACCTATATCATAGATTTTGGAATAGAACAGAAACCAAAAAATCTTCTCTATCACACTTTATGATATACATCAGTAAAACCCTATGACTAAGAAACTTGTAGTTCCATTATTCCTCAAGAATTAATCATAAATATTATCAAATAATAGATTATAAATCTCATTCATTCCAAATCATTCTATAATATCTTCATCTAATTAAAATTGTCTTAAAAGCTTCAATTAATTCTAGTAAATTCTCAGACATTCATAAAAACTTATTCAACAAGGAAATATATCATGTCGTAACACCCCTTATTGTGGTGTTACATTCCCCCTATATTTGATCACGCTTAACATACTACAACACACACATGAGAACTCAATACACATATCAGGACCATAATCACATCCAAAATCACCTTCCAAATATTTTCCAATTCTTGTAACAGTAATATGAATCCTAATTATCAAAACATCCTCTCCTCTATGAATAAAAATTAAAATTTTCCCTTATCTTGACCAAATTGTATGATATTGGTAATTACATTATGATAACATGAAATCTTATTAAGAAATTAACCAATTGTAATCTAGTCCTATAGATTATTGTTTTATGACTTAATTCTCAAAAAAACACCTTCACAATATTTTACATAGAATATACCTTGTATAGAATGATTGGTATATTTTTGTGTTGTAATCCTATCTTCAATACCAATGTTTCATGAAAGATATGGAAAATTTATGATATCTTAATTTTATCAAAAAAAATCAATTTCCATTCATGTCTTAGAATCGTAGTGTGGCTCTTTCCCTCATAAACTTTTCTTTATAATAGATTTATTCATAAGAAGCACATATTACAACATATTCTTCTACTCTATGGTGAAATACTCTACTATCTTGAGATTTATTTACTATTATGAAAACACCATAATAGAATGATATATATCCTTATAAAATCATTGATGCATTCATGATTCTTCTATATTCTGATGTTTCGTATTGGTGATTTATGTAATCATATGCACCCCCTTTGAACATTACAGACTAATTGGGCATGGGGCTTCTTGTAGTGTGAAATTTTGATTCATGGTGTATCATCTCCTCCAACAATTTAACTTATTCTTATAAAGATATTAGAATTAAATAAATAATATTTCATCTCTTTCAATCATTATTTGATCACACCCATTTCACCATGATTCTATCTCTATTGATAGAGGAAACTCCAAATTGGTTATGTGTTCCTCCAAGACATAACAATCACTTGTATCATCCCAAATATCACCTAACAACCTTTATTTACTCTTTAACAATGATATTCATAAACATCTATCTATTGGTTCCATAAATACTCTATGTATCCTAACAAACACAATAAATGAACACCTTGGTTCCAATTCTATTATTATTTCTGTTCATTCTATTCTAAGTGTTAAACTCACTTAGTAGAGACTCCATGGATATTATGATTAATGAGATGATGTTTATTATTTCTTAGTAGGACTTGTCTTGATAAGGTATTAAAAATGAACATTATTTCTTAGTTATAAGGGTATTTAAGATCCATTTAAGACTCATTGTGGTAGATTGGTGATGATAAAATGTGATACCTTAAAGTATGATGTGTATTGATATTGATTAGAATAAATGGTGAATGAGTATATTTTTTTACTAAGAAGGATTTTTTATTTTTTATTTAAAAGGATAAATTTCTCACCAATTTTATAATTTCATACTTGTATGGTATATGTGGTGAGGATACATGGTAGTTGAATTTATAATTTTACAAAAATATAGTTATTCAGGTTATGGTTGTATATTTTTTGATATATTTTATGTGTGTGTGTGTGGTTAATATAGTGGTGGTCATATGTTTAGAAGATTAATTAGTTATTGTTATAATAGTAAAATAATTATTAAGGATTCAGTTTATGGGATGTTGAAAGAATAGGTCCAATGGTATGTCTGTTATTCTATTCTTGATATATATGATTTGAATTGGAGAGTTTACTTGATGTGAGATATATGATAAAAATAGTGATCATATTTCCCTTGTGTCAATTATTTTTTTATCTATATCATTCATATGTGAATTATTATTATCAACCCACTTATTCGCGTGAGGATTTTGGGGTATAACCTACTAAGTATATTTATATTTATATGCCCACAATATATGTTTTTAATTCATATTTATTAGATTGCGTTGTGGGTAGTCCCATGTAACATTATTTCAAGCATGTAGGGATCTATTATTTTAGGATTCCTATATTCAATTTTAAATTTAAATGATATATATTAGATACTAATATATTTTTGGTCATTCTGTTACAATATATCTATATATTGTTTGAGATTGTATGGAATTTATTGCATTAGTTATCCATTTTTATTCTTTTTCATCAAGGATATCTTAATTAATTCATCATTTTAGTTTGAAATCTATTGTTTTTTAGAGTTTTCATTAAAAAAATTTCTTCTATATGATTGAAACTAGCCACCAACATAATGATTATTTAATATGGTCTTAGGGTTTTACCCTTATTCTCTTTATCATCTTAGGTGGAGTTTTGGTGGGGTTCTGACATGATATTATTCTAATGATTAATTTATAAAACATATAATTTTTTATAAAAATAATGTATTTAAATCATGATAATATATAACTATTATGCACTTAATGATTTTTATTATACATTCAATATAAAATATTAATTATAATATTCAAAATATAACCAAATTCATCACAAAAAATGGTACATGAAACAATTTTCATGTAATGGATTATAATTACATGAAATTGAAATCCTACTCAATATCATGTTTTATACGACTGATAGTTAACCCCCACTTTTCTAAATAGATCTTAAATCCATTGGCCTTTGTTAATTCTAACCCAAATCCCTACTATACATATTTTATTAATCAAAATTGATTTGATGTTTAAATATAATATTAACACCAAATATGATCATATATTTACAGTAAATTTTTAAATTGGAATTAAAAAATCAATAATATTTATTAAACTAGATTAAATAATTTATAATGAAAAACATAATAGTACTTAAATGCTTCATATGACATTCACGTAGAATCTTCTAAATATTTTTAATAAATTGTACGTTTTTCCTATATAACCATTTCATATAATAAGAATATTTATCAATTGTGAATAAATAAATAAATGAGAATTTATTAAATTGGAAAATAAATATTATGAAAACTTTATAAATTATACATATATTTGATGAATAAATCATATCAAAATGAAAATAAATGATCAATAATTCAAATCATAAATTTATCTAAAATTTTCATATATAAAAAATAAATATAGAAATTTAGTATTTATAACATAAATATAAATACATCATATAAGTAAATTTTATGGTAAAAAAGAACTTAAAAAATTTATTAATATATAATTCATTATAAATATACACGCTTCATATTTCATAAAAAATTATATGAAAACTCCATATATCATAATATAAATAATTTAAATTATTTTTATATAATATATATTGATTTATTACCATGAAAAATATCCACCTTGGAGATATATCAAATATTCCAAAACAAAATCGGTATGATCAAAATGTATATGAATTAAATATTTCAATACATATTTAATATGAATATATGAATATATTGGATATTTGGTATTAATATTCATATTTATAAAATATTTCATATCTATTTAATAGGTAAATTATGTACTATTAATTATTTAAATGTAGAGATCTTATATGTCCAATTTTTTAAAATTTATAAACAATCTATAAATTATTGTTCATTTATCAAAAGAATAATTTTTTAAGATCATAAATTGTACTATAAAATATACCATATGTCATAAAATTTATAATTTTATAAAATATCACAGGTCATTTTAACGTTGTGGTATTGTATTTAAAAACTAGTTTATCATAGTCAGAGATATAACACATCACTCTTAAAAATAAAATAAAATGTCATCATTGTGCCAATATTATCACATTTTGTTTATTATGATGAGATATTTTAGAGAACAGTATATTATATCACTTTATACGAAATACCAAAAAAATAAATGAACCAAATCATACTATTTAATATCACCATATAATATTGAGAGACACAATTCTCTATTTTTAAATCTCGTGGATTATGCATATCACCACCAATGATAAGAGTTGTCATACTATATGATAGATCAACCTAAAAATTATATTTCTTCCATGTCATATCGTAACCTATGATATCCTTATATCACAATCTATGATATAATATTATTTACAGTTACATCACATATCACTTTATGAGATGTCTATCTTACATATTTTTTCAAAATTTTTCTAAAATATATGGATTATTAATGAACATAATAAAATTAGATTTTATTCCTACAAATAATTTTTATGAAATATAATATATCTAAAAGAAATAAAACAATAATAAAATTGGTTAGGTTAAAGAGAAATGTATTTTAAATAACAAACATTGAAAATATATCTTTACTCTTTTTTTTAAATAATATTCTTTACTAGGTTATGTTAAGATCCATTACTAACAACCAACTTAAAATTTCAATTATTTGCTATATGCTAGATAACATAACCATGGTTTAAAAATATATAATATTTCATAGTATCAATGTAATGATAGTACCTTCATGAGGAAAAGGGTAATGGAAATGGGATATTTTTAACCAAAAGAGTCTAGATCTATCAAATGTCTTTGAAATTGTTTAGAGATACTTTATATAGTATTCTTTTTTTATATGAAAAAATAATAATGGGTTGTTTATTTTTTAAATTATCCTTTTTTATAGTATGTTACAACCTTTTTTGATATATACTATTGAAAAAATATACTTTATTACCATAGAAATATTAAACTATTATTTAAACAAGTTAAACTTCATATACACATCATTATATGTTCTGAAAACAAATAAAATATAATAGATTATATGGGAAAATAAATAGATAATAGAATATTACTATAACATACTAAGATTATTATAAATAAATATTAAATATTTTTATATGAATATTCAATATATACCAATATTATTAATGATAGAGCCATAAAGGTTTAGATTCATTAGAGATTATATATACAATCTTCTTATTTTATGAAATATCTTCAATATAACCCACAAATATCTTCTCACATAGTAATACTATTAAGAACATGTTAGGTAGGAATATTACAAAGATACAAAATAGATAGTGAATTGTGTCTCTTTGATAATCTTGACATATTCTGGGTTTTAAATATCTTTTCAATTTGTGAAGATATGTGGCATTGTTTTCAGTGTTAAGTATGATAAATAGTTAGAAAAATAGAAACACGTCAATTTTTATAGTGGTTATGGGCACAAATATCCCCTATCCCACTCCACCAATGTTCTCTCTACAATCTTGGTGAATTTCACAAGAAAGGATCTCTTATCACAAGACCTTCAAAAACAAAAGAGAGTGCAGGTAGTTGAAACCTTAACAAGAAGGATCAACAGAGCCTACTAGTTCTTTTACAAGGAATTGGTTATCCACAGCTTATACCAAGAATTTGACACTTAACCACCAGTGAGTATGAGTATTTGAAACTCTAATAAATCTAAAGATTTTGATTTGAGTATTGTTCGTATTGAAACTCCAGAGTTGCAGAAGCAATTCATAGTTTATGGATCTTCTTCATCAATAAGAATCTTCAACAAGGAATAGATTTGAACAAGTCCTTATTGTAAATTTTCTTCAGGAATGAATAGAAACAAACAAGCATTATTACACAATAATATGAGCTAGAAAACTATATCTTCAAAGTGTATCCTATCTCAGAGAATAAAAGAGACGATCATTATTTGCAGTATATTTATTAAAATATATTCTAAAAAAGTATAATATTTTATATTGGAAACATATCACGCTAAAATATCATATATCTATTTTTTTACACAAAAATTATCTGATCATATAAATATAATAAAATATATTTATTTTATTTTATCATATCCAAAAATATCTCTTGATGGATCGAAAATATTCAAATATTAATTGACTAGGGAAGTCCTAATTTCCCTTAAGAATAAGAATGAATTACTCTATCGAATATGGGTTTTTGAATCAATCATAAAGATCGTTTGAATCTATCTTAAAAGAGCATTCACTTGATCTTTATTTCTCTCAATATCATTGCATAATTCTCAAAAAGAATCACGGATTTAAGACTTCATTTTTGAATAGTCAAACGTTTGGTTTTTTCATAAAGAGACAAAATACCAAACATAGGTTTGACAATGTAGGGTTGAAGATATATATGTTTTTTTCCTCAAACATAGGTTTACATACTTACATAGGATTCCTTAACGATACTTTTATTTCACAAAAAACATTTGGTTCCTTACTAATATAGGGTTCCATAACCATAATTTTAGATAACATAGGTTTAATGATCCATACATGATGTACTGAAATGTAGGGTTCATTCCTTATAAATTGATCTAAACGTAGGGTTTATTCAATATTCTATGCTTACCAATGTAAGGTATATACCGTGTTTCTAGGAAACACTAAAACACTTTCCAAAATATTTGAAGAATATTTCTTGTAGATTAATAACTTGAATGTATTTATATAATAAATATTTAAAATAATGTTAAGTTTTTTAAATTCACTCAAAGTAATATCATTAGTAAAATGGATAAGGTTGTCTTTTAGAATAAAAATCAATAAGATTCAGAGAGTATTGTTGAGAAAATACATTTCCAAAAATCTCCCCCATGATCACAAAACCCATAACATAATGTTTTGAAAAAAAATCAAGTATTATTTCTATTTCATGGTATTATTTTGATAAAAAAACTTTTAAATTCAGAATTTTTTATTTACACAATTTTATCCCCCTTTTTATATCAAAAAAACTATATAAAAATGGATTATAACACATCTAATTTTTCATAGAAATTAAATCAATGTTATATAGTACTAGTTATAAAAATAAGATATGTGTTCTAGATGTTGATATAAATATAAAATAAACCATAGAAATTATACAGAGAATATCAATAATCAACTAATTTTTTATTATAAAATAATTTATAAATACACAAGTGATTTTGGATTTGAGGAAAATATTTAAATAAGAGGGTTAGTAAATGGTGAAGGGTTTTGATCAAGATAAGTTTATTGTTTATTAAAAGTTCATTCAGCATGAAAAACTACATTCAACTCTACCATCTAAACTTTTAACCATACTGAAATATTGTTATCCAGCTGCCTTAACAAAATTCTTGAATATTTTATCACATTCAAATTTTCAATCAGATTGACTTTGAGAAAGTCATGCATATTTTCCTCGGTCTACAGAAATTGAGAATGTTTTTCACTTCACTAATTGTGTATAATCTTGATGTCAGGATCACATAAAGTCAATTTCTTGATAAGATATTTTTTCATTATCTAATGGGACATGCATGGGTGATCTTTTACATTGATGATATTGAAGTATTTATTTTATATCTAACATTACTGGAGTGATTTCTAGAAATCTTTTGATCAGGTCTAGATATTTTGTAGATATTGAAGTGGAAGCTTTAGACTAATTGATACTCCCTTTCATTAATTCAAAATATCTTTCCAAAACCCATTTCAAATCTGGAAAATCTATTTTAGAAATATATTCTGATTACATATTTCTAAATTGATCAACCACGTATCTTTTGAAAGCATCAAAATCTATTTTTGAAATATAAATTTCTCCGAATTCATGAAACTAATTCTAAATAGATTCTAATTCCAATCCTATAATATAAAAATTCCTTACATCTTATAAAGATTTCCTAACAAATTCCAGTTCATTTCGAAGACTAGAGTTATCCACTTGTGCCTTGTTGAATTTGATAAACAGGTATTCTATCTGATTCTTTTAGAGAATCAAATTTTTCATTCATATAGATTATTTGACTGAGTAGCTACGTCCAGAATGGAAAAATATTTAATAAAAGTCTCTTCATTTGAAAAATAAATTCTATCAAGGACCTTTTTACTTTATCTAGAAATACATGTTTTTTCTTACCAGGGATTGACCAATAGTAGGGATAGCCTAAATCTCTACAATTTTAGTAGTGTTAGTTACTAATTTCTAATCTTTCTCTCCTTCTTGAGAATTTTCACTTTGTTGACATGATTGATGGAAAACATGCTATTATGGAATTTTCCATTCATCATGATGATCATTTGAATGATTTTTTCTTCGAAATGAACTAATGGAATTTTATTACTAGTTCCTAATGTTTCTCCCTACAGATCCTCATTTTGAGGATCTTCTTTTATTCCTGTCCTTTTAACAAGCTTTTTATGAGCTCCTTATTCTGAAACTTCCTCATCCTTATTTGTTGAGACAAAAAAATTTTTTCTTTTAATAGGCTGAGAAACACCTTCTATTCCAGATTATCCAATTTGTTCATTCCTAAAATGAACCAGTCATGTAGATCTGAGATTTTATTTCTCCCATGAGCCAAAGGATTGGATTCTTGTTGGTCATCTGCACTAACTAAAAGTAGTATACATTTAACTATACTCTAAAAGAAAACAAATTTTTTATAGTACCAACATTTAGAACATTATTTTAGTGACATCTTATATTAACATGCACATGGAAAATATTATTTTTTATATACAAAATTAAATAAATGATATGACCATAGTGATAGAAATACATTCTATATTCTAAATAGAAGCAGTGATTTAGATAATGAAAAATATATCTAGGAAGTTGTAACATAATCTCACTAATAAAAAACATGATATACATGTCTGGATATGAGATCTTTTCTAAATCAGAGGTCCTTGTAAGTATGGTTGTCTAAATAAAATTGACTGTTACCTTATGTTCATCCTCGAGATCCTTTACAAACATTTTCCTTGTATTGGTGAAACCAAAAATAAATGAAATAATATGTTCTAACCTATGGTACTGATTTACAATTGGTCAAAGATCAAAATAGAAAACTCCTTCATCGGGGGCATTTTAAAATCTGAATGATTTCTACTGAGGAGATTAAAACTCTTTATTATCTATTTATGAAGATATTATATCCTCTATTTCTCCAAAGATAAACTTAATATCCTTGTAAAAAAATTTCAGTTCTAACTCATAAAGAAATTTTATATTTTCTTCATTAAATAGAAATTCCAGACCTTGAAACATAAGATATTTCTTGAGTAAAATATTTTTCTAATACACCATTAAAAATTAATGAACTTTCCTTGATGAGTTTTCTTGAAGAGGACACATTGATGATTCAGATCACTCAGTTCTCCTTCATCTATTCTCTTGTTCTTACTTGTTTATTAGAATCTGAAGGTTGAAGGTTGAAGGATTTTGGATTGTAGGATTTCAAAGAAATATAAGGGATCTATAGTCAAAAGGTTTGAAATTGATGTGGTCTGGTTATGTGGTATGGTTTTCTACTAATCTAGATTTTTTCTATTTATGATCCCTTGATTGTTCTATTTATTTCTAAAGATCCATTTAGTTCCTATTACAGGGTAATATGATAGTATTTCTAATAAATTCCAAACATTATTTCTTCTGAATTGGTTTTTTTATTCTTTCATGGTGGACAACCAACTCTCGCTTCTAAAGCTTCTTCAATAGACTTAGGTTCTAACTAAGAAACAAAGGCAGAGAATTCAACTAATTTTCCTACATTTATTCTATTTCTAACTCATGTGTCTAGGTTTCTTATAAAAGTTTATAAGGGATGGTCCATTAAGGTTCTAGGTTATCTAGGTAATACACATTCAGGTTCTTCGGTTTCATTTTCTTTTGAAATGGAATGAATTTCATTTATATCATTTTCAAATTCCTCATTAGAGGTTTCAGGTATCATTTATTCAATTTAGTTAGTAATTTCATCCGTTTGATCTTTCTCTTTATTAAAAGGTTCATTTTTATCAAATTTCGCATGAAATGATCCTTCAACAATCCTTGACTTTTTATTAAACACTCTATAGGCTTTAGAAGAAGCAGAATAACCAAAAAAATTATTTCATCAATTTTTGGATAAAATTTTCCAAGGTTTTCCTTAGTATTCAAGATATATACCTTGCATCAAAAAATTTCAAAGTATTTTATATTAATTTTCTATTATCCTAGAGTTTATAGGGTCTATTTTTAATAATGTATACTATTAAAACTCTATTCATGATATAGCAGGTTGTGATTACATATCCTGTAGGATTGAAATACTGATGTAGATGCTCAATTACAAGAGGGGTGAATTGTAATTTTAAAAACATTCATTATTAACCTTAAAGAAAACTATGTTTAACAAAGTTAAACAAGGTAAATTCAAAAGACCTACTTTATTTCTACAAACTTGCTATGTTCTGGAAATATGGTTCCAAAAATGAAACTTAAGAAAAGTTAACCAGGAAAATATTCTACCTTAAATTGTATAGAATCTTACTTATCATATTATACAAATGTAAAATAAATTATAAGAAAGTTATACTTTCTTACTTTATCAAAAACACAGTAGAAATAAACTTGAAATAGAAACTAGTAACAAGTATAAAATCTTATAACACAAAGAGTAGGGTATCTAACAACCATGGATAAAGGTCCCTTAATTTATACTTTCATAAAAGTCTGTTTACCCACACTAGGGTAAGCCCTCGATAAGAATATCTGAATTTTTCTTGTTATACATATAGGCCCATGATCATTAAGTTAGTCATCACCTTTGTCTTCCTATCCCCAAAATTCCTCTATTGTACTCAGCAACAATCGGAGTCGCACGAAGCAATCTGAACAAGATATTCAGAACAACAAAAAGCAAGAGAGTCTCTCTCTATAGAAATCACTTCAGTAGAATGCAATTTCTGGAGTGATGGAATTACATTGATCTCATTCAAATGAGATCCTATTTATAGGAACTTCTCTAATGATCAGCTTCCTCTTCCAACGGTCATATTTTTCCTTGAATCTCAGAGGGACCTGTATACATGTCACTCAAAAAATGGTTAGTTAGAAATAGATGGTACGACATTGTTTTATAATATGTGTAAGTAAAATGAAGTTGTTTAAACAAATTTATTTTTCGGAGTCTAAGAAAAATAATGTTCAGTATCTAACCAAATAAATATTTATAGTTTATAAGACATGGATATTCAGATTCTTCTTTACAAAGAATTCAGAATCTAAATTATATAGATTTCAGAGTCTGAATTCCCATGAATTCAGAATCTGAATTCTGATGAATTCGGAGTCTTAATTCTAAAGAAATTTTAGTCATAATTCTGAGGAATTCATAGTCTAAATTCTGAAGAATTGGGAGTTTTAATTATAAGGAATTCGGAGTATGAATTTAAGGAATTTTAAGTCTAAATTCTGAGGAATTCAGAACCTGAATTTCAAAGAATTCAGTGTCTAAATTTCTGAGAATTCAAAGTCTGAATTTCAGAGAATTCAGAACCTAAATTTTAGAGAATTCAGAGTCTGTATTTTAGAGAATTCATAACCTAAATTTTAGAGAATTCAAATTCTGATTTTTAGAGAAATATTAATCTGAATTTTAGAGAATTTGGAGTCTAAATTTCATATAATTCAGAGTCTGAATTTCTGAGAAATTGGAACCTGGATTTCAGAGAATTTGGATCCTAAAAACAGAATAATATATAACCAAGGATTTATAGGATTTCATGGTTTTAGATAAGAAATGTAATTTTCCTATGAATAAAAATTTCTTCAAGAATAAAATTTTTCCTTATTAAGATAATTCTTAAGGAAAATATAATTTTCCTTAATATAGAGTGTTTGTGACTTTCAAAACATAGAGGAATGGAAATGTTATAAGGAAACCTTATTGACTCAATAGATCCTACCCAAAAATAGGTTGAAAGACTGTATTCATTTAGTATAGTCTATGCCATTTCATGAATAGTTCTATTTCTCCTTTCAACAATCCCTTTTTTATATGTTTTTGGTTTAGAGAAAGTGTGTTTAATACCTCAATTTGAGAAAAAATAATTAAATTATTGATTCTAAAATTCTCCACCATGATCAATTCCTATTGAAATTATTATAAAATAATTTTTATTTTGAATAATTTTTCAAAAACATTCAAAAATAGTGAATACCTCACTTTTGAGTTTTAGAAAATATACCCAATTAAATCAAGAAAAATCATAAACTAAAACATAAAAATATAATATTCCATCCAAAATTTTTACTCTGGATGTTCAAATACAAATCCATATGTATAATTTCTAATGGTTTAGATGTATCAATTTTGTTAAATGATTTGAAAGAAGATTTAGGTTGTTTCTCGATTTGGCATGCATCATAAAATCTATCATTGTCAAATTTAAGACTTGGTAAATTAGAAACTAATTGTTTCTTAGATAATTTATGCAAAGAATATGTATTTCAATGTCTAATTATCCTAGTACATATCCATGATTCATTTGTCTTAGTAGTTAAACAATTAAAATTTTGTTTAAAAAATGAATTGAGATCCAAACTATAAGCATTTTTAGTTATTAGAGTTTTAAATTAAATCATTTTATTTATGAAAACATCATAGTTATTTTTAGAAAAAATCAACATAAAAGACATCATCATAAAGTTCCAAAATACTTATTAGTTAGTGTTTTATACCTTTCACATATAGTACTTTTTTTATTGAGATTCTATTTGGATCTCTAATAGTTATAACTCCAATAATCATCCTATTTTCATTGGCACCAAATGTAAATAGACCTACATCCATTTGAGTCATTTTATTGAAATTGGTTGAGTATATACTCATGTATATGGAGAATCCATTATTTATATAGTATAAAACATGTTTTTTCTTATGGTATTTGATCTCTTCTTCTTCCTTAGCCATAAATCACATATTTTATTTCAAATTTTATCCCTCTTTTTATGAATCAAATTTCGATGAGTTTCTGTATTCTTAAGATAAAATCCATGCATATTTTAGGGAAAATTTTCCTTTATTCTTATAATCATCATTATTATTATATTTATTTTATGTACTACTTCTTTCATTTTTCAATTGTGGGAAATCATGTCTGATGTGACCCAAATTTTTTCATTCATAACATCTTATATCTCTGGGTTATATTTCGTCATTCTTAAATTATTTTTTAAAGACTCTTTTCTTCTTGTAAAATTTGATAAACTTCCTGGATAGCTAACACTTTTCTATTTCATATTCAGAAGAATGTGAATTTATTTCTGTTTTTATTTTCTATCATGTTTTAGAGATGTTACTTTGAGAGTATTGTTTCCCTTTTTACTACAATCTAGTGATCCTCAAATTTAGCTTTCATTTTTTTTTTTGCACATCATAAATTTTCCAATTAATTCATTCATAATTACATTTTTTATAGGTGGTTATTATTGAATTGTTGTAAATATTTCATTACATTTAGAAAGTAGTACTCTAATTTTATTTAGAGATTAATCTGATTATGAAATTTAATCTCCTAAGGTAGTGAAATTATTGATAATTTCTATTAACCATCAATTAATTTGTGTGATGATTTCACCATCTAACATTATAAAGATGTAAAACATTATTTTATCATGCCTCATCTATCTCATGTTATTTGTTCCTTCATATAAAATAGATATTGTCTTCCACATTTCATAGGAAGTAGTTCATTGTGATACTTGGTTAAATTCATCATGTCCAAGACCACATATGATACCATTCATTACTTTTGAGTTGATTTCATATTCAGATTTTTTGGTGGAAACCCATGTATCTAGTTTCCAAACAACCACATAAAGAGTTATTATCTTCGAATAAACATTGAATCCAATATTCTTCATATAGATGATCATTCATGATTTCTAGCATCTATAGTTATTACCGTTAAAATTTTTTTCTTGAATCATAGATATTCCTTCTTTCATGTCATCTATTCAATATTATTTATATAGAACTTATTATTTTAATATTTCTAGAGATTTGTCACAAAATATAACCTTTGACACCAATTTTTAGGTTGGAATAACACAATGATACACAAGAGGGGGTGAATTGTGTCTTTTTGATAATTTCAACAGATTCTATATTTAAAATCTCTTTTCAATTTGTATAGATATGTGGTGTTCTTTTCTATAATAAGTATAAATGGAGGATAAAAATAAAATAGGAACACAATAATTATTATAGTGGTCTGGGACACAAATATCTCTTAGTATACTCCACAATTTCTATCTCAATGAGATTTATGATTTTCACTAGAAATATTCTCTTATCACAAGACCTTCAAAACCAAAACTGGGTGCAAGAAGTTGAATCCTTTACAATAAGGCTAAACAGTTCCATATGGTTCTTTTATAGGGAACCATCTATCCAATCTTAGTGTAAGAGGCTAAAAATTAACCACAATTGAGTATGATTAGTTGAAAATATAATAAATTAAATGAATTTTATTTGAAGATGGTTCATATTGAAACATCATAGTTTTAGTAGCAATAGAGAGTTAATGGATCTTCCTTTTTGATAAGAATCTTCAAGAAGGAGTGGATTCAAATAATTCCATGTTGAAAATGTTCTTCAGGACATAATAGTAACAAAAAATAAGTAGTTCCCAACAACATGATATTGAAAACTGTATCACCAAAGTGTGTCCTATGTTAGAGAATAACAGAGAAGATCATACATTGCGATATATCTATAAAAAATATATTCATAGAAAGTGTTTAATTTTTATTTTGAAAATGTACCACACTTTAATATCATATATCTTTTCTTTTACACAAAAATGATCTGATCATAAAAATAGAACAAAAGATTTTTCTTTTGGTTGAGAAAATGCAAAAATATCACCTAGAAGATCTCAAATATTCAAATATAAATCAACCAGGGGATTCATAACTTCCCTTAATAATAGGAATTATTTACTCTATTAAATATATGTCTTTGAATCAATATTAATTATCCTTTGAATTGATCAAAAGTGATCTTCAAATATATGTTTATTTTTGTCTATACCATTGCAAAAATATCATAAATAATTGTAGATTTAAATCTCCATAATTAAATATTCAAATTTAGGGTTCCTTCATAATGAATAAACATAAAAAATATAGGGTTGAAAACTTAGGGTTTAAGATCCATATGTTTTTTTCTTAAAACGTATGGTTTATTACTTATATAGGGTTCCATAAGCATACTTTTCTTTCTCACAAGCATAAGGTATCATACTAAAATATGGTTCTATAACCATACTTTCAGATAACGTAGGGTTTATTATTATTATGTGTTGTTATGAAATGTAGGTTTCATTCCTTATGTGCTGATATGATCATAGGGTCCATTCTTTACGCTACACTTACCAATGTAGGGTATGGAAAGTGTTTCCAAAAATTCTAAAATTCTTTCCAATAACATTGATGAATGTTTATTTTAGATTAATAACTTTAATATATTTCTTGATTAAATATTACAAAGAATGTTAATTCCCTAAAAATCACTCAAATTAATATCATTATTAAATAACCAAGTGTATTTTTTATCATAAAAGTAAATAATATTTAGAGAGTATTATTGAAAAAAATACATAGCCAATAGAATACCCTACATAAACCTTTCTTCAACATTGGGGTAATGAAACAAAAGAAAGAGTGATCTCAAATTCTCAGTAAGGGTAAACATAACTGATTTCAATCCATGATCATATGAAATAATAATATAATAACAGTGTTATCTGATCATGAAATTAACATACAAAGTTCATACCTAACTTGTTAGGGTTCATAAACATGATCCATGGCATAAACATTATCATTTCATAAAATGTATACCATAAGAGTGATAAATCATTATAAATCAGTAATGAACCACAATCTCACGACAAAAAGTATAGAACCATCATAAATATAGATAATTACTTCATATTTCAATGTTAACTACTAATATCGTCCACATAGTGGCTCCGGACACACTTGTTTCCCATAGTAGATCATTAGGTGCTTGTTTCTCATTTTGGATCAATCTCATCAACTTGTTTCCCATTATTATCTCATGAGATATTAAGTTTTACCGAATTCATTATACTTATATATAGGTCTCACCCATCACATAATAAAAACTATAATTATGTGTTCCATGGGTTCATAAATCATTTATAATATCAAACCCAATGAAAATAACTTTCTTTTCTAAACATTTCATCATTTCATAACCCATGTAAAATAAATGGGTTTCAAAATCATTTCATCATACAATAACTCTTTGAAAAGTATAGGGATTCATAAATATAATTCCATCATAAATATAAACCATACAAAGTAAGAATAAGTATGGTATCTTTGGATAATATCTCTATTGAATTACATGTAACATCAATTAGTGTTTCTCTTGGATGGAAATTTATTTTTGAAATATCACTTGAAATAATTCTAAAGTAAAATATACTTTCCATATTGAAAAAGTTTTTTTAAAAAGACATTCATTTATGAAGGAAGTGATTTTATTTTAAAACCCCTTATAAGATTGTATAGAAATCCCCAAATAATTAATTCACCATGAAATCATGAAAATCCACTCATTTTTTATAATTAAAAAAACATTCTATTCATATTTGTTTTCAGAAGTCACAAAGTGCCTTGTTTGTAAAACAAAAAAAAATATTTTCAAATTTTTTTGTAAATGAAGTCCAAATTCTAGTAAACATGATTTTAAATATTATTAAAAAAATTGGAAAAAAATATAAAACATGGATATGGAAGGGAAATATTCCCTAATGGATTCTTAAACAAATACAATCCCAAATAATGATGAGATTGTGAAATAAACCATTACCTCAAGTCTTTCATTTCTTCAGTCATATTAAATACTTGAGTATAATAAGTATGGATTTTTTTATAAATTTAGTTCATAAACATAATTATATAAAACCATTTATTATATATTTATAACATTTTATTGCCCATTCATTAATAATTTGTTATTATAATCACTTTTTTGGGTGATAAATATTTCTTTTTCTAATCATGTTTCAGTTCAGAAGTATTGGTTCTTATACTTTGATCATTAGTCCAATCATTTATAAAATTTTAATCTTTTTATAAACATAATATATACTAATTATATACATATTTTTAATCATATATATAAATTATAGATATAAAAATGAATTACACCGTTCTCGGAGACGTTAGGTTATACATACACATGAACAATATTTTCATTTTTATATTGATTGAAATGAAATAAATTTAAATAATAATCCATATTTACAAAATAATTATTATATAATATATATCATGTATATTTATTAAACTAATCATAATACCCATCCATAAAATCTGGTGACGAAAAATGAATGGTATCACTACATGGGTATGGTAAGTTGTATGTATGCATGAGCAATACTTTTACTTATTGTTTGATAGAAAAGAGGGTGTATAATGGTGTTTAAATAATCATAATAACATTTCAGAATTTTTAGGATACTAAAATTTATTATTTTATGTTAAAAAATTTATATTTACAGGAGTTAATGAAGATTATAAAAAGGAAGTTATTGGTTAGAGCGATTACCTCATCTTCAAAACTTCTCCTTTAGATCTCCTCTAAAGGGTCTAGGGTTGGTATTTTGATAAAAACATAACCTATTTAATTTGGGTCGGAAATTTTAGAAGATAAAATGGCTGGGTATGGTTGATTTATAAGGCTCAATGTGGTGTAAATAACTAATGGAGGAGGTACCCTTTATAATTCAGGTGAGGGTCACTTTTGGAATTTCTCAAAAGAATAATTTATAATAAATTTATTTTCGATAAAATACCACCAAATAGTAATGGATTAGAATAAAAGATAATATAAGGTTTTAATAACACTGATCAATGGATTTTAGACATTTTTTGGTGTTATTTTAACCCTTATAATTTTGATTAACCCATAATAAACATATTTTAATTTTAACTATGGTAACAAATATTTCAATATTAAGATATTTTTATTTTTATTATACTGTGTCAATTGAACCATAAATGGAAAATTTTTAAATATTAGACTATATAATAATATACTTATATTTTAAAATTTTGATTTTAAAATAATTTAATAGAATGGAATTGTCATAAAATATCATTATCATCAATTTTGATAATATTCAATATTTTGACTTTTAAAAATTAATACAACATGTAAAATTTGAAAAAAAATAACTGTTTTATTTTATCCCTATAATTCCAATTAAATATATATAAATCATTAATATCCTTAAATATATCATATTATATTACATTAAATATTTTTAATATCATTTATTATATTTTTTCGCTTAATTGAATAATTACTACATCGGCGTTCTGTAAAAATTTAGGGTAGTTATTGAATTACAAAAATATTTTAAATAAATTAAAATGATGAATATAAATATTTTATATTTAAAAATACTATTTATAGTAAAATATATACTCTAGATAACCTCCTAGTAAAAATGTTATAGTTATTAAAGACATGAATGTGACATCTTTGAATTTTCATTAAATAAAATATTATAAAAGTCATAATCTCATCCAAGTGGAATAAATAGGTAATAAGTTAAACTATTGAATGATTATGGTAGAATATTATTCATCAAATATATTTTATTTAAGTTTTATGGAAATGTAATAGTCATTATCATATTATGTTTACTCTTAATTTCCCGATTTACACTTTATTGTGGTACCAAAACATTCTATGGTTATATTCATATGGAACCAAAATAAAATTTTCCAATTTAATAAATTTTGGACCTATAAATACAAATATGGAATCCATTTTTCATCATTCAAAACATATAATTTGAAAATTTTAATTTAAAATAAAATCAGTAAAATGCAATGAAAACAGTTTTTTCAATAAAATTCCTTATTAAATATACAATATTTTTAGGCTAAATTCAATTATAAAATACAATTAAAAAAATAATTATATTATTTTAAATAATAATTAGATAATGGAAATTTAAAACAGATCAAAAACATAATTTTACCTTGTAAAAACATTAAAAAAAATAAAGTTTTCAACAAAATTTATTATTTTCCACTATTCCGGGAAAAATAAATGTATTCCAAAAAATTTCAAAAATACATCTTAAGATAATTTTGAAATGATGAATTCTAATATTAAATTAACTTTTTTTAAAAAAATTTATATAACTTACATAAATTAATATTCACTCATAAAAAGAAGAAAAACTCGTTTTTGAAGAAAACCTATTTTTGAAGAATAAAACGACATTAAAAAAATTTGGTGATTATTTTCTAAGAACATACCAATAAATTAATATTGAGTCTGAAAATTATATTTATTTCATAAATTATTTATTCCTATTAATCCCCACCAATTTAATGTCTAGGTTATAATGAAAATATAATATTTTAATAATATATTTTGGGTAATCTAAACTTGTTACTGTGTGCAATGCAATCTATCAAATAAATAAAATTATTTAAAAATTTATTTCATAAAAATTTTATATTATTGAACTCTACCCCCAATTAAAATTAATTTATTCCTTAAATTCATCACTTCGATACAAGAATATGAGGATATATCTTCCTTATCACATTCTCAAGTTATGATGTATCTTCCTCAAATTGATGGTTTCCCCACAAAAAATTAACAGGACGTGTGGGTTTTTTTAGAAATTTATCTCTATAATTTATTCGTCATAATAAATAATTTCTCAAGTATTATGACCTATGAGTTTAGTACATGTGAATTATCAGGGATATACTTCTCAAAATAGATACATGGAACACCTCATGAACATGAAAGAGATTCAATGGAAGCACCAAATGATAAGATACTATCTCGATATGATCGCGTATTTAAAAGGTTCATATAAAACAAGGGTTTACCTTTCCCTTATATATTCAATAAATAAATTTATAGAAATAACTTCTCACTAATATCAAATTCTAGATCGCATCGATGATTATTATCGTAACTTTTTTTTAACTTTTTGTTTCCTGTACGTGTTATTGAATGAATCTAACCTTCTCCTCCATATAATTATCATGAATAAGTCCCAAAAACATTATTTTTACATATTATTTCTTTTATATGATAGTTTTACAATTCTATTCATGAATGGTTTCATAAGGGCCGATGTGAATGGACAAGTGAAATCTATTGTTTCAATAAAACTAAACTATAGGGAGGTTTTGATACTAATGACCTTTGAAATCCATAGAACTATATTTTATTATATTATATAGAGTTTTAAATATTCTCTAAAACTGACCATCCTCTTTAGGATGATATAAAGTGTTGAAACTCAAATCTATATTGGGATCTTGTTGGGGACTTCACCAAAACATTAAGGAAAACTTTATATCCCAATCAGATACAATTGAATAAGCTAATCCATCAAATGTTACCACTTTATTTAGATATATTTTTTAAGAATATCTAGAGATAAATATTCTCTTCATGAAGTGTGATGACTTCATAAGAATACTAACTATAACCCAAAATTTTTTCAATATCAAAAATAATATGAATCCTATAACATACCAATGTTTTTAGTCATATGTCTACAAAGTGTAAAGGAATTCCTCCTTTAATACCTTTATCAAAAAAGAAAAGGGTTGTATTACCATAAATGTCTCTTAAAATACAATTATTCTTGATAAACTCCCATCATGTAAAAACCTCAAAAGTCTTATCAACGCATATACCCAAGATGGTATCCATAACTCTTATTTTAATATTTTATATATAAATATACACATTCAAAAGTTAATTCACCCTTTATTACTTATAAAACAATTATTGTAATCTTAGGTTTTTCCTTTTACGAATAAAATATCAAATGTTATTTCATTATTCTAGAATCTATGTAAAAGGAGATAATCACACGACATTTATCTAAAGTATGAGCAATAAGATTTTCATGGGGATCATTCATACAAAATAAAACATGAAACTCCTTACTAAGGATTGGATAATAAGTTTTCCCTAATTATCATGATTCAATTTATCCATTTTGATTTCATAAGATTTTCATTTTTCCTTCATCATCAAAGGTTGTTATATCTTATCATCCACATTATCCAATGAATTGGGGAATTAATTTGCATAATTACCAAAACAATCACATGAAACACTAGAATGTGGGTGGTATATTATTTTTTTTCATCTGCTTCATTGAAATAATCCTCCCTTTAATCAAATTTCAACATTCATGGGTTTATAACCCATATTTCCATTTTTAAATCTCCTCCTAGTTCTATTCAAAAACATCCCTAGATGTTTCTTACTATATTGTTTACATTTATATGACTGGAATTTATTTCCACCATATGATTTTTTTGAGTTTTCATAAGAATTAATCTTTATTTTCTTATAAAAACCATAGGAATAATTGGAATCTCTTATTTTCATTTATAATTTGAGTGCACGTCGAATGATTTATTTATAGGTACTAAAATTTCTTAAATATAATTCCTTTAGGATACTTGGTTTTAGTCCACCAAATAATCAAACGATATTACTTTCAGAGATGATAATTAAACTTCAGTTATACCTTACAACCCTTGTAAAATTTTCCTCATAGGTACTAATGGATTCATCATCCTTTTTCTTTTTCTCAAGAAATTACTTATCCACATTTTTTTATATAACATGTGGAAAATAATTGCTAAATAATATCCCTTTAAAATAATTCTGTTACATATATTAAATATCTTATACTTGAATTATATTCCTGATAATATTAAAATATCAATTTTCTTCACTTTCTAGAAGATAAATAGTTAGAGAAAAAATTTTCTGTCCCAATAATTGATGAACAGAAAATATTTTCTCAATAGTGTTGATCCATTACTCATCCTCTAGTGGATAAAAAGACCCACTAAAAGGAGTTTGATGTTACTTTATGAATGATTAAGTAGAAAATTATTTCATACATAGATCATATGGAAACTTAAAATGATTCATAGACTGAGAAAGTTGTGTGAGAATAGCTTCAATATTATTTAGTCCATCTCCTGTAATGTTTATTCATTCATGAGGACAATCATTACATTGTTCATTATAATCAAAATTAACATGGTCCCTTTGGGTTCTATCCATTTACTAAAACCATAAATCATAGTGTGATAAACACTAGTTATAGTGTATAATCACATAATTCTAAAAATTAATTTATAGAATTTCTAAATTGTAACACCTTCTTCTATGAGACCTTAGGTTTAACCTAGGTCATTCATGATCATTATCAAATTTTTAATATTTTATCCTATACTTTTCCCTATCTCCAGTATTTTCAAAAATAATTATAACCCTAATCTAAAAATATTGTTTAAACGTTTGTATAATACCAACTATAATGAACCAAGGTTTTCATACATAAATATTCCATTTTTTATATTAATATTCAATAAAGAAAAATATTTTACATGCTAGAACCATAAAGTTTTATATCCTTTTAAGATTAGATATATATTATTATTATTTTATGAATGATATTGAACATATCCCACAAATATCTTCTCATATAGTACTCCTCTTAGTCATACCCTACCTAAGCCTCTCTTCATCGCCAAAGTAAAGAGACATAAAAAAGTGTGAGGAGCTAAGATGTTCATTAAGGGTAAATTTAGAATATGTCAATCCATGATCATATGAAAGAATAATATAAGAATAGTTTTTTTACTAATAATTATAACATAAAAAATTCATTCCCAACCATTCATAGATCATAAATATAATTCATGGAATATACATTATCATTTCAAAAAAGACAGACCATAAGAGTGATAAATCATCATAAATCAATCAAAAACCATACTATCATGTCATAAAAGGGTGGAAACATCATAAATATAGGAAACCATTTAATATTTCATGTTTTAACTACAAATAAAAACCACATCATTGATCAGGGCTCACATGTTTCCAATAATAGATCAGGACGTGCCTATTTCCCATTATAGATCAAGCCCATCAACATGTATCGCATTATTATCTTATAACATATTAAGATTTATCCAATGCATTAGAGGGAGATATAGGTCTCACACATTACCTAATTAAACCCATACTTATGTGTTCCATATGATCATAAATCATTAATGACATCAATACCCCTAAAAATAAATTTTTTTCATGAACATTTCTTCATTTCATAACCCATGGAAAATAAATGGGTTGTAAAAAAATTTCCTAATAGAAATACTCAAGGAAATATAATGATATTCATAAATATCAGGCCATCATAAACATAAACCATACAGAGAAAGAATAAGGATGTTATCCTAAAATCATATCCCTATTAAATTATAAGTAACATCAAATAATTTTATCTTAGATGGAAAATGGTGTTTGAATGATCACTTGAAATAATTCTTGAGGACAATATCTTTTCCATTTTGAAAAAAAAAATTGAAAAGCCACACAATTACAAAGGAAAGAATTTTATTTGAAAAAAACATGTAATATGGTATAGGAAGCATTAAATCATTAATAAATCATGAAACCAATAAAATCCTCCCATGTAATATAAGTAAACAAATATTTCTTCTATATTTTTTTTAGAAAGTCACAAAGTTCCTTTTTTGTAAAACTAAAAAAAGATTCATTTCAAACCATTTTTATAAAAAAATTCAAAATTGGTAAAAATTAATCTAAATAATATTAGGATAATTTTTTTTAAAATCTATAGAAAACATGGATATGGAAAGGAAATATTCCCTAATGGATACTTAAACAAATACAATCCTTAAAGATTATGTAATAAAACCTTACCAAAATTCTTCCCTTTATTCTTTCACTTTCAAACCTCCTATATAATAAATATGGATTTATTATAAATTTATTCCATAAGATTTATTTTATAATACCATTTTTTAATTTTTAACATCTTATCACCCATTTGTTAATAATGTTTTGTTAAAATAACTATTCTCAGTGTTAACTGCTTCATTTTCCAAGCAAGTTTTAGTTGAGCAATCTGGGTTCTTATACTTTTATCTTTGGTCTTATCATATCCATAAATTTAATAGTGGTATAAAAAAAATTATATAATAATTATATACATATTTATAATCATCCATAGAAATTATAGATATAAAAATGAATTACATCATTCATGGAGATTGTATGTTGTACGTACACATAAACATTATTTTTATTTTATGATTAATGAAATAAAATAAAGGTAAATAATAAATAATAATTAAAGAATAATTATTATATTATATATATATATATAATATATATTCATTAAACACATTATAATACCCATCTATAAAATATTGTGATGAAAAATGAATTATATCGTTATGTAGAGATAGTAAGTCGTACGTACGCATGAGCGATACTTTCACTTCTTGTTTGATGAAAAACAGGGTGTATAATGGTGTTTTCATAATAATAATAAAATTTAACCATATTAAGGATACTTAAGTTATTATTTTATGATAAACATAATATATTTATAGAAGGTAATAAAGAGTTGAAAAAGAAAGTGATCGGTCAGATCGATTACCTCTTCTTCGAAAAGTCACTTTAGATCTCCTCTAAAGGCTCTAGGGTTGGTCTTTTGAGAAGAAATTCACCTATATAATGTGTATAGTAAATTTTAGAAGATTAATTTTTATGATATGATCAATTTAGGAGGATAAATGTTTTGTAAATAAGTGAGTGATGAGGTTCCCTTTATAATTGAAGTGAGGGGAACTTTTGGAATTTCTCAAAATATTAATTTATAATGAATTTATTTTCTATAAAAATACAACCAAATAGACATTAATTTAAATATAATATAATATAATTTTTTAATAAAATAAACCAATGGATTTTAGAATATTTTTGGTTTAATTTTAAACAATATCATTTTGATTAACCCTTAGAAAACCAATTTTAATTTTAACTAGAGTAACAACTTTTTCAATATTAAAAGGTTGTACTTTTTACATATATGTTTTCAATTAGACCATAAATTTCCAATTTATGACATTTTGAGACCACATAATAATATCTTTATAGTTTTTAAATATTTTTATGATTTTTATATAATTTATTAATATATTAATCTTATAAAATTTCATTATTGTCGATTTTGATACTATTTAATATTTTGACATTTAAAAACATAAATAAAACATGTAATATTAATAAAAACTATTTTATTATGTCCCTAACATGTCACATTAATCTATAGAATTCATTAATCACCTTAAATATCTCAAATTATATTAATTTTAATATTTTTAATATCGTTAATTTGATTTATTTTGTTAATTGAATAGTTACTACATCAACACTGTGTAGGAATTTAGGGTAATTATTTAATTTATAAAAATTATAAATAAATTACCATGAATATTATAAATTTTTTAGATTTCCAAATAATATTTATTATAGAATATAGCCTCTGAATATTCCCATATTAAAAATGTTATATTTTTTAAAAACATGAATGTGACATCTTTGACTTTTCTTTAAATAAAATTTTACAAAGGTCGTAATCTCATCCCAATTGGCTAAAAAGTCCATAAATTAGAATTTTTTTAATTAAGTTATAAAATTATTCATCCAATAAAATTGAGTTAAGTTTTAGGGTAATTTCTTAGTCATTATAATATTATGTTTACTATTAATTACTTGATTTATCATTTACCATGGTAACATAATTTACTAGGGTTACCATTTATATTGACCAAAAATAAAAGTGTCCTATTTACTAAATTTAGACCCACTTATAAAAAATATTTAATACATTTTTCAAAATTCAAAAAATATAAGTTTCATTATTTAATTTAAAATAAAAAAGGTATAATGCAATGAAAAAAAAATTCAGAAAAATGTCATTATTAAATTTAAAATGTGTTTATACTAAATTAAAGTATAAAATACACTAAAAACCAATAATTACATTATTTTTAATCAAAATTAACTAATTAAAATATAAAAATAATCCAAAAAATATTTACCTTGTAAAAATTTAAAAATAAAATACAATTTTCAATAAAAATTAGTATTTCTCACTATTCCTTGAAAAATAAATGTTTCTAGAAAATTATCAAAAAATATTTTTAAGATGATTTTTAAATTATGAATTCAAAAATGAAATTAATTTTTTTAATTAAATTTTATATAACTTCTATTAATTAATATTCACTCGTAAATATAAGAAAAACTCACTTTTGAAGAATCATATTTTTTAAGAATAAAATGACTACTAAAATTTGTTTTATTATTTTCTGATCACTTACTAATAAATTTATATTGATTTTTAATTTACATTTATTTCATAAAATATTTATTATTATTCATTCCCACCAATTTAATGGCTAGTTTATAATGGAAATGTAATATTTTAATAATATTTTGCAGTTCATCTAGACTTGTTATTGTGTGAGATGCAAGCTATCAAATAAATAAAATGATTTAAAAATATATTTCATAAAAATATCTAGGTGTTACAATAACAGTATTATATAAAATAGTAAAAAAACAAGAAATACATATGGTGTGACTTAAGTAAATTATAATACATGATATACATCTTCCATGTCATATCCCCTAAAAGGTCATCATCTAATTCATACAGAATATTTTGGGAAGATTATTAAAAAGGTTATAAACATAGAAGTAAATATTAGCACTGCATATCATCCTTATAAATATGGATATTCTAAAAGGACTATTAAAACTCTAGTGGATATGTTAAAGTCTTTCTCACTTTATTTTCATGGAATTTTAAATAAACATCTTTCACTAGTGGAATTCTCTTATAAAAATTGTTTCTTCACAAGTATACATATTTATTCATATAAATATTTATATGGTAAATGATCCCAACCTACAATATATTGGAATGAAATTAAAGAAATGAAGATATCATTACCAAACCATATATAAGGTATGAATTAGTAAATACAAGTGGTCAAAAAGTACATCAAAGCATTGAAGAGTAGCTAAAATAATTATGTTGATAATTAATTTAATTATTTTGGTTTACATGTTGGGGATCAATTATCCCATAAGATTTACCCAAAAAATGGAGTTAAAATATTCTGAAAGAATTGAAATTAAATTCCAAGGTACATTATACCTTTTGAGATCCCAAATCACATAAGAGTTGTATCATATTGGTTGAATTTTCAACATGACCTTTATAAAGTTCATGATGTATGTAATTTATCATAGTTAATAAAGTATATGAAAAACCTAATGTATATACTCAAAATTGTAGGATTGAAAATATAGTTGGATCAAAAATTTAATGATGTACCAATCTAGATCCATAATGAAAAATTTATTATTTAGGAATCGAATAACCTTGCTGATAAGGGTGTTGTGGAAAATGACAACTTCAAATACGTAACATATCTTGAATGGGAAATGGAGAAAAAATATTCACATTTATTCACAATTTAAGGTAAAATTAACATTTTAAGAGAGGGATATTTTACGGGAGTCTAATATATTATCCAAGATCATTCCATATTATGTATATCATATGATCCACAGTAAAAAATTAATTATATTATAAATATTTAATTGCATTATAATATAACATGAAAAATCAAATATATATATATTCACCATAAGTATTAAAAATTAATGTAGGAAATAAATTTAAATAAACATGATGAAAATGTCTTAAAAATTCATTAAATCATAGTCTCCTAAGTTAATCATAAATATAAGAACCATAGAAATAAAGAATAAAAAAATAAAAATTCGATATATATTTCCACAACACTTAAGAGAAAATTAGGTGAATTAGATTTGTTCTTTTAGAAATACAATTTAATGAAATTTATAGGAATTAAAATAAAATTAACTATTACATGGCCATTTGAAATCGTTAAAGTAAACATTGGGAATATGGTCTTTGTAATAGTAATATACAAGATAGAATAACAATTTAACTATTATATATATCCACCAAAATAATTAATTCAATGTGAAAATAGGTTTTTGATATATATTTAAATTTGGAAAATAATATATGTGTGTCATGATATAATAGAACTTCATTTTGATAGTTAAATAATAAATTCTTCCCTGAAAATTTATATTATAAGGAAATTATTATTTTTATATAATAATTAAATTTTTCATATTAAGAGATTTATTTTTAAAAAATTAATTTAAAAAATTTAATTATCATTTTACAAATAGTTAAATATGGTTTTTTAGAAATTTTTTGAAATAGTAAAATTTTAGGGTGAATAGTAAAATATAGTATACTTATACGGTATACTATATGATCTCATTATAATATTAAAAAAATTAGAGAATAAATTAATCTTTTATATCACTTAAAATATGATTTATTAATTAAATAATTTATTTAAAAATATTAAATCAATTTCACGGCACACGTAAATCAATATTTAAATTCTAAAATATATTTTAAAATAATAAAAACTATTTTATATATGAAAATTTTTCTTTACCTGATCCAAATAAAATAAAAATTCTATCTAGGAAATTTAAGACTTAAAAATAAAAACATGAGCTAAATATAAAATACTATAATCCAAAACCATGTGAGAGTCATTTTTAATAAAAATCTAATAACTCATTTTGCAAGGGCTGTATTAAAAAATTGTTAAACAATTTCTCAAGCTTAGCTACAAATACCCAAAACTCCACCTAATTAATTTTCACTCAAAATATATTTAGCTTATGATTCCTCTTTTTCTCTCTCAAATATTTATTCAAGAATATTTCAAGTGCTTAAGAAGTTCATTCTCTTGGGCTATGAAGTGATATGTGATGTTAAGGTATCTTTATCTCTTTAAAACATTCCTTCCTGTATTCCTTCTACAATAATGACTTTTAAATTATATTTTAATCTTTAATTGTGTTTATATATCCATTTTATTACTATTTTTCTATAAAATATTCAAAATATTTTTAATCTTCCTCCATTTAAACTACTCACATGAGTTCTTAAAATTCCAAAATAACATTCATTCATTATGGTGAAAATATTTCATGTTATTGTTTACTAATTTATTATATATGTTTTATATTTGTGATATTTTGGATATTGGATTTTATATAAGAGGGTCTGTCTAGAAATGTTTTATGAGATATACCTAGTTCGTTATTTACAAAGAGCTTCAATATTGCATCTTGTATTAATACAAGTTAATCATTGATATTAAAGTTGACCAAACTGGGAGTTATTACATGAATAATTTTTGTATCCCTAATCAAAATTAGATATATTATTTAAATAATATTTACTCTAGAGTTATTTATCTATATCTACCTTTTTATATCACCATTTCAAACCCATGTGAATAATCATCCATACAAATACTACATTTATAACCTTTTTATGATCCTTTAATACTTTATTTATTCTTATGGTTTACCCCGATTAAGTACCTTACACAATGATTAACCTATTCTCTATTTTATTTTAAGGTATTAAAATATTTATTCAAGTAATTACTTGATTTTGTATTTCATAACTTGATACACAAATCCTTTACTCAAGGGTAAACTTTTTTTTTTGAGAAAAGACAGATATCATTAATGACGAAGATCATCAGACGTACATATTTAAAGCCACGAAGGGAAATTGTCCAGCCAGAGCTGGTTGGCATCGAAGGGGCCTGATGCTGCCTACTGATGGGCCGCATTGTTTCATTCCCTTTTGGTAAAGGAGAAGGTGCAGAATGAAAATCATTGGCGGAGTGAGAGAATTCTCCTGATGATGAGGCCAAATGACTGGAGTCCGCCATCTTTGTGGTTAATGGCATCGATCACGGTGAGTCAGTCAGACTCAATGTTGATATCAAGCCATCCATGTTCCCTAGCCAGCATCATACCTGCCAGGATAGTGTTAGCCTCAGCAACGGTAAGTTCTCAAAAGACATTATGTGATTCATATTTTGCAGCAATCATTTTCCCCAGATGATTTCGGGCCAGGAGACCGAGGGAGACAAGTCCATCCTTTGGGAGAGACGCATCCACGTTGATCTTAAGAGTTCCTGACATTAGGGGGTTCCAATGAGGAGGACAGGAGGGAGGAATATCTAGCCTGTGATGTCCATTGTGGTGTTTCCAGCCCTCAATCCATGAATTGGCCCGTTCAATCCAGAATTTAGGAGGTTTATGAACGTGATGGAAAACAGCATCGTTACGCCAGACCCAAATGATCCAGGCCAGGGTACAGAGTGAGCCTGCATTATCCGATGAGAGAGAGGAGCACCAGCGCATCAAGAGAGAAGGAAGGTTAGAAACCATGGCCAGAGATGCATCTGGAGTCGGGCCCCATTTTTTCCAAATTTCCTTAGCTCCCGGGCATTGAATGATATCGTGCAAAGGGGTCTCTGGGATATTCGGTCAGAAAGGGCAGGCAACAGTACTAGACATATGTCGGTAGATGAGAACGCTCATAGTAGGGAGGGTTTCTGTGCACACCTGCCACCAGAAGTGGGGTTTTTTTTGGGGCACGTTGAGCTTCCAGAGTGATTTCCATAGTCCCTCATTGCGGTCGACTGGGTGGCTTCCAAGAGCAAGCCTGTATCCGGATCTCACCGTGTAATCGCCCGATAAATCATTGCTCCAGAAGAGATGGTCGGGTCCTACATCTAGGATCCATGGGATGATTAGGATAAGTCCTTGGTCTCGTTCATTAAACCATTCATGAATCTTATCCAAATACCACCCCATCCCTTGGTCAGAAAGTAGGCACCTGACAGTGGCGTTTTCAAAGCCTGGTTGGGCATGGGAAGTAGCCCTCATACCTTCTGAATCGATCATCCAGGGATCGATCTAGATATTGATAGATGAGCCATCCCCAATCCTCCAGCACATCCATTTTTTCAGGAGATTTCGGGGCCCCCAAATGCTTCTCTAAAGGAAGCTAGGACGAAGGCCAAGAGAGGAAACATGGAAGTCTCTGTGGGTAAAGTACATATATGATGGACCCGCGCACAGAGAGATAATGGTCGGTGAATAAGGCGCCATCATTTCTTGGCCAACACTGCTTCATTGAAGATAAGAATATTTTGGAATACCATCCCTCCCTCCGAATTGGGTATTCAAAGTTTCTCCCATGCCATCCAGTGGGGTCTATTCCTTCCATCATTTTTTCCCCACCAAAATTTGGTCGTACGTGTGTGGATCTGGTTGAAAATGGTCAAAATGAACTTAAATAGGGACATAAAATATCTCGGGATAGACTAAATGACATATTTAATGAGGGTCTCTTTTCCTGCTTTTGAAATTCTTTTTGGGGTCCATCCTTGAATTTTCTTTTAAATCCTGTCCACCGGAGATGCGAATATTTCTTTTTTGGACCGGCCAATCTCTGTGGGTAGCCCGAGATACTTTTGGTGTTTTTCAACCATATGTATGCCAACTACTACATAGAGTTCATCTCTCCTGGAATGAGGTACCCCTGTACTGAAGGAGATTTCTTGATTTCTCGTGATTGATTCACTGGCCAGACGCCCTCTCGTACTGGTGGATTGCCTGGATGATCACCCGGAATTCATTGATAGTTTCTCTGAAGAAGAGGAGGCAATCATCGGCAAAAAAGAGATGCAACACTGGTGGACTTACATGGAAGAACATTGTCCCATGAATAGATTTAGTGGATGCATCCCTGGAAATAGGGTTAGAAAAAACATCAGCCACCAAGATGAAGAGAAAAGGGGAGAGGGGATCTCCCTGACAAAGGCCTCGGGATGGAACGAATCTATGAGTGAGCTCCCCATTGACTCGGATTCTAAAGTAGACGGTCGAGATGCATTGCATGACCATATCTGTCCACATAGTGCAAAAATCCATTTTCAGCATCACGACTTTGATGAAGTGCCATTCCACCTTATCATAGGACTTGGACATATCCAGTTTCCAGGACATGGTTCTTCTTTTCGCGGTGGAGCATCTTTTCATAGAGTGAAACACTTCATGTTACACAATTGCGTTATTAGAGATTATCCTCTTGGCCATGAAGGCGCTATGGTTTTCTGAGATAATATCAGATAACCACGGTCGCAGCCAGTTAACAAGGATCTTTGAGAAGATATTTTAAGAGACAATGAATAGGCTGATAGGCCTGAAGTCAGGGACTGCTATGGGTTTCTTGATTTTGGGAATGAGGATGAGGACAGTTTCATTGATGGAAGAAATGATTGTTCTCTCGACCCAAATATTCCTTATCATTTTGCATATATCGGGACTGATGATGTGCCAGTATTTCTTAAAAAATAGGGCGTGGAACCCATCAGTTCCTGGGGCTTTAGTGGGGTGAATCTGTTTCAGAGCCATGCGTATCTCTTCATCCGTCACATCTTTGGTGAGCTGCCAATTGATCTCATCGTTGATCACTGGTCAGATACATTCTTACACTTTAGCAGAAATGAAAGGGGTTACTGTATTGAAGAGGTTCTGGAAGTAGCGTGTCAAAGTTTCGTGAATTCCACAAGTGTCAGAGACTATGCTCCCATCTGGTTGTGCGATGCAATTGATAGAATTTTTCTGGCGCCTCGCGGAAGCTTTCTAGTGAAAGTATCGGGTATTGGCGTCCCCTTCTATAATGTGGTTATCCCGCACCCGCATATCCCAGAAACTTTCCTTAACGCGCAGTTTCATGGCCATCTCTCTTTGCGTGTCACCAATCAAATCAAGATTGCAAATGGATGGGGGTTTCTTGAGTAGGTTGTGAAGTTTCTTTTCAAGGAAATCATAGTGCCTCTCTAGATGAAGGAATTTCTTGTTACTATAAGACCTTAGATCATAGGCGACCTATTGGAGATTAAGGAAAACATCTTTGTGAGTACTATTCTAGCTTGATCGGACAACCTCTTCGCATTCCTGGTCCTTTGACCATAAGCTTTCAAATCTGAAGGGTCTACTGGGTTGTTTGTTGCGGTCACCTTGAGTGCAGTCAATGAATATTGGGTAGTGGTATGAATAGTTGAGCTTCATGTGGCCGATGTGTAACATACTAAATAGGTTTATCCAATCTGTTGAGCCCATAAATCTGTCTAGTCATTCAGCAATACATGTGCCCTCCGTATTACCTCGGAACCATGTGAAGGGATTACCCGTGTATCCCAAATCAACCAGGTCTGCCCTAGTGACTACATCCTTAAAATTTGACATTAACATAGGATGTCGGATGTTTCCTCCTCTTTTTTCCATGTGGAACATAATCTCATTAAAGTCCCCACTGAAGATAATAGGGCTTGGGAGATCGTGACGAAGATTGCAGAGAAGGTCCCAGGATTTCCCCTTCTCATTATGGGATGGCCAGCCATAGAATCCCACAAAGGTCCCTGGTGGGGTGTGGTCCACCTGAATAATCACATCCAGGTGGTGCGAGGAGAAGGACAAAATCTTGATGTCGAAATGATCCTTCCATAGGAGACAGAGTCCCCCAGAGTGGCCTTGTTTGGAGACATATTATTTACAAATTAAATACCTATATATATTTTAGTATATGAAATAAAAACCATCTTGTTTTACTACTGAATTTGGTAGTTCGATTATAGGGTGATTCAATCTCATAGTTTTAGTATTTATTGATATTAGATTTTGGAACCCATCTATGCCTGAAAACTATTTTCCATCCATATATTTATGGGAAGTATGAAACAATAAATCATGTATTTTGGAATATATTATGGGCATACATCATGGATTCTAGTGGCTCTTGGGTATATAATATACTTCCATTATAGATCAAATGTAACAATAAATATGATTCATCTATCTGTATGGAACCATTAAAGGAATTTAATGTAAGTCTATATACATTATCATTTCATTTCATGGAAGTTAGAGAGGTTCCTATTCTTAGTCCAAATATTGTAACACCCAAGATTCAATTAAACTAAGTTAACAATTTATTTTAATAAATATATAAAAAATGATCATTTAAATATTTCATGGCACAAAAAATATAATTTGATATGATGGATATCAATTTTTAACTTACTAAGTTAAAATAATCCTAGAATTAATTTTCTGTGATTTTCCCATAAAATATTATTTTATGAATAATTAGAAATGTATTTTTTGAATATTCCACATTTTATTTGTAATAGTTGTTTATAATATGTATAATTAACCTTATGTTTATTATCAATTTAAAATAAATAATGATAATGTCATATTGAGGTAAAAGGGATATTTTTCAAAAAATTATCTTTAAGTACATAATGTTTTCCCATTTTAATTAACAAAAATAATCCTTTATAATAAATTATTTAAATTAAATTTATATATAATATAGATAACTATATAAATTTGTTTTGAAATAATGATTTTTATAAGTCATATATTTAATGTAACATCAACTTATGCTTGAAAAAATCATTTTCATTAAAACCCCTTATTTATTTTTTTACGGGTTTATTTTCAATATTAAATTATGCTAATTTTGGGAATTGAATTTGATAAAATAAATTAAATATTTTTAATTATATAAATTAATATTATTTAATAATTTCAACTTAATTTTATTTATAATGATTTTTAAAATGTGTAAAAAAAATTACCACAATTATGGTAAAAATATATTTGTAGAGGGTTAATATAAAAATATAAGGATTAAAATGACATAAATTCTAACATAAACCTCATTAGTTGGTTTTATTTTGACTATAACTATATAAAATTATAATTTTATTTATTTTTTACCAATATTTCTAAGAAATTTACTTAATGATATTTTAAATGTTTGAAAAAATACAACTGTACCACTCACCACAATTATAAAAGGGTAGATCCTCCCCTACCTTATTCACACATCTTGATAATTTAAGCTCAAAAAAACTTACCAAAAAATCTCCCCAACGTCATTATACAAGTTTTTTAGTTTATGGGCTTCCCAAAAAACAAACCCTATGGTCCTTAATAAGTGATCAAAAAGAGGTTTCTTTTAGAGAAGGTAATCGTTGTAACCAATCTCTTTCTTTTTTAACTTTTTATTTTTCCACCATAAATTATTTCATATAAATTAGAATATAATAAAAAAAATTATATATAAAATAATAATATATTATTATTTTTATGGAATAATATTTATCCATTTCCTTCTCCATCAAATGGGAAACAAAACCATCTCTCATGTGTATGGCAGACTATCACCTCACAACTCGATTTAATTTGATTCGCATCACTGAATCGCATGGGTAATCATAATTATGGAACTAATAAATTTATATAATACTTATAAAATAATATTTATTCTTTATTTTTAATATTTCATCTACTTAATTACCCTTTCACCCATTAAAAATGATAATGTTTCACATCCGTACATAAGGCTTGGCGTCTCATTGAAGTGATACGATTAATTTTCTATGTACACAATTAAAGAATGATTATAAAACTATATCTAATGAACAAATAAAATATTTATAACATTAATATCATTATGTATATAATGAAACTATAATCTATGCACATTAACCAGAATATATGTGATGAAACCTAAAAGGAAAAACTAAGTAGTTAACACCAAAAACAACGATAATAATGAAATATTGTTGATGAATGGTTAATAAGATGTTATAAGTGGATAATATATAATATTTTAAATATTAATATTGATTTGGTATAAATTAATATATAATTTAAATCCATTATATAACGATTTAAATCAAGTTAAAAAAAGTGGAAGTGTGAGATAAGGGATTCATCTCAATTTCCACTCCATTGAGACATATTTGGTATAATACACATATTTACTTCTATGTGTTTTATATATTTCTCTTATGATGTATTTAACATAAACAATATTAATTCAATATGATTTATGTTTCAAATTATGTTTACTCTTTTAAGGGGAAAACATAAAATTTACTAAATAAGTAATAATTTATTTTACAATCTCATTTTTTAGGAATTGTTTATATTTTTTGTTGAAGGAATATTATAAAATATCCTTAATAAAATTAATATATTTTATTATACTTTTGATATTTAAGGAGTTTTTGTATTTTTTCCACCTTTTCCTCTCCTTGGAACATTAATCAAAAAAATAATTATTTAAAATAAAAACTGATCTTATTTCTCTTCTTGAATGGGAATATTTTTTATTCATGTCTATGTTTTTTAAAATTATTTTTAAAAAGTACTTTTTTTAATCAAATGATTTATTAAGGACGTTTTATATTATCCATTAATTTTTAAAAGGTTCTATAGGAATTATTAAAATGTTCTCTGAAGGGGTTGTTTTCTACTTTCTTTACAAAAAGTCAATATGAATGTTTCTTTTTTAATTTAAACTGTGTTAATGGACTTTCCATTGGACATAACCATTATAAACTGTTGGTCAGTGTGGATACTCAAGAGGGGGTGAATTTAGTTCCAATTAAAATTTTCTATTTAAAATATTTTAATTAAAAACCCCAATTCATAAAACAAGTTAAAATGTTGTGAATTTATAAAGATTGTAAATGTTAAATTAGTTTCTCAAAGATTGATTATTTCTCAGTTAACTTAATCTAAAGATTAAGTTATCTTTTGAAACTAACATACTGGTTCATAATAATTACAAACACTTATTAGTTCAACTATCAAAGTCTCTTTAAAAAAAATTTGTGTTTCAAAGTAAATAGCAGCGGAATATTGAAAAATAGTTTAAAATAAGATGCAAATCAGAGTTAACCAAGAGGTTCAGTCTCAAGATGAGACATAGTCCTCTCAAATAGTTTATATAAAACGTTGATCTGCACCCTGGATTAGGGTTACAATAGTACTCATACTATCTAGGTCCTTAGACATCTACCACAGTTCTATGTGGGAAAGCAACAGCAACAACACACATGTTGTCCAAGTCCTAATAACTCTACCACAATTCTATATGGGATACCCAAAGGTGTAAGGATTTTAGTGTGAGGATTTCAGTATCCTCTAGTTTAGCTTAGGATCCAGTGTGTGTCAAAACAGACAAAAGCACACACTACTTGTAATATAATAAAAATTATGATCGTAGTTGAGAAAGAATATAGAAATGAGTTTACTATGATCTTGTGTGATGTCAATACAGCTCTGTACCCCTTTGGATTGAGAAAGATGAATCTTGGAGTCCTTCTCAGGAAGGTTCCTAGAAAACAGAGTGTCGTGGTTTTGTTTCTTCACTTCCAGTACAGGTGTTCAGCTTGAATGCGAGAGTATTCCAAGTGGTGCTTGAACCTCCTCTTTGAACTTCTATTCTTGATGTGTATGAGTGTTCTTCGAGTTATTTTTGTGTGTTATTCTCTATATGTACGTGTGTATCTTTTCTTATTCCTTATGTATATGTCTCCATGTATGAATCTATTTTACAGTATCTCAATATTCCTTTTATTTCTCTTTTTTACGGAAATTGTAATAATTACCTTTTATAGGTACGAGGTACAATTCCCTGATATGCCAAAAACCCACTTTAATTAATAGAAGTTTCATTAAAAGAACAAAATATTACTATTGGAAATTAAATTGAAAGAAAACAAAATAGTTCAAGAAACGGTATCACAGTGAGTCATGGAAATGGTGTCTCCTTCACACGGTGTCTAGGTTGATCACAGTGTCTGAGTGTCATAGTGTCACATGGTCACGGTGTCTGCTTCATGGTGTCTTCTTCATGGTGTCTTGTTCACGGAGTCTTGTTCACGGTGTCTGGCTTCACGGTGCCAGAAATACATAGCCAGTGGCAGACTCATAGTGTCTTAGACTTTCCAAAGTAACTATTTGCAAACTTAAATAAAGAGGATAATATAAAGGATTAGACTTAATCATTTTTTAAAGAAGGTATTTTGAGAGTAGATAAAAGATAGTATAATGTAGGTAAATTGAAAATAGAGTAATTAAGATCTTCTAATGCTCTTATTAAATCATGACAAAACTTTAAACATAAATACACATGATTGGATATAATTTAACTAGATTGATTAAGATTTGGAATCATTAACACATGATTAAATAAGATTTGTAATCATTAAAACATTATTAATACATAAGTACTCGAACAATATCCCCATTATTGATGATCACAAATCATATACAATTAAGGTGTATATATAATTCAACTATAAAGATAAATTTCTAACATATTATTGCGAACAAAGTATATAGAAACTTCTCCCCCTTTGGGGATTATCAAAAATATTAAATAAGAGAGTTCAAAAAGGTTCATATTCCATTAATAGAAAATAAGTGACAGTACAACAAAAAAGTAATACAAAAACAATATAATCCCTATCAAAAAAAATTAATCATTGTTCTCCTTCATGGGTCGGTATTATCTTTTCCTTTAGCATCAGTGGTGGAAGAGGAATCCATAGGGAAAAAGGCCGAGGTAGAAGAAGGCAGAGAAGTGGTTGATAAATAGGGCAAAGGGAGGCCTTCAAAGACAGAGGGAGACAAGGTAAGAGCACTAGAAGATCTAGGCAGTTGTTGATCAAGAATCACAGGCCTAATCTAACTGAGTGCTTGTCTGACAGACATGGAGGTTGAGGCTAGAGTAGAGGTTAAGGAAGGAAGCTCAGGTCTGAGAGGTGCAACTGCTAGAGCAACAATGGCTGTACTCAGGACATGAAGATAGGGCCTCAAAAGTTTGATGAAATATGTAATAATATCACCATCATATTGCATGGCTTTCTCAAAATCATCCTTGTTCTCAATAAACTTGTCTAACAATCAAGTAAACTCAGTGAGTTTCTGGACTTGGTTATTGAAATCTTGAGTCACAGGAGGAATCCTCAGATTTTCTACAAGGTACTTAAAAAGGTTTTTCATATCTATCTTGGACAAGATTCTGTTGAAGTAGAAATCCACTTTCATGGAAATCTCTTATTGAGTGTCATTATCAATTTTCGAGTGGATTTGTACTAGTTCAAGAACTCGGTCACTGTTTTTCAACCACTTCAGTTAAAAAAGCCACATTAAAACCATTGAAGACATTCTGAAGCTCTTCTTTGATTACAGTTCTGAGCAGATCACTATCCAAGGAGGGTTTAGAGGATTGACTAGATGCTTTGACAGCTATGGTCAGAGATTTTAGTTGATTCAATACCTTTTGAATACACCCTGTATACTCATCAAGGAGTTTATTTAGATTGGAAACAAGCTCTTTCATTTCATTCACAATTTTTTTGTTCCTTTATGTGATCTTTTTATCTAAGGATTCTAGATAAATTTGAAGCTAAGACATACCCATTTGTGGGATTTGAGGAGTAAAAGGTTCAATAGGAGGAAAAACATATCCATATCTCGAATTCAGCTCTCTCTACATGTCTTCAACCATACTTTTTTGAGTCTTTACTTCATTACTGATCAGCTTATTTTTAACTCCTACATCTTGAATTTCATGGAGCATCTTAGGTTGTATTTTCCAAATAATCTTCCCCAATAATAGTGAAAAATATATCTCACTTAAATTTGTCACAGGAAATGGTTGGATATTCAAGAGTTTCTAAACTTTAGATAAGAGAGTTGCACCAAATTCTTTCAGATCATACTTACATACAAAGGATGATTGTTCAGATAAGGGTTCATGAGTAGGGACTGGTATAAGATCAAGTTCCTTCTTAGGTGAAAAATTAGAGACTGATTTAAACTAAAATAGGGAGGAGATATCAAGTCTGGTTGTTGTAAACTTCTGAGAATCATTCACATCATAGAAACTGGGAAATTTATACTGAGTGCCTATAATACTTGACTCGGTTGGATGTGAGGCTTCAATAGAATCAAGATTTGGGGTTTTCTCCCCCTCAAAAGGTTCCTCCTTCTCAGGACTGAGAGGCTTAGGGTCTTGGTCTAGATCCACAGACTCAGCTTAGAGTTCCTCACTCATTTCTTGTCTAGCCAGTTGAAAAGCTAGCTCCATCCATTCTTCATTAGAAGGTATGATTTCAGGAACAGATTTTTCCACAGGTAATTACTCAAGATTGACCTCTTGAAAAATAGGTAGCTCTTCCACTATAGGCTCTTATATTGTATTCTCTTCCATGGAATGATTTTTATATTCTTTGGTAATGGATTCTTTTACAGCTTCAGGTGGAATTTCCAAATTTTCATCTTCTTTAGAAGCAGGGACTTCTTCTTCAAGAACTGCATGTAGAACAGTAGTCATTTCTTCCTCAACAATAACTACTTTCTTAGGTGGCACTTCAGCCTCTATTCCTCTTCTTTAGGATACTCAAAAATTTCATCTAGTTCCAAACCAGGATCAGAAATGTATTTTTGTCTTAAGGGATAATCCACCGGATTGAATTTCTCATAAATTTTATCATTGTCTTCCACCTAGTCCTTTTTTCAAGGATTCCGGTTTATCTTCATTGTTTTGATAGTATCTTTTGAGAGGTAGTACTCATAGTCTATAATCACTTACTCATTAGGTCCAACTACACCTTTTTCAAGAAGCATGGATGATATTATCTAAGAATAAAATAGAGAAGTTGACTTGTATGTTTCTTTGATTAACTCACATATATGGTGAATGATATACTTACACAGGTTGATCGTATTCCCATATTTCATGAGGTGAATCAAAAACACATATTGATATTTTAACATAGAAAAATCACTTTTTCTTGGACAGACCAAATTCTGTACAAACATAAATAGAAGCCATGTTTCTCCATCTAATTCAAAAGTAATGGCTCTCCTCTGAGTTCCATTTCTAGTTAGGGTTTTTAGGGCATCTTTAAGATCAAAGAGATCGGTTGAAGGTGGAGTTACTCTATGATAATCCTCACTTATGCCTTCATGAGGTATCCTAAGGCATGAATCCCATAACCTCGAAGAGAACGAAAATCTTCAGACATTTACCCAGCTCCTCACAATATAAATCTCACCAGAATCAAATGAGAACTGTATGTATTGGTAAAACTGAGCTACTAACCAAGGATAGATGGGTCTATCCTCCTTTGAGAACCATTCTAACCAGCCTTGTTGTTCTAACACATTCAATACCAGAGAATTACTAGTCAGAATCCATTTATGGAAAATCTCTTTCTTAGGTAAAACAACACGATTTACCAGATTTTTATTTAAAGGAACTTTGGGTGTTATCTTAGGTGATATCTTCTTCTTCTTCAAACTTCTTTTCTCAGGTGTAGATGATGACGGACGTTTCATTCTTGGCATTCGGTGAAAGTTCGAGCAGGATAAGGGTTGTAGGGATAAAGACAAGTTTGAAAAGAGTAGGTAGAGGAAACCCTGAGTGAAGAAGGGAGTGATACTTACTTTGTTTTATCATTTAGGAATACCAAACATCGCTAAAATAAAACGTGGGAAGATAATAAGGTGAAAAGGATAATTACCGCGATACAGTTTTTTTTAAAACATAAAAAAAAATTATGGTGAGACCATGAGTGGTCGTTACGGTGAGACAATAAATGAGATTCACGGTGAGATCATGAGTGAACTTTTCGGTGTGCCTTATGGTGAGATAGTAAACTTCATACCATAAGTACAACACATGAGATACAGTAAACATGAGAGACAGTAACTGAGAAACTGTAATCATGAAATAGTAAATTATAACACAGTAAGATATAAAACAGTAAGACTTGAAACAGTAACTAGTAAAGTATCTATTTGAGATTTATCATTCCTAGTTCATGTATGATGTAGTCTATTCTCTCAGAATTTAATGGTTTAGTGAATATATTAGAAAGTTGATATTCAGTACCAATGAATTCCAAAGTGATATATCCTTTCTGATAATGATCTCTCAAAAAGTGATGTCTTGCATCAATATTCTTTGTCCTAGAATGTGAAACAGGATTCTTTGAGATGTTAATATCACTTGGGTTGTCAAAATTTATAGGCACATGTCTGGATTGTTATCCATAATCTAGTAATGTGTGTTTCATCTACAAAATTTGTGCACAATAATTGCCAGTAGCTATGTATTCAGATTTTACAGTAGATAATGCAATAGAATTTTGATTCTTACTACACCATGATACTAGTGACTTGACTAGAAGGTGACATATTCCAGAGGTTCTTTTTCAATATAACTTACAGCCACCGAAGTCATCATCAGAATAAATAACTAATTCAAATGATTTTCCTTTAGGATTAAATAGTCCTAGATTGGCTGTTTGCTTGAGGTATTTGATAATTCTCTTTACATCATTTAAATGATATTATTTAAGATTTTCTTGAAAACGAGCACACATGCACACACTAAACATAATGTCTGTATGACTAGAAGTTAAGTAGAGTAAACTTCCAATCATTCCTCTATAAGTGGTTTGATCAACAGATTTTCTATCTTCATCAAGATCCAACTTACAAGTGGTACTCATGGGAGTGTTCTACTTTTAGTGCAATCTAATCCAAAGCGTTTTAGAATATCCTTAGTATATTTACTTTGATTTAAAATAATACCATTTTCATTTTGGAAAACTTGAAATCCAAGAAAATATTTGAGTTCTCCCATTACACTCATTTCAAATTCATTTTGCATCATTTTAGAAAAATCAACACATAAAGAATTATTCGAAGATCCAAAAATAATTTCATCTACATAAATTTGAATAAATAAAACTTCATTGGAAATTCATTTTATAAAAAGGGTTGGATCAGCTATTCCTTTTGTAAATCCATTGGAAAGAAGAAAAGTACTCAATCTTTCATACCAAGCTCGTGGAGCTTTCTTTAAACCATATAAATCTTTAGAAAGTTTGAAAACGTGATTTTGAAAATGAGGGTTTGTAAATCCAGGGGTTGTTCAACAAAAACATCCTCAACTATATACCCATTTAATAATGCACTCTTAACATCCATTTGATATAGTTTGAAATTCAAATGTGCTTTAAAAACAAGCCAGATTCTGATATCTTCAAGTCTGGATACTGGTACAAAGGTCTCCTCATAGTATATTCCTTCTTCTTGACAATATCTGTATGAAAATAGCCTAGCTTTGTTTCTAACTATGTTACCATCTTCATCAAATTTATTCCTAAAAACCCATTTGGTGCCTATGGTCAAAATGTCCTTAGGTCTGTCAACAAGTTTCCAAACATTTTTCCTTTCAAATTGATTCAATTATTCTTGCATATCCATCACCCAAAATTCATCATTTATTGCATCATTGATAATTTTAGGTTCAAGATGTGAAATAAAATCTTGATGTTCACCCTCGTTTCTCGGAGGATATCTAGTTTGTGTCCCTCTATCTAAATCTCCTACTACAGCGTCTAAAGGATGATTTTTAAGAGTCCTAGTTGGTTTAGAAAAGATAGGACTAGAAATTTCAGGTTTATTTACAGGTTTGGGTTCTAAAGAAGCAGGTTCTGGAAAATTTCCAGAACTGGTTTTCTTAACAACGGGTTCACTACTTTTTTTCATTAAGGTCTAGAATAGACGTATCTTCTTCAAGATTTTTACTAGGTGTCTTAGTTTCATGTGGATCAGTTTTATCAAATTTTATGTGTATAGATTCTTCCACACATTTGGTTCTCTTATTGAATACTCTATAGGATTTACTGATTGTAGAGTAACCTAGAAAAATTCCTTCATCACTTTTGGAAGAAAATTTATCAAGATTATCTTTGGTGTTAAGGATAAAAACTTTCAACCAAAAACTCTAAAGTAATTAACCTTAGGCTTCTTATTGGTCCAAATCTTATAAGGGGTCTTTTTAAGAATTGGTATATTCAATACTCTATTGATAATGTAACAAGTTTTATTAACAAATTCATCCCAAAATTAAATAGGTAAATAATATTCATTAAGAAATGTCGTAGTAATCTCTTGAAGATACCTATTTCTTCTTTCTACTACACCATTATATTGAGGTGTTATAGGATCATAGAAGTTGTGACTATAGCCATTATGTGAGAAATAGGTTTCAAACTCCTGATTTTCAAACTCATGACAATGATCACATCTCAAGGTCTAGATCCTAAGTCTACTATGGTTTTCTACAGACTTGTAATATTTAACAAAATAGGAACAAGATTCACTTTTGTGATCTAGAAAGTATACTGAAGTATATCTATAAAATTCATCTATAAGGACATATACATAGTGCTTCCCATTTAAGCTATAAACTCTATATGGTCCAAATAAATCCATGTGAACCAACTCAAGAGGTTGAGAAGTAGAAAATTCATTCTTTGATTTGAAAGAAACTTTATGTTGTTTTCCCTTTTGACAGGGATTACAAACTTCATCTATTGGGAATTCTAGTTTGGGCAGGTCTTTAACTAAACCTTTCTTAGTCAGTTTCCTGAGAGAGTTCACATTTTAGTGTCTTAATATTCTGTGCAATAGCCAAGATTCTTTATGAAAATTATTTAAACATGTAACATTTTGTTTATTTAAATAATTCAAATCTAAACCATAAATATTTCCATTTCATAATGTAGTAAATACAAAAACATTTTTAGAATAAAATACATTGCAAGCATCATTTTCAAATTTAACATTGAAACCATCATCCCATAACTGAGAAATACTTAGCAGGTTGTATTTTAATCCATCAACAAATAGTACTTTATAAATTATAATTGAATCAGTGTTACCAATATAGCATAATCCAATGATTTTTCCTTTTTATTTATCCCCAAAGTTGACATATTCTCCATCAACATTGACTAATCTTTTAAAGAAAGAGTATTATCCAATCATATGCCTTGAAAATTCACTATCTGAATACTATAACTTCCTACAAAAACTTTTCAAGCATGTTTCCAACAAAACAGATTTACATGGAAAATGATTTTAGTACCGAGATTTTCTTGGGTCCAGAAAGGTTAGAAAGAAAAACTTTTGGAACTCTGATTTTTCTAATGGGTTTCATATAATCAATAGATTTAAAATATTTTGAAAGATAAACTTTTTTTATCTATAACTATGTGATTAGATAGTTGAGACATAATAATTTCCAGAACTAGAACTAGAAGCATACTCTCCAGATTTAGGAATAAATCTATTCTTTGTTAGCTATCTATGTCCAGGATGATAGCCTAAACCAGTAGTATACTTTGGTGCTACGTTTTTTCCTAGAATTATTGTAAGAGCGACCTTTCCATTAGTAATTTTTTCTAAATATTTCCTGTTTTTTTTATAAGACAGTTTCAGTTCAGTATTCTCTTTGAGTAATTGATAATTCTTTTCCTTTTCTAGTTCTAGAGTAGATTTGGCAATACTAGTTAAATCATGTTGTTTCTTTAAGGCTTTATACTTCTCTTTAAGCTCATTGCAGGTATCCTCTAGCATGTTACAGTATTAAAATAATTCTCCACTAGACATGTTTTCATAATCAGAATCAGAATCATCTCCAGAATAATAAGAGTTTAAAGAAGGAGTATCCAATGTTACCTCAGATGTGTTTGTCATAAAATACATATTATATTTTTGATATTTTTCATCCTGAGTGGAATCAGAATCACTTGAAATAGCTTCTAAAGCACTCCAGGTTTCTTTTAGAGGTTTCTTATGTTTTTTGTCCTTGTACACGTATTTCTTCTTGTACTTTAACTTCGTACAGTCATCTTTCACATGTCGTTTTATCTTGCATTCGTAGTAGACTATGTCATCACTTTTATCAGTCCTTTTCCAATCCTTCTTCCAATGACCTTTATTGTCATACGTTCCCTTGTAATTGGATTTTCAGAAAAAAACATTTTTTTAATATAAAACTTGTTAAATTGCCTGGCTATCTAAGACATTTCAGCAACATTTTCAGATACACTCTCTTCACTAATTGAACTATCACTTACAGCTTGAATTTTCTCTTTGTCATTGATTTTTGAAGGAGTGGTCTTGAAGGCTGCTGATTTCTTTCTTGGTTCATCATCTTGTTCTTTGTTTACCTTCATCTCTTCTTTATACATCATCAACTTACCAATCATCTCAGTGACAGGCAGCTTTCCAATGTCACATGATTCTTGTATAGAGACAGAGGTTCCTCTCCATCTGTCTGGTAGGCATATTAGTATCCTCATGATTTTCTCCTTTACATGAAAAACTTTTCCCTGTGAGCTCATTATATTAACTATCTCATTAAACCTAATATACATATTAGAAATAGATTCGTCAGTTTTCATTTTAAAATTATCATACTTAACAGTTTATATGCTTAGTATCATTTCTTTAACATTGGTTGTTCCCTCATGGGAAATAGCCAGAGTATCCTGTAATCCATAAGAAGTATTACAATCAAATATTCAATTAAATTCTTCATCTCCTAAATCACAATATAGGGAATTCATTTCTTTACAATTATTATTATAAGAAACTTTTTTAGGTTCATCCCAAGTAGTTCTAATAGTTTCTGGAATCTTATACTGAGTCTCTATATCAATCCAAATGTCAAATCTCCTACTTTCTAAATGAATTTTCATTTTGATTTTCCATTGGGCATAATTAACACTATTAAAGGAGGGTGTATTGTTGGTAGCTACACATTCAAATATATTATCCATAATACCTAAGTTATATAAAGATATAAAAATTTATAATTAAAAAAATAAATTCTATAAGATACTACTATAATCACAGTTGAAAACATTTCAAAAATAGAGTATTTTGAAAAACATTTAACCCCCACTGATACCAAATTTTGGTCGGAGTGGATACTCAATAGGTGGTGAATTTATTTCTAATTAAAATTTTCTATTTAAAAGATTTGTAATAAAAACCCCAATTCATAAAACAATTAAAACTGTAGTGATTTTATAAAGATTGTAAATGTTCAATTAGTTTCTCAAAGATTTATTATTTCTCAGTTAACATAATCTGATGATTAAGTCGGCTTTTGAAACTAACTTACTGGTTCAAAATAATTATAAACCCTTGCTAGTTCAACTATAAAAGTCAATGTAAAACAGATTTGAGTTTCAAAGTAAATAGTAGTGGAATATTGAAACATAGTTTAAAATAAGATGTACAATAGAGTTAACCAAGAAGTTTAGTCTGAAGCTAAGACCTAGTCCTCTCAAACAATTTATATAAAAATTTGATCCACACCCTGGATTGGAGTTAAAATAGTACTCAAATTGTCTAGGTCCTCAGACCTCTACCACGGTTATACGTGGGAAAGAAATAGCAACAACGCGCAGGTTGTCCAGGTCCTCAGACCTCTACCACAATTCTACGTGGTATACACAAATGTGTAAATATTTTAGTGTGAGGATTTTAGTATCCCCACATTTTGATTAGGATTCAGTGTGTGTCAAAACAGAAAGAATCACACACTGCTCATAATATAAATAAAAGTATAATCATACCAGAGAAAGAATATAGAAATGAGTTTAGAATACTCTTGTGTGATGTCAATGCAGCTTTGGACTCCTTTGGATTAATGCAGATGAAGCGTGGAGTCCTTATCAGGAAGGTGTCTGGAAAACAGAGTGTCGTGGTTTTGTTTCTTCACTTCCAGTACAGGTGTTTATCTTGAATGTGAGAGTATTCCAAGTGGCACTTGAACCTCCTCTTTGAACTTCTGTTCTTGATGTGTATGAGTGTTCTTCGAGTTCTTTTTGTGTGTTATTGTCTGTATGTACATGTGTATCCTTCCTTCTTCCTTACGTATATGTCTTCATGTATGTATTTTTTTTACAGTAGCTCGATATTCATTTTATTTCTCTTTTTTCCGGAAATGGGAATGATTACCTTCTATAGCTACGAGGTATGGTTCCCAGACATGCCAATAACCCACATTAATTAATAGTAGTTGCATTAAAAGCACAAAATATGACCGTTGGAAATTAAATTGAAAGATGACAAAATAGTTCAAGAAACAGTATCACAACGATTCAGGGAAATGGTGTCTCCTTCACACGGTGTCTAGGTTGATCACAGTGTCTGAGTGTTATGGTGTCTCATGGTCACAGTGTCTTCTTCACGGTGTCTGCTTCGGGGTGTCTTGTTCACGGTGTCTGGCTTCACTGTGGCAGAAATACATAGCTAGTGGAAGACTCATGGTGTCCTAGACTTTCCAAAGTAACTATGTGCAGACATAAATAAAGATGATAATATAAAGTATTAAACTTAATAATTTGTTAAAAAGGTATTTTGATAGTAGATAAAAGATAGTATAAAGTAGGTAAATTCAAAATAGAGCAATTAAGATCTTTCAAGGCTCTTATTAAATAATGAGAAAACATTTAACATAAATACACATGATTGGATATAAGTTAACTAGATTGAATAAGATTTGTAATCATTAACACATGATTAAATAAGATGTGTGATCATTAAAACATGATTAATACATGAGGAGTCCAACATAAACTATTTAGATTCTTAGAGAAAATTTCAATCATTTAAAAAATAAAACTATTTAATGAAAATTATTTGAATGCTTAACTTCCATTTTCTTTTATTCCCCAAAATACATGAATTATTACAAAACCTATATTTTTTTTGAATTGATGATCATTTTTGTCTCTTATTAATTTTTTTATCATTAAACTTCTCTTAAAACATTCAATTTATAATTATGATTTTATATTTGAAACTAAATTTATCCTAAATATATATATTCTTTATACAATGGATATTATTATTTCCAAAATTTTTTCCCGTTTATATATATGGTGTTTTAATATTTTATTGAAAATATTAATATTGATATTTTATATCCTTTTCTCAATAAGTATATTTACTAATAAGGAATATTGTTTATGAATTAAATTGATCATTAAGTATATATAGAATGCATTAAACATGGAGTTATAATTGGGTACTAATTATAGATAGTCCAATAATGAATCAATATATATCATTAAGCAAACTAATTGGCTATACTTAATAATTTTTTTGGTGTATATATACACATAGTTTAAATTGTCTTATTATAAGGCATTTTTGGTGATATAATGATGACTAAGATCATCATGTATAATATTTTTCATTTAATTCTTTTATAATTTATATATTATTATCCATGAGGTTTTTTCATTCATATTATCCATAGATGCATTTTGTGCTTAAGTTATTGATTAAATAGAACATGTTTTCGGTTACTTATCTTTCCATATTGATTATTCCTTATTTACACATGATAGATTCTATTTTATGTAAACCTTACTAATAATTTGATCTCAGAGTTTTTCTCTCCTTTTTCCATGATATTAATAACGAATATTTGATTAATTTCAAGGATAAAAAATATTTACTTTCACTATGTTTGTATATTTTATTACCAATGAAAAATAAGAATAATTTTTGTATCTAGTTCTTTAAGACTAATAAACTAATAGATCCTTGGTGATGTGATCACTTGTATCTTATTATAATGTAATAAAGTATAAACTGACTTTGAGTTACCATATTTGGGGTTGTTACAATTGGTATAAGATCAGGTTTAGTATAAAAATTAGTAATAATATTTTATAAAAGATATATTAGAGAATATAAACCTATGACAGAGTTTGGGAATATGTTTAATTATAATATAATATCATAAAAATTTTAGTAAGGTGTAGATTATGTGGTTTTCCAAGTAATACATCCTTGTATGGATACTATAAGGGGTTATAGTTTTGGAATAGATTCTTCTAGTGGTAATAACTCTAAAAAGAGTTGGACGAGTATATCACATCCATTATTTTGGTGCATTATGAATGGGACCTTACTATACACCTAGTTTGACACTCCCAGAAGATAAGTTTGGGTTAACTTATATTTTATTTCTAAACCATTATAAAAATATTTTTATGAGTATATCACATTTCTCATTCTCATAGACAATATAGAGATTTCCCTAGTGAGAAATCTAGTATAACTCATGTTGGAGTTGAGTATATCATGGAAATATTAGGGAAAATAACCAAGGTTATGACTAATAACCTTTCACATATAGAGCAATAGGATGTTCCATAACATTATACACCTATATTGAATCATTTTATATTATAAAATCCACTATATTTTAGGATAACTATTAATCTTCTAGAAGGTGAGAAATGGATTATGTCCCTTGAAAATATGTTTCTAGACTTGGGATGCAGTTAAAGAGAAAAGGATATAATAAAAATACATTTAATTAAAGGTTATGATAATCAATGGTGGTCATTGATCCAGAATACGAGGGAGTAAAAAGATATAAAACATATGGAATAGAAAAATTTTAAAGTAAAATTATTAGATAAATATTATTATTATGATCAACTAAATATAATGAAGAGAAGGTTCCTTATCATACATATAAATTGAGAAGAAATATGTTTAGAGTATAATCCTAGATTTAAAATACTATAATTGTATTCTATGGATTACATACACAATCCTAAGATCAATATTGACCATTTCATTGAAGGGATTAATCAAAGCCTCTAAAGGGAATTGGTTTCTCAAACTTTTTCATCATATGATGAAATAGTATTAAGTTACATCAAAACAGAGAAGGAATTTTCTAGATCCTATAAATTCAAGGAAAATCAATATAAGAATAGATAAGTTGACCAACAAACAAAAAGTAATGTGATAAAAAAGAATAAGAGAATGAAGAAATTACCATCAAGAGATAATTATATAATGAAACATAATTAAAATTTGTTGAAGGGTATATAATTTTGTTACAAGTGTTAAGATAAGGATAATATGGATCATGAATGTGAGGGAAAGAAAGAGAAAACTAATATGAAGGGTTTAAACAGTAAATAAATGGTTCATTATTCAAACCAGTGTCTCAAATGTCAGGGGAACATACCATAAAATAGTCTACTGGGAGAAGGAAAATCTTATAAGATCATTGTAGCTGAGTTTGAAGTTACTATGTCGTGGTATTTACATTAATTGCAGCCTAGAATTTATATTATTATTTACTTGATTCTGGATCTTCACACTCTTTTATATCTTCCATGTTTACAAAGAAAATTAGATATTTCCCTAGCACTATAAGAAGTGATTTTACTATGAGGAAACCTAGTGGAAATCATACCACAACAAGTGTCAGCAATTTCCCGTTATAACACACAAACATGCACTATTTATATAATTTATTATTATACTTATGGTTGATTTTGATATAATACTTGGTATGGATTTTATTTCAAAACATAATGAAAAATATTATTACTAAGGGAAGGAAATTATGATTCATGTTGAAGATATGTAATTTATTGCCTTTAGAGGGGAGGCTTCATCATATTGGTGATGTCTCAATCCACCTTTTGGGGATATTTTGAATGAGATTATTAGGGAACAAGAGAAGACACGATCAATGGATGGAAATGGTAATATTAAAATTTAGAATGTGCATGTTGTATAGGAATAGATTAATGTATTTCCTAAGGAATTACCTAAACATCCACTACAACATGAAGTTGAGTTTTCCATTAATTTAATCCCAAATGAAATAAAAATATAAAAGACTCCCTAGATAATATACATTGTAGAATTAGTGGAGTTTAAGAAACAAGTAGAGTACTTGTATGATAAGAGATTTATAAACCCTGGTGTTTCACTATGGGGGGACCCTTTTCTTTTTGTTAATAATAAATATGGATCTATGAATCTATTCCTTGATTATAGTGAAATCAATGTTATAGTGATAAAGAAAAAGTATCATTTTCATTGCATTGATGACTTGTTCAATAAACTTCATGAACATCAATATTTTTCAAATATTGACCTTCATTTTTTTATCATCAATTAGGATTAATGATGTAATATATATTGAAGATAGTATTTTATATGAGGTATGGATATTATGAGTTTATATTAATTCTATTTGGACTGACTAATATACCTTCCATTTTTATTGATCTATTGAATATTATATTAAAGAAATATCTCAATATTTTTTTTTTGTATTTACTAATGATATCTTTTTATATTCTAAAATTTATACAGGACATGGTAATAATTTGTGGATCATTCTTAGACTCTTAAAGGAAAAGAGTTATATAGTAAATTTAGAAATTTTCAATTATGGCTTCAGAAAGTTTTATTTCTTGGCCGTATTGTCTCCAAGATCAAGGACCCATCCTCTATTTTCTACTAGAGACCGGTAAGCTTATGCAATCTCTCTTATAAGATATTGGCTATTATTCTCAATGTGAGGTTGTCTGAGCATTTACCTCAGTGGATATCCCTTGAACAACACAGCTTTGTAAGAGGTCGCTCAATCCAAGGGCTATAGTGGTATCATAGGATATGGTAAGGGACCTCAATACCAAAATCCATGGCTCAAATATAGAAATTAAACTTGACATGAATAAGGTGTACGATTGAGTGGAATGGGGATTCATCAATAGGGTAATCGCTAGCATGGGGTTCTCTTTATGGGAATGTGAACTCATTTTCCATTGTTATATATCATCATCTATGAATATCTCCTTCATGGGGAGAACTTGTGGTCTCATTAAGGTGTCTTGAGGCCTCCAGAAAGGGGATCCCATCTCTCTTAGAATATTCATCCTGGTTCAGAACATGCTCAGCCACATGATTAACAGAGGTATATCTAATGGAGCCATTATTCCCTATCGAAGGAAACTAAACATCCCAACAGCCTCCCATATGATTTTTTCTGATGATACAATCATTTGCATGAATTTTGGGAAGAGCTAAATGTGGGGTATCATCGGTAATATGGATGAATACTACCACTGGAGTGGCTAGGCAATCAAATAAGACAAATTATTCTTATATATCTCAAACAAATGTTATGATAGAAGGGTGGCACATTTGAGTAACAGGTAGGTGATGAAAAGGGGGTCTTTAACTATAGAATACCTTGTCACTCCTTTATCCCCTGATAGGACAAGAATACAAGACTTTGATCAGGTGGTGAGTAGGATTGTGGGATGAGTTCTCAATTGGAAAAACCATTTTATCTCCATCAGGGGTCAGATTTCTTTGGTCAACAGCATCCCAATAGGGATCACAATTCATGCCTTGGCTTCAACAAACATCCCAAAGGGGGTCATTAAAACCATTTAAAAAATAATCTATGGATTAATATGGGATTCCTTATCAGGGGGAATATATGATGGGTGTCATGGGAGAGGATGGTTAGACCAATTTAGGATGGAGGGATCAATGTGAAAAGCTTAGAAGCCACCATCATATGCATATAGGTGAAACAGGTGTCAGAGTGGATTGAATAATGCTCTATGTGGGGGAATATCATGGCTCGTAGCCTAGGTGGTAATGAGAAACACGAGCCTTGCTTGGATCCTCCCTATTGTCCTATATTTCAGGGCTTCTTCCGGTTCTTCGTCAAAATTTTAAATGTCTTATATAAGAGGGGAGCATTCTGTTCTAGCATCATAGTTGGCCCAGTGAAGTGATCGGCTACCTTGGCTGTCCTAATACCACAATTTCACTAAAAGAGGAGAGCCTCCATCCTCACTTCATCAGGTTAGTTCTAGAGAAAAAATAAAAAGATCTTTTTGATCTCATTACCACCAACTCAAAGGAATATCATTGTGTCTTCACTCCATCGTCATCAAGGAGCTTCAATTCAAGGGACTTCGGTTGATTATTAAATACACGGGCTTAAAGATATAGATGGGACGATGTAGTATGGTGCAAAAAAATAATGACAAAATATAACATCCTAATATAGAGAATCAAAAATCACTCTATTTATTTGGATGCTAATATCAAAAGGTTAGGCATAAGCATGGAGTCTTGTTGCCACTGTTGTAGAAGAAAAAGGGAGGAAAGCATGCATCACGTCTTCTTTTAAGGCAATTGGGACCAGGAAGTGGGGAGCTTCTTCAGTGATTTCACTTCTTACCTATCCTGAGACCCTCACGATGCATCCTTCCTGGAGATATTGTTCAAGGGTACTGACAATATAGGACCAGAAAAAATGGAGAGACCGGTAATCTTCAATGAATGGTGTTGGGTTTTGTGGAAAGTAGGGAACTGAGCAAGGTATGTGGGGATTCCTTTGTCAGGGAGATCTATCATTGCTATAACATGATACTTACTAGCTGATTGGGTGACCTTCCTTGACATTTGGAAAGATGCTCCCTTATTCCGACCTTTGCATGTTCCCTCTACAACAACTCCCACCTACCCCACAGCCCAAGGGAATTGGGTGCGATGGATCCCTCCATCAGATGGTTTAAATTTAAACAAGAATGGTCCTAGCATTTCGAGTTTCATTTTTGGAGAAGGATTGGTGAGGTACTACTGCAGTAGTGTTGTTTTGGCCTTCACGACACATTACGGCAATGAAAATCCCCTATAGGGAGAGGCTAAGATGGTTTTGATCGGGATATCCCTCTGTATACAATAGAATATTTGGGTTTCCCAGGTGGAAATAGACTCTAAGGTTGTTCATGACTCCTTTCATGGGAAAGGTCTCACTTCATGGTCGATTACCTACACCATCAGGAAGTTCAAATCTCTCATTAACTGCAACATGAAGTTCACGCACACATGGAAAGAGGGGAAAAAAGTAGCAAATCATCTTTCTTCCTAGGCTAATCAAACATTTAAAGTCACTTGTCTCAATATAAACTCTTTCTTAAAACCTTAGGGGGTTAATCTGATTTGAGGGGATTCCCTTAGACTGCATTATTATAGGCCTCCTTAGGCCTAGTAGCTCTGCAGGGCTTGTATTATTCAAGGAATAAAGATAATAATCAATGATTATGGTGACAGAATGATAAATATGTTTTATATACATCAAGGTGGTTAAAGACTCAGGAATAGAACTATCAAATGCGTGATCTTGAGTTGGATTTTAGTGTATTTTATTTTAAGATATGGAAACATTATCACTATATGACAATATGTGAGATATATATAGATAATAATAGCCTAAAATACATATTTTCATTTAAATTTTTCAACATTAACCAAAGGTAGTGGTTGTAGCTACTCATGGATTATGAATTCTCAATACACTACCACCCATGGAAGGAAAATAAGGTAGAGAAATCATTGAGTATAAAACATCATGGAGTCTAGGCCAAAATTAGGATTAATAGGGAGAACATATTCTTTGATTTATTAAATATAGATATGTGAATTATTAGCTAAGGAGAAATATTAATCCTTTTTCAAATGATTTAAAAACCATATTTATTGTAAAATATAAAAATTTATCAACATGATGATATTAATCTTCAAAAGAAAATTAATGTTTTGAATAATGGGAAATTAGCAGACTTTATTTATGAATATAGTAATCTTAAATTAGAAAATAGGTTATGTGTTACATCTATACCTAACATAAAAATAGAATAATTAGATGATTCTAATAGCTGGAATTTCTATATACAATGTGGTATCACTTAAATGTATATGGATTTATAGGAAACATTTTGGTGGGATAATATGAAGTAATAAATTGTTGATTATATATCAAAATGATGTTTTTTTCAACAAGAAATGGCTGAGAGATAGTATCATTGAAGAGTCATGAAACCTATACCTATTAATATATGAACATGGGATGAAATTACTATGGAATTTGTCACTAGATTTCCAAATACACCATTAAATAATGATGCAATATGGGTTAATGTTGAATGTCTTACCATATCTACACATTTTTTTACTATAGGAGAAGAATTACCACTTGATAACCTTTCATAGATCTATATAAATGAAGTTTTAAGACTCCATGGAATTAATTTTTCAATTTTTTTGGATCATGATCTAAAATTTACATCAAAGTTTTGGTAATTTCATTTGAATTTTCTTGATACTAATCATCATTTGAGCACTGTCCATCATCCTAAAACTGATGGATAGTCCAAATAGACTATTCAAACGTTATAAAACATGTTGAGGTCACACTCACTTGACTTTAAAGGTATGTGGGATCATTATTAACCTCTGGTATATTTTTCTTATAAAAATATATTCTATTCAAGTATTTAAATAGTGTTGTATGGAGAATTATATAGAAATGGGTTTTGTAATATAACTTAGTAGGATAAAGTTGATGGAAGAATCTCGTTGAACCAGAACTTATTAAGGATACAATGACCAAGATAAAGACTATTTAGACCCATATTAATGAATTTAAAAGTAGGAAAATGAGTTATGTTGATAACCAAATAAAAAACATGTAAATTCAAATTGTAAATCACATTTAATTGAAATTATATCCTAATATGGGTGTTAAAAGGTTTGGTAAGAAAGTAAAATTGAGACCCAGGTATATCGGTCCATTTGAATTTATGGAAATAATTTATGTTGTGGATTATAGTTTGGAACTTACACTAAGCCTCTCTAAATCACATGATGTTTTTCATATCTCATCATTAAGTATATTCTATACTCAATACATGTTATCACCTAAGAATAAAAATAATTTCAACCTGATCTATCTTACCGTGAAGATCCTATATATATAATTGACACTTGAGAACCAGTATTGTGAAATCATAAAAAAAACTTATAAAGGTACATTGCATAAATCATAAAATAGAGGAATAAACATGGTAACATGAGTATTTTTTGAAGAATAGACACCCTCATTTTTTATAAATTAATATCCACAAAAATTTTGAGGAAAACAATTAAAGGAGGGAAAAATGTAACACTTGAGAGTCAATTAAAGTATGTAAAATATTTATTTTAACAAAACTATAATACAATTAAAATTTTAATATATCATTTAAAAAAAATTATAATTTGATATTATGAAAAGAAATTTTGAACTTACAAGGAAAAAATTATCCTATAATGAATTTTTGAAATTTTCCATTTGAAATAAACTTTTATGAATAAGTGAAAATGTTATTTTTAACTATTCAAACATTTATTTATAATAATTTGATATAACATATATAATTAAACAAGTATTTATTATAATTTTTATTGAAATAAATATAATATTATTTGGAAGTAAAATATGGATTTTTTCATAAAAATATTTTTAAGTACATTATGTTTTTCCATGGTAATAAATTAAAATAACCTTCAATAATGAATGATCTAAATAAAATTCATACAATATATATCTAAATATATTATTTTAAATATATATAATGATTTTTAATAGCCATATAGTTATTTTAAGATCATCTTATTCTTGAAAATTTCATTTTCCTAAAAACCCATTTTTCATCACGTTTTGTAGGTTTATTTTTAAATTAAATTCTGAAACGTATTTGAATTGAATTTGATAAAACTTATTCCATATTTTTAATCATAATAATTAAAATTATATGATATATTCAACATAATGTTTTCATAGAGAATAGATAGAACATCAAAAATTATTTACCATAGTTTTGGTCAAAATGTGTTTATCTCGTGTTAATCTAAAATGATAAGGGATAAAATGATGTAAAAACTTATTCAAACCTCGTTATTTAGTTGGATTTATACATTAAAATTTTCACCTTAGAGTATCAGTCACTTTAGATCCATTTTTTCAAGAAACTTACTTAATAATATTTTAAAAGTTTGGAAGATTACAAGTGTGCCACTCACATAAATTATAAAAATAAACTTCCTACCCTCACTTCTTCACAACTGTTCATCCATTTAAATTGACCCATACCTACCATAATTTCTCTCAAAAATATTTATATATTTTACATTGTTTTTTTTCTTTCCAAAATACCAACCCTAGGGACATTAAGAAGAGATGCAATGGAGGTTTCTCAAAGAGAAGGTATTCATCTTAACCAATATCTTTCTTCTTTTACTTCTAATTTTTCCACATTTAATTATGTAATAAAAATTATAATATAGTAAAAAACATTATCTCCCATACCCTGTGATTTTATTATTTTTATGGAATAATATTTTCTAATATCCCTATCCATGAAATGGAAAACAAAACTAACGCTCCTGTGTACGGAGGACTATTGCTTCGTAAATCTAGGTAATTCTTTTCCATCACCGCTTCTCATGGATAGTAATAATGATGGAAATAATGACTAAATATTATAATAATAACATAAAATTTATTCATAAAATTAAATATATCAACTATTTCCTTACCCTTTCACCCATTAAAATTAATAAGGTCACTCGTACGTATATATGGTTAACCGTCTCCACGAAGTGATACAATTAATTTTCCTTGTCCATATTTCAAGAATGATTGTAAAAATTTATAGAATGAGTAAATATAATGTTTATAAAATTAATCTAATTATATATAAGATTAAAATATTTACTATAAATAAGAACTAGAATATATATAATGTAGTGTACATGTAAAAACTAAGCAGTGAAGACCCAAAACAAAGGTAATAATGAATGGTTATAGAAAAACAGGTGGTAAGATGTCATAAGTGGATCATATATAATATTATAAAAAGGAATATTATTCTATTATAAATTTATAACAATTTTAAAACCATTATATAGGATTTGAAATCATGTTAATCAATTTTTAAGTGTGATGTAATGGATTTCATCACAATTTCCACTCCATTGAGACATATTTGGTATTGTGCACCTATTTACTTTTATGTGGTCTATATACTACCCCTATGATATATTTAAGATTGATATCTATTTAGTCATTATGAATAAGGTTTTAATTTATGTTTACTCTTTCAAGTTGTAATAATATAAAAGTTACCAAAAAGGTATGAATTTTTTTTATAATCTCATTTTTTTCTCAGATTCCTTATATTTTTTGTTAAATAAATATTATAATATATTCATTATAAACATAATATATTTTCTTATCCCCTATATATTTAAAGAGTCTACCTGTTTTCTTCTTACTTTTACTCTCCTTACAACTTGAATCAATAAAATAAATGTCTAAAAGATAATCCAATCCTATTTCTCTTTTTAATCGGTTATATTTTTCTTCCATGTCTATATTTTTCAAAATTATCTTACAAAAATATTTTTATTTAGTAAAATTATTTATTGAGGGAATTTTATATTATCATTAACTTTTAAAATGATTTTAAATGAATATTTATAATTTTATTTGAAATTTTTGTTTTTTAATTTCATTATAAAAAGTGAAAGGGAATTTTACATTTTTAACATATGAGGAGTTAATAGACGTTCCCAGCTCCATAACCATTTTATAGTACTTATATTATTCTTAAAGTTTTCAATAATTTTATAAATAAACTCTTTAAGGAAACGTATTCTAATTGTTTTCCTCTATTTGATTTTATTCTCTAAAGACATGAATTTATTGAAAAACCTATATTTATGATGCATTTATTATAATATTTTATCACTATTAATTTTTTAGTCATTAAATTTATCTTGAAAAAATTTATTTCTTGTGATAATTATACATTATACATTAAATTTCTCATAAATATCCATTATTTCTTATATCATTTATATTCTTATTTCCTAAACCTTATACCATTTCTACATTTGTTATTTTACTATTAGATTGAATGGGGACATCTTGATATTATGTATTATTTACTTAATATGGATTTATATTGATAAGGTATATTTTTTATGAATTAAATTGATCTTTCAATATATGAGTAATAAATTGGACATGTAGTGACTATTGGGGCTTGGTTTTATATATTCCCTTGATGCATTAATAAGTCACATGACACAAACAAGTTAGTTGGAATTATTAAATGGTTTTTTGGTGTACACCAACCCATATTTTAAATTATCTTGATGAAAGGACTTGGAGGTAAAGATATCATGATGTATGAGATCCTGAAATCAAATATTATGCATTTTATACTCTCTGATCCACCCTCTCCTCCAAGGGTTATGAGTTCTCCCAGGTGGCGATGGGACTTTATCCTTCTTCTACTCATTTTTTTTCCTAATCATTTTTTCCTTCTTCTCATCCATTCTCCCCTTATGGGTTTTCTTATTTATTTTTTTTTAAGCTTTCTCACTTCTTCCTCTCCCACCCCTACTCTTCCAATCAAGAACGATGCACTTGACTCCATTTCATTAGTTGTGTCAGTTTTTAGATAGATTTGGGACTATGGAAGTAGGACTTGGTTCATCATGGGATTTTTTTTTTGGTGGATTCTTCCATTTTTACCCTTTTATGCTCCTCGGAGTTCTCCATTATTCTTATTTGTATGGTTTCATCCCCCCCCCCCTCGAAGTGTTTATTTTCTTTAGGTTTTCATCCTCGATTCCACCTTTCAATTTTCGTATTATAGTTTTAGTCTCATATTCTCCTTCCTCATTCTATTTTGGTTTTGGGTTGTAAATATGGTTCTATTAGGCTATTTCGATGGTTTTTTTGTCTTTTTTTCTAGTAATGATTCGATGTTGAGGTTTTATAGTGTGGTTGATGGTGCTCTGCTGGATGTGGATTTTTGGGGAGACTATTTAAACTCGTACTCTACTCTGGAATCTGATTCCACTGCTCCCGTATAGGTCGATTGGTTGAGATGGCCTCCATAAGTTTTTGGGTTGTGTTTTGTGATTTAGAGGGGTTTTCCAGGTGGTGTGGCTTGAGTTCAAGCGACGATGGGGATTGTTTTTTTAGGGTGATGTGGCAGTGGTAATGGGAATCTTCGGTGAAGACAAGGAAGCTAGTGGAGAAAGTGTAGAGGAAATTAGATGGATATGAAGATAGAAATATTAACTAGACATTTCCTTCCTTGATAAATGTTTCTTTGACTAGTTCACTAGTTTTTGAATTTCCTGTTAGTGAGGAAATGGATTTTTTGTTTGGTGATTGAGGGTTCTGGTGATTTTCTGTTTAGGTGGTCACTAGCATTGTGGATGGTAGGGGATGATGGAAACAGATGTTTCAAATTTTCATTCAAGAAGAAAGTTGAAATATTAGGTTTTATATGCTCAGTTTATTATTACCAGTTTCTGCAAGTTCCTATGTGGATTTCGTGACTCAAGGTAATGGTTCGACGGTAATTTGGTGGTTATTTTTCAATTTAAATTTCGTTTTTTAATTTTAAATGTTGTAACTCATGGGTTTTAATGTGGGTTATTTGGTATGTGTGGTCATGATGTGGTTCATGATTCATGGTTCCCACTTAAACAAAAATTGTATTTTAAAATACCAAAAAATAGTTTGTGGAATGACATGTGTTTTCAATTATTTACATTTCCATTTTGATTACACATTATTTACTCATTATATCATTCACTATGCATAAAAATTACTGATAATTTTTTCTCAAACTTGTTTTTTTCCTTTCCCCCATGATATTAATAATGAATATTTTAATGTGTTCAAGGATATGTAATATTTAATTTTACTAGGTTTTTATATTTATTTCCAATGTAAAATTGGAATCATGTTTGTATCTAATTCCAGAAAACTAATAAACTGATGGATCCTTGGTGATGCGATCCCTTGTATCTTATAAAAATTAAATAATTAGACACTTACTCTCGGTTAATATTGTGGGAGTTGTTATAAATATGGTATAATTGATGAAATAATTAGTGTACCATATTTGATTATTTAGGTTGAAAATTCAATGTTAGTATAACTAATATGTATATTAGAGGAAGATATATTTGGATTTCTAATTGGATGATCATGTTTTCTTAGAGGTACATTTTAGTTATGTCCATTTTTTGATTAAGTATTGGGTTTAATTTTTCACCGTGATTTTTAATAACAATTTTATAATTATAATTCATCAAATTCATGGTTTATCAGTTGGTATTTTCATATCATTTTTATTGATTCCATGATGTGTTTCATGTTTCTCAACTATAAATATAAATATATGATCTTTCTCTAGTGTTATTATAGAGTGATATATAGTTTTATTATGATGTAATGTTTATGGAGTAGATTGGGATGATAATGTAATGTTAATAGATAGTTCTAAATTGGTAATCAAGTCCTCAGTAAGGGTATTGTGGAGGCATGGGTGTGTCGATGGTGACACTTGGGTGTGAGTTGATTCCCTATATACAAAAATTTTATTATTTATAATCATACATAAAACTATTATAATGTTAGGTAGGTTTTATTCATAGGGAATTGATGATAGAATGCTTGAGTGGCCAAGAGAAAGAACTTGAACAAAAGATAAATTTTCAACTAACAATGTAATGTAAAAAAAATAGTGTTAACCAAAATTGATCAGAAAACTAGAAAGTGAGTTTTGATCAATACTGGAAAGTTAATGGGAGTTTATATTGGCCATTAACTTTTATATTACCTTGATCATGAAGAAAACATACTTAATTAATCATCCATTGAAAATATTACTTACTGACTCTGTCAAGTTGCAAACAAATGAAAGTTAAGCATCGCATATTTTCAACTATGAAACTCAACACTATCACCAATGTTGAGTGGATGAAATCTCCTAGAAATAACTATCAATAATCTATGGTTTGTCTCCCTTTTTTTATTTCAAAATTTATTTTCTAGAAATTTTAAATAGAAATTTTCTTAATAGTTTTCAAAATAGAAAAAAGATCAATTATCATTGATAATTGAACACTTATAGATGATACTTCTTGAAAGAATGTAAAGAAAGAAAGAAATGCATCTTAAAGAGAGATTATGAAATCTATGATTAATAAGGGGAAAAATATAATTCCTCAGAAATAGTTTATCCAACAAAATTTTTCAAAATAAAAATAATTCAACAAAGAATTCATTTTTGAAGATATACAAGCAGTAAATAAGTATAAAATAGAATATTTCCTTCTAGAAAATAAATAAAATTCCATCCATCGATTCAATTTTCATCCTCTACATGGTTCCTTACTATTTTTGTGATCCACCTAGTTCATCCATCCTACTCTATTATGTGTCTCAATGATATAATGTCCCCATATATTCAAGAATGTTTCTCCAAATTCAAATAATTCATTTGGAAACCCTCACCTTAATCTCATGGTCAATAGTGTTGAGCTCATCTCTTAAGTTTCAATGTTATGTGAATGTCACTTCTCAACATCCCCTTCATGTGACTCTAATATAACCCCCAACAGAATGTGATCCTCCTGCACATTGTTATTATTCACCTCCACTTAGTTCAATTAACTATCCTTAGATCTTCAAACATACTCTAGAAGCTTTATAACACCTATATAGATTCCTCAATCTAGGCCTAACATTTGATATTTCCAATTTTATTTGATTTTCTATTTTAATTTTAGGGTTTTGTCCCTAAAAATCAATAAAAATGAAAAATGATGTCAGACCAATATATATTGTTCATTTGAAAATGAAATACGGGTCACAAAATAGTAGATTGTAATTTTTCATATTTTACTATATTCCCAAAATGATAAACAATATTAAATATGGGACTTTGATAAATTTTAAATCTGAACTCTAAATTCCTAAAAAAATGTTTAAAAATTATGTTTCAATGATTATTTACCAAAATCATCAAGAAATTAATCATCCAAATTTCATAAGAAAATTAACCAAAAAATCATTTAATCATTTAAGTCCAAAAAATCATTATTTCCATAAAGATATTAAAATAATTAAAGAACCAATAGTAAATTGACCAATCATTAAAAATTCACAATTATCATCACATTTTAATCATAGAACCTTTAATAAATTCCTCCTAAAAATGTAACAAAGTGAATCAAAAATAGTCCACATCAAATTTCCCCACTCTTATAAAATTTCTTGTCCTCAAGAAATTGATTTATCAAGGTTATTATAATTAAATAAAAATCATATATAAAAATTAAAATACCTTAAATAATATTTTTTTATAAATATTTTTCCACATAGACCCACTCAATTTTTAAAAGTTTTTCCCCCTCAAAATTAAATGGTTATAGGGAACATTTTGTTACATATTTTACAAAAAATATTAAAGTTGAACTTTTTTAAAAAAATTAAACACACTTAAATTTTTATCCAATGTAATCTTCCAAAATTCACTTGTAACAACCCAATTTTTTAAAATAAAACAATATATTCAATATTTTACAAGATACGCCACATCGAGTTTAAAAAAACGACTAAATATTATTATTTAAATGTGACTGCAACAACCTAGCCATTAAATTGGAGAGAATAAATACTATTAATGAAATTAAAAAATATAAAAGGGTAATAATCATTGAAAATTTATTAATTATTTTTAAAAATAAATTATTATAGTTTTAGAAATTCATTTTATTCTTCATTAAATACATTCTCTTCAAAAAATGGGTTTTATTTCATTTTATTAGTGAATAATATAATTAATTTTTTAAAATATTAGAAAATTAATTTCATAAAATAAACTTTATTTTTTCAATAAAATATCATGTTTTACCTTAGGTGAAATGTTTTTATTTTTATGAAAATATTGGGATTTTATTGAATAGTGAAAAATATTGATTTTTATAAAAAATATCATTTATTGTCAATAAATTAAAAAAATTTAAAAGTGCCATTATGTTTTGAATTTTTATAACATATCATAAGTATTATTTATTTATATTTCTTACACTTAAATTATTTTTAATCACCTTTATATTTTATTTTTGAATAAGTTTATTTTTGGGTTTTAAAATGGGATTTTTTTTAAAAGAAAATAAATGTGCATAATGTTTCTCCTTTTTAATTAATTAAAATAATTCATAATAAGAAATATTTTAAATGAAATTTATATATAATATATCATTAAATATAAATTTCTTTTCGTAAATATTTATTATTAGTCATAGAGTTAATATAAATTCATCAGTTTTTAGAGAAAATACACTTCTTGAAAACCCACTTTTTGTTGTATGAGGGGATTTTGTTTTAAATTTAAATTTTCTAATTATATGAATTTAATTTGGTAAAATGTATTAAATATTTGGAATCATAATTTTAAAATTATTAAATAAGACTATTTTCATTTTTTTCAAAATAATATTTATCATGGTAAAAGCAATTATTAAAGTATAAGTTAAACAATGAAGCGAGTTAAATTTAAAAGGTAAAGGCTTAAAATACCAAACAAATTACAACATTAGATGGGTGATTGATTTTTTTACTAAAATTAACCATCCATTGAAAATTAATTATCAACCAAATTATTTTTTATTAAGGACACCCAAATATGGATGGCTTTAAATATAAAATAGTCATTATTTAATCACTTAAACCCTACCCTCCTTAGGAATAAATGTCAATCCACAACACCCCATTTATCCTAAAAATCCTTAAAAATATATAAATCACCACCAAAACCTCTCATATCTACTCTACCAACATCAATGTTATTCTTGTCTCACCTAAGGACCAATTTCATGTTTTTAAGGGATCCTTCAAGGATTTGATATTCAAGAGGTAACTTTCTCAAACCACCTCTATTAATTTATTTTCTTATTATACGTTATTCTAACTTAATTAATCCATAAATGAATAATAAATTCATTATCATTTATATACTATAATTTTATGTTTTTAATTTAATATCTTATATCCATCCCTTTTCTTATCTCTTCTCTTAATCAATTAAACTAAACCACTATCCAAATTATGGCGACTAACCATCACCATGGAAAATGATTTTTCATTTTCCATTAACACCTTCAAGGATGGTAATAAAACAATTATTTTTGTTAAATAATATTTTAATAGGTATATTATAAACTATTTAATATTTGGTAACTAATATATTGTCATAATATTAAATAAAACAAAACTAGTTTTTGATGGTAGGAAAAACCTCCAAAATAAACTAAACATTTATCATTAATGTCTTATAAAATGAATCATCCACATTAAATAAAGAAAAATTACACAAGGGACCACTTAAACTTACATAATTGAATTAATACCATTCCATTTCACTTTTGTAGTTTTATATCCATTTTAAAAAAAACAACTGTAATTATACACAAGTGAATTGACGATGAAACCATGAATTGAACGCTCCAAGAATGATGAAATTGATCTTTATAACTAATAGAAATTTCCAAAAATCAACTTAATAAAATTATAATAAAAAAAATATAAATGGAAATATTTTTAATAAAGTAATTAATGAATCTTATTTTATTATTCATGACATTAAGATCATGTCCAAAACACTTTTAGACATAAGGAAAGGGACCTCTATCTCTCTCTCTTCTTTTCTAGTGCCTTATTTATTTTATGAATTTGATTTCCAGTTATTATTCAAAGGATATTCTATTTTAAATCCATTATAATGTATTTTGTATGTTCAAATTATGAGATACACCTTTCTCTCCCATTAAACCATTTTATGAATCTTTAATTACTGTCATTATGCATCTGAAATTTAGTAAGGAACTCTGTCTCATTTTTTCCATTAAGGCATAATTTGATGTTACGCACCATGTTATTTAATGAGGTTTATATAATTCCCCATTTAAATATAATATAATGAATTTATTTATTCTTATTAAATTTAGATTTATGTTATATTTTATTCATTCATGGGGTATACGATTCAATAAATTACAAATTAGTAAGGGATTACTTCTATTAATTTCTATTCATTAGGTTAAACTTTTACTTCATTTATTATTTCATTCTAAGATTATGTGTGGAATGAATTTTTATTATTTATATGTTATATTTACACTTATTTATATAGATTTATAGTGGATACACATAATCAAATCATTTTATTGACACTCACTTCAATAATATGATATTTGTAAGAGACATTCTATTAAAAATCATTTTTAAAATTTTCTTTTTAGAAAAGTCAAAAGAGGTGTTTATTATAACTTTTACAATATGAGTGGATTTTATGGCTTTCATGAAGACTTAATTCATTGATGGTTGTTTAACAAGATTAAAATATATTTTTTCTAGGAAAAACTTCTTATAAATAATTGATAATCTTTTTCTAATGAAATAAGTGTTTTAAAAATGGAAAACATATTTTCCTAGAAAAGTTTTTAATCTAATTTTCTTCAAAAAAAACCACCATATTTACCTTTTTTTAGGTTATTTTGTTATTTAGAATGAGTTTTTAAAAGAAAAGGTTATTTTAAATTTAAAAAATTATTTTCTTACAAGTTTAAAATATTTTTTCAATTGTTTTATGATGAAAAAGTGAAAGGATAAAAATGTGTTTTCATGATATGGTACTTGAGAATTATATGAAACAAGTGAGATCGTTACAGCATATTTAAGGGGTTGATCCCCATTATAGCTCATGGGTGATCCAAAAATATCTTATAAAATGTTCGATCCTTATTGTAGATCATGTAAAATGGGAGAGCCTAATATAGTTTGTATAAAGGGTTGAGCCTCATTATTGCTCATGGGTGAGCCTGATGTAGCTTATATGAAGGTTTGAGCCCTATTATAGATAAAAAGTGAGCCTGATAGAGAATTTATAAAGGGAGGTTTCTATTATATCCCAAAATGAATTGAGTAATTATTATTTTGTAAGTTGGACATATGGTTATTCCAATTAAAAAGGTTTTGAATGGGTTTTATAAATATGATTCTCTTAGTTAACGAAAATGGTATTTAATTTATTGAAAGGGTTTTAAAAGTTTTCTTTGAGAAACACATGTGTTTGTTTTTCATGTGAAAATTTTTTATTTCATAAACTCAAATTACATTTAAGGTAAAGGTAAAAGTTATATGAGTTTTATTATTTTTTACATGACTAATGGTCTTCTTTATTTTATGTTCCTTATTGAGTTTTTTGTACTCATCCCATGTTTTTAAAAAAAATCATAGGGTTTAAGGAAGAGTGGGGATAAAGATGATATCAAGATGAAAATTGTAAATATTTATCATGTAAATAAATCATTTTTTACTTTAAATATTTTTTTTTATGAAAAAAGGGATACTATGTAGTAGTTTTCACTTTTAATGTATAGGTTTACTTTGTAAGAATTTGTTCTATTTATCTATAATTATAAAATAAAAATATCCTTAGGATTTTAAAAATGTGAATTATATTTTAAAATATCTATAATATGATATGTTTAATTCCAGGTCCTTACATCTCTTTTACCTAAGAAAAAACACTCATAAATTAGGAGCTCAAATTAATTTAGACAAACTATTGAATGGGAAGTGATTAATAATTAAGGGAATAAATATCCCATCCAATAGTAAAAGAATTATGAATTAATAATTCAAACTATATAGTTATTTTCATTTTATTTCCACTGTATATTCATATATTATGATTTTAATTCAAATTAAAAAGTTCGAATTTAATGATATTTATAAGACATGCTCCAAAACATTTACCAAAAAAGTTTTTTCAAGTGGTAAAAAAATTATGTTCCTAATTAAATCAATGCGATAATAATGAATCAACCTCTTTAAAGTGGAATAAAACATCATTCAACATTTATAAAAAAAATTATTCATTGAAAATGAAAAATTATTCTTAAATTCCCTCAATTTTTTTAAAAAAATACTCAATTGATGTGTACAGTCACTGAATCATAGCTCATCACATAGAAATATCCACTCCCCCATACATGAAACTCGTCATTTTCCCTAATATTGATTCATAAGTAGGAGAAACAATTTAAAAAAATTGGTTCAAACTAATTTTAAATTCATAATTTCAAATATTTTTAAATAGGTTATAAAAAAGTTCACAAAAACACACTTTCCACACTTCCAAAATAGTTTTCAAAAAATATTTTAAATAATTTTACTTTTACTTTGTAAAAAAAATACAGTAATTCACAAATTATCTCAAAAGGTAGCATTATGAATAGTGCTGTACACAATAAGTATTATTTAAATATAAAGGAATTTTAAAGGTTCTTTTATGGTTTTAAATTCTGTTAAATTTGTTTTTAAACACCCTATATTTTAATTATATAAACACTTAGAAAAAAATTAAACTTAATCACACTAAATGGATAAAAGGCCTTAATTTTTTATTATTCTTGATGATCCACCTTTCAAGGGGTGAGGTGGAACACTTATAAGGCTTGAAGGCTTAGAGGAAGTTACATGACCCGTATGTCTTAGAGGAAATCACCCAGACAAGACAACATGAAACTGTACCTCCCCAGCACATGTCATGATATCACCACTTCACCTTCACAGGGATGGTCGGCTAGCTATCCTTTGCAATGTTTCAAAGGCCTGGTATTGTTAGAAAACCCATACACTCTCGTTCTTCCAATCTGGTTAGCTCTATTCAGGTGAATGTGCCTACTCTAGATCCTTATTTAGAGCCTTGTCCCTTGTATTCTACCTAGTACGTCTAAAAATTCATGTTTACTGAAGGCCTTTGGGGGGCCCAAAGGCCTAGAGGGGGCCCGATGTCCTTGAGAGACAACTGTCCCGAAGGCCTTGGGTGTCCTGAAAGCCTTGTAGGACCCAAGGACCAAACTGATGGCCCAGAGGCCTAGATGGATGAATAGTTTCTGGTGCTACAGTACAGAATAGTACCTTTTATAGTACCTTCTATAGTACCTACTATAGTACTACTACAGCACCCCAGAAAATATGTCTCCATCCAAATTTGATCTTGGGTCTCTTGGATGCACTTACCGAGCCCTCACCAACCGGGCGAAGAATTATGTACACTATTAAACTTAATAATCCAAAGAATATTCCCCCACACTAAATTCATAGAAGGGGTAATATTTCTGAATAAATCTAAACATTTAAATGTGAATTTTATAGTGTAAAAAAATAAATAACTTTCTTGAACATGGAGATTTAATCACTTGAATTCATACATAACACACCATTTTTATTATGCTAGAAAAAAATAACCGCATTCCCCCTATAATAACATTCATCAAACATTAAAAAACAATTAATTTAAGCTAAATTGTAAAATAGTAATATAGGTAAGTGATTTGAGTTAGATCATTAAATTTAGGTCCTTTTATCCATTTAAAAAAAATAAATTCTAATTTATTTGATCATCACAAGCCTTCAACTGACCGTGAATACAACTAACCACAAAGACTTTGTGGTAGGTCAATTAGCTATGAATTTTCAAGGGAATACAACAATTAATTGACCACAAACAAGAAACCAATTGACCACACGAAGTGATTGTCACAAGGAAATATGATTTACTATAAGAAGAAGTGGAAATCAACCATGTAAATAACATACCAATCATACATTTTGTGTATAATAGGTCAATTAATCAAACATTTAATGTAGTGAGCACACCTAAAAATCATAAAGTGTTGGAATGAGTGTAAGAATAAGTGGAAATTTACCACATGATGAAAAAATTTACTAATGACTAGATAAACCATCTAATACAACTAAATATATCAAAATAATAATAAACTAGTGAAACAGAAACACAAAGAATCACATGGAAAAAATTCAACCAAGTCCTAGATAGACTATGGAATTGACTTTCCACATAAGTAAAAATAGATTGAACATACTAAGTAATCAACTATGCAAGTGAAAGTGATTGTGATGAGACAAGAGATAGTGAGATAGAAAGTTCTAGGTAGATAAAATTAGTCTGGATTATTCCTATGAAACAAAAGGATACACAAAAAATAAACCTTGGGTTAGATTCCATATAGAACTAAGTCTGTAGTCTTTATTTTCACAAAAAAAATCAGTAATCAAAGATAAAAACAATTTTGAAACCTCTTTTCTACCCTAAAAAATAAAACATAGTCCTATTTTAATTAAATAATAATGGTATATTCTCCTCACCTATCACTTGATAGATCCATTAATTAACACCCTTGATACGGTAAGGGGACTATACAACTAATAATTAATCTTCTTAAGAAGAATTTTAATCTTATAATTGAAAATAATTGATTTCTATAAAGCTTGTAAGTTCCTATTATGAATGATTGAATCATGTAAATCCTTAGTTATCTCTTTTTATATTCTTTAATTTTCATAAGAATCCATTATTAACTCTAAAATATCTCTTGACTAAATAATTCTCATATCCCAAATAGTCTTAAAAAATCAAATCTTTCACAACCCAAAAATATTTATAATGAAGATTCATAATAAAATGTCACGTTTTCCTAAGAAAAAGTCTTTAATGAGATATTCCTATAAGAGTTTTGAATGAAATTATATAGGCCCAAAATTCCTTATCAAGAATTATAGACCATTCTTTTATAAATCTACTCACTATTTTATCCTTTATTTGTTTAACCTCCCTATTTGAGATCTTAGTGTCTATACTTGACTACGAGTGATAAACCGTTCTAGTTTAATGAATAAATATGCATTTCTATATTAATGATTTAAAATTATAATTCTTAAAATGGGTTACATTATCTATGATGAAAGCTCATGGAACTCCATGTCTAGAAAATATGTTCTTCTAGATGTATTTTAAAACACTAGTAGCTTGATTATTTTATATTCCCACTTCCTTTTCCCACCTAGACATATAGTTTACATTTAAAACAATATATTCATTCCCATGAGAATATGAATATGTTCCCATGAAATCTAATCCCCATACATCAATAATTTCATATTATAAATTACTATTTTTGGAAACTCTTACTTCTTACCTATATTGACTAAACTATTGCACTTTTCATAACCAAGCACAAGACTCGTGGAATCCTTGAACAAGGTAGGCCAATACAAACAATCTTGAAGCACTTTATGGACATACCCATCTCTCCCATATTGTATTCCCCATGGTGAAGAGTAAAAAATAATAAGAATGGGTATCATTTATTCCTCAATTTTATATCTTCTCATAATACCATCAACACGTATCCTAAATAATAAGGTATCATCCCAATATAATTATTTGATATTTGAGGAAAATAATTCCTTTGATTTTGAGAAAGATCCTTAGTAGTTAATTCAACAAATAAAAACATATAAAATTTTTTAAAATAATGATCCAATGTCACAACTAGTAATTTTACATCTAGGAATTATTATTTAATCTCTATATGGTCAATATTTTATATACTATAAAAACTAAGCAAGAGATCAACCATAATATTTTCAAAACCTCACTTATCTCTAATATATAAATAAATTTCTTAAAGTAGGATTGTATATCTAATAAATATTTTTTATCCCCCATATTTTCCATAAAATAATTTAGGGATAAATTCTTAGTAAAAACATTGATTTTGAACTAATAATGCCTTGCCTAAATTTTTCTAGATCAAAAAAATATACTATAAATTCATTTTCAATAATTGTGTAAATCTTTTGGGAATAATCTAGTAACTAACTATCTTAATACACCACATGAATCATTTTCTATTTCCTTTTCCACCAGACTTCTCCAACAACCATATCCCTAGAAATATACATAAATACAAATGGAAACTTCCAGATGGGTAAAATAATGAATGGTGAATAATTATTTTTTTATTTTAGAATACTAAAATATTCTAATATATTATCATAAAAAAGATTATCCTTAACCAATATTGAATAAAAGAGACCTATGTTGTTTGAAAAATACTTTATAAACCATCATAAGAAACTACAATTCCCCAGAAGATTCAAACCCCTTTTACATTTTTTGAAGGGGGAAGATTTTTAATGGATTCAATTTTAGAATTATCAACCTGAATTCTACTCATAGAGACTTTATGGCAAACCAATATCCATTAAGTGAATGTAAAATTATTCTTTTCCCAATTAAACATAAGTTTTATCTCTATAAATATTTACAAAAATATTTCTATATTCTATAAATATTTTTCAAATCTGAATCCAAAAATGTATAATTAAACCGTGAATACCTTTATAATATTCTAAATAATGTTCGATTAAATAGCCTGTATGCACCTTTGAAATGCGGATAGTGTTATTTCCCATACCTAATTCATATAAAAGTGACTAGTTCAGAGGGACAAAAATCCTCATGTGCACTTCCTATTATGATAGATCTATCGACTAACAACATGGGTATATGGTGGTATAGTGGGGATATTATACCCTCTTTATTAGATTGAAACGTATTAGTAAATAAAGACATCATATAATACATCCAGATAACAAATAACAAATATGATTTGGTAAACATTATCTTATATTGATGATTCAATGATGATAATGTTAGGTCCACTAGGCTGAATACCCTGAGAGGGGGGGGGTGAATCAGGGTATGACTAATCAAAAATTAAAGCCCTTTCTGATCTTGTTTCGCTGTTAAGCAAAACACTCTTCTCTCTCTTTCCTGCTGCACAATATAAACAGAAAGTAAAGCAAGCACAGGACACAACAATTTTACTTGGTTCACCGCTAAGGGCTACGTCCATGGAGCATACGCCGACAGGTTGTCGGTCGTACCAAGTCCACTAAACTTCACTAGCTGCGGATTACAATGTTCGGGCTAGATCACTTCTATGCCCAGGCTCACTGCCTATACAATGTTTAGGGTCAGCTCACTGCTTTCCCAAGGGTCACTCCCTGTTTCTCTCTCTCTGGCTCACTGCCGGTGGAGAGGATCACCTTCTTCCTCTTCCTAAGCTCACTGCTCTTGGAAGGTATTCACTCACAGTTTATAGACCTGTAGGTCTCTTCATTTTCATGAAGGAATGCATCTTCCTCTGTATGTAGATGCTCTGTTGAAGTCCAACTTTCACCCGCAGATGAATCTCACTTTGCACCAGATGTACCGGGCAACCTCAATTTTTACGCGCAACCCTTACGGTGACTTGCGCGCAATTTCTATGATTTGCGTGAAATTCCTTTTTCGCGCAACCTCCAAATATTACGCGCAGCCTCGAAACTGCCTTGCGCGCAATTCACTGATTTTGCGCGAAATCCACTTTTTGCGCAATCTTCCTTTTACGCGCCAACACCAACTTTCTGCGCAGCCCTTGCTTTTCGCGCAATCTGACTTTACGCGCAAACTTTAAGTTTACGCGCAACACACTTTCTAACTTCAATTTCGCGAACCAGAGCTCGGGTATTTTCTATGTCTTGAACTCTACTGAATGGAGGAGGTTCACTTCATATTTATAGGCAAAATCGACCCCGCGCGAAAAACCCTCCTTGAGCGCGTAATCCGCTTTGATCTTCCGCGCACAAACATTTTCCGCGCACTGCTCCATAATTTCGCGCACCTCATGCCTTTGCCATTTTACGAGCTTCGGACCTCGTAACACCTCTTGCGCGAAATACTTCATCCGCTATTTCGCGCGCCACTTCAATTTTCCGCGCACGCCTCCAAAATTTCGCGCGCCTCATGCCTTTACCGATTTTCAAGCTTTCGGCCTTGAAACATCTTTTGCGCGAAATACAATTTCGCGCAACCCGCTGTTTTGCGCGCCACACTTCAAGATTTCGCGCAACCCGCTAGTTTTGCGCGCCACGCTTTATTTTTCCGCACACCTCCTTCATTTCTCTATCCTCAACCTTCGCCAACAACATATCACTCCATTTTCCATTGGCGATTTTCAGGCCCAAAAATTTGGCAAACACTGGAAAATGGCGCCACCTTGTACTGCTCTTTTGTACTGCCTCCAGATCGTCCTTTCCTTTGTCAAAGTTCTTTGTCAACATGAAATGTCAACAACTTCTCGGGAACTCGACAATTCTCCATGGAAACCTGCTTTGTCAACAAACACAATCAAACCAAAAATGCTGCAATGTTACCTTGAGGGATTTTTGCCCAACAATCTCCCCCTTTGGGTTTGTTGACAACTCTTCACAACTCTGCTCAGAAATATTTTCTGCACTTTGATACCTCACTGAGTCTTCTTCCAGCTGCTACCACCATTCGCCTCTTGCGATTATGATAGCGTTCAAGGATTCACTTAACATGTACTCTAAGCCCACATGAGAAATGCTCGGCGTGAGAAACAAGAGTAGTATGAAAAGTTCATCAATGAATCACTTCAAGTCAGACCCCAATTGTCGATTCCACCCTGATACCAATTCTTAAAATAAAAACCAGTTGTTGAACCACACTGATACCAATTGGTGAATTCTTAAGTTGATACCAATTGTTGATAGCTGGACACCGTCTCACACCATTCCAACACCACTGTTCTGCTTTTATCACGATCCTCAGCTGTCGTGATTTCTATGATTTGATCGATCACTTCTAGCATCGTCAGATTGCATACACTCCCCCTTTCTCATTGCTCCCCCTTTCTGGCTGCTCCACCTGTCAGCTTCTCCCCGTAACAAGTATGATTTATCAAATCTCCGCACTATTTTCTCCCTTGAACAAACACTTTTCTCCCCCTTTGTCAATCACTTTTCAAGCACTTTTCTCCCCCTTTGTCAACGAACCCAAAGGTCACGCCTTTGTAGTCTGTAACATAGTAGAGAACACATATCAGCACATTAGGGAAAAACACACCATACCTCGGGGAGAGGGGGGGTGGGGGACCCACATCCACACTATTTCAAGTGCGGGGAATCGACTGAACTCCCAGAGCCAGTCGATGCCTCTCAAAAGCTTCCTTGGGTAAGGCCTTTGTCAGAATGTCTGCAACCTGTAGTTCTGTAGGCACGTACTCCAACTTTACAATTCCCTGCTCAACCTTCTCCTTGATAAAATGATACTTAATCTCAATGTGCTTTGTCCTTGAATGATGGATGGGATTTTTGCTAAGATTTATAGCACTTGAGTTGTCACACTGGATTCCGATCGGAGACTTCACTTCAACTCCCATATCTTCAAGCTGCTGCTTCATCCACAATAACTGTGTGCATGCTTGAGTGGCCGCAATATACTCAGCTTCTGCGGTGCTCAATGAAATGCAATCTTGTTTCTTGCTTAGCTAAGAAATACACAATCCACCAAGATAGAATGCACCACCTGACGTTGATTTTCTATCATCGGCTGAACCGGCCCAGTCTGCATCAGTGTACCCCAATAACTCTGTCTGAGATTTGTCATTGTATGTCAAGCCGAAGTCCACCGTGCCCTTAATATACCGAAGTATTATTTTTACTGCGAGCATGTGACTTTCCTTGGGATTACTTTGATATCTCGCTGCTTGGAATGTGGCGAAAACAATATCAGGCCTTGTTGCGGTTAAGTACAACAGACTTCCAATGATTTGCCTGTATTCTGTGATATTAACTGCCTTTCCATCCTCATCTTTTGATAATTTCATCCGGGTAGCCACCGGAGTCTTCATCTCCTTGGAATTTTCCATTCCAAACCTTCTCAGGACCTCCTTGGCATATTTAGATTGAGAAATGAATGTTCCATTCCTTCCTTGTGTGACCTGTAGACCAAGGAAAAACGTTAGCTCTCCAATCATTGACATTTCAAACTCATTTTTCATGAATTCGGAAAACTGTCTGCACTGAGCTTCATCTGATCCACCAAATATTATGTCATCGACATAAACCAACACCATCATCCTTTGATTACTGTCATTACTGAAATAGAGATTGTAATCAACTCCTCCACGCTGAAAACCAAGCTTCTTCAAGTACTGATCAAGCCTTGAGTACCATGCCCTTGGTGCTTGTTTCAGCCCATACAATGCCTTCTTTAGCCTGCAAACTTTGTTCTCATCCTCATGAATGAGAAAACCATCTGGCTACTCAATATACACCTCCTCTTCCAGAACCCCATTCAAGAATGCGGATTTGACATCCATCTGGAACACTTTGAACTTCCTTTGCACTGCGATGGCTAGGAATAATCTTATTGTCTCCAGCCTTGCAACCGGTGCAAATGTCTCATCAACATCAATTCCCTCGATTTGGGAGTACCCCTTGCACACTAGTCGTTCTTTGTTCCGAATCACTGTGCCATCTTCATTCATCTTGTTGCGATAGACCCATTTGGTCCCAATGACATTCTTGTCCGCTGGCCTCGAAACAATCTCCCATGTCTGGTTCTTCTCAATCTGATCAAGCTCTTCGTTCATGGCTTGAACCCAGTTTTCATCTTCAGCTGCATCAGAAAAACATTTCGGCTCCACTTGAGACAAAAACGATGCTTGCTGTGATGATTTAATTCTTCGAGTCTGAACTGGAGCTGTTTGATCACCAATGATATTCTGCCTATCAATCTCAGCTCGACTCTTTGTCTTCCTCGCAGACACCGACTTGACACTTTCCTCTTCATCATCAGTATCTTCTTCTGAGTCAGCTTCTGCCACTTCTGCTCCCCCTGGGTTTCTTACCTCATCATCACTTTCATCCAGGAACTGTTCACTGGGTCGTTGAGCAGTCTGTTCATTTTCGACTATAGTGACATCATTACTCTCAACAATTTTTCCCAGCCTCTTGTTGAAGCATTTATATGCTTTGCTTTTCCCTGAATAGCCAAGGAATATCCCTTCATCTCCTCGTGCCTCAAACTTCCTATGATGTTCTTTGTTGAGAATGAAACACTTACTTCCAAAGATTCGAAAGTATTTCAACGTTAGATTCTTTCCGTACCACAGTTCATACGGAGTCTTCCCTTACTTCGGACATAACAGGGACCTGTTTGAAACATAGATCAATGTCAAAACTGCCTCCTTCCAAAATTTCTCTGGAAGGTCCTTATCAATAAGCATTGTTCTGGCCATGTTGTTAATGATCCGATTCCTCCTTTCTACCACTCCATTCTGTTGGGGAGTTCTTAATGATGAAACTTGATGCCTTATCCCATGTTTCTCGAGATAGTTTTCAACCTGACTGTTTGTAAATTCTGTACCGTTATCAGTACGAAACCTCAGAATTTTCTGCCCAAGCATCTTTTCTGATTCCCTCCTGTACTGCTTTATGCAACTGAACACCTCTGTCTTATGGGTAATGATGAATACCCAGGCCATTCTACTGTAGTCATCAATGAAAAGAACATAGTACCTTTGCCCATCTATAGCTCGTGGTGAGATAGGTCCACATACATCAGCATGCACCAATTCGAGCACTCGAGTTGCTTTTTGTTCCTTTGGCCTATATGCCTTCCTGATGATCTTCCCTTGTTGACAAGCATCACACGTATGAGTGTGATCACGTGATAGTTTGGGAAGGTCTCTAGCAGCATCATACTTTACCAGATCTTCCATAGATGGTTGACATAGATGACCAAGTCGCTTATGCCACAGCTGATTTTCTTCTTCTCTGGATAAAAGGCATGAATCTTCTTCCCCACCTACCAGGTAAAGATTCCCCTTTGTTCGTTTTTCCTGAAGAATGACTATTCCATCTTTTCCTTTAACAATACCCATCTTCTTGGTAAAAAGCATAGAGTGCCCAGAGTCACATAGTTGACTGACGCTAAGCAAATTATGACTGAGACCCTCTACCACCAAGACATCAGCATGTCTCATTTCTTTGCCCCCAAACTTGGCTTTTCCTGAGCCAACAATATTCAGGCCTTCGTCATTTCCAAACTTGACAACTCCTTCTTTGTCATATTTTATGCCTGTAACCAGATCCTTATTACCCGTCATGTGGGATGTGCAACCACTGTCAAGGATCCAAACACCAGAACGATCTGATGCTTTAAGGGCAATTTCAGCAACTACGGCCTTCTCAGTTTTCTTCTTCCTAGTCCATACTTTTTCTTTCATACTCGGCATGGATTGAGGCTTCTGTTCTTTCTCAGAGTATGATGGACCAGCTTCATCTTGCAAAACTGCAAATCTGTTCTGAACTTTTAACTCATTTGTCGGTTTACTGATCTGCTGCTTGCGAACATTTTGATTCTGTTTTGGCACATTTTTCTGAATGGTCGGAGTGCAGTACCTAGACATGTGTCCAAATCCTCCGCACCAAAAACAGTGTCCTTCAAAAAATGTTCTGGAAAACCGTTCTCTGTTTGGCTGCCATCTCTGTTCTTGTTCCCTTTGATATCTTTTGGCTATGGAACACACATACTGTGAATGTCCCATCTTTCCACAACAATAACACCTGATATAATGTGCATTCCTTCGTGTTACTTCAGCACTACGAGTTTCCCCTTTGGATCTCTGAGTATTTTGATCCTTCTTTGTGCTCAAATCCACTTTCAATCTCGGGACAGGTGCTTGCGGTCTAACTTCAACTGCCGCAGATTTTTGTTTCTGATTAAGTCGTGAATCAGCCTTAACATATGAGTTCAATTGCTGCTTCTTTCCTGCTGAACTACTAGGCTCTTCTTTCTTCTTTTCTGTCTTCGTAACGACCTGATTTCCCAAGAATGTGTTGGGATTCAAAGGTTTTTCCTGGTCTTTAACTTTTTTTCGCAGACCGACAACTTCCTCTTCAAGCTCTTCAATACGCTTGACGTGATCCTTCACTTTTCGACTCAAGCAATCGATCTCCCTTTTCTGCTCTTCAATCTTGAGCTTATGCTCATCAGCCTTTTCTGTGCGCTCTGGCCTGGAAGACTTAAGATTCTCAATTTCTTTCTCAAGCTCAGACTTCTCTTCTTCTTGTTGTTGCATGTAGAGTTTGGCATCACGTACTATCTTGATGGATTTCTTTGTTTTTGTTCGCCAAACATCTATCTCTTCAAGAGCTGCTTCTAATTCAGCTTCCATGTCAACTCTCCCTTCAATTTGTTCTTCTTCTTCATCAGTTTCGGTTTCTTTCTTTTCTAGAGCACTACTAGCAACAGCCACCATCGCATTTTGACCATGATCTTTGCAGTTTTCTATCTCTTCAACTTCTTCACCCTCAGACTCAGCTGAACTGTCAATTTCTTGGGAAAGAAGATTCTTCTTCTTAAAGAAATTTCTCTTGAACTGCTTCTTCCCTTTCACATAGGATGAAGATTTTTTTATGGGAGTCTTAACTTCATCTTCATCGCTTTCTTCTTGAAACTTTTTGGGGCATCTTGCATCAAGATGACCAACCTTTCCGCATCGGAAGCATGCTAGTGGAAGTTTCCCTTTAAACTTTCCTTTTCCTCTTTGCAGATTTGAAGAAAGGAACGACATCACCTCATCTGACTCTTCTTCCTCCTGAGAATCGTCAATAGTGAGCCTCTTCATGGCCTTAAATGCCACCTCTTTGGATTTCCCCTTTTCCACAGCATCGTTGTCATCATTTCTCATTTCATATGCAACAAGAGTGCTGTGTAGGTTATCCAATGTTAGCTCTTTCAGATCTTTATCTTCCAACACAGAAACTTTCGGATTGAACCGAGGTGGAAGCTTTCTCAAGATGCGCTTTACGATTTTAATGTCTTCGATAATTTCTCCAAGACCCCGCATGTCTTCTACCACAGCATTTACCCTGTCAAAGAATGCATCAACGGACTCATTCGGGTTCATTTTGAGATCTTCATACTTGTTCCACAACACTTGCAGCTTTGCCTCTCTGACTTTTGTATCCCCTTCATAAATATTCAAAAGTTTTTCCCACATGGCATGTGACGTTTTGCATGACATCACCTTTGTATAAATGGGATTAGAGAGGGCTCCTCCTAAGGCGTTTATTGCTTTGGAATCAGCATCCAACTCTTTGTGCTCAGCTTCTGATAATGCACCACTAGTAATATCAGCTGTGATACCATGCATAGCTGCTGAAAACACATCCATTCCCAGAGATCGGAAATAGTGTTGCATTCGATTCTTCCATATCTGAAAATTACATCCGTCGAAGATCGGAATCCCTCTATGATTAGTGACATCCATTGAGAGAAGACCAACTGTTAACCTTCCCTCGGATACCACTTGTTAGGTCCACTAGGCTGAATACCCTGAGAGGGGGGGGTGAATCAGGGTATGACTAATCAAAAATTAAAGCCCTTTCTGATCTTGTTTCGCTGTTAAGCAAAACACTCTTCTCTCTCTTTCCTGCTGCACAATATAAACAGAAAGTAAAGAAAGCACAGGACAGAACAATTTTACTTGGTTCACCGCTAAGGGCTACGTCCAAGGAGCATACACCGACAGGTTGCCGGTCGTACCAAGTCCACTAAACTTCACTAGCTGCGGATTACAATGTTCGGGCTAGATCACTTCTATGCCCAGGCTCACTGCCTATACAATGTTTAGGGTCAGCTCACTGCTTTCCCAAGGGTCACTCCCTGTTTCTCTCTCTCTGGCTCACTGCCGGTGGAGAGGATCACCTTCTTCCTCTTCCTAAGCTCACTGCTCTTGGAAGGTATTCACTCACAGTTTATAGACCTGTAGGTCTCTTCATTTTCATGAAGGAATGCATCTTCCTCTGTATGTAGATGCTCTGTTGAAGTCCAACTTTCACCCGCAGATGAATCTCACTTTGCACCGGATGTACCGGGCAACCTCATTTTTTATGCGCAACCCTTACGGTGACTTGCGCGCAATTTCTATGATTTGCGCGAAATTCCTTTTTCGCGCAACCTCCAAATATTACGCGCAGCCTCGAAACTGCCTTGCGCGCAATTCACTGATTTTGCGCGAAATCCACTTTTCGCGCAATCTTCCTTTTACGCGCCAACACCAACTTTCTGCGCAGCCCTTGCTTTCGCGCAATCTGACTTTACGCACAAACTTTAAGTTTACGCGCAACACACTTTCTAACTTCAATTTCGCGAACCAGAGCTCGGGTATTTTCTATGTCTTGAACTCTACTGAATGGAGGAGGGTCACTTCATATTTATAGGCAAAATCGACCCCGCGCGAAAAACCCTCCTTGAGCGCGTAATCCGCTTTGATCTTCCGCGCGCAAACATTTTCCGCGCACTGCTCCATAATTTCGCGCACCTCATGCCTTTGCCATTTTACGAGCTTCAGACCTCGTAACACCTCTTGCGCGAAATACTTCATCCGCTATTTCGCGCGCCACTTCAATTTTCCGCGCACGCCTCCAAAATTTCACGCGCCTCATGCCTTTACCAATTTTCAAGCTTTCGGCCTTGAAACATCTTTTGCGCGAAATACAATTTCGCGCAACCCGCTGTTTTGCGCGCCACACTTCAAGATTTCGCGCAACCCGCTAGTTTTGCGCGCCACGCTTGATTTTTCCGCACACCTCCTTCATTTCTCTCTCCTCAACCTTCACCAACAACATATCACTCCATTTTCCATTGGAGATTTTCAGGCCCAAAAATTTGGCAAACACTGGAAAACGGCGCCACCTTGTACTGCTCTTTTGTACCGCCTCCAGATCGTCCTTTCCTTTGTCAAAGTTCTTTGTCAACATGGAATGTCAACAACTTCTCGGGAACTCGACAATTCTCCATGGAAACCTGCTTTGTCAACAAACACAATCAACCCAAAAATGCTGCAATGTTACCTTGAGGGATTTTTGCCCAACAGATAAGAAATTTTAAAAGGCAGTAAATTTTAGCAAGCAAACAAATAGTACTAGTATAAAATCGAATATCTCAAAGATATTATCAAGTATCGTATTAGACATGTTTTCCAATGATACCATACTAAAATTAAAATCAAGCATCTATAATTAGTTTCATCCCTTTATTCTAACCTACATCCATGAAATATACTTAGGTACTAAGTGGTAGCCCAAACTGGGTGTGAGTACATCTCATTAGGCCACCACCAATGGTTTATAATGAAAATAAAGCATGTGAGTATAAACTTTTATGATATAACAAATATAAAACAATAAAGTAATGGAAACCATGTTGATCTCAAGATCCTAATGGGATACTTGGTTGATCCTACTGGATTAAGCCTAAATTGGATACTTATGAGTAAGATCCCTTTCAATTTTAGTCACGAGACCTGAGGAAAGTAGCCAAGTAATCTAAAAAAAATTAACCATAAAGAATCTACATAATCGTTATAGGCATTCCCACACAACATACATATTTATAATCCATAGAAGACCCATGGAATTCTTAACTTTTGGAAGTTTATCCAACTCACAATGATAAATTAGTAATGTATGGATATTTTTTGAGTGGAATATAAGGGATGAACCCTTGTAATTATACTTCTAAGAGTTTCAAACCAAATAATGGAAATATATCCTTGCATTTGGGGAAGGTCTTGATTGGAATCCATTGGGTTAACCAAAATCATTCCTTAACAAGGATATTTAGATGAACATGGTAGATCACCTCGAGCATTCTTAGTTTTTCCAAAGACCTATATAAACTTCTTATATAAATCTATGAAATAAATAAAAGTGAGACATTTACTAAATCCAATGTGGGTATAAAACAGAGATTTTACATCATTTAATTGAGTGGAATCCCATGAGTTCACTCATGGATTTCTAGTTCAGAAATCCAAGGCTTACTAGAGGCCCTTCACACCTTCAATGGTGTGTCAAAATTCCATAAACTATATCCAATTCATAATTATTAATAAAGAATAAGTTCAAGTTCCCATAAAATTTGATAATTTGAAGAGTAATGATAACTAATCATCAGGAAAATTAAAGTATCTAAGTATTTTAACAATTCAATTAATACACCTCACTTGTAAATGAAAATCCAAACACACCATAAGGGGTGGTTTGGTTATATAGGAAAAGGTTTTTTCCCAAGGGCCAAACCAAACACACCTTAATATTCATTTTTATTAAATTTTAAATAATGATAACATAGGTTTTTGTCCTAACAAACCGTAAGGGGTGATTTGGGTTGAGTTTTCAAAACATAAATAGTGTCTAAGAGTCTTATAGGATGTCTAGTTCAAGGTCTAGTTTACTACTTAAAAGATATTTACATTTTATGAGAAATGAATGTAATATCTAGTGAGTGTCAAAACATCACAAAATATAAATATAAACACATTTAGGAAAAATAAATAGAGCACCTACCTAGTCCCCATAAGAGTCTCCATATCTAGTATTGGGCTAAAATTTTGGCCAGAACAAGAGGGATAAAAACCATAAAATGCCCTGAAAATATTGTGTTTACATCAAATATGGAGAGAGAGTATTTGAAGTAATGAAAAAAAAATAAAGTAATCTAATAGAGATTTATCCTTACTGAGGGTCTTCCAATTGATTGGTGATGAAGTATTTGATGGTCAAATATAAGAGGTGCACCAAAAATACAAGGAGAGGGGGGAGGAGAGTTATAGTAGATAACACACACAAATGAAGAAGGATGAGAGGAAAATTTTATTTGAAGTAAAAATGATCAAAAATGTAAATTTCCACATTTTTAATAGGGTTTATATTTTGGTTGAATAGTTGGCCAAACCGTACACTGACCATGAATCCCTAATATCTAAAAGAACCACACCCCACACTATTATGAACATGGTTACTAAAATCATGTGAAAACCTTATGTAGTGAATCAATAATAAATTTCATAGCTCAACAATTTTTAGTCCCCCTCTACATGGTTTATAAAATTGTACATAAAAATTTATGGGTTTCACAGTTGAGGTGCGCAGTTAGTATAAATCTTATTATAACCATGTGCCCCATATATCTTCTCCAAAAATCAAAAATACAGGCCCTAAACCTTTCTGAATTCCTCTATAATCTCCTATAATACCTAGGGAACTTCAATTAAATAAAAAACAAGGGGATTTATAAAAAAAATTAAAAAAGTATTTGTCCCTCGATGAAAATTCATGATCCTACTGCCAGAGTACAGCACAAGCCAACGGCAATTAATTTGTAGGAAAATTTCTCAAATAAATAAGTGAAGGTGGTATTATCATCATCTTAATGGGATACTGAAATCTGGTTTTAACTAGAATAGCCATCAATAAAACAAAAATACTCATTTCAATCCAACCACTAAATCATTTCATCTAAAAATATAATTCAAAAATAATCCATCCTAGAAGCTGAGTTATGTTTTTTGTATTCTATGAAGACTTAACATTTGATGACTACACTGATTGGAATTTTTTCATTTTTCTAATTTAATATAACTGTTACTCATCCATTCTTGGTAAAAAAATTAATAGGGCAAGCCCAAGAACTATGTGAGATAGATAATATGATTTCATTATTCAATATTTTAATTACTTTATCCCCAACAACCTCTTTGATGTTAGGACTGAGCCTATTTTGGCCTTTTACCCTTGGTTTCTGTTTTGAATCAATATGAATCTTTTGTATCAAGTAATAAGGGATAATCTATTTGATATTATAGATGGTATAACCAATAAATGATTTAAACTTTTTCAAGAAAACCCCAATATTATTTACTCTAATGTATCCTAAAGTTCAATATAGATAATTACAAGTACTATAGAAATTACTCCAAAAATGAATAATTCTAATGAGAGGGGAGTGGTTTAAACTCCACATGTAGTGAATCGTGATTGGAAGAGAGACTATTTATCCTAGATAGTAAAAGGTATTTAATATGTCTTTTAGAGAGATAATGATATTTATATAGCTTATAAACCTCAATAATGTCCATAGTGGAAAACACGCTACACTAAGATCTGAGATCAAGAATAACAATGTGTTCCTCTATAATATCATATAAATGATCTAGAAATTCACCCTAAAACTCATTAACATGGTTCCCTAATTCACCTATATCAATCACCAAACAGGTTTATAAAACCAATGGTTTATTTCCAACTTTTACATGACTTTTATAAATTCATATTCTAACTTATGAAATGATTCCTCAAGGTTTAACAACTCAACTATAGTATGAATATCTTCACGTGTAGATTTATTTGGATTTTTTAAAACATTAAATCCTTCATTTTCTCCCTAAAATTAAAATATGTATTCTCATTATAAACATCAATCATATATCCTCCTATGGTAAGGAAATTCCTACCAAAAATGATAATGACTTCCTTGTCGCACTCTATATCTAAGATGAGAAAATCAATGGTTAAAAAAAATTAAACTTCAACTAGAATGTCATCTACCCTACCTATATGGTATGTGATGGAATAGTCATCTAGTTGGGGTAAAATGGTTGTAGGATGCAATTCCACTAATATAAGATATAGAAATAGTCAATAAAGAAACATATTGATTTTTTCCCAAGTTCACATAAGAATTGTATTTCAACACTATTACCTAAATTATAAGGAATGATAAAACTCATTGGATCCTCAACCTTTGGTGGGATTTTTTTTGGAGGATATCACTACAATATTTAGTGAGGCTATAAGTAAAAAACTCCTAAAGTTATTTCTTATCTGAAACAAATTTTTTAAGATATTTCATATATCAAGGAATATGGAGTAAATCTTAAATGAATGGAATATTCACTTGGATATTCTTGAAAATCCCAAGGAACTTTATAAGTTTTGGTATTTGACTTTTTGTTAATATTTCAAAGGGTATGGGATGGTTTAGGAAAATTTCCTTAAGGAATACCTCAATTTATATTTGATTACTATACATGCCATTTTTATTTCTCATTTTAAAATATATTTTTTTCTATTTTTTCAATTTTAATAGTTGTATTTATTTCATTTCCAATGTTTCTCACACAATTATATATTTTAAAAATTACATGTTTTGGTTTTTAGTTTCTTCCATAATTTAATTTCGAACTGTCCTAGGAAGTATCATAGGTTTATCCTATGTTTTCATACCACTCTTTATTATTACTTCCATGAAATGTTTTCTTAGTTTAACCTCAGTTTTACTTAGTAGCATACCTTTTTCTCTCTCTCTCTCTGTTATCTATCCATGTGACTAATTTGAGTTTTAAAATTATTTATATCAATTTTGAATTTATTTATATGTGATTTTATACCATTTTTATGTCTTGAATATTGATCAATCATCTTACTTAGAACTTATTTAATGAGACTATTTAGATTTGTTTGTGAATTGGAATATTTATCCTTATTTTTATTTTTGTAATTTTTGATTATGTTGTCTTGGAAATAGAGGAGTATTAGAATTACTAAGTACTACCTAATATCTCTAAGAGATATTATGGTGGTTTTTATATCCCTAGTTGTGCTTATTTGGGAAATTATCATTCCGAGGTAAAATCCTATGTCCATAACCATAAATATTATCATTTTATAGAACTTGGAAAGGCATATAAAAGTTACAACAGTAGGTACTAGAATGAACAAACATATGATAGTGGTGTCATTTCTCTCTAATTTAATTTTCATTAAAGCATATAACAGCCCATGGTGGTTTTATTGAATATAATTTGTGTAATTTAAATGGATGGTTATACTTCTATAACATGTGTGTTGTGAATTTTCAACATGTATATTAATTTTTTTTTAATTTCTTCAACAGAATTATCGGATAAATATTGTATAGAAAATTTATCAACAATTGTTTTATTATAAGGTATAAAATCATTATAAAAAGTTTATATGATCAAATATTGGGAAAACTACTGATATAATCATTATTTAAGGATACACCTAAATCTATCTCAGGTTTCATGGAACATCTCATATCCATATTTCACAAAACAAATGATCTTATGTATAATTTCAAATATCATTTTCTTAAGGTCTAATTTCATAATAAAGGTAATAAAGACCTTATCATAAGTGTTAAACATCTCCTCCTATGACTATTAAATTCATGTTCAAGATTTAAATTTGAAAAAAAATGTAAATACTCTCAATTTTGGATCTTTCACACTAATCTCTCTCAATGTTATCTATTTCAACACACTATAGAAGTCTTTCAAGAAATCCAAAGATTTTTTATTAGGAAATCCATCAAAATCTCACTTTATATAGAAAATGACTGTTTTATCTCATAGTTTCTAGAATGTGGGGTCCATGTAATGCATGAAGGGTTTCTTGACACAATGGGAAACTAAAATTATCAATGTATATATATCTCAATTACATTTTCTATATAAATATATTGAATAATATTGTTTTGATGATCCAATACCTCTCTATTAAATTCCATTTTTTACATTCTTTTTCAAAGAACTTAAATTTTCTAAATTTCAAGAATTAGTGGCTCTATATTTTCATATATATTTTTCATGATCAAATTTGATTCCATATTTTTTTAAAATATATATTTTTAATGATTTTTTTTATTATTACTAGAGTTAATGAGTTTTTAGTTTTCTTTTTAAGTTTGTGTCCTTCCTTAAACACTCGTGCCTTCCCCTCCAAATACACCAAAAAATTTAGTGATTCTTTGAACTTAGAAATTAATTTTTTTATACTCCTACTTAAAATATTATATTGTTAATAATGTATGATAAACATGGAAGGATTTACATGATTTTTTAGTGATCAGGTGAAAGAAAAAAAACAAAATAAAAAATCAACAAGCAATAAAATTAAAGAAAAATTGTATGACCCAAAACTGATCCATAAATAGGAAAGTGGGTTGTGAACAATAATGGAAAATTAATGGGAATTTATATTAACTATTAAATCATATATTTAATCTATTATAAAAAAATTATTAAATCAATAATCTAATGAAAATATTCCCTACTTAATCCTTCAAATAGAAAAAAAAATTGTATGTTAAGCTCTAAATATTTTCAAATGTGAAACAAAATATTATCACCAATATTGAGTGGATGAAATCACCTATACTAAACTATCACTTATCCTTGGTTTTTTTTCCTTATTTTAATTTCAAACTTATTTATTGGAATATTTTAAAATTAAAATGTTCTTGATATTCTTCAAAATAGTGAACAAGAATAACTATCATTGATGCATGATCAATTGAATAGGTTACTTCTAATAATAATGAAAAAAATTAATGTGATACAACGTAAGAAGAGATTAAGTGATCATAGATCAATAAAACTAATAGAAAAATATAATTCCCCATGCACAATTTAGAAAAAAAAATTGAAACAATAATTTTTAATAATGAATTACTTTTTTTAGAAATACAAGAAACACAAGTTAAAAAAGAATAATAAGTTCTATGAAAGAAATCAAATATCCTCATCAAGTAAATTATCATAACATCCAAGCTCCCTTACTATAGTTTCAGTCCAACTAGTTTTTTCCCTTACTACACTTCGTGTCTTAATGATATTATTTCCCCTTATCTCCTAGTTCGTGTCTCCAATTAAGAATGATTTGTGGAGTAACCCTTAACTCAAGATCATAGTCAACAACGTCGACCTCATATCTTGAGTTTTTATGTGGTACACTTATAACTTCTCATTATCCCCATTATGTGACTCCATTATAACCCCCAACTTAATTTTTTCCTTGTACATTGGTAGTCTTTACCTCTACATAACTGATTTTAATATCCTAAGCTCTCTTATCAAACTCAAAAAGCTTCTTAACATTTATTTATATTTACCAAGATCTAACATACAATAGATTTTATAAATTTTAATGATTTTAGATTTTAATTTGAAGGTTTTTATTCTTGAAATTCAATGAAAATAGAAATATATTCATATAAAAATACATCAGAATCCATTTAAAAATAAAATCCATGTCAAAAAATTAAAGATGGTATTTTTTTTATTGTTCTAAATGTTCCAAAAATGATAAATAAAATTAAACATGGAATATTGATAAATTTTAAATATGAAATAAAAATTCCTAAAAGAAATTTTTGAAAACTATGTTTCAATAATTTTTTATTAAAATCAACAATAAATTCATGATCCTAATTTTATAATAAAATTAACTGAAAAATCATTTAATTGTTTAATCCCAAAAAACATCATTTTCATCAAGATATTAAAATAATTAAATATCTAACAGTATATTGAACAATAATTAATAATTCGCTATTATGAACACATTTTTTTCATAAAACCTTTAATTATTTCCTCTAAAGGATTAGACAAATTGCTTCCAAAACATGCCATATTAGAGAGAGAATATCAAATGATGGTGAAATACCCTCAGTTTTTATAGTTTTTTTCCACTTTTATTTTTATTCCTTTAGATAATATTGGTGTATTCAATATGTTAAAAATTTAATTAAATCGGGTTTGATTCTTGCTTTATTTATATTTTTTAATTTTCCATCATTTAGAATGCAAAATATGATGGTGGGAAGGATGTAAAGGTATAGTTTTTCCCTAACAAGTAATTTTTTAGTTCTCAATGGGGAAATAGTAATTTTTTATATAAAGTAAAATAAATTAAAAATTTTATATAGAATATGAACATGTAATTAAATTTCAACCATACCATTGATCTCAAAATAGTGAGTTTCCTTAAGGGTTTTGGTTGTAAGTCTAATGGAGATAGTATAATTTTTTACTTGTTTTAAGTATAATAGTCCAAAAATATATTAACTCATTGGTTTTTATTGTATAATAATGAGTATGCCTCTCATAGCTTTCATTTCATCTCAAATCCTCTAAAGGCTAACACTAGGAGTTCTCTTTTTTATGATGATCATGTATTAACATTCGATAGAAGTAATTATCAAAGGATGGTTCTTTGATCATCTTCTCATTCCCAATAATTAATAAAAAGTGTGGTTATGGATTGAATAATTTATTCCATTAAAATTTATGTATTTAATTAAATATAAATAAATATCTATTTTCAATTTAATTAATAAAAAAATTGTGACAATATTTTTAGGTATATTTTTAGAGAATTATTCAAAATAAAAACTTCTTATATTCATATATTTTGAGAAATTTATCCAATAATTTATTATAAAATTATGCTAGAAATGTTTTAATGCATCTGAAAACATTATAAACTTTTATGGTGATCCTATAATTAATGATACCTTGATCAAATTTATGTGGTTTATTATAATAAAAATATTATCTCTTCCATGATTATATTTTGATGTTGATTTTTATTTTGGTGTTGAAGAAGAAATTATATATTGTCACATTAATGTAATATAACCAGAGTTTTTTGGAGGTATTGAGTCTCAAGAATCCATACCATGATTTTGGGACACAGTTCAATGTTTCATGATTATACCTCTCATATATTTTCATCTCATGTGAGAGGAATGGATATACCACTCATGTAACATTAGGATGTATAATTATAAATTGTTTTCAAATATGTATGCTCTTCCTAGGTTCATACATTATAAGGATGAACCTGGGTGTCACTAATAGAATATATACAGTCGTTTATTAAAGGAACAATCATTATCTTGAGTAAGCCTTAGTGGTATGATTGAAGATAGAGTAGTGATAGTCATAATTTTTTAAAACATGGTTGTACCTTAGTATTCAGAACTGTTATTATGGTTATGATACATATTTCTCTCACATATTTATTTATATATATTTTTTAAACTCCCTGAGACCATGGAATCTAAAGGAAATTATAAGTCCACGGACTTAAACCTTATTTAATATTGAATTAAATGAATAATTCACATTGAGGATCTTTTCAGGTTTAGAGTTTTAGAGAATTAGGACATAACTATTACATCTCAAAAGATTACAAAGTAGAAACTTTTACTAAGTTTCCATAAAATAAAAACTCTTAAAAAGAAACATTTCCAGTTCCATGTTTTAGGTTGCATGACTTTCCCTTGATCCCATCCTTGACCCTATTCCACGTTAAGTCCTGTGAAAAACATTTCAAAAACTTAGGATGAGCATAAAAAGCTCAGTAAGGGATAGACAAAGAATGAAAACTGTTAGTTTTTCAAAACAACAAGTAAACCATGTATACTTTATCAAAGTAATACTTTTCACCTTTTCGAAGTAGTAAAAACTCTTCACTGAATAAAAGTTCATTACTTACCCTTCTATAACCAAAAGATTACCATAAAACCCATATAAAGATCACATAACATATAAAGGTAACTTGGGATATAAACATACTTAAGTGTAATAACCATAAGGTCGACTTCCACATATATCACTTAATTGAATAGCCATTCGGTCAACTTCCATACATACTTAATGGAATAGCCATACGGACGACTTCCATACCCAATGCATTGGAGGTTATAATTTAACCACCCATCCTGATATTCACAGCAACACCCGTCATATGGTTTATCACGTAACCACCCGTAATATGTCCAAGTACCATTATAAAATTTTAACTCATAAAACCAATATAAAGGAATGACAACATTTCCACATTTCAACCACAATATATCATTTAAATATATTGAGATAATAGAATCCTTTATCAAAACCATTTTCAATAGCAAAATACATAAAAGGGTATATGGTATTTATTTTATTTTAAAAACATTACGGCTTGTTGAGGAAGCCAAAGATCAAATAATACTCGCGGCGGCGGAAAAGGTCGTTGTCACCGCGTACGTTAAAATGAATATTCCTTTTTGTAGTTTAGTAAAACACTTCGTAGAAAAAAGATTCCTTTTTTATAAAAGTAAAAGTCAAAGGGGTTTATACACCGTATAAAAGAAAGTTGTGTATAAAACGAAATATGCCTCAATGAAAGAAGATTGAGACGAAGTCCCTTACAAAGACGGTATCCTTGGTTTAAGGATAAATCAATTACATAATTATGTGTGACAAAATAATACACCAAATATAAGTGGATATTATGTGTAAAATAATCAGAGGTTATTCACACATATTCATAGAACGACATATTCAAGGAGTATAAGTTTATCCCAAAGAATCAAATTTGGGTTAAGAAGTTCCCTTGCAAAAATTTGACAGCCTAATGGCGTCACTACAAAATTCAGAAAATGAGTTGATGAGAGATAAAAAGGGTATCTCATCACATGGAAATAAAATTTAAATCAATAAGGATATATAATAACATATCCCAACATAATATTATGTGAATTAAAATACATAACAAAATAAGTCTTTTAAAAAGAGGAGGGTGAAAGGTTCCCTTACCGACATGGGTATCTTTCGAAACATACACCCCATGAAAGAAGTACAATACAACATTGATGTAAATACTCATAAATGAAATCATATTACACAATGAGTAAAATTAATGGTCAGTACATACACCACTAAAAGGAAATTGTGGAAAATGTAGCATAAATCTCACGGGAATAAAAGTGAGATGAAAAATCCCTTATGAAAACTCGGTAGCCAAACGGTGCCACCTAAAACTTCCAAAAATGGATTGATGAGATCAAATAGGGTATCTCATCATATTAAAATAAAATATACCTCAAGAGGAATATAAAATAACCTCCCCCATCATAACAAATAGGATCTTCAAAGAAGTAACATAAAGGAGAGTACTTAAAATGAAAGAGAGAGGTTAGATCTCTTACGAAAATTCGGCAGCATAACGGCGCCACTCAAAACATCCAAAATGGATTGATGACAGAGAATATGGTCTCTCATCATATGAACATAAAAATTACAGTAAGATTAATATAAAATAACATCCCAATAACAATAAATATGATCTTTAAAAGGAATGACATAAAAGAGTGTACTTAAAAAGAAAGAGAGGAGTAGGATACCTTACCTCGGGTCCGACTTGACTCGATCATTCTTTAACGTCCTGAATAATAAACTTGAGTTAATTTCTACTTTCTTAAGAACATTTTTCAAGTTCATTATTTCTTTTATATCAATTTTTTTCATGTTATAAACATTATGTAATCATTTAAGTTAATAATGTTTGTTTTGTCGATATTTGGTTCTTAAGTCAAAAGTGGACTTCTTACAATTACATGTTGTTCGTGTGGTCAAAGGTTCTTTATATCCAGAATGACATTCCTGATTTGGATATCATATATATAATATATATCCATAATATACATGTATTTATAATATTACATAATCATTTAGAGGTAAGAAATGAAATGCATCGTTCATGGAGACGGTAAGCCGTACGTACGCATGAACACTACTTTCATTTCTATGTCATATTAATGGAATTAAAATTAAATGAGAGATGTGTATATTTTTTATTCCAGAATTATATTCATCCTTTATATGTATCATACATCATATATATCCATTATATGTACTTATAATAGTACATTACATTTGAGGATAAGAAATGAAATGCACTGTTCATGGAGACGGTAAGCCGTACGTATGCATGAATGCTACTTTCGTTTCTATCTCATACTTTAATGGAAAGAAAACAATAATTATATAAAGGTATATTATAATTCTAGTATAACATCGTATATAATTACTTTAAATCCATCCTTTATACATCCCACATATGGCATTAACGAATCAAATCACTTTGAGGGGGCGGTAGTCCGCACTTCCTAAAATTAAGATATCGCGTATACCCATAATGGAAGCCATAAAGGTATGACACAAATGAAAAATACAGAAGCTTAAGTAAAACATAAAAATATTATATATCACATATAAACATAGTGACATCTTAATGGCCACCTTTGAAGGTGTTATATGAGTGTTGAACAATCATCGTTTCATGAGGCAGAAATTCACCATCCACAGAAACTGTATGTTCTTTAACCATTAGATGAAGGTGTGTGTAAATGTAGCTCGAATACCTATTATAAAAAAATACTTGTATATTGAAGATACTGTAGTTGTTACAAAAGAAATTAATAAAAAGATTTTAGGGGGTTGGAGAATCAAAATAAAACAAAAGAGTACAAGTGAAGACGTTACCTTAAAATTGGGTAACTCCCTTTGGTTTGAACCAATAGGGTTTCTTGAAAATCTTCCTTCCTAAGATAAGGCTTCTAGGATGAGGAGAGGGATGTGGAGAGACAAAAGGATCAGATATTGGCTGAACCAAAGGCTTGAGAGGTGTGGGTATGGTGGTAGAGGTGGAGGCCTTTTATAAGAGGAGAGGAGGGGCACTCTTGGAAAAGTATAAAATGTTACTTTATTTTCAAATGGGTTTCGGATTTTAATGGGCCCAGATTGATGTTTTTCAAGGATAAGGTGATAAGGGTTCAAAATCCACCCATAAAAAAGGTTTTTGACATGTTTAGGTCCTAGATTTTGCATTATCTTTCCATTTTTTTTAAATCGTTAAATAATGAGGTCATCGCTGCATCATCATGATGTCAAAAATAATTTAATTTATTTAATGTCTAAAAATTATAAAAAAATACTATGATGTAGTAAATCTTTTTATATTTACAATGACTATTTATAGTCAAAATTATGACTTGTATAACCACATTTAAAAATTGTTTTAGTAAAACAAATCATGTTTGTGACATTTTTATTTTAACTTTAAATAAAAGGCATAAATGTCATTATCATACCCAAGTGGCTCCATGGGGTACCAAAAATCGACCCATGGGTTGTCTTGGTCGGCCATAACTCATCCAATATGGTTAGGAAAAGTGTCAAGATATTTTCATTTTATTATAATATCATTTTTACCTTAAATCACACTAATTACCTTTAATCGCGATTAATAAAACTTAAAAGTTACTTTTCATCAAAAATTATTTTCATCCCATTGAACCAAATTTTACATGACAGTTAAAATCATTTAAATTGTATTTTTGAAATTCAAATCACAGAAGTGGTAAAGTCCCATTTAAATGAAAAATCAAATTTTGTAACCACCACTTTGTGGTTTCACTATTCATCAAAAATTGGAGATTTTCAGAAAAATACCAAAAATTCACCCTAAGATATATTTGATATTCTGAATTCAAAAATGATGTATATTTTACCAAATTCATAACATATAACTTGCATTAATTAATTTTATAATTAATTCCCGCAGTCAGAGAAAATAGCGTGTTTTTATGAAACAAAAAGTATCAAAAGATTGAGACTAGTTTAAGCCTAATTTCAAAGTGAAATTAATTCCAATGACCACTATTGGATTAAATGGTAAAAATATATTCAAATTTTACTAAAAAACAATCCAAAAGATAATATAATCATATAAATAAACTAGATTAAAAATATGTTTTGAATTAAAATACAACATTTTTCACTATTCATTAAAAAATGAACTTTATCATAAAGATACCAAAAAATTAAACAAAGTAAATTTTGATGTCCCGATTCTAAATAAGAATTTTAATTTTTCAAATATAACACATAAAATTGTCAAAAAGTGGATTTAAAAGAGGTTTTCCTTTAAAAGGCGGTTAATCGACCTTTTAAAGAATATTAGAATGTCTACGCTTAAAATTGGATTCATTCGCATTTTTAATCCTCTAACATTTATTACAAAGAGTAAAAATATTTGACAAACATATATAATCATTTTGTAGTTATTTCTATTCATTCCCGCCATTATAATGGCTAGGAGTTAACTACTATTTAAAATAATATTATTTTATTATTAGAGTGCAACGTAAGCTTCCCAAGAAACTCATTGTTGCGTATTGGGTATGCCATCGAGCGTAGAATCCCCTTTAAAGTAATATTAATATTTTATTCACAAATATGGATAAATATAAAATTGTCATATTATTTATTTACCTGGGCTGTTACATCCTTCCCCCCTTTTGGGAATTGCATCCTCACAATTTTAAAATTGGGCTTGGAAATATCCTTGAAAGTCCCACATCGGAACAAGAGTTGGTAAAACAATCTCTTTAAAATAAAGAAAGATGAGTACAGAGGTCACCCGAGTTAACCCATACTAGGATTCCATGTAAAAAAACATGGACATGGAGGAGAAAACATAGGGTCATGTTCTGATGGAGAGTGATAGAAAACATGTTTAGGAGAAAGTTAACCACAAGAAAATCACAAACTTTTGATGGGTTAAACGATATTTGATTCCCCAGTAGGAAACGTTAACAGACAACATTTTTGTTTTAAGTTACTCTTCATTGAGGAATTTATTTTTGAGCCTAACTAAATCATAATGAAACATATTTACTTGTCACGTATACTTACAACTTTTACTAGATTCCTTAATCAAACTCATATTTTCTCCAAAAGACGAGTATTTAGGAAGACTTGTTTGCATTAAGAGTACTATAATCAATTTATAGAGAATCACCTAATCCACAAAAGATAACTATATACTTCCCATGTCTTTAGACTCTAACCAAAACCAAAACCAAAAAGGTTAGTACAAGATCAGATAATCTGGAAAAGGATAACCCTTTATAAAAAGAAAATCTATTCTTAATCTCCAAAATCTTCCCAATAAAACCCAAAGTTCAATGACGACCATTCGATAAACAATTTGTCTATAAAATTCTTCAAAGTAAACCAAACTAAGATTGAATCCCAAATATTTGAAGGATTTAGTCGCATAGTCTTCCATGGTACAAATTAACACTTATCTCCAAATAACATCAATTACTCTTAAAGTCTCGTATTGAAAAGTAATTAACCTAATCACATATCCTCCATGATAGGTTAATCATTTCAATAGATAACCCAAAATAAACTTTCTCTTGATTCCTAAAATCATCTAACTAAAAAGAATTAGTCAAACTAACAAGGGACTTCACATAGTCCAGTGGTAGGCGATAAATACCAGTCGCACTTTGGTTGTGGGTTTGATTCCTGCAGCTTTGTCCGATGCGACGGGTTATCACACGGTATGCATGTTGACCCTTTTCCAAAACTATATAATTTTAAAAAATTCAACAAAACGAGATAAAATCTTCAAAAATGATCACAACATATTTTAACCTCAAGTTTATCTCATGCCTTTCATTTTCCAGCATATCATATAATAACCCATAATTACCTCAAAAGTAAGGATCATATAAACTCTAATGTTTACCTTTATAATTATTACCTGAACTTCCACATCGATTGGTCATATCGTACATGATGCATTACAGAACATACCAAGGTTCAAGTGGTTGATCATGACTCCTTGATAGTTGGTTTAGAACAACCATGAGTTTCCTCATAGAATTCCCCATTTTATCTAGTATCTTAATCAGAGAACTACCATAGTTTCCTTCAAACCTGTTGTCTCTTTGGTTCCTTCTAGATCCATCCATTCACTAAAAACAGAAATGTCAGTGTGCGTATATCAACAAAACCATCATGTACTAATGAGGATGATAAACACTAATATATACTTACTCATTCACTTTATCTAAAACTAGGACTCTTTCTGAAATCCTAACCATTATGGTAATGTAACTTATGCTTAGAGGATACCCTAACCTCTAAAGTTATCTAAACCGACCTTTGATACCAACTGTAAGGCCCCGGCCTTAAACCTTACTTAATATTGAATTAAATGAATAATTCACATTGAGGATCTTTTCAGGTTTAGAGTTTTAGAGAATTAGGACATAACTATTACATCTCAAAAGATTACAAAGTAGAAACTTTTACTAAGTTTCCATAAAATAAAAACTCTTAAAAAGAAACGTGTCCAGTTCCATGTTTTAGGTTGCATGACTTTCCTTTGATCCCATCCTTGACCCTATTCCATGTTAAGTCCTGTGAAAAACATTTCAAAAACATGGGATGAGCATAAAAAGCTCAGTAAGGGATACACAAAGAATGAAAACTGTTAGTTTTTCAAAACAACAAGTAAACCATGTATACTTTATCAAAGTAATACTTTTCACCTTTTTGAAGTAGTAAAAACTCTTCACTGAATAAAAGTTCATTACTTACCCTTCTATAACCAAAATATTACCATAAAACCCATATAAAGATCACATAACATATAAAGGTAACTTGGGACATAAACATACTTAAGTGGAATAACCATAAGGTTGACTTCCACACATATCACTTAATGGAATACCCATTCGGGCAACTTCCATACATACTTAATGGATTAGCCATACAGCCGACTTCCATACCCAATGCATTGGAGCTTATAACGTAACCACCCATCCTGGTATTCACGGCACCACCCGTCATATGGTTTATCACGTAACCACCCGTAATATGTCAAAGTACCATTATAAAATTATAACACATAAAACCAATATAAAGGAATGATAACTTTTCCACATTTCAATCACAATATATCATTTAAATATATTGACATAATAGAATCCTTTATCAAAACCATTTTCAATACCAAAATACATAAAAGAGTATATGGTATTTATTTTATTTTAAAAACATTACAGCTTGTTGAGGAAGCCAAAGATCAAATAATACTCGCAGCGGCGGAAAAGGTCGTTGTCACCGCGTACGTTAAAAAACATTCTTTTTTGTTGTTTAGTAAAACGCTTCATAGAAAAAGATTCCTTTTGTATAAAAGTAAAAGTCAAAGGGGTTTATACACCGTATAAAAGAAAGTTGTGTATAAAATGAAATATGCCTCAATGAAAGGAGATTGAGACGAAGTCCCTTACAAAGACGGTATCCTTGGTTTAAGGATAAATCAATTACATAATTATGTGTGACAAACGAATACACCAAATATAATTGGATATTAAGTGTAAAAAAATCAGAGTTTATTCACACATATTCATAGAACGACATATTCAAGGAGTATAAGTTTATCCCAAAGAATCAAATTTGGTTTAAGAAGTTCCCTTGCAAAAATTTGAAAGCCTAATGGCGTCACTACAAAATTCAGAAAATGAGTTGATGAGAGATAAAAAGGGTATCTCATCACATGGAAATAAAATTTAAATCAATAAGGATATAGAAGAACATATCCCAACATAATATTATGTGAATTAAAAGACATAACAAAAGAAGTCTTTTAAAAAGAGGAGGGTGAAAGTTTCCCTTACCGACATGGGTATCTTTCGAAACATACACCCCGTGAAAGAAGGACAATACAACATTGATGTAAATACTCATAAATGAAATTATATTACACACTGAGTAAAATAATGGTCAGTAAATACACCACTCAAAAGAAATTGTGGAAAATGTAGCATAAATCTCACGGGAATAAAAGTAAGATGAAAAATCCCTTACGAAAATTCGGCAGCCTAACAGCGCCACTTAAAACTTCCAAAAATGGATTGATGAGATCAAATAGGGTCTCTAATCATATTAAAATAAAATGTACAGAAAGATGAATATAAAATAACATCCCCCATCATAACAAATAAAAGATTAAAAAAGTAACATAAAGGAGAGTACATAAAATGAAAGAGAGAGGTTAGATCTCTTACGAAAATTCGGCAGCTTAACAACGCCACTCAAAACTTCCAAAATGGATTGATGAGAGAGAATAGGGTCTCTCATCATATGAAAAAAAAATTACAGTAATATTAATATAAAAGAACATCCCAATAACAAGAAATATAAGCTTTAGAAGGAATGACATAAAAGAGTGTACTTAAAAAGAAAGAGAGGAGTAGGATCCCTTACCTCGGGTCCGACTTGACTCGATCGTTCTTTAACGTCCTGAATAATAAACTTGAGTTAATTTATAATTGCTTAAGAACCTTTTTCAAGTTCATTATTCCTTTTATATAAATTATTTACATGTTGTAAACATTATGTAATCATTTAATTTAATAAAGTTTGTTTTGTCGATATTTGGTTCTTAAGTCAGAAGTGGACTTCTTACAATTACATGTTGTTCGTGTGGTCAAAGGTTCTTTATATCCAGAATAACATTACTGATTTGGATATCATATATATCATATATATCCAGCATATACATGTATTTATAATATTACATAATCATTTAGATGTAAGAAATGAAATGCACCGTTCATGGAGACGGTAAGCCGTACGTACGCATGAACACTACTTTCATTTCTATGTCATATTAATGGAATTAAAACTAAATGAGAGACATGTATATTTTTAATTCCAGAATTATATTCATCCTTTAGATTTATCATACATCATATATATCCATTTTATGTAATTATAATAGTACATTACATTTGAGGATAAGAAATGAAATGCACCGTTCATGGAGACGGTAAGCCGTATGTACGCATGAACGCTACTTTCATTTCAATATCATACATTAATGGAAAGAAAACAATAATGATATAAAGGTATATTATAATTCCAGTATAACATCATATATAATAACTTTAAATCCATCCTTTATACATCCAACATATGGCATTAACGAATCAAATCACTTTGAGGGGGCGGTGGTCCGCACTTCCTAAAATGAAGATATCGCGTATACCCATAATGGAAGCCATAAAGGTATGCCACAAATGAAAAATAAAGAATCTTAAGTAAAAAATAAAAATATTATATATCATATATAAACATAGTTACATCTTAATTTCCACCTTTGAAGGTGTTATATGAGTGTTGAACAATCATCGTTTCGTGAGGCAGAAATTCGCCATCCACAGAAACTGTATTTTATTTAACCATTAGATGAAGGTGTGTGTAAGTGTAGCTCTAATACATATTATAACAACATAATAGTATATTTAAGATACTGGAGTTGTTACAAAAGAAAGAACAAAAAGATTTTAGGGGGTTGGAGAAGAAAAATAAACAAAAGAGCACAAGTGAAGACGTTACCTTAAAATTGGGTAACTCCCCTTTGTTTGAACCAAAACGGTTTCTTAAAGAGATTCCTGCCTAAGATAAGGCTTCTAGGATGAGTAGAGGTATGTGTAGAGACAAAATGATCAGATATTGTCTGAACCAAAGGCTTGAGAGGTGTGGGTAATGTGGTAGAGGTGGGGGCCTTTTATAAGAGGAGAGGAGGGGCACTCTCGGAAAAGTATAAAATGTTACTTTATTTTCAAATGGTTTTCATATTTTAATGGTCCCGCATTGATGTGTTTCAAGGATAAGGTGATAAGGGTTCTAAATCCACCCATACAAACGGTTTTTGACATGTTTAGGTCCTATATGTTTCATTATCTTTACATTTTATTTAAATCGTTAAATAATGAGGTCATCGCTGCATCATGATGATGTGATAAAGAATTTAATTTAATTAATGTCAAAAAATTATAAAAAAAATAATATGATGTTGGAAATCTTTTTAGATTTACAATTAATATTTATATTCAAAATTATGACTTGTATAACCACATGTAAAAAGTTTTTTAGTAAAATAAATCATGTTTGTGACATTTTTATTTTAACTTTAAATAAAAGGAATAAATGACATTATCATGCCCAAGTGGCTCCATGGGGTACCAAAAATCGCCCCATGGGTTGTCTTGGTCGGAAATAACTCATCCAATAGGGTTAGGACAAGTTTCAAGATATTTTCATTTTATTATAATATCATTTTTACCTTAAATCACACTGATTACCTTTAATCGCGATAAATAAAACTTAAAAGTTACTTTTCATCAAAAATTATTTTCATCCCATTAAACCAAATTTTACTTAAAATTTAAAATCATTTAAATTGGATTTTTGAAATTCAAATCACAGACGTGGTAAAGTCCCATTTAAATGAAAAATCAAATTTTGTAACCACCACTTTGTGGTTTCACTATTCATCAAAAATTGGAGATTTTCAGAAAAATACCAAAAAATCACCCTAAGCTATATTTGATATTCCGAATTCAAAAATAATGTCTATTTTACCAAATTCATAACATAGAAGTTGCATTAATTAATTTTATAATTAATTCCCGCAGTCAGAGAAAATAGCGTGTTTTTATGAAACAACAAGTATCAAAAGATTGACACTAGTTTAAGTCCAATTTCAAAGGGAAATTAATTCCAATGACCACTATTGGATTAAATGGTAAAAATATATTATAATTTTACTAAAAAAATCCAAAATATAATATAATCATATAAATAAACAAGATTAAAAAGAGGTTTTGAATTAAAATACAACATTTTTCACTATTCATTAAAAAATGAACTTTATCAGAAAGATACCCAAAATTTAAACAAAGTAAATTTTGATGTCCCGATTCTAAATAAGAATTTTATTTTTGTCAAATATAACACATAAAATTGTCACAAAAGTGGATTTAAAAGAGGTACCCCTTCAAAAGGCGGTTAATCGACCTTTTAAAGAATATTAGAATGTATATGCTTAAAATTGGATTCATTCACATTTTTAATCCTCTAACATTTATTGTAAAGAGTAAAAATATTTGACAGACATATATAATCATTTTGTAGGTAGTTCTGTTAATTCCCTCCATTACAACATCTAGGCGTTAACTACTATTTAAAATAATATTATTTTATTATTAGAGTGCAACGTAAGCTTCCCAAGATACTCGTTGTTGCGTATTGGGTACGCCATCGAGTGTAGCATCCCCTTTAAAGTAATATTAATATTTTATTCAAAAATATGGATAAATATAAAAATTTTATATTCTTTATTTACCTAGGGTGTTACATCCTTCCCCCCTTTTGAGAATTGTGTCCTTGCAATTTTAAAATTGGGCTTGGAAATATCCTTGAAAGTACGACATCGGAAGAAGAGTCGGTTAAACAATCACTTTCAAATAAAGAAAGATAAGTACAGAGGTCACCCTAGTTAACCCATACTAGGATTCCATGTAGGAAAACATGGACATAGAGGAGAAAACATAGGGTCATGTTCTGATGGAGAGTGATAGAAAACATGTTTAGGAGAAAGTTAACCACAAGAAAATCACAAACTTGTAATAGGTTAAATGGTATTCGATTCCCCAGTAGAAAAGGTTAACAGACAACATTTTTGTTCTAAGTTACTCTTCATTGAGGAATTTATTTTTGATCCTAACTAAATCATAATGAAACATACTTACTTGTCACATAGACTTCCAACTTTTACTAGATTCCTTAATCAAAGTCATATTTTCTCAAAAAGATGAGTATTTAGGAAGCCTTGTTTGCATTAAGAGTACTATAATCAATTTCTAGAGAATCACCTAATCCACAAAAGAGAACTATATAATTCCCATGTCTTTAGACTCTAACCAAAACCAAAACCAAAAAGGTTAGTACAAGATCAGATAATCCGGAAAAGGATAACCCTCTATAAAAAGAAAATCTATTCTTAATCTCCAAAATTTTCCCAACAAAACCCAAAGTTCCACAAGGACCATTCGATAAACAATTTGTCCATAAAATTCTTCAAAGTAAACCAAACTAAGATTGAATCCCAAATATTTGAAGGATTTAGTCGCATATTCTTCCAAGGTACAAATTAACACTTATCTCAAAATAACATCAATTACTCTTAAAGTCTCATATTGAAAATTAATTAACCTAATCACATATCCTCCATGATAGGTTAATCATTTCCATAGATAACCCAAAATAAACATGCTCTTCATTCCTAAAATCATCTAACTAAAAATAATTATTAAAAACTACCAGGGACTTCACGTAGTCCAGTGGTAGGCGATAAATACCAGTCGCACTTTGGTTGTGGGTTCGATTCCCACAGCTTTGTCTGACGCGACGGGTTGTCACACGGTCTGCGTGTTGTCCCTTTTCCAAAACTATATAATTTTAAAACATTCCCCAAAATGAGATAAAATCTTCAAAAATGATCACAACATATTTTAACCTCAATTTTATCTCATGCCTTTCATTTTCCATCATATCATAGAATAACCCATAATTACCTCAAAATTAAGGATCATATAAACTCTAATGGTTACCTTTATAATTATTACCTGAACTTCCACATCGATTGGTCATCTCAAACATGATGCATTACAGAACATACCAAGGTTCAAGTGGTTGATAATGACTCCTTGATAGTTGGTTTAGAACAACCATGAGTTTCCTCATAGAATTCCCCATTTTATCTAGTATCTTAATCAGAGAACTACCACAGTTTCCTTCAAACCCGTTGTCTCTTTGGTGCCTGCTAGATCCATCCATTCACTAAAAACAGAAATGTCAGTGTGAGTATATCAACAAAACCATCATGTACTAATGAGGAAGATAAAGACTAATATATACTTACTCATTCACTTTATCTAAAACTAGCACTCTTTCTGAAATCCTAACCATTATGGTAATGTCACTTATGCTTAGAGGATACCCTAACCTCTAAAGTTATCTAAACCGACCTTTGATACCAACTATAAGGCCCCGACCTTAAACCTTACTTAATATTGAATTAAATGAATAATTCACATTGAGGATCTTTTCAGGTTTAGAGTTTTAGAGAATTAGGACATAACTATTACATCTTAAAAGATTACAAAGTAGAAACTTTTACTAAGTTTCCATAAAATAAAAACTCTTAAAAAGAAACATGTCTAGTTCCATGCTTTAGGTTGCATGACTTTCCCTTGATCCCATCCTTGACCCTATTCCACATTAAGTCCGGTGAAAAACATTTCAAAAACTTGGGATGAGCATAAAAAGCTCAGTAAGGGATACACAAAGAATGAAAACTGTTAGTTTTTCAAAACAACAAGTAAACCATGTATACTTTATCAAAGTAATACTTTTCACCTTTTCGAAGTAGTAAAAACTCTTCACTGAATAAAAGTTCATTACTTACCCTTCTATAACCAAAATATTACCATAAAACTCATATAAAGATCACATAACATATAAAGGTAACTTGGGACATAAACATACTTAAGTGGAATAACCATAAGGTCGACTTCCACACATATCACTTAATGGAATAGCCATTCGGCCAACTTCCATACATACTTAATGGAATAGCCATACGGCCGACTTCCATACCCAATGCATTGGAGGTTATAATGTAACCATCCATCCTGGTATTCACGGTACCACCCGTCATATGGTTTATCAAGTAACCACCCATAATATGTCCAAGTACCATTATAAAATTATAACACATAAAACCAATATAAAGGAATGATGACATTTCCACATTTCAGTCACAATATATCATTTAAATATATTGAAAAAATAAAATCCTTTATCAAAACCATTTTCAATACCAAAATACATAAAAGAATATATGGTATTTATTTTATTTTAAAAACATTATGGCTTGTTGAGGAAGCCAAATATCAAATAATACTCGCGGCGTCGGAAAAGGTCATTGTCACCGCGTATGTTAAAAAAACATTCCTTTTTTTCGTTTAGTAAAACACTTCGTAGAAAAAGATTCCTTTTGTATAAAAGTAAAAGTCAAAGGTGTTTATACACCGTATAAAAGAATGTTTTGTATAAAATGAAATATGCCTCAATGAAAGGAGATTGAGACGAAGTCCCTTACAAAGACAGTATCCTTGGTTTAAGGATAAATCAATTACATAATTATGTGTGACAAATGAATACACCAAATATAAGTGGATATTAAGTGTAAAACAATCAGAGGTTATTCACACATATTCATAGAATTACATATTCAAGGAGTATAAGTTTATCCCAAAGAATCAAATTTGGGTTAAGAAATCCCCTTGCAAAAATTTGATAGCCAAATGGCGTCACTACAAAATTAAGAAAATGAGTTGATGAGAGATAAAAAGGGTATCTCATCACATGGAAATAAAATTTAAATCAATAAGGATATATAAGAACATATCCTAACATAATAGTATGTGAATTAAAATACATAACAAAAGAAGCCTTTTAAAAAGAGGAGGGTGAAAGGTTCCCTTACCGACATGGGTATCTTTCGAAACATACACCCCGTGAAAGTAGGACAGTACAACATTGATGTAAATACTCATAAATTAAAGTATATTACACAATGAGTAATATAATGGGCAGTACATAAACCACTCAAAGGAAATTGTGGCAAATGTAGCATAAATCTCACGGGAATAAAAGTGAGATGAAAAATCCCTTACGAAAACCCGGCAGCCTAACGACGCCACTTAAAACTTCCAAAAATGGATTGATGAGATCAAATAGGGTCTCTCATAATATTACAATAAAATTTATAGAAAGATGAATATAAAATAACATCCCCCATAATAACAAATAGGAGCTTAAAAGAAGTAACATAAAAGAGAGTACTTAAAATGAAAGAGAGAGGTTAGATCTCTTACAAAACTTCGGCAGCCTAACGGCGCCACTCAAAACTTCAAAAATGGATTGATGAGAGATAATATGGCCTCTCATCATATGAACATAAAAATTACAGTAAGAGTAATATAAAAGAACATCCCAATAACAAGAAATATGATCTTTAAAAGGAATGACATAAAAGAGTGTTTTTAAAAAGAAAGAGAGGAGTAGGATCCCTTACCTCGGGTCTGACTTGACTCGATCGTTCTTTAATGTCCTGAATAATAAACTTGAGTTAATTTCTAATTGCTTAAGAACCTTTTTCTAGTTCATTATTCCTTTTATATCAATTATTGACATTTTATAAACATTATGTAATCATTTAATTTAATAATGTTTCTTTTGTCGATATTTGGTTCTTAAGTCAGAAGTGGACTTCTTACAATTACATGTTGTTCGTGTGGTCAAAGGTTCTTTATATCCAGAATTACATTCCTGATTAGGATATCATATATATCATATATATCCATAATATATATGTATTTATAATATTACATAATCATTTAGAGGTAAGAAATTAAATGCACCTTTCATGGAGATGGTAAGTCGTACGTACGCATGAACGCTACTTTCATTTCTATGTCATATTAATGGAATTAAAACTAAATGAGAGACATGTATATTTTTAATTCCAGAATTATATTCATCCTTTAGATTTATCATACATCATATATATCCATTTTATGTAATTATAATAGTACATTACATTTGAGGATAAGAAATGAAATGCACCGTTCATGGAGACGGTAAGCCGTACGTACGCATGAACGCTACTTTCATTTCAATATCATACATTAATGGAAAGAAAACAATAATGATATAAAGGTATATTATAATTCCAGTATAACATCATATATAATAACTTTAAATCCATCCTTTATACATCCAACATATGGCATTAACGAATCAAATCACTTTGAGGGGGCGGTAGTCCGCACTTCCTAAAATGAAGATATCGCGTATACCCATAATGGAAGCCATAAAGGTATGCCACAAATGAAAAATAAAGAATCTTAAGTAAAACATAAAAATATTATATATCATATATAAACATAGTTACATCTTAATTTCCACCTTTGAAGGTGTTATATGAGTGTTGAACAATCATCGTTTCGTGAGGCAGAAATTCGCCATCCACAGAAACTGTATGTTCTTTAACCATTAGATGAAGGTTTGTGTAAGTGTAGCTCTAATAATTATTATAATAACATACTAGTATATTTAAGATACTGGATTTGTTACAAAATAAATGAACAAAAAGAGTTTAGGGGGTTGGAGAATCAAAATAAAACAAAAGAGCATAAGTGAACACGTTACCTTAAAATTGGGTAACTCCCTTTGGTTTGAACCAAAAGGGTTTCTTGAAGAGCTTACTGCCTAAGATAAGGCTTCTAGGATTAGGAGAGGGATTTGGAGAGACAAAATGATCAGAGCTTGGACGAACCAAAGGCTTTAGAGGTGTGGGTAAGGTGGTAGAGGTGAGGGCCTTTTATAAGAGGAGAGGAGGGGCACTCTTGAAGAAGTATAAAATGTTACTTTATTTTCAAATGGTTTTCGGATTTTAATGGTCCCACATTGATTTGTTTCTATGATAAGGTAATAAGGTTTCGAAATACACCCATACAAAAGGTTTTTGACATGTTTAGGTCCTAGATTTTTCATTATATTTCCATTTTATTTAAATCGTTAAATAATGAGGTCATCACAGCATCAACATGATGTCATAAAGAATCTAATTTATTTAATGTCTAAAAATTATACAAAAAATACTATGATGTAGGAAATTTTCTTATCTTTACAATGACTATTTATAGTCAAAATTCTGACTTGTATAAGCACATGTAAAAATTGTTTTAGTAAAACAAATCATGTTTGTGACATTTTTATTTTAACTTTAAATAAAAGGCATAAATGTCATTATCATACCCAAGTGGATCCATGGGGTACCCAAAATCGACCCATGGGTTGTATTGGTCGGACATAACTCATCAAATAGGGTTAGGACAAGTGTCAAGATATTTTCATTTTATTATAATATCATTTTTACCTTAAATCACACTAATTACCTTTAATCGCGATTAATAAAACTTAAAAGTTACTTTTCATCAAAAATTATTTTCCTCCCATTGAACCCCATTTTACTTAACAATTAAAATCATTTAAATTGGATTTTTTAAATCCAAATCACAAAAGTGGTAAAGTCCCATTTAAATGAAAAATCAAATTTTGTAACCACCACTTTGTGGTTTCACTATTCATCAAAAATTGGAGATTTTCAGAAAAATACCAAAAATTCACCCTAAGCTATATTTGACATTCCGAATTCAGAATTGATGTATATTTTACCAAATTCACAACATAGAAGTTGCATTAATTAATTTTATAATTAATTCCCGCAGTCAGAGCAAATAGCGTGTTTTTATGAAACAATAAGTATCAAAAGATTGACACTAGTTTAAGTCCAATTTCAAAGTGAAATTAATTCCAATGACCACTATTGGATTAAATGATAAAAATATATTCCAATTTTACTAAAAAAAATCCAAAAGATAATATAATCATATAAATAAACTAGATTAAAAAGAGGTTTTGAATTAAAATACAACATTTTTCACTATTCATTAAAAAATGAACTTTATCAGAAAGATACCAAAAATTTAAACAATGTAAATTTTGATGTCCCGATTCTAAATAAGATTTTTATTTTGTCAAATATAACACATAAAATTGTCAAAAAGTGGATTTAAAAGAGGTTCGCCTTCAATAGGCGGTTAATCGACCTTTTAAGGAATATTAGAATGTCTACACTTAAAATTGGATTCATTCGCAGTTTTAATCCTCTAACATTTATTGTAAAGAGTAAAAATATTTGACAAACATATATAATCATTTTGTAGGTAGTTCTGTTCATTACTGCCATTACAACGGCTAGGCGTTAACTACTATTTAAAATAATATTATTTTATTATTATAGTGCAACGTAAGCTTCCCAAGAAACTTGTTGTTGCGTATTGGGTACGCCATCAAGCGTAGCATCCCCTTTAAAGTAATATTAATATTTTATTCACAAATATGGATAAATATAATAATTTCATTTTCTTTATTTACCTGGGGTGTTACATCCTTCCCCTCTTTTGGGAATTGCGTCCTCTCAATTTTAAAATTGGGCTTGGAAATATCCTTGAAAGTCCCACATCGGAACAAGAGTCGGTAAAACAATCACTTTAAAATAAAGAAAGATAAGTACAGAGGTCACCCGAGTTAACCCATACAAGGATTCGATGTAGGAAAACATGGACATGGAGAAGAAAACATAGGGTCATGTTCTGATGGAGAGTGATAGAAAACATGTTTAGGAGAAAGTTAACCACAAGAAAAATAACAAACTTGTGATCGGATAAACGGTATTCGATTCCCCAGTAGGAAAAGTTAATAGACAACATTTTTGTTTTAAGTTACTCTTTATTGAGGAATTTATTTTTGATCCTAACTAAATCATAATGAAACATACTTACTTGTCACGTAGACTTCCAACTTTTACGAGATTCCTTAATCAAACTCATATTTTCTCCAAAATACGAGTATTTAGGAAGACTTGTTTGCATTAAGAGTACTATAATCAATTTCTAAAGAATCACCTAATCCAAAAAAGAGAACAATATACTTCACATGTCTTTAGACTCTAACCAAAACCAAAACCAAAAAGGTTAGTACAAGATCAGATAATCTGGAATAGGATAACCCTTTATAAAAATAAAATCTATTCTTAATCTCCAAAATTTGCCCAACAAAACCCAAAGTTCAACAAGGACCATTCGATAAACAATTTGTCCATAAAATTCTTCAAAGTAAACCAAACTAAGATTGAATGCCAAATATTTGAAGGATTTAGTCACATAGTCTTCCAAGGTACAAATTAACACTTATCTCTAAATAACATCAATTACTCTTAAAGTCTCATATTGAAAATTAATTAACCAAATCACATATCATCCATGATAGGTTAATCATTTCCATAGATAACCCAAAATAAACTTGCTCTTCATTCCTGAAATCATCTAACTAAAAAGAATTAGTCAAAATAACTAGGTACTTCACGTAGTCCTGTGGTAGGCGATAAATACCAGTCACACTTTGGTTGTGGGTTCGATTCCTGTAGCTTTGTCCGACGTGACGGGTTGTCACACGGTCTGCGTGTTGTCCTTTTTCCAAAACTATATAATTTTAAAACATTCCCCAAAATGAGATAAAATCTTCAAAAATGATCACAACATATTTTAACCTCAAGTTTACCTCATGCCTTTCATTTTCCAGCATATCATATAATAACCCATAATTACCTCAAAAGTAAGGATCATATAAACTCTAATGGTTACCTTTATAATTATTACCTGAACTTCCACATCGATTGGTCATCTCGTACATGATGCACTACAGAACATACCAAGGTTCAAGTGGTTGATCATGACTCCATGATAGTTGGTTTAGAACAACCATGAGTTTCCTCATTGAATTCCCCATTTTATCTAGTATCTTAATCAGAGAACTACCACAGTTTCCTTCAAACCTGTTGTCTCTTTGGTGCCTGCTAGATCCATCCATTCACTAAAAACAGAAATGGCATTGTGAGTATATCAACAAAACCATCATGTACTAATGAGGAAGATAAAAACTAATATATACTTACTCATTCACTTTATCTAAAACTAGGACTCTTTCTGAAATCCTAACCATTATGGTAATGTCACTTATGCTTAGAGGATACCCTAACCTCTAAAGTTATCTAAACCGACCTATGATACCAACTATAAGGCCCCGACCTTAAACCTTACTTAATATTGAATTAAATGAATAATTCCAATTGAGGATCTTTTAAAGTTTAGAGTTTTAGAGAATTAGGACATACCTATTACATATCAAAAGATTACAAAGTAGAAAATTTTTCTAAGTTTCCATAAAATAAAAAATCTTAAAAAGAAACATGTCCAGTTCCATGTTTTAGGTTGCATGAAATTCCCATGATCCCATCCTTGACCCTATTCCACATTAAGTCTTGTGAAAAACATTTTAAAAACTTGGGATGAGAATAAAAAGCTCAGTAAGGGATACACAAATAATGAAAACTGTTAGTTTTTCAAAACAAAAAGTAAACCATGTATACTTTATCAAAGTAATACTTTTCACCTTTTCGAAGTAGTAAAAACTCTTCACTGAATAAAAGTTCATTACTTACCCTTCTGTAACCAAAAGATTACCATAAAACCCATATAAAGATCACATAACATATAAAGGTAACTTGGGACATAAACATACTTAAGTGGAATAACCATAAGGTCAACTTCCACACATATCACTTAATGGAATAGCCATTCGGCCAACATCCATACATACTTAATGGAATAGCCATACGGCCGACTTCCATACCTAATGCATTGGAGGTTATAACGTAACCACCCATCCTAGTATTCACGGCAAAACTCGTCATATGGTTTATCACGTAACCACCCGTAATATGTACAAGTACCATTATAAAATTATAACACATAAAACCAATATTAAAGAATGATAACATTTCCACATTTCAATCACAATATATCATTTAAATATATTGAAAAAATAGAATCCTTTATCAAAACCATTTTCAATACCAAAATACATAAAAGAGTATATGTTATTTATTTTATTTTAAAAAAATTACGGCTTGTTGAGGAAGCCAAAGATCAAATAATACTCGCGGCGGCGGAAAAGGTTGTTGTCACCGCGTACGTTAAAAGAAACATTCCTTTTTGTAGTTTAGTAAAATGCTTCGTAGAAAAAGATTTCTTTTGTATAAAAGTAAAAGTCAAAGGGGTTTATACACTGTATAAAAGAATGTTGTGTATAAAACAAAATATGCCTCAATGAAAGGAGATTGAGACGAATTCCCTTACAAAGATGGTATCCTTGGTTTAAGGATAAATCAATTACATAATTATGTGTGACAAAATAATACACCAAATATAAGTGGATATTAAGTGTAAAAAAATCAGAGGTTATTCACACATATTCATAGAATGACATATTCAAGGAGTATAAGTTTATCCCATAGAATCAAATTTGGGTTAAGAAGTTCCCTTGCAAAAATTTGACAGCCTAATGGCGTCACTACAAAATTCAGAAAATGAGTTGATGAGAGATAAAAAGGGTATCTCATCACATGGAAATAAAATTTAAATCAATAAGGATATAGAAGAACATATACCAACATAATAGTATGTGAATTAAAAGACATAACAAAATATGTCTTTTAAAAAGAGGAGGGTGAAAGGTTCCCTTACCGACATGGGTATCTTTCGAAACATACACCCCGTGAAAGAAGGACAATACAACATTGATGTAAATACTCATAAATGAAAGTATATTACACAATGAGTAATATAATGGGCAGTACATACACCACTCAAAGGAAATTGTGGAAAATGTAGCATAAATCTCACGGGAATAAAAGTGAGATGAAAAATCCCTTACGAAAACTCGGCAGCCTAACAGCGCCACTTAAAACTTCCAAAAATGGATTGATGAGATCAAATAGAGTCTCTCATCATATTACAATAAAATTTACAGAAAGAGGAATATAAAATAACATCCCCCATCATAACAAAGAGGATATTAAAAGAAGTAACATAAAGGAGAGTACTTAAAATTAAAGAGATAGGTTAGATCTCTTACGAAAATTCGGCAGCCTAACGGTGCCACTCAAAACATCCAAAATGGATTGATGAGAGATAATAGGGTCTCTCATCATATGAACATAAAAATTACAGTAAGAGTAATATAAAATAACATCCCAATAACAAGAAATATGAGCTTTAAAAGGAATGACATAAAATATTGTACTTAAAAAGAAAGAGAGGAGTAGGATCCCTTACCTCAGGTCCGACTTGACTCGGTCGTTCTTTAACGTCGTGAATAATAAACATGAGTTAATTTCTACTTGCTTAAGAACGTTTTTCAAGTTAATTATTCCTTTTATATTAATTATTGAAATTTTATAAGCATTATGTAATCATTAAAGTTAATAATTTTTGTTTTGTCGATATTTGGTTCTTAAGTCAAAAGTGGACTTCTTACAATTACATGTTGTTCGTGTGGTCAAAGGTTCTTTATATCCAGAATGACATTTCTGATTTGGATATCATATATATCATATATATCCATCATATACATGTATTTATAATATTACATAATCATTTATGGGTAAGAAAAGAAATGCACCGTTCATGGAGATGGTAAGTCGTATGTACGAATAAACGCTACTTTCATTTCTATGTCATATTAATGGAATTAAAACTAAATGAGAGATGTGTATATTTTTAATTCCAGAATTATATTAATCCTTTAGATGTATAATAAATCATATATATCCATTATATGTAATTATAATAGTACATTACATTTGAGGATTGGAAATGAAATGCACCGTTAATGGAGACGGTAAGCCGTACGTACGCATGAATGCTACTTTTATTTATATCTCATACTTTAATGGAAAGAAAAAAATAATGATATAAAGGTATATTATAATTCCAATATAAAATCATATATAATAACTTTAAATCCATCCTTTATACATCCCACATATGGCATTAACAAATCAAATCACTTTGAGGGGGCGGTAGTCCGCACTTCCTAAAATGAAGATATCGCGTATACCCATAATGGAAGCCATAAAGGTATGTCACAAATGAAAAATACAGAAGCTTAAGTAAAACATAAAAATATTATATATCATATATAAACATAGTGACATATTAATATCCATCTTTTAAGGTGTTATATGAGTGTTGAACAATCATCGTTTCGTGAGGCAGAAATTCGTCATCCACAGAAACTGTATGTTCTTTAACCATTATATGAAGGTGTGTGTAAGTGTAGCTCAAAGACATATTATAAAAACATCCTAGTATATTAAAGATACTGTAGTTGTTACAAAAGAAATGAATAAAAAGAGTTTAGGGTGTTGGAGAAGCAAAATAAAACAAAAGATCACAAGTGAAGACGTTACCTTAAAATTGGGTAACTTCCTTTGGTTTGAACCAAAAGGGTTTCTTGAAGAGCTTCCTGCCTAAGATAAGGCTTCTAGGATGCGTAGAGGGATGTGTAGAGACAAAATGATCAGAGATTGGCCGAACCAAAGGCCTGACAGGTGTGGGTAAGGTGGTAGAGGTGGGGGCCTTTTATAAGAGGAGAGGAGGGGCACTCTTGGAAAAGTATAAAATGTTACTTTATTTTCAAATGGTTTTCGGATTTTAATGGTCCCACATTGATTTTTTTCTAAGATAAGGTGATAAGGGTTCTAAATCCACCCATCCAAAAGGTTTTTGACATGTTTAGGTCCTATATTGTTCATTATCATTCCATTTTATTTAAATCGTTAAATAATGAGGTCATTGCTGCATCATCATGATGTCATAAATAATTTAATTTATTTAATGTCTAAAAATTATAAAAAAAAATACTATGATGTAGGAAATCGTTTTAGATTTTCAATTACTATTTATAGTCAAAATTATAACTTGTATAACCACATGTAATAATTGTTTTAGTAAAACAAATCATGTTTGTGACATTTTTATTTTAACTTTAAATAAAAGGCATAAATGTCATTATCATACCCAAGTGGCTCCATGGGGTACCAAAAATCGACCCATGGGTTGTCTTGGTCGTCCATAACTCATACAATATGGTTAGGACAAGTGTCAAGATATTTTCATTTTATTATAATAACATTTTTACCTTAAATCACACTAATTATCTTTAACCGCGATTAATAAAACTTAAAAGTTACTTTTCATCAAAAATTATTTTCATCCCATTGAACCAAATTTTACATAACAATTAAAATAATTTAAATTGGGTTTTTGAAATTCAAATCACAGAAGTGGTAAAGTCCCATTTAAATGAAAAATCAAATTTTGTAACCACCACTTTGTGGTTTCACTATTCATCAAAAATTGAAGATTTTCAGAAAAATACCAAAAATTCACCCTAAGATATATTTGATATTCCTAATTCAAAAATAATTTATATTTTACCAAATTCATAACATATAAGTTTCATTAATTAATTTTATAATTAATTCCCGTAGTCAGAGCAAATAGCATGTTTTTATGAAACAATAAGTATCAAAAGATTGACACTAATTTAAGTCCAATTTCAAAGTGAAATTAATTCCAATGACCACTATTGGATTAAATGGTAAAAATATATTCTTATTTTACTAAAAAAACAATCCAAAATATAATCTAATCATATAAATAAACTACATTAAAAAGAGGTTTTGAATTAAAATACAACATTTTTCATTATTCATTAAAAATGAACTTTATCAGAAAGATACGAAAAATTTAAACAAAGTAAATTTTGATGTCCCGATTCTAAATAAGAATTTTATTTTGTCAAATATAACACATAAAATTGTCAAAAAAGTGGATTTAAAAGAGGTTCACCTTCAAAAGGCGATTAATCAACCTTTTAAAGAATATTAGAATGTCTACGCTTAAAATTGGATTCATTCGCATTTTTAATCCTCTAACATTTATTGTAAAGAGTAAAAATATTTGACAAACATATATAATCATTTTGTAGGTATTTCTGTTCATTCTCGCCATTAAAACGGCTAGGCGTTAACTACTATTTAAAATAATATTATTTTATTATTAGAGTGCAACGTAAGCTTCCCAAGAAACTCGTTGTTGCGTATTGGGTACGCCATCGAGCGTAGAATCCCCTTTAAAGTAATATTAATATTTTATTCACAAATATGGATAAATATAAAAATGTCATATTCTTTATTTACCTGGGGTTTTACAAAAATACCTGATTGAGTTCCATATAATTTCTTAAATTCATATTATTCGTACTATGTTATGGGTGAAATGATGCCTAAATTCATGACTTGGATAGTCAATATCTATATGGATACATAACTTAGGGTTGGATATTTTATTTTTATGGTTCTTGTTTCTTAGTAGGTAGAGTGATGATATTTCTTATTAGTATTTACTGAGATTCACATTTTTCTTGGATTAATTTGGGTTAACTTGGTAATGGTTAGAATATTTGTTTATGGATTGAAGATAATGTTAAGGTGGTATATGGTGATTAAAAGGTATAAAAACGTATGGGTTACTATCTATTTTATTGTTATGTGTAAGTTATATATATGTATTTTATTTATTATTTAGTTATTTCTAGTCTATACCCCTCCTATATTGATTAATGGTAACACTTAATGTCAAATTAAATTTATTTAATCAACTATTAATCATGAGTTAATACCATTTATGTATCAATATCCCTCCAAAAAGGTATGAGGTTATTGAGGAACTATGGATGGATAATAATAATATTATTATATATTCAAATAATAATGGTCCATAATCTAAATAGAGGTTCTTTTGGTTTGATCCTATCATGGGGAGACCTTATAGAGGCTGAAAAATCCTCAGTTCGTTACATTATGAGTATTTAATGTATTAGATGAATAGAAAAATGAATTTATAATTAATTAGTAGAATAATGTTGAAATTTGATTTTTGAGAGATACCACATCATGGTTTTATCCTCACTAATTTTTGATTTTCTCATTTTTTTCATGATTTTAGGGTTTCATCACAGTGTCAATTGGCGGTTTGAATAATTATGTTAGAATTTCTACTGGTATCCATGACGAGTAGAAATATGTCACGGTTTGGATTTCAAATACATGGTTTATAGGGAATGGTCATAGTCTATGTTATGGTTTAGATATTTATTTTGGTAGATATACTATATATAATGGGATTAAAGTGTATCATGGATTATTTTCATGTTTTAAGAAACACATTGTTTCATGGAGGAAATTTTGGTCACACCTCGTAGATTAAAAAGGGTTTGAGAAAACCACATCAAGGTTTTTTAGACACATGATATTTTTTTTTAAACTTTGAATTTGAAAATAAATTAGACAATGTATTTTTAGGAGATCATGATTTTGGAGGGCCATGGTTTTTAGATAATACATTTATGAACCAAACCAAACCATGGTTTAGGGAACCACGCCATGGTTTAGTCTATCTCTATTTAATTATAAATATAAAATTCCCTCTGTTCTTTCATTTGATCCTTTTACTGCCTTGGTGGTCCTAGTCAAATGAGAGAGTATTTTAAGTGATTTAAACCACCTTTTTGTGGATATTTATGTTAGTTTCTTCATAAGATAAAATCTATATAATCTAAGGAACACTTCTTCTTAACCCTTTCTTCATTTACCTATTATTAAATATAGAGTATTTGTGGGTAGTGGTAAATGTATTAATGCAATGGATGATTGACATGGAATTGATGAATAATAGGTGTGTTGGGAGTATTTTATAATAACATGATATTTTGAGAACCAAAATTCATCATTCATTAATGATATCATTGAAGTGACAGGTTGAGGTAGGTGATTCAAAAATTATCTTACTTTTATTTCTATTGGTGCGGAATTATCCTGATATAGATTTTATGGGAACATTTTTTAGGTTTATTAATTACATAAAATGAATTATAAGTTATTAGGAATGTGAAATTTATGTAAATATGTGATATATAATTTTATTTTTTATTTTTTATTGTTATACACGATATCAGAAATAATAATATGATGGTAAAGACGTTGGTTCTGTGGCTGAATAATATTAACATAGCTATACAGTGAGGTTGGTATGGGTATACTAATGAAGTTAGATTTCCGTGGATATATAATAAATGAAAATTTATGTTTTATAAGAACAATGGTAGGAAATATATTGGGAAAAATTGATAAGTTCTATAATAATTATTTAAAATTGTAAATGAATTATGTGATAATTGTTGAATTATTATCAATTGGGAGAATTAATGTGGTAAATAATTAATATTTCATTTTATTAATTTATGTAATTTTGTTACATCATTAGAGGTAGAGGTAGTAGTTTTGTGATGGTGATGATATGTTTGTGGAAATGGTTAAATAGTTGATAATGGTATAATATGGGTCCTAGGGTGGAATTTTTAAGTTAGAATATATCGTTGTATTTTTTATTCCTATGAACTAACACTCGAGTTAGATAAACTAATTGAGTCCCATTTTAGATTTTGGGTATAGGGTGAAACCCTAACATCTAGGATGTTTTTTGATATGTATATTCAATTAATATTTTTATCCTTCACTCCCTTCTAGTTGCGGTTGTGGTTATATTCATGGTATTTTTTGTTATAATTTTTGTTTATATTGGATTAGTTTTTGGTTTTATTATTATAAGTTTATGGCTATGGTATGATGTGATATATTAATATAGAAAGGGATAGGAGTTCCATGACATATATTTTTAGGATCTGAGGATGACTTGAAGACCAAGGATGGGATTCATGTGTCTATTTCATCATTTATACATGAAATCTTTAGTATGATCATTCTATATTAAACTTAGAGTTTTATAATAGGAACCTACTAAGTATATTCATATAATTACCCATCACTCAATATATAATTTTTCAAATTTTTAGGATGGTTTTGAAGATCAAATATTTCCTTACTATCTCATGGCTAGAATATTTTTGTACATTGGAAGAATCCTTTTCTATTTTATTATAAATTTTTGTTCTCTTGATATTGACTCTTAGTTACTATTTTATTTTAGTTTTATTTTACATTACATGAACTTGGTATTCATTAGTCTCATTGCGATTTATTTTATCCATGTAATTTGATGCTTATTGGTATATTTACTTTATTTCATGGGGTTAAAGATAGTAATTCCTCCCATGTTGTATTTTATATACCCTTTATACTAGTCACCAACCTATGAATTATTATATGAGGGCTTTAAGGGTAACTTTTAATCTCATTTCTCGCTTAGTATGGGTCCTAGTGGGGTGGGTTATGATATAATACTATCATAGATATTTTTTCTTTCAGAATGGAGTTTGGAGTAGTCACTAGTGATAATTTCATTGGTTTTGTACTAAAATGTTGTAATTTGGGATAAACATGTGATATATTCCAAATAGACTAGCTATGATATAGAAGAAACCATGTGATATGATGAAATGACTTTGATAGTTTATTTGACATTCTTTGTAAGTATGTACGGATTTATGGTAGATTCCTAGGTGTGATACATGCGTTATCCTTTTTCACATGTGTTTGAATTTATGTTATTTTATATAAAATTAAAAAAATAACTAAAAAAATTAAATTAATTCCATATCTTGATCCTGGGAGTTTGTTTTAAGAATTTATAGTAGGATGGGGGATAGTGAAATTAAGTAGTTCAAGTTGGATAGGTGTAGTAAGATCCTATGGATATTTTTAGGCAAACCAATTAGAATAAGGATTATTTATGAAGGATGGATCTACATGAGTTTCAGTGAAAATTTTTACCAAGGAAAAAATATCTATATCTGATTAAGAGATGCCGAGATGGCTATAGGATGTGGATATTTCATTTGGGATAATTCAACAATTAAAAAAGAATTAGATTCCTTCAGAAATAATTTTTTACGAATGGTATCTCAATAGGGGTGTATTTTACACCTTGGTGATCATGTTGAATCAGATCTCATGTGGGATATGTTTGATATTCCATTTAGGTTTTAGTTCTCATCCTCAATGATTCAAGTTGTACGGTGGAAGGACTTATTCACCATTCAAAGGGGGGATTCAATTGTATTGTATTTGGGGGTAAATTCATTCACTATATATATTATTATTTTATTATATTATCAATGAAGAGGTGAGGGTATAGCTTTTTAGGGATATTTGGACATAAATATTCAACATAAGTTCAACCCCTTCACTTTTATGACTTATATAAAGGTTCTTATAAAAGATGAGGTGGTGGAGAAAAATATATCATTGATAGATTACCTTTATCATAAGATTCATCAAAACATTTTTAGTATTGGAAATATAGTGAGGGATTTTAATTTTTTAGTACATTCAAAGTTTCATCATGCAAGAATTATCCATCACCCCTCCTCTATTTTCTCATAAAAAGGTGGTTCATAGACTTTTACCAAGAATTATAACATGGTGTGTTATTTTTATGGTAAAAGAAGAAATTTTTAGTATGTTTGTCTTTTTTTCTCATTTATATGAAAATTTTATGTATTATGATGGTGGAAAGACATTAACAGTTTCATATACCACCTTGTCATCAATTACCTCAATGGTAATGTTCATAACAGTAGAGTAGTTGGGATTTTGAATTACTAATGTGAAATATAGTAGGCATAGGATAGTTGAGTGATCTTCCAATCCCTTAGGGAACTAAAGATGAGTAATTGGTTGGAATAAAGGATGATAAAGTGGTGGTACAACATTTTGAGCCATTCATAACATAGATTTTTTAGCACAAAGAGGACCAGAGATTATTCAAGGTATTATTTACCTATATTTTACCAGGATTTATTAATTTATTAACATGGGTGATTCAACCTCATTTATCACACCATATTTAGTTATATCATTGGAATATAAGGTAGATAGGATTCCTTGACCCATAGTATTATATACACTATGTAGGGATTATTCTAGTTTGGAAAAGGTATATTGGTAGTATGCATTGATAGTAAGGTGGTATCAGGTGATTGAAGAGGTATTATTGTTATAGATACAAATATATGATTGATTTTTTATCATGTATTGGTAGTAATACTTAAAATTCATAATTTAATGTTATCAATATGGATGATTTTCTCTAACATGGAAGGTGAAATTATAACATTCATCAGTGATATGGATCAAGGATGGGTCATAGATGTTTTGATTATATTTTATAGTAGTTGCTAGGTTTGATGTTGAGCTTTTTGGAAATAATGATAGAGGATTTTTTCTATTTAGATAGGATTTCATATATAGTTTTTCTAAATAGGTTGTGACATTACCCCCTCTATATGTGATTGATTTTGGGATAGATTTATAGTAAAATATTTATCTTATTTCCATGTCTCTTTATAGGATGGTTCCATCATTCCAAATGGAGTTACAAATCCATATTGATGATTTTTTATAAAAAAATATTTATCTAACCTAGTTTGTCTCTTTGGGGAGATCTGGTATTATTTGAAAAAAATTCATATTGTTGGTTACATCTTATTTGGATTATAGGTGGTTGAACTAAGTTATAGTGAAAACCCATGATCCACTCTTAAGGATTGATGACTTGTTTGATCATTTGAAGGTAGATTATTGGTTCTTAAGGATTGACCTATGGTTGAGGTATCATAAGAAGTGAGAGAAAGAATATGATATTCAGAAAACAACTTATAAGTTTTACTTTGTGAATTTTGAATTTATGGTGATACCCTTCAAAGTCTTAAATGCACCTATGGTATTCATATATTAAATGAAATAAATATTTCATGAGCTTTTGGTTTAGTTTCTAGTGGTGTTAATTTTCAATATATTGGTGGTTTAAAGTATAAAGGGGGTTATGTATATAATTTTATATATCACCCAAATACATTACCATATTTTACTGTTATAATAATTTTAATTTTTATTGATAGCTTACAATTCACGAAATACTAAGTTTGAGCGCACCACGATCTATTGACCAAGCTATTTAAATAGTGGTTATGAATAGTATTAAACACATTATGAAATTTACGTATATTCCATAGAATTATTTTTTGACAATTATATAAGAATAAAGCCGATTTTACAAATAAAATATATTACTTTAATAATGGAATTTTACCACCTTTTAATGATGCACCTATTTTAAAAATAAATTTTAAAAATTTTATTTTTCAAAATAGACTTCATTTTTGAATTTTAATATCAAAATTATCTTAGGTTGAATTTTTTGTATTTCTCTAATAGGTTTCATTTTTTGATGAATAGTGAAAAATACTGAATTGTAGTTAGAAAAGCTGACATTTCATTTAAAATTATTTTAAAATGATTTTTAAAATCAAAATAGATCAATAATATATATATTAATTAAATTTAGTACATTGGAATTATTTTTATATTAAAATTATATATAAAAACTTATTGAACTTATTTAATGTCACTTTTACTCACCTTCTCGCCACATCTGCGAGATTAGTGTTAAACTTTATTTAGAAAATTCTTTGAATTGAATTTGAAAAAACAGATATAACTGGTTGTAATCATTATAATATTTAAAGTCTAAAGGGATAAAATTAATTTTTGGATATTATGAATAGTAACATTAGAAAAAATATATTTACCATGGTTAAGGGTAAATTGGGTAATTAAAGGTAAAAATAATATTATAAAATTATAAAATTAACCTAAAACTTGTCCATATTTCATTGTATAAGTGGGTTTATACCAAAATAAACCTTATTAATAAATTATATTCCTTTTAATCCACTTGGGTAGGAATATTAAATTTATAATATTTTATTTAAAGATAAGTTAAAATTGTCATACTCATGATTTTTAATAAGTATTACATTTTTAATACATGGTTTTAGAGAAGATAAACTAGAATATAAATAGTCATTTAAAAAATAATAAATTTATCTTCATCATGATAGTTTATTTTTAATTTTTAGATAATAAATAATTTAATTAAAGGCTTTCCTAATATTAATGAAATAATTGTTTAATTAGTGGAAATATCAAATAAACAATATTAAAAATGTTAAAATAAATATAATTTAATATAATTAATGATATCAAGAATTTTATAGATAAATTAGATATTTTATTGATATATTAGAATTTATTTTTTATAATTTAGGATATTTTTTGGATATTTTTAAAAAGATAAATAATGAATATTATGAAAATTGACATAAATGATACTTTAAAATAAATAATATTTTATTAAATGATATAAAAATTCTACAATTCTAAAATTCTGACAAATAAATTTAATAAGGATAAATATTTCATAAATGATCTCTTTTTGGTTCTTTTTTCATTTTTTAATAACTATATTAACCCTAAAGAGTAAAAATTCAAGTTGTCATAGTAAGATTTAAAGGGTTTAACTAAAAGTTAAAGGAAAAAATGTAAGGTTAATATTGGGACCTAAACATTTCTAAAAAACATTTTTTTTATATTATTTCAACCCATACTCATATTATATTATAAATAAATAACTTTGGAGCAATTTTAAATCAAAAATAAAATTATATTAATTTTATATTTTAATGGATTTCCAAGAGTTCCCCTCCCCTCTCTTATAAAAAGGCACCTCCTCCCTCACTTCCTCATAGAAATTTGAGACTTATTTCTTGATCAAACACCAAAATTTTACCATATAAACTTTACTATACAAAGCATAAATGTACTAGTCTCATCAAAATACCAACCTTAGTTTCCCTAAGAGGATATCCAAAGGATGTTCGTTAAAGAAGGTGTAAATGTCCTTACCGACTCCTTAAAAATTATTTCTTCTTCTATTTCCTCTTCATGAATTCTTTATATTAAGTAATAATAACTCCATTATTATATAAATGATGAGAATTTATTCTGATTGTGGGACAAAAATATTCCTCCTTTTATCTATCCTATGAAAAACAATATCACCATGCGTGTGTACGTGCGGCTTACTGTCTCCATGTTGTGGTGTAATTTTTTTTCATCACCACTTTATTTGGATGGGTATAATGATTAATATAATGGATATAAATAATAATTATAAAATTATATTTATTATGTATAATTAATATACCATATAATTCTGTTCTACTTTACCATGAAGTGAATTTTATCATCGCTCGTGCGTATATAGGGCCTACTGTCTCCATGACGCCATGAAATTCATTTTTCATGTTAACCATTCAAGAATGATTTTAAAAATGTATATGATTATTTAATATAATATTTTATTAATTAATATCATTATGGATTTGATGAAAATATATCATATTCATAATAAACAAAACTTACTCGACAAAACAAACATAATAAAATAAAATAGTTAACACCCGAAATAATGGTAATAATGAAATATTATTAAGAAAACATTATAAGAGGATTGTATATGATCTAATAAATATGTATATGGTTATGGTATAATTTAATAACATTATTTAACCATTATAAAGTAGTTTAATTCACCCTCAACTAAAATAAAGTATGAGATAAGGGTAAATTTCTCAATCTCATTATTATCCAGTAATGCTTATATGTAAGTATTTATTGGACCATATTTATCATCATTGTCTGTGTTTCTTTAAATTAAAAATATTCAAAATATTCTATTAAAATTGTTTAAAGTCAGTTTTACCCATGTTTCATTTTTTTATAAAACCTTTTTAAATAAATATTTTTTTCATTTTCCAAAGGAGGTACCTTATGAACTTTTTGACAAAATATGGAAGAATTTTATTTTTTAAAACTTATATGGAATGAGAAAATATTCCTTTAAAAGATTAAAAGATTATTTTCACAGAAAATTATCTCTTTTAAAAAAATCCCCTTCTAAAATAATTTCAATACAAAAATTGTTATTTCTTCCAAGAATTTTTTAATTATTTTATTAGAATTTTCATTTATGCCAATATCCTTTGTTAGATTTTATGCTTATTGGACGTTGGTTTCTTAAGATACCATTTACTATATTTTATTGAAAGGTTTTATGATATTGTTTATAGGGGATGTTCTATTGTTATACAATTCATAGTTTATGGTTAAGGTATTAAAATTTCAAATGTTAGTTTTAATACAAATGTTTTTCTTGGTTATGTTTCACCCATTTAATGTGACGAATGAATTGGACATAGTAATTGAAGAGCATGGCCTGATATTTCCCCTCTATACATTGGTATGTCACATGAGACAAAAAAAATTGGGTTTTTACTCATTTAGGTATGGTTTCTTGACTGAATCCTTGACGGTATGTTTATGATTTCGGGCATTATGTGTTACCTCATTATGAGATTATTTATTGATATTTCATGTAAATATTCGACTAGTATAATATCTATAGTTATGTTTTCTAGATCATATGAATTTTCTATATGGTAATATTTATTCTTTCCATATTATGTTTAAAGGGATTTTGTTTTAGTTATACAACTTTTTTAAGTTTTAAGATTATTTACTCATAATATATTCTATTTTATGATTAACCTTACTGAGAATATAAGATCACCCCTTTCTTATGATTTATTTTTCCTAGGATGCAAAGAAGTTTATTATGACTGATATAAAAGTATAATCTGGTATAATAATGATGTTATCAAAATATTATCTATCTTTTATTTGTATGTTTTGAATTGTAATGTAAGGTTCATTTATATAATCTATTTTCTAAGACTGATAAACTGATCACTCATTTGGGATTTGACACTTGTATTTATGCCAATGTAGCAAAGTAAGATACCGGCTCTGGGAAAATAATTTCAGGGTTGTTATAGTTGGTATCAGTGAAATTTTAGTAGAAACCATGGAAACTAGATTTATAAAACATAGATTAGAGAACAAAACACTATGATAGAATTTGTGGATAAGTATATAAGAACATCCTAGAATTTGGGTAAATTAGAGATTATATGGGTATTCCTAGAAATACATCCATGTCTTGATAATATAAGTGGACATGGTTCTAGCACAAATGTACCTAGAAGTAACAACTCTAACAAGGTGTGTCGGGTCTAACTTGGAGTTACCTCATACATGATAACAATCCTTATTGTGTACCTGGTTTTATACCCTAAAGGGATATTCTTAAGATAATTCACTTTTTTTGTAATTCATTATAAAGGTCCTCAAATAAACCATGTTTGTGATTATTAGATTATATCTGCATAAATTTTTTAATTTATGTAATGTATTTTACTAGTTCAGAATTATGAATTATGATTTATAACCTAATATAGTGTATTCTAGTTATTAAAAATGGATTCTAGTAGAAGGAATGGAAACCATATCAACACACATCATCCATTTAGGTATTTTAATCCTATATAAGATAATAATGTTGGAGCTGTAGTTCTAATTGGTGCTAAGAAAATTTTAACTATATTAGGATGGTTGAATCATGTTATGAACAATAACCTGACCAGTATAGAGCATCCTGATTCATAACATAGAGGAATAATGTTAGAGTTCTTCATGACATAACAACCTCCAACATTTAATTGGACTAAAAATCCATTTGTAGATGATCAATGGATAAGTTCTTTTAAGAAGATATCTCTTTCTTTGGTAATTAACGAAAGGGATAAGTTTTTTATGGAAATTTATTTCCTCTTAAGAGATGTGGATCAATATGGGTCACTGATTCAAAACCAAAAGAAGAAGAAAATGAAAACATTGAATATAAGGATTTAAGTAAATTTTCTTGGAAAATATTTCCCTCATGAATAGTGAGAAGATATAGAGAGGCAATTTCTTATTCTGAGGAAAAAATAGGATGATAATGTTTTAATGTATAAAGATAAATTCACAATTTTAGAATTTAATTATTCAAATTATGTATGTAATACAAAGACCAAGATAGATTTATTCTTCGATGGTTTAAAACCATTACTCTGATGGTCACTGGTCTCCCAAACTTTTTCATCGTAAAAAGATATAGTCTCTTGTGCTATTAATAAAGAGACGTAATTTTCTAAGTATTATGACTTTAAAGAAAATAAAGAGAAGAATAGGGCTTATAAAAACTCTAAAATTTTAAATAAGGAAAAGTAATGAAGATAAAAAAGTTGACTTTCCATCCTGCAATAATTATGGGAAGAAACACTCTAGTACTTTTCTGAAGGGAATGAGAGTTTATTACAAATGTGGATAAAAAGGCCACAAAGACCATGATTGTAAGGTAAAGAAATAAGCTTCCAATTTTCAATTCTACAATTGTAAATAAATTTTAAATTTACAAATTATTTTCCAAATCATTAAAGAAATTTTCCCCATTATAGGCCAAGGGAGAATAGTCAAGCTTATGTGATCACAACTGATGATTTTTAAGTTCTTAATGATGTGGTGGTTGGTACTTTAATCTTATACTCATACTTATCCAATGATTTATTTGATTTTAGATAATCTCATTCTTTTATATCTTCTCATTTTTTCCATAAAATTAGACATCTTCCTTTTAATTTGATAAAGTAGTTTTCAGTCAAAAATCCCAAGGGAAGTATCATTGAAAAAAATATTCTGATAATCCCATTTACAGTAGATAAATGTACATCATTGGAGGATATTATCATCATATATATGATTTAATTTGATATAATCCTCAGTATGTATTGGCTATCAGATTATTATGTGATGATTTATTATAATAAGAAGGAAATTAAGATTTGTGAGGATGAATAAGATTCCATTATCTTTAAAGTATAAACTTCATCACATGATTCTTATCTAGATCCACCCCTATTAGATTTAATGAATGAAATTATTTGAGAGGAATAGAAAACAACCTCTATGGATGAAGAATATAATCATCAAATTTAGGATATACCCTTTATAAAAAAAATACATTGATATATTTCCCAAGGAATTACTGGGGCATCCCCTAGAGTGTGAAGTTGAGTTTTCTATTGATTTAATCCTTGATTCGATACCAATATCAAAGACTACATATATAATGGATATAGTAGAATTAGTGGAGTTGAAGAAATAACTAGAAGATTTGGGTAAAAAATGATTTATTCTACACAGTGTTTCTCCATGGGATTCTCTATTCTCTTTTTTAATAAAAAAGATGGATCCATGATGCTGTGTATTGATTATTGGTAAATTAATTATATTATAATAAAGAACAAGTATCCTCTACCTCTTATCAATGATTTATTTTATCAACTTCATGGAGCTCAATTCTTTTCGAATATTGGCCTTCATTCTCGATATCATCAATTACATGTTAAGAAGGAAGAAATTTTAAAGACAACTTGTCAAATGTGGTATGAATATTAATAATTATAGTAATTCCATTTTAATTAACTAATGAACCCCTTTTTATAGATCTAATGAATATAGTATTTAAAGAATATCTTGATGATTTTTTGGTGGTATTCATTGATGATATTTAGGTGTATTATAAAAGTTCTGAAGACCATGAGAATCACTTGGGGATAGTCCTTGACACTCTCATAAGGGAAGAGTTTATGGTAAATTTAGAAAGTTTGAATTATAGCTTCAAGAAATTTCTTTTCTTGGTCATATTGTCTTTAAGTATAGAATTTATTTTGATCCTGAAAAGACAAATTCAATCCAATAATGGCTTGTACAAATGACCATAATTGAGGTATGTAGTTTCACTATTTTAGCAGGTTACTATCGACATTTCATTTAGAATTTTTCTTGACTGGATAACCTGTTAACTCAGATCCCATGTAAAGGGGTTAAATTAATTTGGACAAAAGAATGTGGAGAATGTTTTGAATAATTGAATAAAAGATTATTCATTTATCCTCTCTTGAATTTACCATCAGGAAATAATGTATTTGTAATTTATAGTGATGCATCAAGGAAAACACTTGGTTGTGTCCTCATAAAAAATGATAGAGTTATTACATGTTCATCAAGGCAGTTAAAAACTCATGAACAGAACTATCCAAATCATGATATTTAGCTAACATATGTAATCTTTTCTCTTAATATATGGAGACACTATCTCTATTGTGAGATATGTGATATATATATAGATCAAAATAGTTTGAAATAAATCTTATCACATAATGAACTCAATAAGGAAAATGATATGGCTCGACCTACTGAATAATTATGAGTGCTCAATACACTACCACCCAGGGAAGGAAAATAAGGTAGCATATGCGTTGAGTAGGAAGGATCATAGAATTATGACCCAAATAAGTATTGAGACAGATCCAATGTTCATGGACCTAGTAAATATAGATATGGTAATTTCAAAGGAAGGTGATGTATCAATCATCTTTCAAATGACTTCAAAATGATATTTATTAGAGAATATAAATAATTATCAATCTGATAGTGAGAAATTTTATAATAGGATTAAAACTGTGAATGAATGAAAATTAGCAGAATTTATGAATATGGTGTTATAAAATTTCAAAAAGGCTATTTATTCCATATATACCTGAGCTAAAAAAATAATTTTTAGACAATTCCTATAGCTCAAACATCTCTATACACCCTGGTAGTACAAATATGTATAGGGACTTGAAGGAATGTTTTTTGTGGGATAACATGAAGTAGTATATTACAGATTATTTGTCTATATGTTTGGTTTTCAATAAGTGAAAGTTGTGAGGAAACATCTTAAAGGATTCCTACAACCTCTTTTTATTCCAGTGTGGGAATGGGATGAGATTACTATGGACTTTATCATGATACTACCAAAGACTCATAGGAAGAGTGATGTAATATGGGTTATCATTGATCTCCTAACCAAATCTATAAATTTCATTGCTAAAATAGAAGATATTACACTTGAGAGCCTCAAAAGGCTCTATATTAAGGAAGTTTTTAGACTTCATGGCACACATATATTGATTGTCTCAAATTTAGATCCATGTTTTACATTGAAATTCTAGAAATTTATTAAAAAGGATCTTGATATTGATCTTCATTTGATCACTTCTCACCATCCTCAAATTGATGGAAAGTCTGAAAGAACAATTAAAACAATGGAATACATGTTGAGTTCATGCTCACCCAACTTTCACGGTATGTGGGATCTGTACGTACCTTTAGTAGAGTTTCCAAAAAAAATATTTTCCATTCAAGAATTCAAAATTGTGTCATATAAAGCATTATATGGAAAGAGACTTTTTACTCCAAATTATTGGGATGATGTTAGTGAAAGGAAAATCATATTCCCAGAACATGTTTAAGAAACAACAATAAAGTTAAAGGTTATTCAGGCTCACATTAAAGAAGTTCAAAGTACAGAGAATAGTTATGCTAATAATCAGAGGAAATATTTAGAGTTCCAAGTGGGAGATCATGTTTTCTTGAAATTATCTCCATGTAAGGTTGTTTTAAGGTATGGAAAGAAAGGGAAAATGAGTCCCAAGTACATTAGACCCTTTTAAATTCTTGAAAGGTTTGGAGTTGTAGCTTACCATTTAGAAATTCCACAAAATCTCTCAAAAGCGCATAATGTTTTCATATATCTCACATAAGTAAGTACATTCCTTACCCAAAGAATTTACTCACCTCTAATAAAATAGAGTTGAAACCTGACCATTCTTACTCTGAATAACCCATCTATATTCTTGATACTAGAGAACAAGTGTTGATAAATTGAACGAATCGGTTGGTAAAGGTACTCTAGAGAAATCAAAAAAATATAAGAAGAAGCATAGGAACCAGAGGATTCTATGAAGGATAACTACCCACATATTTTTTAGAAGGTGACACCCCTAAAATTTTGAGGATGTTTTTTAGGATGGAATAATGTAGTTCCCCAATACTTTACCATATTTTCTTGTTCGAATACATTTAATTTTTGTTGATAGCTTATAATGCACGAAACACCGAATTTGAATACACCATGATCTATTGACCTAGCCATTTAAATAGAATTTATAAATAGTATTGACCACATTATTAAATTTTTGTATATTACATATACTTTTTTAGATAATTACATAAGAATAGACACGATTTTATACATAAAAAATATTACTTTAAAAGGGGAATTTTACCACATTTTAATGGTGCGCCAATTTTAAAACTAAATTTGGGAAATTTTATAAATTTTATTTTTCAAAATATAATTCATTTTTGAATTATAAATATTAAAATTATCTTAGGGTGGATTTTTGGTATTTTTCTAAGAGGATTCATTTTTTCATGAATAGTGAAAATTACTACATTGTAGTTGAAAAAAATGACTTTTCATTTAAAATTATTTTTAATTAATTTTTAAAGCCCAAATAGATTAATTATACATATATCAATCCAATTAAGGTCATTTTGATCATTTTTATATTAAAATTAGTTTTAAAAACATATTGAAATTTTGAACGTCTCTTTTACCTACCTTCTCACCACATCTGTGTTATTAGTGTTAAACTTAATTTCGCCACTTCTAACAATTGAATTGGGGAAAAGGATATAAAAGGTTGTAATCATTATGATATTTAGAGTCTAATCGTATCAACTTAATTTTTTGATATTATTAATAGTAACTATTATAAATTTTTTATTTACCATGGTTGAGGGTAAATCAAGTAATTAATGGTAAAAATAATATTACAATATTATAAAATTACCCTAAAATTCTTCCCAATTTAGTTATATAAGTGGGTTTCAACCAAAATTAACCTTAGGCCAAAATTATAAGCTTTTTAAGCCACTTGGTTTTGAATATGACATTTATAAAATTTTATTTAAAGATAAGTTAAAATTATCATACTCAAGTTTTTAATAAGTTTTAAATTTTTAATACATGGTTACAAAGAAGATAAATTAGAATATAAAAATTAATTTTAAATCTAATAAATTTATATTCATCATGATAATTTATTTTAAATTTTTATAAAATAAATAATTTAATTAAAGGCTTGCATAATATCGACGCAGTAATTGATTAATTAATAGAAATATCAAATAAATGATATTAAAAAATATTAAAATAAATATAATTTTACATAGTTAATTATATAAACGAATTTTATAGATAAATTATACATTTAATTAATATATTATAAGTTTTTTTTAGAAGTTATAATATTTTTAGGATATTTTTAAAAAGACAAATAATAAATAGTTTCAAAATTGACATAAATGATACTTTAAATCAAATAATATTTCATTAAATGATATAAAATTCATAAAAATATAAAATCTATCTAAATTACTGTAATAAAATTATATATGTCATAAATGATCTATTGGGGGTTTGTTTGGCATTTTATTGTATCTATATTAACCCTAAAGATTAAAATACCAAATTGCCACGGTAAGAGTTAAATTTTTTAGCTAAGGGTTAAAAACAAAGGATAAGGTTAATATTGTGACCTAAACATGTCTAAAAATGATTTTTTGAAAATATTTAGACCCATAATCATATTATATTCTAAATAACTCACCTTGTATCTATTTGAAATTGAAAATCAATTTATATTAATTTAATATTTTAAAGGATTTTCAAGAGTGTCTCTCCACTCTCTTATAAAAATGAACCTCCTCCCTAATTTCCTCACACTGCTTTGAGCATTATTTATAAATAAAATCCTACCTATTTCCCTTATAAACTTTCCTATAAATATTATAGAGGTTGTTTTATTCTCAAAACACAAACCCCAGTGTTTCTAAGAGGAGATTCGCTAAAGAAGAGGTAAACATCTTTATCGGCTCCTTCAAAATTATTACTTATTTTATTTCCTCTTCAGGTGTTGTTTCTATTATAAAATAATAACTATAGTATAATATATATACTAATATTTTATTATTATTATGATATAACCATATTCCTCATTTTATCCATACTATAAAAAATAATATCATCATGTTTGTACCTACAGTTTACCGTCTCCACACTTTGGTGTAATTTTTTTTAATCAACACTTTATTAAGATGGGTATAATGATGAATATAATGGATATAAATAATAATATGAAATCATATTGATTCTGTATAATTAATATAACATCCAATTTCTTACCACTTTACCATTAATGGAATTATATCATCGCTCGTGCATATGTACGGTCTACCGTCTCCACGATACGATGAGATTCATTATCCATGTTAACCATTAAAAATGATAATAAAAATGTATATGATGAGTTCATATAATATTTATAAACTTAATATCATTTTTTATATGATGAAAATATATCCTATTCATAAGAAACAATACTAACATGACAAAACAAACATAATAAAATGAAATTTTTAACACCTGAAACAATGGTAATAATAAAATATTATTAACAAAACAATATATAAAGATATTATATGATACAATAAATATGGATATAGTTCCATTATAATTTTACAAAATTAATTAACCATTATACAAGAGGTTAACTCACCCTCAAATAAAATAAATTATCAGGTAAGGGTTAATTTCACAATCTCATTATTATTTGGGATTATTTATACATAAGTATTTACATGGAAATATTTATCATCCATGTCCATGTTTATTAAAAATTTATTTAAAAATAATATTACTATTCTTATAAAAAAATTTAAATTCATTTTAACCCATTATTTACTTTTTATATAACATTTTGAAAGGAATATTTTTTTCATTTTCCAAATGGGGTACTTTATGACCTTTTAGAAACAAATATGGAAGGAATGCTATTTTTTAAACTTATACGGTATGAGAAAATTTTACTTTATAAGATTAAAATTTTCTTTTCACTAAAAATGTTTTCTTTTAAAAAAAATAACCCCTTTAAAAATAATTTCAATATAAAATGTAGTATTTCTATTAAGAAGTTTTTAATGATTTTATTACACTACTTTTATATATTTCAACATACTTTGTTAGATTTTATGCTTAATTGAGGTTTGTTTCTTAAGATATCATCTACCATATTTTATTAAAAGGGTTTATGATAGGTTTCACTGTGGATGTACTATTTTGATACCATTCATGGTTTATGGTTAATGTATTAACATTTTGTATGCTAGTTTTAATATGAGTGTTTATGTTAGTTTTTTTTAACCATTTTTCATATGATGAATGCATTAGACTTAATAAGTGATGGGTGGGGGCCACAATAGCCTCTCGATGCATTGGTAGATCTCATGAGACAAACTAGTTTGGGTTTTTACCTGTTTATGTGTAGTGTCTTTGGAAAAACCTTAAGGGTATGTTTATGATTTCCGGAATTAGGAATTCCTTCAATATGAGATTAATTATTGATATTCCATGTCAATATTTGACTATATGGTATTATTTATTCCTTCTATCTTATTTTTAAAGGTATTTTGTTTCAATTATACACTTTTCCTTAAGGTTTATAATTATTTACTCATAATATCTTCCATTGTACTCTTACCCTTACTTATCATCTAAGATCACCCATTTTTTATGTTTTATTTTTTCCAGAATAATATGAAGGGTATTAGGATTGATATTCAGGGTTAAGATAAGAGAATAATGATGTTCTCAAAAGTTTATATATGTTATATTTTATGTTCTTAATTGTAATATAAGGTTCGTGTATGTAATCTGTTTTCCAATACTTTTAAACAAATCAGTCCTTTTGGATTAGATACTCGTATATATGCCAATAGAATAAATTAAGGTATTGGATCCAAGCTACTAGGGTTGGGGTCATTACATTTGATGATTGTAATGGAGATTATTTAATATTTCCAATGATACAAAAAAATATATCTAAGTGAAATTTCTATATTCATGAGGTGAATTTATTTAGATATTTCATTTCTTAATATGGTGTTATAGTCGATCCATCAATGATTTAGGTGGTTTTTTCTTGATTACATAAAAACTTTTGCAGAGGAACATAGTTTTCTCAATGTAGAATGTTACTATAAGACATTTTTATTCGATTTCTCTAAATATTTGGTTTCATTGAGTATTTTAAAAAATAAGGATCAAGATTTCATATATATGGAATGATGTTATTTGTAATTGGAGTATTTAAAAGAGAAACCAATCAGTGCTCAAATCCTAAACTTTCCTAAATAATGATTCATATTTTAGGTTTATTGTAATTCTTCTCATCATATTCTAGTTTTTCTATTGATTCAAGAGTGATACATGGTATCTTATAGGGCCAAGAAGTTATTCTCCAATAATTATAGTTAAGGATGATTTCAAAAACTGTTATAGTGGAATGGTTTCTCTCCCCAAACCATCATGGTAGTCAAGGTTCACCCCCAAGACTATCATAGTGGACAAATTACATTACTGAACTGGGTTCACTCTCCATTCCATTCCTATTTATCTCATAATATATCAATATTTACCCAAAGAATATGAGGTCAATATAGGTCCCACCCATCAAATAATATATAAATTTTTGTATAAAAAGATCATAAAATATTCATTATATCAGAACCCTTGAAAATAAATGGGGTTTATTAACATTTCATCACAATATAACCTGAGTAAAATAAATGGGTTCAATGAACAATTCATCATAACATAACCCATGGAAAATGAACAGGTTTAATAAATATCTTATGATAATAAAAAAAACCACAAATTGAAATAATGATGATGATATCCTTGGATTATATAACCAATAAATACTAATTAACATCAAATGATATCATCATAGATTGAAAATGATTTTTAAATACCGCTTGGAATATTTCTTGAAAAAATAACCTTTTCTCTTTGAAATCACTTATTAAAATATAAAAAATTCCCAAAATTTAATGGAAAATATTTCTTTTAAAATAAATTAGAAAAAATTTAAAGTAGTATTTAAATCATTGATCAGTCATGATGGTGGAAAATAATTATCATGTCTCACACATTAAAATGAATATTCCATTCATATTTTCAGTAAAATCCAAAAGAGCCTTATTTGGAAAATTATGAAAAGATTCCTTTTAAATCATTTTTTAAAATTTGAAACATGTGTAGAAATTTCATTAAAAAATAATTTTAAAATAGTAAAAACTTTCTTTAAATTTTTTTAAGAAAACATGATTATGGAGGAAAAGGGATTTTCTGATGAAGAGAGAAATAAAGTCACTTTTTAATAAAAACATTCTTCTATAATATTAAGTAAATAAGGGGATGTAATGAAATGAAATAATTTATTTTCATTAAATAACCATAGGATAAAGAAATTTATTTGTTTCTTGAGAGGTATAACATAAAATCTCTGTATTATAATTATAATCATAAATAATCCTAATAAATAAAGATATTGTAACATAAACTCATTGCCGCATTGGTGTCTTTTTTATTATAAGTCCCATGAAAGAAATAAAATTATATGGATATGTATATCCCATAATTTTCAGGATAATAATCCTAAAATACATTCATGGGACCTATAAAAACCACCCAATAGAAACAAGTGGTGTATAATTCATGTGTCTAATAGACATAAAAGTGAGATAAAACTCTCTTACCTTAAGTCTCAAATTTATTCACACATATTTGAGAATAATGTATAATAAATATAGGTTTATTATAAATCTATAACAGAACCATAATCCTTTTTATCATACCATATATTATTAACCTATATTTTTTATTACATTTTTATTAACAATTTCATGTTAAAATCATATTTCAAGTAAAAACTGCTTCATTTTTTTGGAATTTTTTAGTTTGGTATTTTAATACCTTTAAATTTTATGAGGGTTACATAATATCTAGAATATTAAACATGATATAATTATCATATATATTTATTATATATTTATTTATAGTAATCCATAAAAATTAGAGATAGAAAATGAATTAAACCATTCCTAGAGATGGTAGGTTGTATGTACGCATGAACTTTGTTTCCATTTTCCCAACCGAATGAATGAGATAAACGTAAATAATATATAACATTTACTAATTAATTATTATGTCAGATATATAATATATTTTCATGAAATTTATCCTTATTAAATTAAATGTAAATCACATGTGAAAAACGAATCACATCACTTTCTGAGGTAACAGTTTATTATACACATGAGCTACGTTATCATATTCCCAAGGAATGGAAAGTTAGAAGATATATGTGATATCATAACCTAATAAGTATAATTAATTTATTAATTTAATATTCATATACTAAATCCATCATCATATCCATAAATGAGTGGTGGTGATGTAAAACAAAAACATTAGTTCGTGGGGTGGTAGTTTATCATACACACGATCGACAGTTTCATTTCTCAATTGATGGAACAGGATATGAATATTGGTTATTAAATTAAGATAATAAATTAATATTATATTAGATATAATATTTTTATTGTATCATTATTTTTTAATAATATTTTAAGAAGTTATAATAATAAATAAAATAAAAAATAGAAGTTTAAAAAAATTACTTCTTCTTTTGAGAACCACTTTGGTGTTATTCCTAAAGCCTTATTAGCAAGTTTTTATAAAAAAATAATTCCAATATTATCTAGGTAGTTAATTAAGGAAGATATATGGGTATTTAATGGTAAATAAAAATGGATTTGGAAGTGTGAATAGTGGAGGATAGGGGTTCCCTTTTATAATTGGGTGAGAGGACACACTTGGAATTTTTAAAAATAAAAAGGTGTAATTGAGTATTAAACATGAAAAAAGGATCCAAAATGATTAATTATATAAATTAATATTATATAAGGTCTAAATATGACCATAAAATGATATTAGGATAATTTTTTAGGTCATTTTACCCCATATCTTTTTATTTTAACCCCCAATAAACTCATTTTATCCTTAACTATGGGAATTAATTTTTACTATTTTTACTATTAATTTTAGAAAAAAAAAAGTAATTTGATTTTATTATATAATATTAATTATATTTATTCCAAATATGGAATCATTTTTTCTAAATTTCATTCACCAATGTAGAAAAGTTTAATTTAAAATTAAACCCATAGACAAAATGAAAAAGTGGTTTTCCAAAGAGAAAATTTGCATAAGTATATAATGTGTTAAAATAAAAATTCAACATGAATTTTATTCCAATTATATGAATTGGTTTAATAGTGACATAATTAAATGAATTTTACTTTAAAAACATTTTTAATAAATATTTTACTTTGTAAATTATTTAAACAAAATGGTAGTTTTTGATAAAAATCATTATTTTTCACTATTCAATAAAAAAATTATACATTTCAAAAAATTATCAAAAAAACACCCTAAGATAATTTTGATATGTAAATTCCAAAAATTATGTTATTTTTTTAAAATAAATTTTCAAAAAATTTCGAAAATTAATTTTATTATATGTTCGAAAAACCAATACAAATAATACTTTGAGAAAAAATTATTTTTTAAGCATTTAAGTATTTTACTAAAAATTAAGTACTTAATTATAAATGTATTTTATTTATCTAAAAAAATTCTAAATTTTAAAAATGTGGTTATTCCTATTCATACATCCAAATATAATGGCTCAGTTATAATATTCCATTTTAAATAATAATATTAATAGTATATTTAATTTTTTAAAAACTCATTGTTTTGTGTAACTCAGGATATATAAGAAATTAAATTTATTCAAGAAACTTATTTCATATAAACTATAGGTATTAAATTTTAATCCCTTTAAAATTAATTTTTACCTCAAAATTAATCACTTTTATACAAAAAATGATGATACTTCTACCTTATCAAGTCCTTAGGTTCCCACATATCTTCTTCAAATTGGTGGTTTTGCCACAAAAATTTGACCAGGTGAGTGCACTTGTTTCATAGCACTTTATCTCTATGACCCAAAATCTCTAACAGTTTTTTATCATAAGAAAAATATTTCCCTGGTGGTATGTCATATGACTTCAGTATATGTGATGGTTCAGTTATGTAATTCCTCAGAACGGATACATAGAACACATTGTGGACTTGAGAGAGTTTTAGGGGAAGAACCAATCAATAAGCTACCATACCAATACGATCTAGAATTTCAAAGGGACTAGTATACCTAAAGATTAATTTTACCATATTTTTTAATCTCATTACATTATTCCATGGATATATAAACACATTTTCACAAATTTCAAATTCTAGATCACTTTGGTAACTATCAGCATAACTTTCTAGCTAACTTTATTCTCCTCGTATGTGTTGTCGAATGGTTCTAACCTTATATTCCATTTCATCAGCTGGATCAGGTCCCAATAGATTTCTTTTTCTAACTTGATCCCATTATGTTCTAGTTATAAATTTCATTCCATATAGGGATTAATAAGGATCCCCTTTAATTCACGAGTGAAATCAATTATTGTAAGAAAACTCAACTAGGGGAAGGTATTGATCCCAACCACCTTTGAAATCCATATAATAATATCTCAACATATCCCCTAGAGTTTAAATTATTCTCTCAAACTAACCATCTATCTAATATTTATAAGTTGTGATAAAACATAACTTCATTTAAAAATACTATTAAATAATTTGATAGAAAATTAAAGTAACCCTCATATTTCGATCAGATATGATATAATGTTGTACTCTATGTAACCTTACCACTTCCTTAATGTATATTCTAGAAACATAATATAGAAAAAAAATTCTGATAGTGATGAATTTTGCTGACTTATTAAGGTTATCAACTATAAACCATATAACATTATTCCCTTTAAGTGTTTTGGGGAGTCCAATGAAAAAATCTATGGTGATTTTTTCCCATTTCCATTTTGATTTGGGAAATGGTTGTAACGCCCCTTTAGACTTTTGTCTGTTATACATGACATGATAATATACCAAGAACTTATATATAATATTTTCAATATCTTTCTTCATTCCATCCAACAAAAAATACTCTATCAGATCTCTATATATGTTTGTCCTTCTATAATGAACAGATAATGAAAAATTATGTTCTTCCTCATATAGATCAATATTAAAATCTAATATGTATGGAACACATACATGGTTAAAAAACCTTATCGTTCCATCATGATCAAGGTTAAACTCAAGAACATTTATCAACTTCTTATGCATCACCATATCATCCTTATGTTCTTAATTTAACCTCACATAGATAAAAGGATGAACACTTATTTTATAAAGATAAAATTTCTCCCCTTGCTTAAATATTTCCATATCCATCCTTTGTAAAACCATAAATATTTTATATTTTTTAGTTCTAATCATATATAAGCTAGCATGGTCCTTCTTACTCAGAAAATTATCTACCTTATTCACTTTCTCATGGAAGTAATGTATTGAGAAATCATAATATCTAATCCGATCTAAATATATTATTTGGTTCATGTTCCACTACTTTTATGTGAATATATAATTTAAACTTTTATGATTAGTTCAAATATCACTCTTTTCTATATAAAGATAATTCCTCCACATTTTCAATGAAAAATTTACCACAACTAACTTCAAATAATCAGTTGGGTAATTTTTATCTTGAGCCATAAATTATCATTATATATAAGTTATTTTCGTATCATTATGAATAATAAAACATTAAAATTCCAAATTTTATGCATAACTATAGATTACATACCCTTATCCACTACAATATAATGTAATTATAAGTGTACTAGCTAATATTCTCTTCAATTCCTTGAAATTTTCCTCACATTTATCTATCCAGAAGAACTTGGATCCCTTTCAAGTTAACTTAGTGAGTAGATTAGAGATTCATGATAAATTATCCATATACCATTGATAATATACATTTAAACCAATAAAAATTCAAATATCGGTTACTGTGGTATTTCTAGGTCAATATTCAATAGACACTATCTTTGATGGATCCATCAATATACCCTCATTTGTGATTATATGACCCAAAAATGAAAACTTCTGTATCAAAATTCATACTTTGTAATTTTTCAAATTGATTGTACTTTCTTAGAGTCTTTAGTACAGATCTCAAGTGATCTTCATGCTCTTAATTTATCTTTAAATATATAAGAATGTCATCTATAAATACTACCAAAAAATAATCAATGTAATCTCTATATATATATTCATTAAATCTATGAAGATAGAATGATAATTATTAAGACAAAATGGAATCACTATATATTCATAGTATTTATACCTTTATGGAATATTTACTTAGGTGTATCCTCTTTTTGTACCATCAATTGATTATATTTAGTATAAAGTTCAATCTTAGAAAAGTATTGATCTCCACAGATTTGATCAAAAAAGTCATCAATATAGGTAGAGGATACTTTTTCTTGATTTTTACTATGTTTATCTTCTGATAATCAATTTAGAGTTACATCGATAAATCTATCTTTTAAAAAATAGGTGAACCCCAATAAGACACACTTGGCTGGATAAATCCTATTTCAAGGTTCTCATAGATTTTCTTATTCAATTCTTGTAACTTAATCAAGGACATTATATAGGGAGTCTTTGAAATAGGTGTGGAACCACGTATGAGTTCTATTGAGAACTCAACTTAAAATTTTAGTGGATGACTAGGAAAACATTCCAAAAAGGCATCAAAAAAGTCCCATGCAATATGAACACTAGTGAAGAAAACATTTCTAAAGTCATTTTTTTTATATCAGTCTTTAGCTGAAGATATTAATGGCAAAATTATAAATATTTTTTTTACATCGGTTATAAAAAAACCAACATTTTAAATCTATAGTGGAACTGATTTTTTATGTTGGTTATTTAATAACCGATGTGGTTGATTATTTATTACGTCAGTTATTAAATAACCAACATTAAAAAATGGTTCCAGATGTATCTTTTTTACATTTTTTATTAAATAAATAATGTAATAAACAATATACCATGTTTGTTATTAAATAACTAGCATCAAAAACCATGACTCCGATGCATTTTTTATGTTAGTTTTTGATAACCGATGTGAAAAACGCTTCGGGATGATGTTTTTTTGTTAGTTATTTAATAACCAATGTAAAAAACTTTATACAGCGTAAGGTATTTTATAACCGATTTGAGAAATTATTTGGGATGATGTTTTTTACATAGGTTATTTAATAACCAAAGTAAAAAACATTATACCAGGTCGGTTCTTAGATAACCAAGGTGGAAAACCATTACCTAGAAATTTTTTAAGTAAATTATAAAATAACTGATGTAAAAACCATTCTTATTTAAAAAACTCTTGAAACTATTCCTATGCACTTCCAAAGAATTCCTTAAATAAGATGAACCAGACCAAAACTAGACCAGAAACAAGACCAAAATCAGACCAAAAAACAAGAAGAACTAGACAGAAATAAGAATAACCAGGAGAAAAATTAAACATTCAAATTTATAACATTTAAAACTTACAAGATCAACTAAAAAAACTTAAATACAATCAAACCAATACCAAAAACACATTTATAATTACAAAAATAAAAATTACATTTTACCCTACAAACAAACTAAAATCCAATCAAATCTATAAAATAATTTGACCAATCCACTTGTAAGTATTTGACCTCTTGAGAAATATATGGTTGAGGGTCATCAAATAGCTACAAATTAAAAGGAAAGTAGTTAACAAGTATAATTAATAAATAAAATGAAATATTATGGAATAGTTTATAAGGAAATATAACCTCATCAATCATCAAATTAGTTCCAGTTGTAATTATTTCATACATAAATATTAACTTATAATATCTGTATTTGATGACGCCTTTTTGTTTATGAAATTTCTGTTTAAATGATTTTGTCAATTCAAAATATCATTTTTATATAATACATCCAAAATGTAAAAAATATAAATGGATATTTACCTTTACTTTTATATATTTGATCTTGGAACTCTTTTTCTTTGTGGTTTTTTGAAAGTATAATCATCACTATTTATAAAATAATATAAATGAGTTAAATTTAAAATTTATTATAATATAAACCACTATTGATAAATCGAAACCTACTTTTCAAATATATTTTTAAAATTTTCTTTCAAATCTCTATGTAATGAGCATATATAATAAAGTATTTTCTTCATTGTAAAAAAACACCTAACATCCAATGGTATTTGATATAAGAGAAAATTTAAGTTTACTGGTTTTTATGTTAAAAGATAAACAACACTATGTGAGATATATTTTTTATACCTATCATAAAAAAGGAATCGACCAACACTGCATGATTATATTATGTTCAAATATTTCAGAAATATAAATTGCTCTTTGTTCCTCATCCAATGCATGTGCTTCAGGGGAAATCAATTGTGCCTCTATGAACCCATATACACTTGTCTACTCATTATTATTACACATGTTATAAAGATACTTAATACAATACAGACATATGTATACATTTTTAATAAATTTAACGCTGGCAAAGAATTGTATTAAGACTTACATTGAAAAAATTTACACCATGCTTATGCCCAACTTATCTCCAATAACAAGATCTATGATATAATTTTTCATAATCCCCACAGCTATTTCATATCCACAAACATGATTTTCCATTGGGAACGTATAATGAGCCACCAACAATTTTGACTATCTTGACAAACATTCAAGACTGCTAGAATTTCTATCTCATGTTATAGTCATTTTCTATGTTATTATTATATAGTATTTCTTTACCTTTAAAGTGTTCTTGTAAATAAATAGATAAATATATTAACTTTAAAATGTTAAAAAAATTAATACAAAAATAAAATAAAAGATATAACATACACATGCCTCTATGTTAATGGGTTGTATAAGTCTGTATTTCCAAACTAAAAAGTGATTGATACTTTGTCCAACTATCTTATCCTCATATTTAGGTAACCGTACTCAAGCTGATATACCTATAATATCTTGTATAGTGACCCTATGATGCTCTTCCACTAACTGTTGATGATGAATTGTATCTATTATATAATATATCATCACATATGCAACTATATGATGGTGAGGATCATCAACATACAACTCACAATAACTTGGATGTTGTGGAGGAGGGGGTGTAAGAGTAGGATAAAAAATGGGGTCTACAGGCTGAGGTGGAAGATAAATAATGGGTTTTGGAGGTGGGGGAGTGGTATCTTCTCGCAAAGGTGGAGGATAAGAAATGGGGTCTCCAAGCGGAGGTGGAGGAGTGGGAGCAGCATTCTGAAATTTTCTTCACATGTCTGCAAATATAGACTATACTGATGCTCTTATATATTCCTCTATTGTCTCATTAATATTATGCACTTCAGACTCTAAATATTATTTTTTATAAATACCCTCAATGGAAGAAGCTGAAGAACATAGAAACAATTTTTTTAATGATAAACCCATCAGGTATCCTCATATATGACCTGGGTGTTCAGGATTTCCCAATGCTGCATATAAAATATCGTGACTCCCAATAACTATAAATACACCCTATGTTCTCTTATCCTCAAGATAATTTTATGTGAATTAATTGAAAAAATCTGTAATCTTTCAAAGTATATAAAAATAGAATTAACATAAATAAATAAAACAAATATCTTACAATCTTCTCAACTAAATTTTTTTATTCTTTTGTAAGATATTACCCTTTTTTCCCATCCGATTCATCTTTCATTTTTCATGTATAGATTGAGGGGATGGAGGGGAAACCTCTCTATATCTCGAAGATTCAACTCTAGGTTTTTCTAATTTTTCTTCAATTATTTATTCTTCCAATAAAGTATACCATCCCTGAGATAAATTATGAGGGTATACATTTTTAGATTGGATATCCTAATTATATCTCCTTGTTTGTTGTAAATTAATAATAATAAATCATTAATAATATCATTAATATAAGAAAATTTATAAAATTTTACATTGTACTTACCAAAAATGATTCTTTTCTTCTACTTTCAACAAATTGTTTCCATGTGTCTTCATCTATAAAAGGATATATATGACATGGATTTTCATGTTTCCTATGACCAAAAATGAAATCAGATGTGAGGGTTTATTTAAAATCCCTCCATCTCCTAGCATCCATCGATAAACATTTCTTTTTGGCTCCTCAAGTGTTAGGAATATCAAATGTCATCTGATAAAGAAGATGGAAAACATATTATACTATAAACATTTAAACATTAGTTAAACAATAGAGAAATATCTTACCAAAATTGTCTCCCACAAAGGAGATAGTGTCGCTTTCTACATACTTTTCCAATCATTATACAAAATTCTTAATTTTCTTTTACCCTAAGTTGATATAAAACTCTAAAAATATTTTCCATTTTGACGTCTAGACATACCATTCTCATCAAAATCTATGACTATCCTATGGTCCTAGCTATGGTAAAGTGATAGTTTTGGTAAATTTGTGTCACCACATTTACCAACTCATGAAATCTTCTTTTCCATTGTGGGAGCACATGAATAATATTGCGGAACATCAAGAAGAGGATGTGAATGTTCCTCCCCAGACGTATGATCATGAAACTCGTCTCTAGAATTATGTGGTTGATCAACTGATTGATCTATCATTATCCTTCAAATAAAAAAAATATAACATTAGTTTACAAATATACAAATTAAAATATTACAATACTAATGTAAACAAAAAAATTAAAAACTAAACTACGTTACATAATAGTAAATATGGTAAATATAGTAATCAAAGTAAACATGGTGAAATAATTGTCATTCAAAAAAATCAATAAATATATAAGTTACATAATGGTAAACAATGGTAAAAATGGTAAACATGGTAAAGTAATTTTCATTCAACAAAATCAATAAATATATAAGCTACTTAATGGTAAACTTGGTAACCTAAACAAAATGAAACTAAAATAAATAAAAATTCCTACTTATATGTTTTAATATGTGCTTTAATAATGAAAAAAATACAGTATCTAACATTTTATGAAATTAAAAAATGTAAATGAGAAATAAACATATGTTACCTATAATATTTGGAATGTACAAATGAATTCTGTTCATAAATTCCTTCGTCATGATCATTATTTATGGCACAAACCATGTCAATAACATGCTCATCATTATTTTCTACTAATCTTTCCCTGGAATTAGGGATCTCACATAAATAAGTATCTTCATCAAGTTGACCCTCACCAACATATTGTTTTTTTTCTTATAAAACAATAGACCGCTGCATATCTAATTGATCAACAACATAGAAAATATTTTTTCCATGTGTTTACAATGTAAAAGAACCAGTTTTTTCTTCCAATCTATTCAAATTAAAAAATGTCATTCCAAATTCATTGTGTCTGACACTATTGTTACCGATAAACCATTTTCAATTAAACACGGGAACTTTAATTTTAAATTAATAAAATTCTCATATTTCTTCAATGACTCTATAATATACACTTGATGCATAAATTTTGTTTTTGTCTTTAGAACTTGAAAAATGCATTGCTTCTGCAAACACTAATACCCCACTATTCTGAACTACACTTATATTGTCTTGATCTTTCATATGAAATGTATATACTTTAATGTAATACCTCGACCATGTTAAAACATTTAAAATTGGACCACCCACTAACCATCTTAATGTCTCTATTGCATTTGATCTACCAAACAGGGTCTTTTTGAACCATGGAAAAAATGTTTGTTATGCTCATTAAAAATTTACATTTATTTCTTCTTTGGATAACATTGTTTGAACTCATTAATATGAAATGTGATATACGTTTGAGCATCATCTATGTTATTAAATATGTATAAATGTGCCTTATTCATCTATTCAGCTGGCAGTGATTTGACTTTCCAACCACAAATCCCCTTGACCCCATTATTAACTTGTTTATAGCAAGATAGAGGCAAACCAATGTGCTCCTCCACTGACAATTAGCTCATAAAAAACTCTGCAACCTCCTCAGAAATATATTTTTCAATAATGGAGGCTTCATTTAAATATGTATTCTTAACATACCCCTTAAATATTTTCATATACCTTTCAAAAGGATACATCCAACAAAGATATATAGGTCCACAAATCCTTATTTCTCGAACCAGATGAACCATTAAATGCTCCATTATATCAAAAAAAGATGGAGGAAAATAAATTTCCAATTGAAAAAGTATAGAAATTGAATCCTTTTATAAAATTTTCAAAGCATACACATCAATCACCATATTACAAATTGAATTGAAAAATAACACACCTTCACGATAGTCATTCTGAAATGGATGGACAATATTCCATGCAATGCTACTAGTAGAAGTTGTTTCATCATGACATGACAATCATGAGATTTCATACATGTCAACTTCAAATCCTTAAAAGAGAAAAAAAATACATTTGAATAATAACCTTGTGGAACTTTTATATTATTAAGACACTAATAAAATCTAATTTTCTCTCACTTGGATAATGTATGACAAGCCTGGGGAAGAAATTTTTTCCTTCCATCAAGAGTGGGAGCTAACTCCAAACATATTCCCATTTATAGTATTTATAATCTTTCATTCAACCCATCTTTATTCTTTCCTTTAATATCTAACAATGTTCCAATTAAACTATTAAAGATATTCTTCTCCACATGCGTGACATCAATAATATGTTTCACTTCATGATATCTCCAATATGGTAGCTCAAAAAATATTGACCTTTTTTTCAAATATTTCTATCATTACCAGATTTATGTTTCTTTCTCAATGTCACATCAAGGTTTTTCACCCTCTCATAATACTAAAAATTGGATAAAGGTTTTGGATAAATATCAAAATCTTATAATCTATTTAATTCCTTTTTAATTCTTCTATAAGGGTGATCCATAGGCAAAAACTTTTGATGACACATGTATAATATTTTCCTCCCATGATGCAATTGACAATTTGAAGTATGTTTTTTGAAAATTAGACATTCTTTATTCCCCTTAACAGTGTATCCATACAAATTTCCATACACTGAGAAGTCATTTATAATGAAAAAAAGCACTACATGCAGTTAAAAATATTCTATTTTAGAAGAATCATACACACTAATACCATCCTCCCATAAAAGTTTCAAATAATCAATAAATGCTGACAAGAAAACATTAATATCATTTATGGGTTGCTTTGGACCAGAGATCATTACACTCAACATGATATATTTGCGCTTCATACAAAATTCAAGAGATAGATTGTAAATTACTCATAAAACCAGACATGAACTATGTGTTCTACTTAGGCTTTGATATGGATTCATTCCATCTGTGCACAACCCAATTTTGATATTTCTAATTTAATTTTTGAATGTAGTATACTACTCATAAATTTTCTTTCATTGTGGACATCATCTGGATGAAGTATTTTTCCACCACATATATGCTCATCAGCAAGCCATCTTAGCCTTTTTTTCATCATGTGAATTAGGAAATAACTATTTCAAAAGAGGAATTATAGGAAGATACAAAAATAAATTTAAAGGGATCTTTGTAATCTCTACATAAAATTGTGATTTTTCTTTCAACTTATACTATGATGTCCCATATTTAGAACACTCTGACATAAATCTATATTCCTTCTTATATATCATGTAGTCATTCAAACAGGCATGTATTTTCATGTATCCTGATCCCATCAGGCATAATATTTTATTGGACTTATAATTCTAATCTGGAAGATCGTTGTCTTTTAGAATAATGTCTTTCAACGATTGTAGCAGCTCTATAAAACTAACTTCACTCCATCCATATTTTTTCTTCAGGTTAATCAATCTTGACACTATTGACAAAACCATACAATTTTTACAACTAGGATAAAATGGTTTTTCAGCGTCAAAATATAGACGCTCAATTTTTGGTTCTATCTCAATTTGTTCTGCTACAATATAACGAATAATTTTATCAATTTCATCAGAGTTTTCTTCTTGAAAATCATCATCATTAGTAGATCTGACATTATGACCAGTTTCACCATGCCAAATCCAAGGGATGTAACTCAGATTAAAACCATGACAAATCAGATGATCTTTGATCTCTCTACTTTTTAACTTCTTTATATTCAAATATTTTAGGCATGGACAGAAAAACATTTCATTTCTTGGAAAATTTCTTTTACAAAATTCAAAATAGGCACCAACACCTTCCTCGTATTCATTACTCATTTGATGTGCCATAATCCAACTTTGACTTTTTATTACCTATAACAAATATCAAAATTATACATCTTGTTAAGATAAGAAAATTTTATATTTATATTAAATATATCATAATTTGAATGTAAAAGAATTTTTAAATATAAAACAATTATATGAATATTTGAAAAATATGTGCAAGGAAATAATTTAAAAAATAAAATATAGTTATAAATAACAGTTTTATACTTATATGAAATATGACATAATTTTAAAGTAACATAATTTTGAAATATAATATAAAAAATATATATGTGTATTTAAAAATTATAAAGATATTTTTTAGCAATAAAATATTTTCTTCATTTCATGTAATTTTGATGGTCACATATATGATTTTTATCATTCTTGTCAAGTTTTTTGTGGAATGGTATTGTGTATGGTCGAAATTTTTTGAGTGTTAATTTGATATTTTGAGGTTTTAAGCCACTTTTTTAAATGGATTTATATTAGACTCAAAGTACATGCCTTTAAAGGGACCTAGATTGTCTTGGGAAGGTGGTGAAAATATCCTATTCAAGGTATGTTAATAGGTTGTTCTGGGGGATACTTAGCTAATAATAAATAGTTAATGAATATATTGCTAAATAAATAAGAAATCATGCATCAACATACTATGTTATAATATATACTATTAGTCAGAATAAAATATGTACTACATATAACCTGGCCATATAAGAAAATATTTAAATAAACAAATAGCCCAACTCCTATAGGAATACTAAGTACATATTCATCACAAACACCTAAAGAAATATAACTTCTTTTTTTCTAAGATGTAATAACCAAAAATAATTAATGTGTTATATAAATGAGAAGGGTGTTATGGTATATAACCAATGTCTCCATGATATCTATATGGGGATTTCATATTTAAATTTGGAAGCAACTAACCAAAGAAACATAGAGCTTAATTCCTAATGATTTCAAATCAAGGATAAGAAAACCCATGTCAAATAACAATGACATTATGAAATAATCCATGATATTGAAATATTTTAAAAAAAATTCAAAACATAAATGTAGGGCATTTTTGAAAAATAACAAACAAAATTGAGGCATTTGAGGATTACTTGAGTTATGGGAGTTGGTCTGATGGATCTGGTGATAATAAAGATGATGAATGATGCTGGAAAAATGAGGTTAGAGGGCATGAGTTTGAAGAATCATTTCTAGGTTTTCCACATGAGAGATATGAGTCATAGTCAACTGATCAAAAAATACACAATGACACCATACAGGGCTTGATATATTTTTTTAATGATTTATCACACCAGTTATTTAATAACCAACCTGATAAAATATTTTTTATCACATTTTCACATCGATTATATAATAACCAACGTGATAAACACATTTTTACATTAGTTATAAAATAACCAACGTGATAAAGTGTGTTGCTTAATTTTTCATTTCAGTTATAAAATAACAGACGTGAAAAAGAAACACTCAGTATTTTTTATGTCGGTTATAAAATAACCGATGTAAAAAATAAAACATTGGAATTTTTTACATTGGTTATAATATAACCAATGTGATAAATTAACTTTTACATCTTTTCACATCAGTTATTTATAACTGACGTAAAAAATTCTGATGTGGTAAATGTTTTATGCTAGTGGCATATCATCGATGTAGAGTTTCTCCCAAACCATTTGAGATAAAAAATACCCTTTTGAATGGGAATCAAGACCCATTAAATGGATGTGATCTCTATTTGAAGTTAATATATATCATAACCCTGATAAAAAATCATAGGTTGGTTTGGAATATCAAATGTGACTTCCCATACTCGTAAATTGATGTAGTATTTATGTTGATAAATCCAATACAATATAAATTTTACATCAAATCCAACCATGGGGAGAATAATGAGGTTTATTGGAATCACATTTCCACAAACTTCAACCATACAAGACTCATAGACATAAGATACGAAAATTGTACCATTATGGGTTTTAAATACTAATTCAACATCTAATCATTCAGGTTCAAAATTGAAATTCCTAGATAAATTTAATTATATATAGTAATTCATACAACTAAGCTCAAATATGGGGGCTCAATATTGTAGCATACCTATAAACATCTCAACTTAATTGTTCTATCTTCAATTACTTACTAAAACCAAAATGGTTAGCATGACCATCAGGCATCTTTGATCAAAGAGGACAATCATGAAAAATAAATAATAGGATGTCGAAATCATGACACCTTATTTCCACCTATGAAACCCTGTGTTTAACCTAGGTCATACATGGTCATAATATATTAAAATCATTCATAATGGTTCATTAAGAGTTTTTGAATTTCCAGATCATATCTATCGAGAGTTCCAACCAGGCACCATCAAGGCCCATTGTCTTACAAGAGGTAATGATTGATTCTATCTCAATTCACCATTTTTTGAGTTATTTACTCTATGTATGAATATTAAAGATCCACATCTACTTATAATATCCAAACATAGATGTAATTTTTTGGAAACCACTTGCTCTATCCTTCACGAAAATTCTATTACATTTTCCTATAATTTTGATTATCCTTAGACTTATCCTTAGACATATACCTAGGGATATAACTAAACTTTTCACATCCTTGTTTCCAAAATTTTAACTAAACCTTTATTTAATACCAACTATAATGACCCACACTTTTCAAACATATATATTACACCTTAATAAATGAATATTCATTATATAACATAATGATCTACACTAGAACCATATAGTTTTAGTTCCATTGTGAACTTGGAAACATAAGAAAATATTCCATAGGTGAACTACATAATCTCCAACTAAGTTATTTTTAAATTTCACCCTTATTATATAAGTCATAAAAAATACCATTCTTCATAACGTGGTAAAATAAAACATAATAAAGGGAGAGGTTAGAGGCTTAATTAGTGTAAATAATGGAAATATCAACCTAACGTGAGAATAAGGGTATGATAACAAAAGAATAACATTTGAAAACCATACCCTGCATATCATATATAATAAACATGAGTCATGAAATAAATATTGGTAGTTCATATGACATGAATAATAATGGGATCAAATAACATGAGTCATGAGAGCACAACACTGACATAAGACATAGATTTTTTCCATAAACATATGAATAAAAATCATTTTCATAGTAGTCAAGGATAATTTCCAAAACTATCACAGTGGAATGGTTTAACTTCACAAACTGTCATAGTAATCAAGGTTCAATCTCAAGACTATAATAGTGGAAAAAGTACCTTACTGAACTAGGTTCAGTCTTCATTCTAGTCATGTTTATCTCATGACATATCAATATTTACCTAATAAATTGATGAGAGATATAGGTCCCACCAATCAAATAATCCATAAATTTATATTCAAAAATATTATAAACCATTTTTGATAAAGAAATTGGTTTCATAAAAATTTCACCATAGCATAACTTGTGGAAAAGAAATAAGTTCAATAAACATTTCATCATAACATCATAACACACACCATGGAAAAGAAATGGGTTTCATAAACATCACGTCATAATAAACATAAACAATAAAAATAAAGAAAAAGTATGATATTCATGGATCATATCCTCATTAAATATTATATGACATCAAATGATGTCAACTTATATGGAAAATTATTTGGAAAGATCACTTGGAATATTTCTTGAGGAAAATATCATTTTCTCTTTAAAATCACTTATTTAAAATATAAAAACATTAAAAATGTTAAATAAAAAAATTATTTTAAAATAACCTTAAAATTTTAAATGAATATTTAAATAATTGATCATTCATTATGGTGTAAAATAATGTTCATGCCGTACATGTTAAATCAAATATTCCTTTCACATTTTCAATAAAATTCAACATGGACTTATTTCAAAAATAACAAGAAGAATAATTTTAAATAATTATCTGAAAAGTAAAACCTGGGTAATAATTTATTTAAAAAATAATTGGATAAAATTAAAAAAAATCTTTAAAACATTTTTATAATACATGGACAAAGAAGAAAAAGTATTTTCAACAAAAGCGAGAAACAAAATCAATTTTTATTAAAAACATTATTTTGGACTCTTCATTACATAAATAGATGGAAATGAAAGAAAAAAATGTATTTTAAGAAGATAACAAAATTAGAATAAATTTAATGTGTTTATTAAGAGTTATATCATAATATTTCATCACTTCATACATAATCATAAACAATCCCAATAAATATATAGATTATAACATAAATTCGTTACCACTTTAGTGTCTTTTCAATCGTAAACCCCATGAAAGAAATAAAATTATATAGACTTGTATATACCATAACATTCATGACAATAATCATAAAATAAATTCATTTTCATTATATACACCACACAAAAGAAACAAGTGGTGTATAAGTAATGTGTCTCATAGAAATAAACATGAGAACAAAATACCATACCTTAAGTCTCGAATTTCATCACACATGTTTAAACCTCCTATATAATAAATATAAATTTGTTATAAATCTAGTAAAAAACAATAATCATGTGTCTCATACCATATATTATTTACTTATAACCTTTTACTGCCTATTTATGAAAAATTCCATGTTAAAATCACATTGCGTGTATACAATTCTTCACTTTTCATTTATATTTTGGTTTAGTATTTTTGTACATTTTAATTTGATCATGGTCATATAATATCCAGTATTTTAACAATGATATAATTATAATATATATTAATTATATATGTATTTAAATTAATCCATAAATTTTAGATATAGAAAATTAATTGTGTCGTTCATGGAGATGGTAGACCATACGTACGCATGAACGTTATTTCTATTTTCTTAATGAAAGGTATGAAAGGAAGTAAAATATTATATAATTTTTATTGAGTCATTATAATTTTGTATATATAATATATTTTCATTAAATTTATCCTTATCACTTTTTATATAAATTGTAAGTGAAGAAATATTCACATCGCTTTATGAGGTGGTAGTTCATCGTACACACAAGCGATGTTATCATATTCCCAAGTAATAGAAATTAAAAATGTAAATATGATATAATAGATCCATAAGTGTAATTATGTCATAAATATCATATAAATATATTAAATCCATAATTAAATCTAGCTATGAGATGTGTTTATGGAAAATTAAATACATTGCTTTGTGTGGTAGTAGTCTATCATATTCACGATCAAAGGTTTCATTTCCAATTTGATAAAAGAGGATATGAATATAGGTTATTCCAATAACATAATAAAATATTATTATATATGATATAATTCTATTATTATCTCATTATATTTGAATGAGGTTAATGAAGAAGTAAAACAAAAACACAAGTTTAATAATTTTACCTCTTCTTTAGAGAATCACTTTTGGTTTATACCTAAATCCTTCGTATGAGGGTTTCATAATAAAAATAAATCCTATTGAATGTGGGTATAGAATTAAGGAAGAGATTTGGGAAAATATTTACTTAATCAAAGGTTTTTGAATGTGTGAATAGTAAAGGATATGTGGTTCCCTTTTATAAGTGGGGGATAGGACACACTTAGAATTTTTGAGAAGAAAAATGTGTACCCACTTTTTAAACGAGCAATAAGGCTCAAAACGGTTCATTATAAGAAATTGGATGTAATAAGGTTGAAATATTTCTATATAATGTGTTTTTAAAAGTGTTTAGATCACTTTACCCCTTAAATTTTTAGTTTAATCCCCCCAACCGGTAAACCCATTTTAACCTTAAATGTAGTAATAATTTTTTACTTATTTTACTATTTGTTTTGAAAAAAAATTGTTGAAATTATTATATAATATCAATTATGTTTATTAAAAATATTTAATTTATTTATCCAAATTCTATTCACGTAATTGGAATATTTTAAGTTAAAATTATACTTACAAATGCGAAAAAAAATCCCCAAGAGAAAATTTTCATAGGTATAGAAAGTTCAAATATCAAAATTCAACATTATTATATTTTAATTAACTAAATCAAATTAATAAAGAAATAATTAACATTATTTTTCTGTTAAACTATTTCAAAAAAACATGTAATATTGTAAATTATTTATGTAAAAATGTAATTTTTAATAAAAATTAATATTCTTTACTATTCACCCAAAAAATTATTATTTTCACAAAATTATCAAAAATTCACCCTCAGATAATTTTGAAATGTTAATTCCAATAAATAAAATTTATTTTTTAAAATTAAGTTTCTGTAACTTTCAAAAATTAGTTTTGTTATTTGTTCACAAAAAATAATGAAAATAATTTTTTGAGAAATAATTATATTCAAAGTATAGAAAGAATTTATTAAAAATTAAGAAATTATTTATAATTATAATTTTTTTATCTAAATCCTTTATAATAAATTTTCAAAATGTGCTTATTACTATTCATATTTTTGAATTTAATGGTGAGGATATAACGGTCAAGTTTAAAAAACTTAGTATATTGTGGTTTGTTAAATCTTGATGTTATGTGTAACACAAGATATCAAAAAACTAAATTTATTCAGAAAAAAATATTTCATAAAATCCCTAGGTTTTGAAATATTGTATCCATATATCTGAACATGGATGATATTAGTGTTGGATATTTCTTATATCCAATTATGGCTTACTCTCTATTGTTACAATGGGTGGAGTAATCTCAGTATGAATATTATAAGGTAAAGTTATAGATATATTGCATTATTTCTAAAAAATATCTTGATGGATGGGTAAAATATTATGATCATCATGTGTTATTTTAGTGTATTTTTTTGTTCAATAGAATATGTGATATTTGTTTCTATGTGAGTTCTATATCTCATTGTTAGTAATACCTCTAGAAGTTCCCAAAATGTATCATTCTTTGAAGGAGAAGCTTTAGTGGCCTAGTATAAGGAATTAAAAAATAAAATTCATATCCTATTACATCATTTTTTTTATCTAGTTAATGATGACATTTGAGTTTTGGAGGGTCTATAACAACCTCTAGATGTCCCATAGTTGAAATAGGAAGACATGCCCATAGATTTCATAATGGGTTTTCCTCAATCATATGGATAATATAATATCATCTAGGTTGTAGTGGATATATTGAAGAGGTTATCATAAATTTCATAAATTAAGGAGTAATGTGTGGTGGATGCATTGTAAAGTTATTATATATAGATAGCAATGAGGCCCCATGGGGTTTCAAGAAAGATCATCTCAGATCATGATTCTTTTTCATTTCTCAATAGTGTAAAGGGTTGAAGTGTATAATGACTTATACATTTTTCAATCCATAATTATGAGTTTAATATAAAGGTTTGAATTTTTCTTACATTTCCATCATCTTTTATGTTTATAGTTTAAGATAATTAGTAAAAATTATTATATTATATATGGAATGCTAACATATGGTGTCCATTTTTTCCATAAAAATTATATTCTTAAGTATATAATCTTGTTTCATTCATGACACAATTTCATCATTCAAGGAGAATTGCCTTTATATAGAGCTATACTTCATAATATTACATACTTATCCTTAGGCCCTGTGAATGTTTTTTCAAAATTTGGGATGGAAAAAAACTCTCACTGATGTGGTAATTTCATTATAGCTTCAGGGGAAACACCAATTCCACCAACTCCAAATCTAGGGTGGAATAATTATACTCATGGGGATGAAATTTTCTATATCCATAATATATCACTACCCACTCATACATAAATAAACATACCAATCCCTAATGAGGTACATTGTAAAACAATTCAAACATAACATTTTCACCAAGAAATTGAATCACTGGGGAACTGATCATCCTCTCATTTAGGTTATTGAAGGTATAATAACACTAATTAGGTTAAATAAAATCCTAGTATTTCTCATTCAAAGCTATCAGTGGTGATAAAAACTAAGATAAATTGGAAAAAAACAGTTGATAATATCCCAAAAGACTAAGAAAACTAAAAACCTCTTCCACATTCTTGATGGATTCCTATGAAACTATTGTTTCTATATTGTATGGATCTAGTACAACTCTATTATAAGTTACAACATGAAAAATAAAGTGTATCACCCACATCCAAAACATCCACTTGGAAATCTTCCCATAAATTTGATATTGTTATAGAATCTGAAAAATGACTCTATAGTGCTCATCATTCTCCTCTTATGACTTCAATTTGATAAGGATATTATAAATGAACATGACTATGAACTAGTCTACAAACACATGTAATGCTAATTTTATGAGATCCATGAACACATCTATGTGTTCATGACACTGAATGACATGTCCATAAACCCAAAGTAACTATATCAACACTATAATGTGGTATTTAGAATTACATCCTCCTTCAACCTTATCTAGTGAAATATAAACCAAAAATAAATATTAGAAAACCAGCTCCCACCCCCCCTCAACTTTTCAAAATAATATTAAATCCATGATATGGGATAATAGTTCTTATCAGTCACCAAGTTCAACAACCAGTAGTCTACACATAATATCAAACTATCATTTTATTTTTGGTGAATTACACTAGAGAACCACATATCATTGCACTTAACAGAATGAAATTTATTTATATCATATCACCAACCTAGATACTCAAAACCTATAACTCTAAAGGTTCTATCCAATAAAAAACCATAAAAATCAAAGCATCACCAGGATGCAATAGAATACCAAACTCAATATCATGATTAGGGGGTAAATCCACAACCTTCTTAGGGAAAACATTAGGAAAATAATTCACAACACTTGGAAACACCACCATCTATGCCTATTTTAATCCCAAGGGAAAAGATACAAACTAGAATTGAAATGGACTTAAACACCCTTGGACTATTTAGTGTTCCTCCTAGTTAATGAGAAATACACCTTGGCCCTCCTCATCATAAAATAGAACCCTCCCCCAAAATCCACAAATAACATCACAAATAGATTAAAAACATTAGATGATGAGGATGATGTAATATTTATATATCTATATAAGAAATAAATTTTCAACCAACTGATATTTCCCCATCATCATTCAACATCATCGGTACACATCAAATAATAAATCCTAACCACAAACCAATATGGATAATTCTAGAGACACTGTGAGCCTCTCTACCTCTAGTCCCAAGGAACATACCAGGGGAGGTTAAATAAAGGCTTACGGTGATTCAAAATCATAAATATCATAATTCATGGTATAATATATGCATAGATTACCTTGGACCGCATATGGCCTTTCTGTTGATGGCACATCCACAATATGAATCTACACAGGTTTGGTTACCCTTCATCGCTGCTAACGACCACCACCTTGGTCATTCATGGGCCTAGGCCTATGGAGATGATGGAAATTCTAAGTATGAACTCCACTATCTCCATCACCTCTCAAGAAAATAATATTACTACTAAGAATATACCAGAAACGGTTCATAGGGGTGATACAGAATCTTACAACCTGCAACACATTGAACCCTTAAAAATGGTTGGCACTGAAACCAATAATGAATAAGCTTCCCATAAGAATAACAGACTAGAAAAAATCTCCAATTATATTAATGAGAGCTTCTAACCCAAGATAAAAAACTAGCTATTGGGATCAACTCCCCATGGATCTAAACCTTAATCACCCAGAAACCTAAGATCCTCCATCTGAAGCTCTGCTCCAAGAAATGCTCTGTTGGAATCCCCCTAAAAGTGATATTACTAGTGAATACATATATTCTATAACATTATCATTCGTCCATACCTCCAAATATATAGGTAATATAAAAGTATTTATCTCATATTAGATGATCTAATGAAAATCATCCTCAAGACACCATGCTATAGACTTCTCATCTAGGAATAGTTCAGTGGAAAAGTGCATGAGATCCTTAAACCTAATCCTATACTCCCACACACTCATGATCTCTTACTATAGAAATAGTTACTCCTACCACTACACATCCCATGTCTTTAATGATAGATTCTCTAGGTGAAAATATTTCTGAATATCATCCCATGAAACATCTATATCTATCTTCTTATCTAGATAGAGAATCTACCACTAATGGGTCACCCCTCCAATCTAACTCACTACTAGTGGAACCTAATAGTAATCTCAAAACCGAACCAGAATAAACTTTATCTATTTTATATAGAAACTATTCTATGAAATACTTGGGTGAAGTAAATTTCATTTTGGGAATCATTATTTTAATGAATAATAATTTTATTTTTCTTTCAAAATATCATTATATTTAAAACGTCTTAAATAGGTTTGAAAATTTTTATTTTTCATCAATTTATACCGCATATGATTATAGGAGAAGGCTGGCACCAAATACTATTAGGGATTTTTCTCAACTAGAATATGAAATTTTTATCAGGTTTCTAGCATAAGACATGATATTTTATATGTTGTTGAATAGATGAGTAGGTATACAAGTAATCCAGTTTATGCGTAATGGGATATTGATAAAAGATTACTCAAGTATCCTAAGAGTAATTTTTAGTATTGTATATGTTATAGTGAAAACCTAATGGTGTCTGGGTCTTTTAATATAAAAGTTAGATTTTTATTATAGGGGGTCACTCTTATATGAGTGGTTGGGATTCTAAACTTGTATGTGTAGTGATCTATTTATGATCAAGGAAAAGAACATTTATAATGGTGTAAAGTCCCAGACTCAAATTCCATTCAACAGTGCCTTGAGCCTAGATGTCTACATGGCCTTAAGTGCATCTCCCCAAACTCTAGTGGTTACTGACTAGTAGTGAGGGAAAGGTCTGTCTATGGGGAGACTATGTCCTCATCACCATAGGGTATCATAGTGGAATTCCAATAACATATAATTAGAGGGAGAAGTAAATCATACCGAAAATAGATATAGGGTGGTAATGGATAATAATATCAAAAGGAATCGCATATACAATGATGATGATACATTTCATATGTCTCTACAAAATAGCCAAAATAGGTACATAGCAGTACATTACAATACATGTATCAAATGTACAAAAAGTCAAAAAAGTATCATAACTAGCATCGTCAGCCTCATCTCGGTCACATGCTCCCCTACTCTTAAGTAGTAATCATAAACCTAGAGTAGGGTGTTTTCCCTTATCCATACCTAAAATCCTATATTCTATTTGAGAACCCAAAGGTGGCCCAAATAGTGTGTGAGACATAATCCTGGTAGGAAACCACCCAAGGTAAAGTACTAATCAGTCAATGAATATATAATGACAACAGTGTACATGTAGCAGTATAATATAAAAAAGAAGTGCTAAAAGTAAACAACCTATAAGTCTAGGTTATCTTCTTATACCAAGTACATTTAATCAATTTCATTTAGAATGTAAGTCTCTGAATTAAAATTAATGCAAGTGTCCTTATATTCAAGTTCATTTAACCATTCAATGTCATTTAATTAAAATCTCAAGACCCTGCACATAGCTTGATGTCCCCCATAGTGATATGCTCAAAGGGTGACTAAACAAGACATCCATAAGGTATAAATAATAATGAATCCAAGCTTTTTATTTTGCTTGGTAGACACATCATATAACTCATTCCATTCATTATTCAATTTATAACCTAACCCATCCATGGAATTCATATGTTCGAATATAGGTATTGCTCTAGGTGTATCATAAACCAATCCTTTTACAATCTTATCCATGGTGATCATCATAAGAACCTAGGTATAAATCTAGGTGTGGTATAATGTCACTATCATTTGAGTCCTTCCTTGGTGGTTCACTAAGGGAGCCCAAGTTTCACCCATAGAATAATGATCAAATTCCCTATGAGTATGTCCTCATAATTCCTAATACATAATGCAAGTATCACTTGGTATATAATAGTATTCCCCCATGACTCTATCCTTGGAAGTCCATGTAAGGAGTCTAAGTGTCACTTAGGAATAAAAGAGGTAGAAGACAAATTATTTCATCCCTGTAATTCTTATATGAATCTATGTGTCACCCAAGGAATATAAGCATTTAAACAATTCAATATTGTCTAATCAATTAAATTTAATCTATGTTATGGTAAATACCAAGAACATTCCATTTATAACTCATCTTATAATGTGACTCAAATCATGGGATAAACTTAGAAGTCTTTCCTTTAATTAACTCACTTGGGAATTCATTATAACAAGCATTTAAATCTTAAACAATCTATTATAAGGTAAGTGTCTAGGGTCATGGAATATATTACCTTCCATTTATCAATTCAATTGTAGTTGATAATATAATTCATATTGAAATTAATTTACATTTCAATTCACAATTCAATTCATGTATTCAATTAAAAATTCAATATCAACATCCCATGACAAGGGTAAAGGGCACACCTCAAAGGAATCCAAAGATTCATATGCCATCACAGTGTCCATTTAAATACGAAACACATATAAAGGGGTAGTCCTTGTCATGGTTCTTAAGCATTTAATATTTATAAATGGGACTCATTAACTTAATAGGATATACCTATCAATTCAATCTAAGGAATTGAATTCATTTCAAGGTGAAACTGAAAAATTTGGCACACGACACAACAGAATATATAAACACTTAGAATATTAATGAAAGGAAAGAGACTATCTATTGTAGGTTAGGGGTTGATAGATCATCCAGTGTCATCTCTTGATTCGACTCATATTGGAATAAAATCAAAGAATGGAATAAGAATATATTAATAGGTAAAAATAGCTTTCATGTAAATAGTGTAGATGATACCAAACCAAATAAATAATGACACAAAATGAATAGATTACTCACTGATGTAGATACAACAAGACAATAGGTGATTGAATTAGAGATCAGACATATAGTCGGTGGAAATCCTAGTTTAGTTGACCAAGAGGGCTCTTAAAGTTATCTTTTGATGTGTGGGAAATAAAGTGACGAATTATGTTAGAAATAAATTTTTAATAGGGAGAATTTTTTTAATTTTACCCAAAATAATAGGGTTTCATGGTTTGGGTGCACATTTTTTCCAAACCATGCACCAAACATGAATTCTTTGTTGTAGGTAGGGGCACATTGTAAAGATTTTCCACATGGTCTGACTAACCGTGCATAAACCCTAAAAAACTCCACTGTTAAAATTGTAGACATGGCCAAATATTAGTTCACCCAAAATCACATAGTTTTATTTAACCATGAAGCCTGTAGCTCACCACTATCCAATCTCACATGGTATTATCTATTTGTGAATCCAACCCCACATAGTTTGAACTAACCTTGTGCCAGGATTATTTCCACCCAAAAGGTTGGGTTCTAAGCTCCAAACCAGCCATGAACACCATTTAAACCTTCATAACCTCTACATTTATTCATATTATTCCATAATTAAACATTTAAAATGAGAATTGACATAAAGAAAAAATCCATACGTCAAGAATAATTGGGTTATTACAAACTTCTTCCCATAAATCAATTCATCCCTGAATTTCTTTCTAAAGGGTGGTCAAAAAAATCTGAGAATAATTTTAGACAATATGCTCATACATGAGCCTCTTTCTCTTAGGTCTCTCCTGTACTAATTTATACTACCATATAACCCATACAAGATGAACTGACCGGCCTCAGAGAACCTTCACTCTACAATCCAAAAGATGAATATGATACTCCTCAACGGATGCATCTACCTATAACTCAACCTCCTCGGTTTGAAAGGCATGAGATGGGTCTGAATAGTAATGTTGCAGGTAAAAAACATAGAAGATTTCATATATGGCTCAGTACCTCTAAGGAAACTATAACCAATAGGCTATCATCCTGACTCTCTCTAGAATCATGAATATCCTGACATATCTTAGTGAATGCTTACCCTATCTTTTAATCCTCATGTTTCTTAGCCTCAGTGAGACATATAAAAAGTCCTCATTCAGACCTTGAACTCTAGAGGTTATATATGGAAATCGGCATATGATTTTTGAAGATACTATGCAGTATCCATTCACTTCTGAATCAATTGAACTTACTCTATGGTCACCTGAACAAGATGAGGTCCAAGCATAGTTTCCTCTCCTACCTCTAACCAACACAGGGGTGATCGGAATGGCCTATTGTATAAAACCTCAATAGGAACCATCTTTATAGTATCCTGAAATCTATTTTGTAGTATAATTCAATTGGGGGTATATGTATATTCTAAGATCCACCAAAGTCCAAGACTTATTCCCACATCATGTCCTCAAGAATATGAATTTTTCACTTCGATTGGCCATCTATCTAGGGGTGGTAGGTTATTCTCAAAATCACTTGTGTGCCCAACTCCCTTTGTATCCCTTTCCATAATCATGATGTAAACCATGAATCCATATCTAAAATGATAGTATGAAGAACACTCAGAAATCATATTATCTCATAGATACACAAACTTCTAAGATCATCCACACTTAAGGACTCCATAATAAGTAATAAATGAGAAATCATTGTGATTCTATCAACAAAAACCCATACAGTATCATTTCCTTGAGGTGACCTCATTAAACCTATCATCAAATCCATCATGACATCCTTACATTTACAATCGAGAATGATTAACTATTTTAAATGAAAAAAATTTCATTGGTCTTCCACCTTCACCTACTAACAGGTAGAACATCTCATGAAAAAAACCATCTACACCACTTTTTATTCCAGGAAAATAGTTTTAGTGATGTAAATCATGATACATATTAGTGATATTGGGGATCATTTTCCAAGATGAGGCATGAAAGTCTTGTACCAACTCCTCATTTCATTATAAAGAGACCCATATTCAACCATATACACATATAATCTCATCCTCACCTATGGTCCAACCAGGAGGAGGGTCCTCACCTACCACACTCTTTTATAGAACTATGCCTTCTAAGTCTGGTAGTTTCCTCATCCTAACTCTATCTATAAGGGTAGAGGTAATATCTAAGTATGATAGAAAAGTATTCCCCTGAATTTCATGCACCTACAAGTTTAAATCATACAACAAATCCATGATCTTCCACTCGCTACTGGCCTACTAGACTACCAGTATCTAATTCTTCCTGCTCAATGCATCATCCACTGCATTTCCTTTAACTGGTGTGTATGTAAGCACTAAATCGAAATACTATAGGTATTCCAACCACCTTAAGTATCTAAGTTTCATATCATGTGGTTTAAATATGTACTTGAGGATTTAGTGGTACATGTACACCATAAAATGATCTCCAAGTAAGTAATGTATCCAGTAATTCAATGCGTGAACAATCATAGCTAGCTTGAGATTTTTCATCGGGTAATTCCTCTTATGTGGCCTCAAATTTCAAGATCTGTATGCCACGACTCTATCCCCTACATAAGAACTGCTCCTAAATAGATACTTGATTCATCACAATAAACATAGTAACTCCTTCATGGTTCTAGAAAAATAATTATCAATTTTTAATTCAATCTCCCTTTCAGCACCTAAAAGTTTGTCTCACAAGAATCTAACTATAAAAACTTCACACACTTCTTAATAAATCTCATAAGTAGTTCTTATGATGTGATAATTCCTATGTGAAATATATGTAATATCAGGATATCCCCAAGAAACTTCATACCTCAAAGGCATTCTTGGGATTCTCCTGGGAAACTACAACTCTCACCTTCTCTAGGTCGACTGATATGCCTATCTCTGAGATGATGTGACCTATGAAGTGAATTTGTCCATACACAAGTGTCACTTATTGATTTAATCATATAAATAATTCTCTCTTTTTGTATTCATTACAATATCAATATGTTTGTCATGGTCATTTCAATTGTGAGAATACACTAAGATATCATCCATTCAAACCACCACAAATGAATCCAGAGAAGCATGGAACACTCTGTTAATTAGTTCTGTGAAGATTATATTCACATTCATGAGACCAAATGGTATAACTGAATACTCATATAGATCGTACCTTCAATAAAAAAAATTGAAAGATATGTATGATGGTATAACATGCACCTGATGATAACCGGATCTCAAATAAATCATTGAGAAAAATAGATCTACTCAAATATAGTCAAAGAGATAATCCATCTTTAGTAGAGGATATCGGTTCTTAACCATTAGTTGGTTAAATTTTTGGTAATCCACACATAGACTATGATTTATGTCTTCCTTTTTCACAAAAAAAAGGCCATAAAACCCTATGGATAAGGATTGGGTCGGATAAAACATGGTGCCTATGAATCCTCTAGCTACCTCTTAATCCATATCATCTCAATATTATCCATCATGTAAGGAGGAATAGACACCAATGAAGCTCCTAGAACTAGATCGATATAGAACTCCACCTCTATCACTGGAGGTATTCATGAAAATTTGTTTAAGAAAAATTCACTTAATTGATCAACCATTAGAGGGAAATATTCCTAATGTGTTCCCTGATCATCCAAATATAAACTCACAATCGGGTCTATCATCCTTCCTAGCCCATGATTCTTGGGTCCAAATTGGCTCACTTAGACATCCTATTAACCCTTTTGAATAAACTCGTTGTCCTATGGTGATGTGTTGGTCACCCTTCAGTGATAGAAATCAAAGGATTCTTGAAAGGGAACCAAATAGTCTAATCCAAGAATGATGCCAAAATCAATCATCTCAAGGACAAAGAGGTATAATATGAAGTGACACCCACCAATATCAAGGGGAACTCTCCACACTAATGTACACCCTCTTTTTTAATCCCTAACAGAGTTTTAAGCATCATGAATCCATCAAAATAAAAAACATTGAGCCCAAGGATCTCCACAATAGGAACAGATATAAAGATATGAGAATACCAAATATCAAAAAATGAAGAAGATAAAGTAGACACGACTAGAATAGTACCTTTGATAGTAGAAGGTTCAGTATCATTCTCCTTAAGGGTCTATTACAATGAATACATCTGTCGTAAATCGTGACCCTATGATACTACCTAGAAAACCTAAGTAGACCCCCCCTGTTGTCACTATAAAACTAGGGTATGACCACCATGACCACTACAAACACCTTGAATTGATCATACAGTTGTACTCCAAATCCTAGCCTGATGATAATATACTAACCCTGCTCCTGGATATGGAGTCGGTGCAGACCCTCTCTCACTAGATGCTGCTGGAAAAGTTCTGTAGAAGTGTTGTAGATGACCCATATTGCTGCAAGATTAGCACTTTAATAGGTCCCTAATACATTGTGGCATCATATGTCTCGGCCTACCACAGTGGTATCACCTCATATGGATACCTGATTATGATCTCTCACTACAAATATCATCATGTTCATGCTTTAGGTGATGCTTTCTACTACTTGTTGATGTAGTACCAGATCTTGATGCTAAACTACCTTGGCTCGTACCCCCAACCTCTCTCAATTTATTCTCTATGATAAGTTCCTTATTTACTATTCTAGAAATGGTATTCATTAAAAATAAATTCACCTATTATCTAATGTCATACTTGATACCATCATTCAATCACCTATCTTTAGATAACTCTTCACCCATCAGAATAGGTGTGAAGCACTGGATCTCTATAAAACGGGCAGAGTAATCCATAACTCATAGTGCGCCCTGCTCTAGGTGTAAGAACTCTCAGGATCTATCAGCCCTCAATATCATAGGATATAATTATTCATATAATACCATATGAAAATCCCTCCATGATATCTCCTAATGATTATCCTTCTAAGTTATGACATCCCAGAATCTTTTAGTAGAATCACATAGAATATATGTAGCAGTTTTTACCCTCCCCTCATGAGGCATATCTAGATGCTCAAAGAAATTATTCATGGACTCTATACATGAAATTGTAGCATGTGGTCCTCCATCATTAAAAAATGTGGGCGGATTCTCCTTTTAGAACTCTCGTTTCAACACTTCCATAGTTCAGGTAGGTTTCGGTGCTCCCTGAACGGTCTGCATGAATCGCATAAATCTTTCACATAACTATGCCTCACCACCTGTTTCTAGTATAATCATTAGTTCCACAGCTAGCACTACTAGAGGATCAACTGGTAGCCTATGGCCCACCACCTCTAGAGTGTGGCATCTCCACCTTCCTGGAATACGACTAGATTTCATCATGGTGGCATGACTTTACAATGCCTAACACACACCTTAGTTTAAGATCATTATCAAATTTTGGAGCTCAAATTGTAGATAAATAGATGGGATAGGTAAAATCATTTCTATATAATAACACACCCCTACTCCTACTTCATGGGTTAGGTCTGGGTGTCGTAAAAATCATATATAAGAAATAGATACCACCTACTTCCCTCTACTATGGTTGGGTCTAGGTCAAGTTCTCCGCTATAAAAAATTCCAGTTTCCATTTCATTTTCACTTGAATTAATATATTCATACTCATTTCAAATTTATTTCTCAATTTATTTAAAAATTTGAACCAATGGTTCACCAAATTCCAATCCATGATGGTCCATACTTAACTAGAACCAAAGTATGGCATCCTCCTGTTTCATACCACAACTCACTCTAGAAATTATATCACAACAGCATGCAATAAGTAATGCATCCTAAATGGTATGGAATAATGCATGGAATTTTATTTATAACAAGTTCCTATAAGATGAATGAGATGGGATACCCTCATATTTTTGGGTCGTAATAAAATAGAACCCATAATTGTATCAATAATAATATCACAATTCAAGTGCATCACCTAATGGTGGAATCAAATCAACTGTAATAGTCAAAATCTAGAAAAAATAAATTTCATTCAATGAAATTTGGATTTTTCCTATAAATGAGGTAGATACTCTTGGGTATAACTCATTAAAAACTCTATTTACTTCTTAACCATTTATATTGTCACAAAATAATAAATAAAACCAAAAAATAATTCTCTGATACCACTTCGTAACAGTCTTGTTTCAGATGTCGCTCAACAATTTCTCAAGCCTGGTTGGACACATGGACTCAAGAGAATCTTCCCAAACTCCAAAGGCTTATGACTAGAAATGAGGGCCTAAGTGTGTTTAAGAAGTGACTATTTCCCCATCACTAGAGTGTAACATAGCTTAAATATAATAATATATGGATATTGAAACTATAAAATCATGAAAATAATATATAACAACAGAAATATATAACAATATCAAAAGTAATCTTATATAAAATGATGATAATGCATGACATATGTCTCTATAAAATATTCAAAATAGGGAGACTGTAGAACAATAAAATACCTATATCAAATGTATGAAAGCACCAAAAAGTATCCCAGCAAGAATCATGATCCTAATCTCAGTCCCATGCTCCCCTGTACCTAAGCAGGAATCACGAACCCATAATAGGGTACTTTCCCTTATCTATAATTGTAATAATATACCCTATTTGGGACACCTTTGGGTACCCAAATAAACTATATGATTTTAGGTGTGGATAATAGAAAGTACCCTACTATAAGTTCATTATTATTGATTATGACCAGGGGGAGTGGGATCAAATTGAGGCTCATGAGGCTAGCAAGGATAATGTTTGGCCTTTTTGTACATTTGATACATGTATTATATTTTTTTGTTATGTAACTTTTTTATTTATATATATTACATGTATCACCATCATTGAATATGAGCTTCCTTTTTATATTGTTATCTATTCCTATTGTTATCTATTTTTTGTATGATTTACTACTTCTGATATCCATATATTATTGTATTTTGGTTGTGTTACACACTGGTGGTGATGGAATAATCTCCCCAAGGACACACCTAGGCCCTCATTTCTAGTCGATAGCCTTTATAATTTGGGGATATGTGCTTGATTCCATGTGTCCAATAATGCTCGGAGCACTGTTGAGTGGCATCTAGGTCTAGGATGTTACAAACAGACTTTATAATAGATTTTGAGTTTTTTATTTAGTAGCTACAATAAAATAGGGAGAATGTATTGGATCTCATTTATCAGATCAACCACTAGGACCTATGTTAATGCATCTAGTTAGTATATATTGTGATAATCAAGAAATATTGGATCATGAATAAATAAATGCATAAAATTAAAAATCATGATATGTTGGTATCATACATATTTACACCTAGAAGTTTATAAAATATAGCATCATAAATATGAAATTTTTTAGATCAAGATAGAATTTGGTAAATACACTAACAAGAGAAATTTCAAGGGAGTTTTTATATAAAAATTACTTAGGGATGGGTTTAAATTCCTAGAAAATATTCACCAATGATGGGACCTCAAATTAACATCTGATTTAACTACTTTACTTGTATTAAAAGAATCAGAAAATGATTATAATTTATTATTTATCAATTCAGGTCTGATTTAACTCTACAAAATAATAGATTTAGGCTAGTGTATCTAGTGGTTTTCAGCTCCCGATATTTATGAGGAAAATTTCAATAGATCTGATCTCTATGGAAATCCATCTATTCAGTAAAATACTTCCATCACTTCAACCCCCACTATCATTACACTGTGTGCATTCTAAAGCAATTGTATATATTAATCCACCTTTAGTCTGAGTTGAAAGTTCACTTATTATTTTGATCTTCTGACTATATATTATTTTTAGAATGATATGGTCTAAATAACCTTTAGAATTCTAGATTTTTCACCCATCAATCCTCCATCACCATCTAGTCCATAAAAATTTATATTTCAGGGTTCCTCTTTTTGTTATAATAAAACTTTATCTAGAAAATGGTTTTCACACACACAATAGAAACCTAAAAATAACCCAATTGAGAATAATTTTCAACAATTCACTAATAATTCCTCTATTAGCTTCATCAAACCTCTTCTATTCATTCATATTTATTTGCAGCTACATGGTTCCCCCACCATGATTTCGATCATACCAATCTACATAAAGCAAAAAAATTACTTAGAATATCACAGACTATAACCTTTTTTAGTACATCTACCCAATTTTAATCCCCTCTAATCCTAAATAGATCCATCACTTCATTCTTCAACAACATTCGTATGAAGTGATACTTTAGCATAATATGCCTCATCTTAGAATGAAGTATCATATTTTTATCTAATTGAATCACACTTTGTGAATAAAAAATGATGTATCATCGTATTTCTACCTTTTAAAATATTCCAATAGTCTCTTCATCCAGATCATCTATTTCCCATATTTTATTAGTGAAATGTGCTATTATTTCATTTTCAAGTGTGAAACTTTATATTAAATCTCCGACATACAACTTAAAATTATCAAAATGTGAACAAATATCTGATGATTCTCCTCTTAGTGTTTGAATATCCCTAAAATTCATTGTCAATAAACCCTTTCAATGACTCGTACATTATAAATGAAAGTATCAAATTTATGAAACCCTTTAAATACCAGATAATCCATGGTATAGTGACCTAATGTTCTCTTTAAAGATATTATATGTATATGATAATAACTCTTACTGATTTCAAATTGTATGATCAAGTTTAATCCATGGCATAGGACTAGCTTCCATCTGTCGATTCATATGGAATCTTCATCATGTACTCTCCCTTAACTTCTATTTATGGTGACTATTCCTTTCATAATTTAAATCGTTCATCTAGGGGTGTGTTCACTGGTTTCTCCTCACTCATACTTACTCACTATATCATATTATTGATGTCTGACTGAATCAGGTAAAAAAAATTAGAACTTAAGTCCCACATAATCCACATCCCTAAGATCTTATTATCCAACCCAAGATCATTTATCTCAAAACAACTAAACAATTAAATATTCATCTCATTATCCTTTTCATTTTTTGAACTAGTAATAATCATTTCATAGACATAGGGAAGTGGGATGATGAAGATCACATTATTGAACACCTTTTCGTAATATAAATGGCCATCATTTCTATGGATGAATTTATGATACATCATGAAGTCGTTAAAATTCTGATTATGATACCTCAGTTCCCACTTAAAACCATATAGGTTTCACTTCATCTTTAACACATGGTCTTGGTTTGGATTCTCCATGAAATAATTCAGATGATATATGAAAATTTCCTCATCTAAGTCCTAATAAAGTAATTTTTCTTTACATCCAACAATTCCAATTGTAATTCCTTCATAGAAACTATAACCAACACTATCTAGATAGTTATATAGTTAACTATTGGGGAAAATATCATAGTGAAATTCATACATTTTGTTTATTAAAACCCCTTTATGAATAATTGTTCCTTGTACCACCTTTTATAATATTATTATTTCTTCAGTTGATACATCCATTTGTTCTAAAAGACTATATTCTTAACAATACATTCTATTATATCCCATTATTAGAACACATAGATGAAATCAAGACCATCAATCATCACAAAATCCCATAAATTTGAGTCTTTAATATTTATATCCTCTTCTAAGATCACAGGATCAATATAATCCATTAGTAAGTAATGTAGAATACTCTTTTACGTCTTCACTTGGTACCAAGCTTGATATGGGTTAAATCAAACAGCTCTCCAGACCAATAGTCTTCTGGTGGTTCCTACCCCAATAGAGAAGAGGGACTCATGTTGATTAATTATGACACACAATTCATTACCTATATAAAAAATACCTTTGGGAATCCCATGTGAATTCTCATAATCCATACCTTTTTAACCAATGTCAAATTTATACTCTCTAAAACTCTATTATATTCTAGATTACCTGTTACTGTCTTCCCAAAACATGTTCCCTTCTACCAGAAGAACCTTTGGAAGTATCTACTTCCATACTTCCCACAATTATCAGATCATAAGAAGTTAACCATGAAACCAATATACTTTTTACACTAAGGATATCTATCAGGTGAATTTTTTAAACACCTCATACTCATGCTTCAGAAAACACACCCACACTTTTCAATTTTCATCATCGATGAAGGTTATATAAAATAATTACCCTCCATGAGAACAAACCAAAGATAACCTTCATATATCCATATGGACCAACTCTAACTTTCTATTATTTAGTGATTTACATTCCATTTTTTATGGAAAGCTTCCACTTATTTATAAATATATAATCTTTTCACATCACATACTCTATCCTTCTAAATTTCATCATACTATTAGTGGCGAGGATCATCATCCATTTCCCATTTAAGTGACCTAGACCGTTGTGATATAACATTGTGAAACTTACTTGTTTGGAAGGAATTATACCTTTTGTATACTCCCACGAGGGTCAATGTCCCATCCTTCACTCATTTTCCATAACCATGGAACCGCTTTAAATTTTTTACACATCATCCATGAATGTTGTATAAAAACATGCAGCATATAATTTTCCAATGGAAATTTTGTTCTTCCTAAATCACAGTATGTGTCACATACCTTCAAATCCAACATACATTTATTTCTCATCTGAATTGATATGTCACACTTTATCATAATCTTAAGAGCCTGATCATTTTCAAGATGAACCTTATCATATATTCTAGAAGTATAATTCTTCATACTTAAACTCTTAGATATTGAATGAAAATAATATTTAGAGTCTATAATACAACACTCAAGGAAACTAAAATAAATTATTGTTTTCTAGGATGGATTGACCACTAAAAGGGGGTGAATCAGTGGTTTCTTTTTATGAATTATTTTTTTTAATTTAACCTCTTGAACTTGTTAAGTTTCTCAATCCACTCAAATATATCACAAATTATTACCTCATATGCATAAACAATGAGAGATATCATAACACATAGTATTTACAAGGTTTGGTACTAAGACCTACTCCTTTTTATATTGGTTAGACCCCCCAACATGGATTTTCCAATTTTATCTTATTATCACTTACAATGGTTTAGGAAGAAACTAGTTATTCAACCAAGTAGTAAATCCTCCAGTTTATCCTTGTTATACACCCTTGAAATCCAATGCTTATACCTTGGTTGGTTATACCCCTACACATCTTATCTTCTCCCTGATTTGTTAGACACCCTAGACTCAATCGTGGTCAATAACTAGTAAGCCCCCCCCTAGGCATAAGATTCTTTATCTTATTATTGATCTTGTAATAGAAGTTTCTATTTATTATTTAGAGTAAATTTCTTATAAAGGTGCATTGGATCTACTCTACTTGTTTGTAATTCTTTAGGGTCTTTAATAATTGTTTAAAACAATCTTTTTGGTCTCTAAAATCCTTTCAGATCATAATTTATTTGTATACTCTTCTTCAAATACACATAAATATGTGATCACCTTCTTATAACTGTCTCAAAATTAAAAATTTTATTATCCTACACTTTTAAGGAAAATGTGAGAAATCATATATCACACACAAAAGGAGATAACTAATGCATTAAAATTCTATTTCAGCCTATAAATATCCCAAAAATGTTTCCACGAGAGAGAGCTTACCGGAGTGTCAAGCTCCGCCATCAGAAGATCTTTAAACCTCGATGCCAGCATGTCCCATGATTTAATGTACTCCTCAATGATGATTTTAATTTTTTTGAACCCCCTTATTAAGAGGAGGTCCTTATTTATCAATCCACATGTCATGTTACTCATTAAGAGTCACCCCTAGGGGCCTTGCCATCATTCTTTCAGATTTTTCATCAAGAGAATTAATTATCAGAATAGTTTCTTCAATTACCTCTTCCAAACTCATGATCAATTCCAAATATAGTGACAAAATAAAATCAGACTCATGCATCTCACATGCATATTTGGAAATGGATTGGGAATCATTGACTAATTGCTTTTCTTTCATCTTATTTGTTGGTTGGGTCTTCATCGATAGAGGTAGGTGAGAATAGTCCTTCTTATCTTTTTGGTTTCCCCTCTTGCTCTTGCTCCTCCTTGGACTAGGCAGCTAGTCATTAGGTACCTACTCCTTTGAATCTCTTATAGAAAAGCATTCATCATTGGGTTTGTTTCCAATAACCTTTGTCCCATTCATGACTGCACTAGCCAAGCCATACTCTAGCACCTCATTCTACAGTTGTGCAAAATAGTTGTTGAGCATAATAGTATCAACCTCCCTCTTGGGACTTACTCTGAGCACAGTCTCACCAATTTAACCATTTATCAAAGTAGGATAGCCTATATGTGTATCCATTGGTGTCCAATCTTCTTATACTTTGTCTTTGTTAACACACAATGCACACACAACTTCATCATAAGAGGCACCCATATTTTAGCCTACCTCCAAAATCCCACTACCTCTCAAGGTACTCTTAGATGCCATAGGTTTGAGAACTCGTTACGGTCACCTTTTCTCTAAGGGGACATCCACAGACATGCCAAGATCTTTCGCCTACCTGTGAAAAACATTATCCACCAAAAGATTCTCCTGTGATTCACTATGAGGTTTCTCTGTCATGGGTGATTTCTCTGAGTTAGTCTTCCCACTCACTTTCTCCTTCCCACTAGGTCCATCTGTTGGATTACACATAGACTTTTTTCCATCGGTACCAAAAGCCTTGATCTTTCCAATATTGTGAGACCCAGGTCTACAATTTTCCAACTCAGGGCCCAACCGCATGCAATCTAGATAGAAATCAACCCACGATTCATAAACCACTTTCTTCTTAAAGTGGTATTCCTCTCCAACTATGATCCAAACGAAATCAGATGGCTCTCTTGAAACATCAACTTCCACACACACACGGGGATTCACCAGGTGACAAACGGCTTTGGTTCTATTATCAGAACACAAATATCTACCAACCATGTTCCCCATTATCCTTATTATTGAGGGATTTTGAAAAGGAAGAGGAATATTGGGAAAGCTCACCCAAATGTCCACCAAGGTAGAGTCCTACTTCATATGGACATCATAAGATCATCTATTCAGATAAAAATGGGAATCATTGTAGTTTTGGGGTTCGACTGACTAAGCTTGAATCAAATCATCCTCTGATGTGAAGAGGATCATTATATTTTTGTTATCATGTAACCCCATAGTATCCCTTTCTTATAAATCCCAAGATCTGAAAACAAACCTATTGAATGCTTCCACTGAAGGCCTCCTTTGTGAAAATTGAGTGATTAGTGTTTGATTGAGAAGAGAAGAATCTTCGTTGAATTTTCCAATCGATAGTGGAAGGTTAGGGAATCCTTCATAAATATCAAGCACCTTCAGAGAAAGCGAACATTATGGGAATAGAGGGAGAAGATTAGAGTTAGAGAAGGGTGAGAAGGTAGAAGCCTCTCCCTTGAAGGATGAATAGCGTCCATCCCCCACTAGTGGGGGAGGGACCGGTGCAAGATTTTCCATCGTCATAGTGCAAGGGAAGAATCACATCGCTCACAGTGCGGGCCTTGCAATGCAACTATCATTCATAACAAAACTAGCTCCTCCCATGGTGGAGTTGCATAAATCCACAAAGAGGTCCATGAAGCACCATGTATTCATATAGGTTTGATGGATAATGATGTCAATGACCACATTATTTTGTGTGTTATGGGTGTTTATTGATCCTTCTTATTGAATTTGATAGATTTAACTTCTTTCATTGATACAAAAATGTAACATACTTATAAAAAATTCTCTTGTACAAGGAACCAAAGTTCTCTCTATATTATTCCTTATGTTAATAACCTAAATAAATCTTTTATATTCATAATAATAATATCAAGAATATGATACTCATTATGTAACACCCTAGAATGATAAAGGGTTAAATGAATAAATGATATGACTCATGTCAACAAGGTGTACCTTATTTTTTTGGGATCCTGTCTGATTAGAACTCCACAATTAATCATGCTTGGCCTAAAGTAGTGAATAGGATGGGTGAACTTCTGGGAAGTTTCCCAGGGTGTGTGTGAGTTAGGACAAAGCACATTGGAAAGTACATGTGTTGTCTTGTGAAGACTATCATTAGTTAGATTCATCATTCGGTCATGTGGGTGGGCCCTAGGGTGGGTACCACATGTCTACAGGGAAGCTGGTGGTACCTGGAGGGCCAAGACCTGAAGACCACTTTAAAGGAGGGGTGTTTGTGTTGTCACCAAGGGCCTGGTTGTTACATTTGGAATAAAAGTAGGAACCCAGCCTTAAATGTGGTGCACTATATAGGTTGAGATATAGGGCCCACAACGAGAACTTTGTGCTCTAAAAGGGGGGTGAATATAACACCCTAGAATGATAAAGGGTTAAATGACTAAATTATATGACTCATGTTTGCAAGGTGCACCTTCCTTTTCAGGAGCATTCCTGATTATAACTCCACAGTTAATCATGCTTGTCCTGGAGTAATGAACAGGATGGGTGAACTTCTAGGAAGTTTCCCATGGTGTGTGTGAGTGACGAAAAAGCACACTAGAAAGGACATGTGTTGGGATGTGGGGACTATCATTAGTTAGATAACCCATTTAGGCATGTGGGTGGGCCCCAGGGTGAGGATCACATGTCTACGGGCCAACTGGTGGTACCTAGAGGGCTAGGACCCGACGGCCACTTTAAAGGCGGGGTGTTTGTGCTATCACTGGGGGCTCAGTTATTGCACATTACTATCATAGTAATTATCCATGAATATAATACTATGATCATTAACAATAGATTATTTCTTCATTTAAATTATTATTTCCTCATTTAAATTTGGTAATTAACTCCCAAGTTATCTCCTCAATTATTCTGTAATTTATTTCATGTTGAATATCCAAGAATAATTTCTTAAATAAATGTTCAATAAAATATAAAATAGGCTCAAGTCTTGTTTTAATTGTTAAAATGGGTTACATAAATCAAATATTATGTCTCATGATTCTCTTAGTAAATCACGATCTTGAATCATGATATTCTTTATTAAAAGCATGGTATAATTATATCATCAAAAATATCCATAATTCATCATTAATATATGTTGTCATGTGGGGTATGTCATTAGTCAGATAAACCATTCGAGCACATGGGGGGCCCCAGGGTGTATTTCACATCTCTGTGGGCCAACAGGTGGTACCTGGCAGGCCAGGACCCGATGACCACTTTAAAGGTGGGTGTATGTGCTATCACCGGGGGCCTAGTTGTTACACATTACTATCATTGTAATTATCCATCAATATGGAAATACTATTATCATTAAAAATTGATTCTTTCCTATTTTAAATTTGGTAATTAACTCCCAAGTTATCTCCTAAATTATTTTGGAAATTATTTCATGTTGAATATCCTATAATAACTTCTTAAATAAATGATCACTAAAATACACAATAGGCTCGGGTCTTGTTTTCATTGTTCAAATGGGTTACATAAATCAAATATTATGGTCATAATTTTCTTAATGAATCACAATCTTGAATCATGATATTCTTTATTTAAAGAATGGTATGATTGTATCATAAAAAATATCTATAATTCATCATTGTGATGGGAACTATTTCATGATTGAAAACCCATAACAATTACTCATGAAATATCCTATGAATTAATGTATCCTTCTTATTCATGTGTTATACACATATTCATGGTATTCATGCATTATTGAAATTTAATGTATAAAGGAAAACTATTAATTCCATGAATACCCATTCAATTCATGTAATAACACCTGACATGACTTCCTGAAATAGATACTTGAATGATTTGATTATGACTCTATATGTGGTATGAACACTTTTGGATTATATTGCATGAATAAAATGAACTCCTATTTATTTAATGATTATACGACCCATATTAGAATAATTATCTACTAAAATCCAGGTCTTATCATCTTCACTTGATTTAAATTAATGTAATAGAATCTTCATTAAGGGCTCAATAATCTAAACTCATTGTCCCATATTTCATGAAAGAATGAATATTCTGTATTTCACCATACATAGCTTCATATTTGTGCATGGTCGATTCATGGAATGAAATATTCAGATGAACATACATTCACTATGCTCTTCATGAGATATATTAGGAAAAAATTATGGTTTCAACTAGTGGTAGCATAACGAATGGTAGAATTACAGATGTATGTCAGTAGCTCATGATTCTTGGAGGTAGTACTAGAAATAGTTTCGGATGCCTAGTGGTAATACTGGAAGTAAAACTTGATGTATAGTGATAGTACATGATGTCTGGTGGTAGAACCATCTCAATATCATTTATTCAATCCAAAGTACCCTTATGCAATCTCACACCTTTATGTTGGAGTACCTTTACACTAGTTGAGTTACCCTTATACAGTATAGTGAAAACTCTATTTACCCATACATTGGTACCCTTTACCCTTACACAAGGAATTGGTTACCATTACATTGAATCTTCTACCCTTATGCAGTGCTTAACCTACCCTTACGTAGTACTAGATACCCTTACGCGGTATGAAAAATACCCTTACACATCCTTGTGGTTACCCTTATGCAACTCGGGTCACCCATATATAAGTAACGAATTACCTTTACATAGAATGTGTTTCCTTTACACAATTACTTGAGTGCCTTTAAGCAGCGCCCTTGAGTTCCTTTACATAATTCCTTACCTTTACACAAATAGCCCTGGGTACATTTACACAACACTTTATCACCTTAGTTTACCTTTTCATGGGTATGAGTTACCTTTATACAGGTAATTATTCTATCAATTTACCTTTACATAGAATTTATAATTCTCTCATTACCTTTCTGTATGTATTCTAATTTTCAATTTACCTTTACATTGGTAAAGTAACTTTATATAGATTATATAATTTGTAATTTAACATTACATGGGTACCCACTTTGTGTTAAAATCATCTAGCACCTTCTAAAAACACCTCAAAAAAATCCCAAGGATTTCCAAATTCAATCACATGAAGAAGATGATGTTCTTACATCCACAAATACTTGTTATGTATTACTTTGAATATTATCACATCAATAATAAAATTATAAGTTGAATTTCTCAAGCATGAAATCCAATTCCATTAAATGAATCCATAATATTTATCTAAGAATCACCACTTTATCTCAGCACATATGGTATCATTGACAAAAAATGAAACACTTGGCCTCATCAATATCCCCCTTTGTATTTTTTTATCAATATCTCATCACATTTTAAAGTTAAAATTTGTTCTCAAACTTTATACCCCTTATTGATAATAAAATGTGAAGGTTTATGTCGGGGTCTTCTCATCTCGAATTCTACCTTTTAAGGAATTTAGGATTATCTTCCCCTTTTTATTGAGAATGATGATACCAAATGGTTCCCTTAAAAAATATCCTTTAGTTGGTATGATCTAATTCTATATGCGTTAACCCAGTGTAGAAAACAATAGAGTTAAAACTAAGGTTTTATTATGTTGTCTATAAACAACCATACATGTGATACAAGTTAAGATATTATCAATTCTCATTTAAGGGGATATTAACACAGGAAATATATGATCCTGAACACACTTTAACAAACACATCATAAAGTTTAGGTTCAAAGTAATAAATCCTCTTTTGTCTCATGCATTCATCAACCATGCACGCACATTAATGAATATGTTTAATATAATTAATAATTAGGGATGATAGTTTGATTGGAATACCTAAAAACACATTATTATCAGTTAATCCAGAAAATTCAAGATTCATATAAATAATGATTTAGCGACATCCTTTAATGAATTTTCTCCCACTCAAGGTATTCACTCATATTTTTAATTTCATAGTAGTTAGAAGAATCCCTAAAATATAATATATTCATTCTATCAAAAATTTATAACCTCAAAATTCTCCTTTTATTCCCTATATGATAGCTTAAAACACATAAAATAATTGGGAATTTGGAGGGACCACTAGATTTCTCATAACTAACTCTAAGGCTATGATATTTCTCCCAAACTAGGACACTCTTTCCATCCAATCTCTTCCTTTACTTTCTGTGAAATATCTTTTTCCATTATATTCATTTTAAAATATGAAATTCTAGGTGATTTATCTTTATTTAAGAATAGGTTCCACTATTTGTTTTGAATATCCATTCATTTGTGTGAAGCATGTCCATATTTACCCCACCTTTCAAAAAAGTCCCCATTTTTATTCAAGTTTCCACTAATTTTTATCTTTTCTTCTTTCTTTTAATTCTTGGAAGGTTTTTTCTCATCTTTTAAATCCATATTTCTTCCTTTAGCTTTAGTATGTTTTTAATATTCCTCTTTTTTTCTTTTAGTGGTTTGTGTAGGACCACTTTGGAAAAAATCTTCCTTGACTACCAAAAGTTCCATCTTAGAATATGTATTCATTGGTGGAGTTATCTTCAAATATTCTTCACATTTTTCACAGTTGGACCACCGATTTTCTCTATATTTATCTTATTTTTCTCAAAGAGATTTGTTGTGAGTGAAAAATTTTTGGTTCTTGATTTACCCTTTATTGAGGCTCATCTTCATCCTCTAAAACGTTGAACATATTTTATGGATTGATAAGACTTTAACCTAGATAAGAAATATCCTTGTAAGGAATATGATTGGAGTTTATTTTTATGGATTTATTAACCTTCTATACATTTCTCTAATTTCAATACCTATAAATATAATGGAAGTTAGAACAAATTAAACATTTACTATATTATTTATACCTCCTTTAGTATATCCTAGATTGAGATTATGGAACTACTAGAGTTCTTATAACATCTTTAGGCTTGTTGGGTTTGAAAAATCTTATCATGATATACCCAAGTCTTCTATAATAAAATCACTTTTGTTGTTTTATGTTTTATGGAAACACAACTCCATATTTTTAATGTAATAATATATTAATTATATATTTTAATTTAGAATCTTTTTTATTACTTTACAAGTTGACATAGATTTTGGAGGGATGTTTATATTCTCTTTATAGTTATTTATCTTCTCCTCAAGGTATCTTATTTTCATATATTTATCTTTCAACTAGGAATCCATTACTTTAATATTTGAAGTACCATCCATACATTATTTTCTCATTTATTAAATTTGGGTTCTGAGAGATATTATTCTAGCTTCAACCTCTTATCCATGGTTATTTTATTTAAAATATATTGGGAATGATATTTAATCATAGAAATTTTTCCTTCATCCTGGTTCCCATTTTCTTTATGCTAATATTCAAGGCCTCATATTCTCTTCTCAATATTTTATTTTCTAGGGAAAATTATTCTACCATAAAATAGTAAAATTCATGCATGATTCTTCATTGTACTTATTTATCTTTTAATAACAACTACTTAGAATAGAAACATGATGTTTTTGTATCTTTCTTAACATAAGCAAATCACTTTTTCATTTTCAAGAGAGAGTCTAAAATTTCACATTCTTTCTCTACACAAGGGTTGTAATAATAGATAAAATTATGTTTATAATTTACCTCATCTATAGAAGAAAACTTTTAGGATAACATTTTTTTCAAATCCTCACAAAAAGGAAAGGGGGTTCATCTCATCTATAAATTGGCTACATCATAATGAAGAGTCAATTTAATATTTTCTACTCATCATTTTCTTCTTGTAAAATTCTATATAAATTTTTCTATTGTCATTATAATTTCACTCCTTTCGTAATTTTTTTCTTAATTCTTTACCATGCATTTTTAAACTTTGAAATAAGGGTTCTGATCTCATTGAAATCCTTATCAGATTCCATATTCAAAACCTCTTAGGTATTTATATTTAACATTCTCTAAAGCCAACTATTTTTTTAAAGATGAATTGACCACTATGAGGGGGGTTAATTAGTCATTTATTTTTAAGAGTTTTTTCCCTTTAATTAAAATTCATGAACTTGTTATAGTTCCCAATCAACTTGAATATATCGCATTGTCTTACCTAATATGAAGAAATAATAAGAGAATTCACAGCCCATGGTATTTAAAAGGTTTTATACTAATACCTTATTCTTTTCATATTGGTTAGATACCAAAACAAAAAATCTACACTCAAATATTATTATTTATTACAATGGTATAGGTAGAAATAGGTTATACAATCCATTAGTCAATCTTGCAGTTGATCTTGGTTATACAGCCTAGCAATCTAACTCTTCTACCTTAGTTAGTATGACCCCCCAACTGTCATCTCTTATCCTTGACTGGTTAGACACCCTAGGCTCGATCCTGTTCAAAAACTGGTTAGATACCTTAGTCACAAGGTCATTATTATAACACCCAAATATTTTGTGAAATTTTTCTTTTGAATTAATTTATTCTATTTGATATTTTTCATTCATGAAAAATTGAATATATCCTTTTTTATATGAAAGCACTAAGTATGGATTTTGTTTCACACAACACCAAGTTATTCTTGAACTACATGAAACACTTATATTATCTTATGTTAGATAAAACAGTATTTTTGGCTTGTGTTGCACACAATTCCATGTTTCTTAAAAAACTTGAATTACATATAAGTATGAGTTTATCCAAACTAAAATAAACTATTAATATTGTTATTAAGATATTATTATAGTTACCACCTAGCTGTTGGAATAAAAGTTATGAATAATATTAAGAAAACTGTGAAAATAAAATTTAAATGTCTATAAAAAATGAATCATTTCATTATCAATTAGTTATAAGTAAATGTAAGAATTATTTGAAAATAAAAAAAAACTTTTATACAAAAACCATTTTTCTATGTACAAACACAATTTTATATAAATAAATTAAAAAAACACTTTTAATGAATGTTTTAAAAAAATTATATATTATATATTCAATGAATATTTTTGATACTAATACAATAAATTTTATAGGCATAAGATAAGAATAAATCCAATTATATGAATAAAATGAGGTATTTTTTCTAAAAGGAAATCTTACATATTTTTAATGGTTAATCAAATTTAAATATAGTTTTTAAAAATTTTATAATTTTTATTTGAAAAAAATAATCTTTATTTTTTAAATCAGAAATTAAAATTTAATTTGGGTGAATTTTTTGGTATTTTCCCGAGAAGTTTCTTATTTTGATGAATAGTGAAAAAACACAGAATTTTAATTGAAAACTACTTTAACATATAATTTATTTATAAAGTTTACTTAAATTTTATATTGTTTTTAAAATATATTTAGATCAATTATAAATCAATTAATAAAATTTATATCATTGGAACCACTTTGACATTGAAATTTGATATAAAAACATTTCAAACTTTTGAACTTTCTACTTTAAAACCTCACATTACTATCACGCCTACGGGATTAATTTTAAATTAATTTATGCCACTTATAAGATTGGAATTTTTAAAAATGGTTTCCATATTTTTAATAATCATAATTTATAATTTATAATAACTTAAACTTAGTTTTTTACCAAAAATATTAGTGAAAGAAATTAAAATTAATTACAACGATTAAGGTAGAAACGAGTTTACTTAGTGGTTAAACTTTAACTCAAGTGGAAAAATAACCTAGAAACATGTAAAAAATAAATTTTATAGTAATATTTATATCATATATTACCTTTTATAAAACAAATTACCATTATTGGAGATAATTTATGTAAGGGATACCTCTCAATAGTGTTAACCTTTTTATATTTACAAGAATGTCACTCCTCCTCTACTAAAAAAGGAACTCACCCCCTCACTTTATCACACCTATAAATATACTTTGTATCATACAAAAACATAACAAATAATATCCCAAATTACCTCCTCTCAACCAAGAAGCCTCACTTTGGGCAGAAATAAAACCAAGTAATACCTTTGGTGAAAACCCAAAGAAGTTACCCAAAAAAAGAGGCAGTGTTCTTCAACGTGCATTTTTGTTATATTTATTTCTCCACCCCTTAAGTTCTTATTATTCCATAATTATATAATAAAATAAGTATCCTAAATATACTAATATTTTTTATTAAAATTTATCTACTTAAACCTACACACACTTCTATAAAATGGGTAAAGAACTTGTCGTTTGTGTGTATGGTGGACTACCACCTCGCGAAACAATGTCTTTAATTTTTTCCTTTACCACCACTCATGGTATGAAATTATAATGTAAATAATATTTTTATATGATATATATTATATTTATGATGTATTTATTATTATTTAATCTTTATATAAAATATTCCTTAATGCTTTCCAATTTGTGTAAGTACGATAACTTTGTTTGTGGACATGAGGACTACTGCCACCTGAAAGCAATGTGATTCATTCACAGTTCGCATAGAATGTATTAAAAATGGGTTTAGTAAATTTATTTGATATTTATGATATAATAATAATATTGGAATTATAATATATATATATATATATATATCTTTTCATATATGTCATTTAATTTCTTTGTTTCAAAATGATAAGAAAACAGAAACATCATTTATGCATACGTACTGCCTACCGTCTCCATGAACGGTGTATTCCATTTAATATTTATATATTTTATAGATTATTATAAATATTTATTTACTGAATATATATTATATTTATATCATGTTTTAAATTATTTAAATAATTAAATCATGATATAATTAATTTTATCAAAATTAACAAATCAAAACATATATGAAAAACAATGACGATATTACCCAAAACATAACATTAACATGGAATTATTAATAAAAGAGTAAAAAAGTCATAATTAAATCACATATGATATGATATATAAGAATATTGTTCTATGGTATATGTATAATAAAATTATATTTATTATACATTATTTTTTAATGTGTATGAATAATGTCAAGACTTAAGGTGAGGGTTTTCTCGTCTCACTTTTATTTCTGTGAAACTTATGCATTATTCACCACACGTTTATTTTGTGTTGTGTATATACTACCCATGAATTTATTATATGATTATTATACATATATTTATGGATATTTAGATATAAATTTTCTGATATTTATTTCATGGGGGTTATGGTTCAAAAATTACCAAATCATTAAAGTAATTTTGTCTCGATTTTCCTTATTTGAGATTCATGCCTTGTTATATACCTATATTTTTCTATGAGGTGTATATAATACCATTTGGAATATTATATCATGATTCTACTTATTTTAATTATATTTTAAGTTTAATCTAATGTTATTATTTCATGGTAATTATGATTCAAAGTTACCAAAGTGGTAGTAGTTTATTACTATAATCTCATTATTTATCAAGATTATTTATGATTATACTTCCATTAATGTAATATTATGATCCATATCTAAATAATTATCATGATTTTTATTATCCTTTTTTTCATGATATATTCATGTATTTTTACCATTCTTCCACTCTTTTTTACTTAATATAATTAATAAAAAAATTAATAAAATCAAACCTTATCTCTCTTTTTGGTCGGAATATACATTCTTTAAAAACAATGTTTTCTAAAATTGTTTTCAAAATGTTTTAAATTAACTTTTAAGATAATTTAAAGGAAATTATTTTTAAAAAATTATGTTTTAAAAAGTGATTTAAATTTTTTTCAAATCTTTTTTTATAAGTTTTCAAGGTTATTTTCAAACGAAATGGTTTTCAAAAAAAAATTTGTTTTAAAAAATAATTTTTCAAAGAAGAAAGGATATTTTCCTCAAGAAATGTTTTAAATGAATTTTAATTCTTCCTTTATATGTTTTCAATGTGCCTTTCAAGGATACCGATTTTGAAAATTTTATATGTTTTCAAAAGTGTTTTTTCAAAGAAAGTTATAGTCCAAGTGATCCTCTAAAATCCTTATACAAATAAGATGATGTCCTTTGATATAGTTTATGATTTAATAAAAAATTATCCAAGGATACCATTCATATTATTTCTATGAATGGTTTATGTTTTTATGACATGATGTTTATGGAACCCGTTTCTTTTTTGGGGTTTAATAATGATTCAAATATATTTTTATGAAACATATTTCTTTTCAATGGGCTAATCTCATTTCAAAGAGATTAACATGAAACCCATTTATTTTCTATGGGTTAATCATGTTATGAAAGAATAATTGTTTTTATGATTTTTATGATGATATAAAATATCTTTTTACTTTATTCATGTTGGTTCATGGATATATATTATATAATGGGGTGGCCCAGATAGAAATGGGTAATATCGCTACATCTTATACGATGGGGTGACCCAGATAGAGTAGGGTAAGACTATTATATGATATATGATGGGGTTTTCCATATAACTTCGGGTAATCATGTTACATCTTATATGATGGGGTGGCCCAAATTGCACCAGGTTATCCCATTGTATATTACCTGATGTATAAGACCTATATCTCCCTCCAATACATTAAGTAAAGATTTATATATCATATGATAATTATAGGAACAAGTTGAAGGTCTTGAAACATTATGGTAAGAAGGGGAAACCCAATCCACTACAAGGAAAGGACTATGATAGGGGATGGTGGTGTGTCCCACCTAGTAGGTGTAGTTTCGATGAATTGACCAGATAAGTTTTGTCAATGAGCCTTGTCTTAGGGAATTTTTTTAAATGTTTATACTTCTACTAATAATTCTATATCTTACTCCTATTTTATGATTTCATGGATTATAACCTTGATTACCTTATGATTCATATCTTATAGACTTCCAATCTTTATTCCATGACTCTGGATTATGATATTTTATGATAGGGTATGATCTTATAATGTTATGATCATGTTATCATACCCTTGTACTCATGTTGTGCTTATATATCTCCCTTATTTAACCTTACTGAGTGCTTGAGCTCACCCTTTTCTTATGGTTCCTTTCCCTAACTTATAAATAAAGGTTTTATGTAGGAGTTCTAAATGGTATGATCTTCATAAGAGATGTTGAAGATATTTCACCAAATTATAAGAATATGTTACCATTTTCCAAATACACTAAACTATTATAGTCCTTGTGCATGTACTTTTTTAATGTGATAAATATTCATATAAATTTATTTAATATCTGTGTATGTTAATCTATGTTCACTATAGTTAGTATCAAAGTAATGGTTTAGTCAACCTTTGGAAACTTAGATGGGAAATCTTTAGTGATATCCCTATGAATATTTATAAGGATATTTATAGGGATATATCTTAGGATAATCCTAAGGTTTCATATATTTAAAAGTATTTTTCATGATTTAGGCATCATATAATTAGTTTTTCAAGATTTTTTGTTTTTCCTATTTAATAAGTGTTTTTCACCACAATGCTTTCTATATTTATTTAATGTCAGTAACTAAAAGAAAATTGATTAATATTGAATGTTTTAGATTTGTAAAATATAGGAATTATGAAAATTGATTTCATAAGTGGAAATATCATAAAAAGAATTAGGAAGGTGGTACGGTTATTGGTTATACTGCTAATGATAAAGGAGACACAAATGACATGTGAAAGGTAAGGGATATTATAAAATTATTTTTTATATTAAACATAATAAGAATGGTTATAATGAGGTTGAGGAACCTTAAGACATGATTAATATATCATTTTTTAGGAAATAGGTATTAAGGAATAAGGTGATAAATCATGATAATGGTTTAATAATATAGTTGGATTATTGAGTGTATATATTTTGTAATTCTAAGATTATGTTATACGAATCTTGAAATATATAAGTATTTTCAGTATGATTTTTTCATTAAGAATTGAAAAGGATATACTAAATGGGGATGAAGACTTAAAAATTGATTTAATGGAAAGTTTATATTTTGATTAAGGTAAGTTAAACCTTAATGTTTTTCTGATATTGATAAAATTGTGTTTATCTTGGATAAAGATATTATTTATATGGATAAAGAAAGTTGGATAGCATATATTAACATGGAACTGATTATTGATTTTCTAAAAAAATCTATGTTATTATGGATGGAGTTTAAAACTTCTTGTATTTAAGTAATATATCCAGTAATATTTTAAATAATGAAGCATTCATGTTTTACAAAATGATTTATGGTAATTTATGTTATTACCATGTTTTAAGAGAATATACAATGATATTATCCACATGTTTGGAGTATGATAGACCAGAGATAATTTATGATATATGGGGATCAATGCTAAGCTGATTTAGTGAACATATTTATAATTTTTTGTATCTTCATCTTTTGGAAGGGTTGAAAGGTGAACTATTTATTGAATGGTTTAAGTTAAACTTCAGATGTGGTTTTAGAGATTAAAGTATTATCTCACTATATGAGGATTTATGCATATTGGATAACTTGTGCTATCCATTTTACTATTATTATATCTAAATATAGATTGAATGAATTATCATTATACCTCATGATCTATTAGTACTTCAGGAATGATAAATTCACTTTCATTTCTAAGAGAAAGAGATGAAGTGGAAATCAAGAAAGACACATCCAAAGGGTGAGATTGTAAAAATGAAATGGAATAAAATCAAGTAGGTATATTTCCTTATAATATTAGGAAAAAAATAATTCATCAACTCTAGTAAAATAATATTGAAAAATATTTATCATAATACCTTGTATTATGTTGAATTGATGGTCTTATAAATCATCGCAGATTTATGATTCTAAGGCTCTGAAATTTCTATTGATCATTCACTTTCTGGTGATAAATGATCTTATTCACTCTTTATAATTATTTAAATTTCCTTCAATGTAAAATATTCACTCCCATTCTATGTTCTCCTATATGGAAACCTGGTTATGAATTACTTTGGGTAACCATTATAGTTCAAACTTTCGCGTTTTAAAAGAAGTTTTAGTATTCATTTTTATAATGTAGTTTTTTAATAAAGAAACTTTCAACTATTAAACCTTTGATAATACAAAAAAATTGAGGATGAAATTATTTTTAAGTGGGGTATAATGTAACACCATGAGATTTTGTAAAAAAAAATTAATTTAATCTTTTTGATATTCTATATTCACGCAACACTGAAAATAGTTTACATTATATGAAAGCACTAAGTATGTCTTGTGTTTTACTCAACACCAAGTTATGATTTCACTATAGGAAACACATATATTTTATTTTGGTACACACCACACTATGTTTGGATTATTTTACACAAAATGTCAATTTTATTTGATATTTTTCATTACACGCAAGGCCGGGTTTTACCAAACTAAAATTTAATATTAATATTATTATTAAAATATTACTTTATTAACCACCTATCCAATGGAATGGAATTTATAATAATATTAACTAAATTGTGAAACTATGATTTATATATTTATATAAAATTAATCCTTTTATTATCAATTATTTATAAATGAATGTAAGAATTATTTTAAAATAAAGAAATTACTTTTCTAAGATAAATATTTTTCTATGTAAAAACACAATTTTATCTCAATAAATTAAAAAACCAATTTTGATGAATTTTTTAAATAAAATTTATATATTATATATTTAATTAATATTTTTTATACTCATTTAATAGGTTTTATAGGCATAAGATAAGAATAAATCCAATTATATGAATAAAAAGAGATATTTTTCTAAAAGGTAATTTTACCGCCTTTTAATGGAGAACCTATATTTAATATAATTTTCGAAACTTTTATAATATTTATTAAAAAAATAAACTTCATTTTTTAAATCATAATATAAAAATTTAATTACAATGAATTTTTGGTATTTTTCAGAGAAGTTTCATATTTTAATGAATAGCGAAAACCACTGAATTTTAATTGAAAATTTCTTTTTCGTATAATTTATTTATATAGTTAAAATAAATTTTAAATTATTTTTAAAGGATATTTATATCAATCATACATTAATTATTCCAATTCATCTCATTGTAACCAATTTCACATTGAAATTGGATATAAAAACATTTCTATCTTTTGAACGTTTTACTTTAAAAGCCTTCTTTCCGATCACATCTGTGAGATTAATTTTAAATTAATTTACGTCAATTTTGTAATATAAATTTTTAAAAATGGATTAAATATTTCTAGTAATAATTATTTATAATTTATAATAATTTAAACTTAGTTTTTTACCAAAAATATTAGTGAAGTTAATTAAAATCAATTACAACGATTAAGGTAAAAATGAGTTTACTTAGTGGTTAAACATTAACATAAGTGTCCAAATAACCTATACACATTTAAAAAATAAATTTTATATTAATATTTAGACATTATAATAAATTTTATAGAAACTTCACCATTATTGGAGACACATTATGTAAGGGAGACCTCTCAAGAGTGTTTACCTTTTTATATTTACAAGAATGTCTCTCCCCCTCCACTATAAAAAGGTAGTCACCCCCTCACTTACTCACACCACTCAAGACACTTTATATATTCAAAAATATGAAAAAATAATCTCCCAAATTCTTTCCTATAAGCCTATAAGCCTTAATTTTCTCATAAACGAAACCAATAAATCCATTTTGTATAAACCAAAAGGTGTTACCCAAAAAAAAGTGGTAACGTTATTCAATGTTCATTTCTGTTTTATTTCTTTCTCCACCCATCCAGTTCTTCTTACTTAATGATTATATAATAAAATAAGTGTCCTTAATATAATTAGTAGTTTTTGTTCTAATTTTTCTACCTAACCTACACACTTCCATCAAATAGGTAAGGAATTTATCGTTTATTGTGTACGGTGGACTACAGAATCGTGAAATGATATTATTCATTTTTCCTTTACCACCTCTAATGGAAGATAATTATGATGGGAATAATATTTTTATATGATATATATGATATTTATTCTATATTTTTTATTCTTTAATCATTATATAAAACATACCTTCATGTTTTCTATTTATTTAAATGTGATAACTTCGTTTGTGGATGTGTAGACTATCGCCTCTTTAAAGAAATGTGATTCATTCACACTTTTCTTGGGATGTGTTAAGGATGGGTTTAGTAACTTTATATGAGATGTATGAAATAATAATTAAACTATAATGATAATTTATATATATATCATTTACTTCCTTTCTTTAAAAATGATAAGAAAATGAAACTAGTGTTCATGCGTACGTACGACCTATCGTCTCTGTGAATAGTGTATTCCATTTCATATTTCTATATTTTATAGATTATTATTAATATTTATAAACTAAATATATATATTATTTTTATATTATTTTTTTCATACATTAAATATGTAAATCAAGATCTAAGTAATATGATAAATAATAACAATTCAAAATATACATGAAAAACAAAGCGGATATTACCTAAAATGTAACATTAACAAGAAATTGTTAATAAATAAGTAATATAAAGTAACAATAAAGTAACATAAAATATTTTATATAATAATATAGTTATGAGGTATATTTATAATAAAATTATATTTATTATATAGGAGGTTTGAATGTGTATGAATAAATTCAAGACTTAAGGTAAGGTTTTTCTCGTCTCACTTTTATTTTTATGAGACTTATACCTTATTCACCACTCATTTATCTTTTTTTTATATATAATTACAATAAATGTATTATATTATTATTATAATTAAATATATGGATATTTAAATGTCTATTTTATGATTTTTATTTCACAGGGTTTATTTTCCAAAAAGTTACCAAATCTGTAAAGTAATTTGTTTCAATGTGCCTTCTTTGTGATACATGTCATGTTATGCACCTATATTTTTCTATGAGGTGTATATAATTCCATTTGGAATGTTATATCCTGAATGTAATTATTTTAATGATATTTTAAGATTCATGTAATTTTATTCTTTCATGATCATTATGATTCAAAGTTACCAAAGTGGTAACAGCTTACTTCTAGAATCACACCATTTATTAGGATTGTTTAGGATTATGCTTCCACTTATAAAATATTATGATCCAACTCTCAAGAATTGTTATTATTATTATTATCATATGTTTTTTCATGATATATTAATTTATTGTTACTAGTTTTCACTCTTTTTTATTTAATATAATTAATAAAAAAAATTAATAATATTTGACCTTATATCTCTCTTCGGTTATATATAAGAGTTATTTCAAAACAATGTAATATAAAAATGTTTTAAATAAAAAATTTAAGTTAATTTTCTTGGAAAATTATTTTAAAATGTTTTATGTTTTAAAAATATATTTAAATGATTTTCTGAAGCTTCCTTTATATGTTTTCAAGGTTATTTTCAAAGGAAATTGTTTTCAAAATATTTTATGATTTAAAAAATAATTTTTCAGTGGGGAAAGAATATTTTACTCAAGAAATGTTTTAAATTAATTTTAATTATTAATTTATATGTTTTTAAATTATTTTTCAAAGAAAATTATTTTTAATATGTTATGTGTTTTTAAAATTTATTTTTAAAATAAATTTTATGTTCCAAGTGATCATTCAAAATCCTTATCCATCTAAGATGATGTCCTTTGATATTGTTTATGATTTACTATGGATATGATCCATGTATACAATTCATATTCTTTCTTGTAATGGTTTATATTTTTATAGAATAATTTTTATGGAACTTTTTTTCTTTCCATGATTCAATCATGATTTAAAGATATTGTTATAAAGCCCGTTTCTTTTCAATAGGCTAATCATGTTTCAAAGAGATTAACCTGAAATCCATTTATTTTCTATGGGTTAATGAATTTTTGAAATAATATTTTTTATGAGTTTTATGATTATATGAAATCTATTTTTACTTTATTCATGTTGTGTTTTATGTATATATATATTATATGATATGGTGGCCCAGAGAGCATCAGGTAAGCCCATTGCAGATTATACAAGTGGGTGGCCTAGGTAGCACCAGGTAATCTTGTTAACTCTTATATTATGGGGTGGATCAGATATTGTTGAGTAAGCTCATTACATATTATATGGTAGGGTGGCCCAAATAGCATCATGTGAGACTGTTATGTCTTACATGATAGGTGGGACTTATATATCCCTCCAATTCATTTGGTAAAAATTTATATCTGATATGATAATGATACGAACAAGTTGATGGGCTTGATCTACTATGGAAAGAAAGGTAAACACGGTCCACTATAAGGAAAGTACTATAACTGGGGATGGTGGTGTGTCTTTCCCAGTAGGTATAGTTCCCATGAAGTTCCCATATAATTTTTGGTAATGATATTTTTATTAGGAAATGTTTTCACATGTTTATTATAAGCCACAAATTCCATGTATTACTTATATGTTATGGTTTCATGAATTTTTCTCTGGATTCCCTTATGATTCATGTCTTATGAACTAAAAATATTTATTCCATGAATATTTATTATGATCTTTTATATATAGGGTATGATCTTCTAATATTATGATCATGTTATCATACCCTTATGATCATGTTATGATTAAATATATCCCTTGTTTACTCTTACTGAGTTCCTGAGCTCACCCCTTTATTATGTTTCCTTTCCCTTGGTTATAAATAATGTTTTTAAGTATGAGTACTAAAACAAAATATATTTATAGGAGATATTGAAGATATTTCACCAAATTTGAAGAATGTGTTCCCAGTTTTCAAATACGTTAAACTATTATAGTCCACAGGCATGTACTTTTTTAGTGTGCTGAATATTTATCTAAAATGAGGTAATATACATGTATTTTAATCAAGGGTACCTATAATTATTCTTGTTGATGATACTATAGAATAAATACCCATTTATTATTTATATTAATCTTTCTCCACAACTGTACTAGATCTACTTCTCTTGTATATAATTCTTCAAGGCCTTCAACAGTTGTTTGGAACAATATTATTAGCCTTGAAACTCCTTCAAAAACTTGAATTATCTTAATTATATTCTTTAAATACTTGGGCATATGCGATCTATTTCTTATATAATTTCCCGTATTTGACTCCTTCTTTCTTCAACACAAATATGTATCAGACTTCTATAAAATTATCTTACACAAGGCACAAGATTTATCTTTATATTCTACCTTTTCTTCATTAATCCTTTTTAAAATGATTTCTCAATCGTCCCTTATATAAACGATAAAGTATGATCAAAGATATGATGTGTAAATTTAAAAGAATGTGTAAGTTATCACAAATTGTAAATCCTCAGAGTTCAAAATTTATGAGGAATGAGTTGTAAGATTTGGTTCATGACTATGTGTACCATCAAATCCCGAGTTAAAGAAGGATATTTTTAATTATGCACATAGCTTGACCTTATCCATCCACCCAGAGATCAATAATATGTATTGAGGTATTAAAGATCACTATAGGTGGGAAAATATGAATAGAGAGGTCATGGAGTATACATCTAAGTGTCTGGTATGTCAGCAAGTGAAGTATGAAAGGAAATAATTATAAGTGGATAATGCAATCATTACTCATAACTACATGGAAATAGGAAAACATCACTATGGAATTTTTCATGAATCTTATAAAGACATCCAGAGGAAATAACTCTATATGGAATATTTTGATTCATCTTACAAATACTTATCACTTCATTGTAATTTGAGAGGACATATCACTCTATCAACTTTCATAGATATACATCAAAGAAGTGGTGAGGAAGTATAGATTTCCATTATCAATTGTATCCGATTGAGATTTGATATTTAGCTCCATGTTTTGGAAGAGTATCCAAAATTCTATAAACCTTGAGTTGAACTTTAGTATGGATTATCATACCTAAACTAATGGATAATCTGATAGGACTATCAAAACACTAGAAGTCATGTTAAGGAAATTCCCAATGGACTTAAAAGGAATATAGGACCAACATCTTCCTCTAGTAAAGTTATATTATAGAAATAGTTTCCACTCAAGAATCCAAATAGACCCATTAGAATCACTTTATGGTCATATATGTAGAACACCTATATGGTGGGATAAAGATTGGAAAACAATATTTTTGGACTTAATGGTCGGGGAAATGGTACAATGGGTCAATACCATTCAGCAACACATCCAGGATGGTTAGATTCGGCAAAATACCTATGCTAGAAATTGTCAAAGAGGCCTAGATTTTGAGGTTATAGATATAGTATTCCTTCACAAATCTACATGTAATAGGTTCATGATATTTTGGAATAAGTGAAAGCTAAGTCCTAGGAACATCAGACCATTTGGGATTTTTGATCACATCAGAATAGTGTACTATCAATTAACACTTCCACCAACCATGTCTCAAGTACATGATATACTCCACATATAACTATTGAGGAAGTACATACCATATCTCTCACATGTACTGAATTTAGAGGTGGTATAGGTGTAAAATGATCTCTCTTATGAGGAGAATCTGGTGAAGATCTTGGACCGTAGAGATAAAGTTATATGCAACACGATAACTCACCTAGTCAAATTACTATGGTGAAACCATAAGTATGAGGAGGTGACATGGGAACTAGAAGAAGAAGTTATATAGAAGTACCTACACCTATTTTCAACTTAGTATTTAAAATAAAATTTAGAGGGAGAAATTTCTTAAGGGGGGAGATTTTAACAACTGATAATTTTATTAATATAATTTCCCTTCTAAAAATATAATTTTCTAATATAATATTATATAATGCACACATAACACATGATGAAATGAAAAATAAAATATTATAGTAATTTTAATGTTACATTTAGAGAAAAAATATGTCCATAATAATTGAAATTGTTATAATGGGACAATAAATATAAAATAAGACAATAAGAATAGGAAAATTTAGATATTATTGATGCCCCAGAATAATTGTACTAATGAAAACTTATGTAAAAAAGATGAAGAATATTAGTAATGAAATATCCATTTTGAAAATTAAGGTATATATAAACTTGATAGAAAATAGAATTAAATGAATAATGAGTTAAATGGTAGTAATTTATATAATATAGGGAACTCATATGACCATTACAAATATGATCATTAGAATAGTAATTTAACCATGGGAATAGTAACCAAACCATTAGAATAGTATCATAACCATTATAACATTATCCTCACCTATTTTTCTTTAAAATAATATTTATGTATCTTATAAAAGGAAAATATTACATATTTATATACCATAATACAAGTAAATACATATTTCAAAAAAGTATAAAATAAGTGTTTCAATATTTGTAAAGAATAAATGTTTTATTTTCATTTTTATAATAAATATAATGATCTAAATGAAAAAAAATCGTAATATTTATTTAAAAACTAATATTATGTTTTATTATAATTATAAAATAATTTTATGATACCATAAGTAATTTTTCAAGGGGGTGAAAAAATGGATCCTAGTATTAAAATTAATATTTTTCAAATATATTCAGAATTTAATTAAAACTTGAATTTATAATATTTTAAAATTGATTTTAATAAAATGGGTTTCTATTTTTTAATATACTTGTATAAAAATTTTTAGGGTGAATTTTTTTTTATTTTTCTAAAATAGATAAATTTTTATGAATAGTGAAATGTGATAAATTAAAGTATTTAGCATTATAAGATAAATACATGAGTTTTTTGAGTCATGGATGATTAAATGACCTATTATTTCAAAATAACATGCACTGTATAATATATATAGTCACAATAATCAATACTATTGATAATTTTGAGCCGAAATAATAAACTAATGAATATAAAATTTCAAAACACCCCTCTCCTCCCCTTATAAATACCAACCCTTCTCCTCAAACCTTATAATCCTTTTATCTTGACCAAATTCTACACAAAACCCTTCCTAAACCTATCCAAAACTTCTTAGTGGTTTTTTTCTCACCAAAATACTGATTCCAAGTTCCATAAAGAGTATTTCAGGAAGGTTTCATTTAAGAGGTAATATTCTTACTTTACATCTATTAAATTATTTTCTTCTTTTACCTTCCCCTCACCTCCCTTGTTAAACATGAATTAATAGATCTAGTATCATATATATATATATATATACTATAATTTCATTTTGATAATTTAATATATTCTATCTCCCCTCTTCATTCATCCTCTTATTCTAAGAATGAAACCATTGTCCATATTATGTCAGTTAACCGTATCTGGAAACAATGAAATTTAGTTTTCCTTTATCGCCTTCAATTATGGTCATAAAACTATTATTATGGTTAAATAATATGGTAATAAGTATATTATAACTTATTTAATGTTCTATAACTAAAATATAAATATAATATTAAATAAAATGAAACTATTTCTTGATGGTTGGTAAAATTTCCTAAACGAACTAACCACAAAAAAGTTAACATTTTTACTTAATGAACCATCCCCATATTGGATTTCATATGAATATTTGGGAGAATTTAAAATTTTTGAATTAAATGAATAATATTTCATTCCACTTTTTTATTTTTATTCCCATTTGATAAGTACATCAATAATTATCCACAAACGATATGACATGGGAACCATGAAATGAACGCTCTCAGAACAACAGAATTGAACTTTATATCTCATTGAAATAGCCATCAATAAAGATAATAAAATTATAATAAATAAAAATTTAAATATTAAAGGTTCTAAATTATGTAAATAATTAAAATAATTTTTTTATTCAAGTAATTACAGTCAATTTAATAATGATTATGGAATATAAGGTAAGGGATTTTTATGAAGATCTCTATTTATTTTGGGGTTATAATTTATCTATCTTACGACACTTTATAACTCTAATTATATTAATAACTTATCATATATTCTATATATAGGTTTAATACATATATATATATATATATATTAATTTATATTTATTTTATAGGGAAATACATGTTTTAAAAGGTTATATTCTTAGTTCCACTTGATAAGCGAACCTGATTAAAGAGAACTTCTATGTTTCTTATCCATTTATATGTATAATTTATAAAACATTAATCCACACATACTTTATAAAATCACTCATTTTATCATGAAAACCCAGTTCAGTTTATTTATGGTTTTATGTAAATAATTATTCCTTAATTCTCTTTAAAGTCTCTTTATTCTTTTCCCTAAAACCATGATTAAGGGGAAAATTTATAAAGTTACCTAACAACTATTTTCCATATTTTAAATTTATTTATAAATAATGTTTCATGATATATACTAATTTTTACTTTATTAATTTCCAAGAATGATTTAATCCCTTATTTCATGGATACCATTATGATGCACCCTTTGGTTATTCCTTATGTCATGATTACGAAACCCAATTCTTTCTATGGATAACTATTATGTTTATTACTTATGTTTTATTTCTTTATATAGAGAACATATACATGTACATGTTATGGTGGGTGAAATTAGATAGTACTCCAATGTATTGGGTAATTTTTTACTCTCATGAGGCGATATGTATGAGGTTAGAGAGTAAACCTAATCCATTATGGGACTCTATATCCCATGTGAAATCATATTTGTATTTATCCTTGAATCATGTTTATATATTGTTATATATTTATTCTACATTCCTATGTTTCCATGATATTATGATTCCATGTTCTATATGTTATGCCTCTATATGTTTACTCATGATACATGCCTTATGTTATCATGTTATTCTTTCTGACTCATATGTTATACTTTATTTCCATGTTTATTTTCTTATTGGTCTTTTTAGATCAACCATTTTGTCTATATATTTAGCAGGTTATCCTATATATATGTAATATCTCAAGTGAATTTAGGATATCTTTATGTAGTTTAAAAATAAATAAGTTTTATTTTAGTTTCATGTTATCTAATGATATACCTATTATTCCAAATAAACTATGATTTTGGATCCTTGGTTTGTATTTAATGGATATTTATATTAAAAATCATGTTATAATATATGTAAAAGTGTTATGTTAAAATATTTTTAAAAATTATTTTCCAAATTGGTGTTTTAAGTAAATGAGACTTTTTCCTGAAAATATTTTCAATGTGATTGCTTTCATTTAAATAAAATAAAAAAGTAAGTTTATAAAATGATATTGGATTTATATACTTGTATAAAAGAACCTTATTTTTAATATTGTATTTCAAACTATCATAAAGAGAATATTTTATTTATTGACTTAAACTTAGGGTGTTGTTTCATTTTTCATTACAGATGATCTTATTTCTTATTCCTATTATTAATTCAGTTTTAGGTTTTGTCTTTTCTATTTTCATCTATGGTGTGTTGATAATTTATTTTTGGATGGTGACTCGTGGAGTAACAGGGAGGTATGCTAGTTTTTTATATTTTTTTATTTTTTTTATCTAATTTTTCATATAGAACTTTTATTTTTTTTAATTCTTTGTGGTGTATAACTATTGTGGTGGATGATGATGTACATCATGTGGTTATCATTTCTATAGGGGAGGTTTTATAGGGTAAGTGAACAAATTTGTTTGTTTAATTTGTTTATTATTGTTATATTATGTTATTTGTTTTATTTTCCTTCCTATGTGATTCTTTCATGGACATATAACATATGGATGGTTCATTACCATTTATTTAACTATTGTTTAACATTGATATTGGGTGAAACCATTCCTTCTGGTTATACTTTGGAACTAGTTTCCAGCCCGGGGTGATCGGGAATGCACATAAGGCATGTTGTGGGAAGGATTGGGCATTTTATAGAGATATAAAATGGGTTTTTCTATGAAAAAGTAAATATCATATCATGTGATGAGTTTTATTTAGTTTGACACTATTATGATAATTTCCTTAGAGTATTTTGTACATCAAAATGTTATAGTAGTTTCCAAATATAATGATAATCTTGTAGTGTTGTGACAATATTCTAAAACATATATGATATAGTTTATATAAAATCTATATAACAAGACAGTAAAGATTTTTTTACTATCAGGTGTTAGATTCTCATTATCATACAAGGATTATTTTCAAGAAATTTCACACTTAGTAATCTCAAAGCAAGAAATTTATAAGTACATACCCACTAATAGGAATTCAACATTTTATATGTGCCATTGGATATTACTATTTTCATTTGTTTTTATTGGTCCTTATACTTGATATTATTATTAATTTATATCCTGAATCATGCACTTTTATGTATTTTCAAAATCTATAACTATATATTCTCACAGAGAAGTAGGATATGTTGGGTGTGACATAAGTGATATGACATTGATTGGATAAATTAAAAAAATCCCCTCTCAGTTAATGGAAGTGTATTTCTAAGTTCCTTTGATTGAAATAGAACAATCTCATTAATTCCATGTCCATGGAGTTGTATTAAGGAGTTTATTTTAGGTAGTTAAAGAAATATATATCATGTATTTATGTTGATGACACAAGTATGTAACATAATTAGTGAGATATTGAAAAGATGGATTTATATTACACAGTAAGTGTTCATATGAGGTTGTTATCATTACAACATTAACTTCTTTATATATTGGTGTCTTGATACATTTATAAATACTAATATTTGACTTTTGTCCATTCATCTAATGTCTATGAGAAATAGTCTTAGAGGTTCACACACTAAGTGTTTCTATAATATCATATTAAATTCTATTTGAATTTAATATTTAGAATAAGTATTGTTCTTAAGAAAAATGAATAATTATTATTCAGGTTATATTGTTCGTATGAATTCAATCACTAGTTATTCATGTTTAAAATATATTTGAGTTGAATTTTAAATAAATATTTATTATATGTTTAGTTAATATAATATTTATTTATTTATTAAAGGAATAATATAATTGTATCTATTTTTAAAATAAAAATTTATTATTCAAGGTTCTATATATGTTGGGGAGGACTGATAGGATGAGTTAAGGGCCTAATGAAATTATATATATTAATTCATATCATTTAAATAAACAATATTATACTTATTAAAGAATTTATATTTAAATATACATGAGTTAGCACACATCATGGAATATTATAATAATATTATTATTGTTTTTGTTGTTGTTTGATGTGGTGTTTACTTAGAATAAACAATTAAAAAAATTACTTATGTAATAACTAATTGTTTGAACCTAAGTATATAATCGCAATTGTATCATTTATAGGGTTATTTGAATTATTGTGCACTATATATTCTCTCTAGAGATTTATCTTAAAATAGAATAGAATTTCTCAAAAATGGGTGTAAATCCTTATCTTCCCTCTCATGATCAAGAGAACAAGAAGATAAATTTCTCAAGACCAAAGTAACTATTATTCTGATCAATGATGGGTGATGCAAGGTGTTTAGTTCCTCCAAGATAGAGCTCAATGTTCCAACAAAGATGTTCTGACATTCATGGATCATGTATAGATTCTGATAGGGGAATGTTGATTTAAATTTGATCACCCATTAAGCATCACTAATTCCTCATAGTTAACCAAATTTATAAATTTTTAAGAATTATTTATCCTCTACTAACAAAAAAAATGGTAGATGGTGGATGTCTGAGATCATCCAATGAAGAGGCGGAAATTATTATCCTTTGGAGTTGATTGGTTCAAATGTTAACTCAATTAAAAATTTTGGATCAAGCAATTTAATTAATATATTATTTAAGAGAAAACCAAATAATTAAAATAGAATATTGTGATAAATTTCAAAGGATTTTAGAAAGTAAATTTCATCTTTCTCAACTATTAATTGGATTAAATTTTGGGCACCAAGTAATTCAAAAAAAATTATCCTCTTATGATCAAATTAGTTCTATGTACCTATGATTTGTATTTCCTCTTCTTGAAATTCTATTGTTCTGATTAATAAAATAAAATAATATTTAGATTAAGTGACAAAGTAAATTACTAACCAAAATGACTTATCATGATTGATATTAATGATTAATTAACATACTTATCCTTCTATTATCAATTCCACGCCCCTTATGTACTTATACATGCATGACAACAAATAAAACCAGCATAAATGAAGGAAAGCAATTAATAAAAAATCATTAAGGAAATATTGATATCATAAAGTGAGAAAAAAATGGGAAAATATTTAGCTTTATTGAGTTAAAGAAAAAATCATGGAAAAAAAATATTTGAATCAAACGAACATCAAAATTATTCATAGAGATCAAAATGAGAGGTAAAACCAAAAATAATTCTATTTTTTAAAAATTTCTGTAGATTTTTCTATTTATAATAAAAAAATATTCATGATACAACTACATATATCCTGGTGAAAATAATCATGGTTTCATCCACAACCTTATTTAGGCTCAAAGTTGTCATGGAAAAAATCACCCTTTCATGATGTGAAGAATTATTTCCTCTTTAAAAGCGTGAATCTCATTATAAATCATTATGTGAAATTCTTGGGAAATTGTTTGAGATATTTACCTCTTGATTATTGACTGGATCCTTTATGGTGAGATATATCTTTCATGGTATGAACTTCTTCCATAATCTGGAAAATTCATTATCCTTACGAACCACCCATTGACCCTTACACAACACCTATATGAACCCTGCATATCTTTCATACCCTTACATAGATCACCTTTTACCTTTATAAAATGGTCCAAGAACCTTAATGTATCTTCATCACATTACCTTTACGTAGACACCATTTACCCTAACACATCCACTAATGCGGTGTGTAAAGAATCTTCACAATGAAACACTATAATACACTTATCATGCATCAATAATTTGGGTAGCCTAGTGTTTTATTAAATATTAGAGGACATATCTAGAAATCTAGAAAAGTAACTCAAGACATACCCCCACACCAAACTCTATTGCCCAGTGCCTCCTTACATCACGTTCTCCTCTGACTCACACATGTACACCCACACTCCCTTGCAGCGACCCATACAGAGCTTTTTACCTCTTGATTCTACAGTGGTTGAACCCTTGGTCGATGGTTGGTTAGAATGTGTTATCCTGATCCCTTGAGGTGTTGGATATGGTTAAATTAATTTTAAATATAAAATATGTGTTTTCACTATGATGGTAGTGTCATGATGTGAACTCTATAATCTATTCATTAGACCTTCTTATTGGACTCTACCATGGTATAAACACTGTAATTACCCTAGTATTCAGGATATTTTCAACCATTCATTCCATGATCAGGTGTTTTACAACATAAACCACCTAAAATTCTGTCAACTCTCAATTAAAGTCTAGAAACTCTATAAAACATAAAAACATCAAAAAACAACCTATTAAACACTATTAGGAACATGAATCACTTAGAATAACAAAAAATACACATATGAATTATTAGTATTAAAAAATTGAAAATTTTCTTATCCTAAAGAAAAATATATCTCAACAAGGATTCTAAAGGGAACTAAGCATTAATAAGAGCATTATCAAATCAATAATTTTAGCAGAACTAAGTATTAACTGAAACAAAATTAAATCTCAATAATTCATCCCCCCTAAAAAACTAGTTTTTCTTCCTGATTGGAATTCACCCCAATTTCTTCTTCCCTATATCATTGGTTTCTCATCCTTTCTTTAGGTATCCATGCCCATTTTTTATTTACCTTTCAGGATACTTTTCACTCAACACTCAAGATTATATGAAACTAGAGTTATGATCAATCTCATGTGCACACACCCTATACATAGGCTTGAAAGAAACCTAAACCACCACATAGAATTCATACCACACATATCATGAGTTCTCTACATTCAGATTCAAATGCATCTAAGTCTATAGGTTGGTGAGTTATGATGTAAAAATTAAAATCAAAGGCTAAAAATGAAGGTTGAATCCTTAATGAATAATTCATGATATTAAAGTGATCTTAATTAAATAAACTCTTACTTTAAAGCCCCTTTAAAAAAAATATTCCCCACTTCCTTCTAATGTTTATAAATAAGGTCCACTTTTAGAAATTAAAAACATTGATAACAATCCTATTTTAAAATCATGATTTTTTTTCTCTATTATTTTCTTATAAATGGAATTTATATAAGACCAAGTCTTATTCCCTTGGAATTAAAAACAACTTGCACCTCAATATTAACCATCAATATCTTACCAACACTAATTGTAATAGATAATAAAAGAAATAGGAAGGTGTTTATAGCTATATTCCAATCCAAGGTATCAAACTTATCCAATTTTCCTTTATTTTTATTTTATTTTTATTTTATTTTCTATTCTTATTTTATTTCCTTTTTAAAAATATAGAGGACAAAATGTAAGAACAGACACCAAAAGTTTTGTACACTTTCACCAAATAACCAATATATTTCCCAAATACTCATTCATGGAACCCTCCTCCTATGGTACCATGAAATACCCAACTCTAACATTAAATATCAAATGAAAAATCATGTAATTAAACTCAAATAATAAGGGTAGGAAGGAAACATAGGCCTATAATTTAGTTTAAGATCTTGACCTTTGTAAAAGTAACTTTGTGATTAAACTTTGGTTAAAATCCCTTCTTAATAATTGATGTAATTATTCCTAGGAGTATGAGGGGTATCGAAGATTTTATGGGGGGTTGGGACATGTAAGATGGAGAAATAAAACTATCCAGGAAAAAACGTATGGTTGGAATAAGTGGTATGGCCTAGGGGATCATGCATCATGGCCCTCTTAAACAGAGGCAGGTGCATGACCACCACACAGTTTGTTAAACCATGGGTCCTAGGCCACTCTTGGATAAGGGTTCAACATGGTTAGCACACAGTTTGTCCAACCATGTGGACAAACCAAGTTCCTTTCTAAAATAATGGAATTTCCCATTTTACCCCCTCGTGATTTAAGAGTTCTTACCTGATTTCTTCCTCATTTCCATCTATGATAGCCTAGAGTATGAACCCTTTTCTCCCAATATTACCAAGGTTTATTCTCCTTTGATTTTTTTTTCATTTGAAGTGTCTTTTGTTATGAATCAAAGCTCCATGATATTATACCACTCCTATTTCTTTTACTTTATAGTAAAATCATGGTGGAATTTTTTCTATTCTTTTAAATCCATAAACCCTTGATTTTTCATAATATTCTTATATTGGGCATTGAAGGTTGTTTTTTATTGAATCTAGGGTCATTTTTGAGTGAGTACTTGTCTATGAACTTGAGTTCGGTGGTATAAAAGTTATATCCCATAGTATTGATGTTAATTCATGTGTATGAGGTTGTGATTTTTTGTTTTTGTGTTGTGAATTTGATTCCTTAGTGGTAAATGATAAATTAGGTATTTAGATGATGTGTTTAACACCTCATGAGCCTCTTTGGATCCATTAAGGATAATTAGACTAGTCCTAATTCAGCCATGGGTCTGAAACTCCTTTGAACATGGTTATTGAGTTGTTAAATTATGAATTTAAATTATTATGATATTAAACCAATTATAATTGTTTTTATCATTATAGCATGGAATAAATTTTTGTTTGGATTAACTTGTAAATTTAAATGGGTTGTGAGGTATCTAAGGGGTTAAGTTATAAATGGTTAAATGTGTCACATCCTTGTTATAAAATGGTTTTAAAGTATGTTTAAGGGTTTTGGATATGAAAAAAATGGTAATATATAATGATGTGGAACTTAGAAAATGTATTGAAAGTAATGATCCATGGTATTTTTGATAAAATGAAAAGGTACACCCTTTTTCATATTTTATTATTAGAGGTCACTAAAGGTGAACTTTGGAAACTTGACTAATGGTTGGTTGGGATGTTATACTAATGATGCACTCCCTTGGATGGGCCATACTGATACTCCAAGTGCCTAATTGCATTTTATTTTCAAAGAATGGTCTGATGCTCCAGACTCTAAGTATATAGACATATCATTTCATATCATGGTTGGGTATGGTCAGATTTGGTGTTTTGAATCTCAGTTTGAAAACTTGGACTGATTCTCCTTGTATGTCAGCATGTGACCCTATGATATATGGTTAAAACAACCAACATGGGATGAAGTAGGTTTGATGGGTATGGGAATCACTTGCGACTAAGAAAAAATGTGGTTAATTTAAATTTTTTCAAATAATGAAACATTGTTTATAAACTGTTTGTCTATTATTTACTATACTTTTTCATAAATTTTTATTAGATCAGATATTTTTGTAGAAAATATTGGTGGTGGCCTACTCATTTTTACTCACACCCTGATTAGGGTGATGTTGGGTACCTGAGCAGACTTCATAGTTGTGGAAAAGGGTAAGGGAAAGGGCCCTATGTTAAATGGTTAATATGGGAGTCAGGATGGAAGATTGATAAGGGGACCATACATGGCATTGGGAACCATTTGGGGGATTTTATTTAGTGTCTTATTTTGGTTTTATTTTGAAACTTTAGACTATCATGACATGTTATAATATACTGTAATAGTTTGTTGGAACTTCCCATGTTTTTTAATGTGGTATGTGATTCTTGGTTATTTATTTTTATTACATTCCAATGTTTATCTTGTTTTTTCTATTGGTTCACTATAGTAAATAGGGTATAGTCTCCCCACATGTTCTATTAGACCCTCACTATTAGTCGATAGTCTCTGGTGTAAATAGAGGTTTTCAGGAGATTATGTACTATACTAGCTTAGGGAAATAGTTTATTCGAACCTAAGAAACAAAGTTACATGTGGATTCCTATAAAGTCATTCCATAGTTTATATGGGTTTCACTAGGATTATACTTTTGGTCAGTATCATTTTAAAATGGGTTCCAAATAATTTAGTCAATTCCCTCAACCAATTAAATGTTGTTCAAAATCATCAAGTTTTCATAAGATTATAAATAATGGTCTGGAAATGATATATGTGTCATGAGTTCTATCAATTAAGAGGTAATGTAAAATAATATGTAAAATTTTCTTAAAAAAATTCTGGATAATGGAAATTCAAAAATATGCAAAATCACACTAAGCATGATTTCCAAGTAATTAGTCAATCAATAAAAAACATTAAGAATTAAAACTAGATATAAAACTCCAATTGGGTAATCATAATAAATTCTACTAAGGAGTAAACAAGAAATTAATTTTCAAAAATTTATAACTAAAAATACCAATTCTAGGTCTATGGTTATTTTAAAATTTCTCAAATCAATATGATGCCTCCAATGGAAATTTCTCTTAGACTAATAAAGATAAGAAAAAATCCAGGTTGGGTACTGTGTTTACTCAAAAATTCCACCCCTCCAAATAAAATTTAAACAGTGTTCCCATTGTTGGAGATCAAGGTGAAACATTTAAAATGAAAAAGTAATCAATGATGGAAAACTAAAAACCCATAAGATAATAAATAACCCTTATACAAAGTAGTGTGGATTGGAAACAGATTGTGGTGTGTCTAGAAACCTTCTTTCAGAAATGATAAAGGGAATGTCAGTTATGAGTCAAAATATTCTTTCATGTGAAAGTAGTGAGATCAAAAAATATAGAAAGTAATGAACACAAAGGAAGGTGAAAAAATTGGCCTATATACTCATTCAAGGAATTTTAAATAGATATATAATAAGCTTAAGAGAAAATAAATACATCTATATCATAAGTAAAGTTCAAAAAATAGTTAAGGAGTAGGAAAATCATAATAAACTGGGTTATGATTCTTATTCCCCCTCCTAGTGTCCTCCATATGAGTATAATGTGAACCAGGAGTGGTATGCTTAAGATGGATGATAGTATTAATAGACTAAATCATGCTCTGATTTGGATGAGGCATATCCCTGGAAGTATTCGGCTACTCATCTATAATGAGATGGTCTAGAATATGAGGATCTTGATATGGGGAAATGTGTATATCCTACTCACCATTTAATTGTTTCCTTTGGATGATCGATAGAGTATTTGCTGATTGATACTCATTGGGGTCCTCTTCAAACTAAATGGATTTCATGGATATGAAAGGTGGTTCAATAAAAAGAGTGTCTTTCACCTTTTTAGTATCCTTCCCCCTCCCATTATGGTGGTAGGATAGAAAATAATCATGTAGGTAATTTGGGAATTTGATGTATATTAGAATAGAGGCAGGGCCTGTAATAGGAGTCACAAAGTTAATGGTAGGGGCCGACTACTGATCCAAGGAAACCTTAGGGTGAGAAAATGGGTGCACTAGTTGATTGGTGAACATCATCCTCTATCCTAGAATATAAACAAAAATTTTATAGATAATGAACTATATAGAGGCACCCAAGTATTAAAACCATACCTCTTCAGTGGAGGTGGTTAAATATGGATGGGCTTGGGCAGTAGTTTCCCCTATTTCAGCCTTTATCTTGGTGGTTCTGGATCATGAAGCAGCCAAAGATGGATCCTCTCTCTAAAAAACTGCATACTTGGATTCCCACTCATACTATTTCTGGATATTCATAAGTAGGACCATCATAAATAGAATATTTAATTAAATAAGCTATAAATGGACCGAGGAAGATAGTAGAATGAATTCTTGAAAGAAAATAAGGTTCTTGGCTAGATGTGTAATGAATTTTTCTCCCATTAGTTTCCCCTAAGCCTCCTAGGTCAGTCCCTCACAATAAAGTAGAAACTATTATGGTATGTGAATGGCTAGAACATGGAAAATTTTGGGTCATAGAAGCACCTCAAGTGGTCTCATCACCCCCTAATAATTTATTTAGGCCATCCAATCATGGGAAACATCCCTATGCACAATTTGTTGGAAAGGTCAACATAGATTCTGGCTCTTAGTGATATTTGGATCATTCATTTTGGTAAGATCAGTGGTTATCTCATTCTATAACCTATATGTGTTTACCTTATTCAGATACATAGTCAGGGTACTATATTCCTCTATCCAAATAAAGTCAAAACAATAGTTTACTAGGCCAAATCCAAACTCCTTCAATAAAAAAATCTAGTGGTGTCATCCTAGCTATAATTTAATATAAACCGTGGTAATTTCCAATTTTAGATATAAACTCTAAAAAAATTATTGGTTGGATTCCTCATGTCCTTTGATTATATTTTCTAGGTGTATATACTGAAGGTACTCCAAAAAAATCCTCCATTTGAATTTACCTCAAAATTTCTAGGTCTGATATCTTGTTTTTTTTCGTTAGATTTATCTTCATTTTATCTAAATGATCCTAGTGTTAGGATTCAGTAAATTGAAGATAATGATGAGTGGGATATTGTGGGTAATCCACACTTGAAAAATAATGTGATTTGTACATAAGAGGAAGGGTTGGAAGATGGTGAATAAGAAGGTGAATATGTGTTTTTGGGTTTCTTGGAGAAAGTGGTTTAGGTTTTTTCAAGATTCTTAGATCATGGTTTTCTAGCCGGAGGCTTGGATATCGCTTTTTTGAATTTATCCATTGGAGTGGAACTGAAAGAAGTTAAAGAAAATTTTCACCACTTAATAATTTAGTTTGAAAAAAGAATCTCATTTATTTTTCATTTTAGTATCTTGATACTTCACTAGTTGGTATTTCTTTTGAATGAATGTGGAAAAAAACTCCCAATATTGGATTCTTAGGGTTAAGCTTGGGACTATTCTCATGGATGAAACTATTATTGGTAATTATGTTTAGGAGGATTATATTGAGATCCTGGAGGTGGTAATGGTTTTAATTGTTAGAGAACTTGGGGTTGTGGTGGATATTTATGTGTTAATTGCGTTATTAAAAAATTTTAACTTGTTCAGGGGTAGTTAAAAGCCTAATTTTTTTACCTATTATGGTCAAATAGGTCCTGGTCGAGAGTAGTTATTGTAAAATTGTTTTTCTCTATATTTGAAACTCACATAATTACAATATAGGGGCTATTTATCCTCACATCCTATATAGAAATTATGATATGGGTTCGAACCTCCTCACATCTTGTATGAATACACCTCTATAGTTTGTACTAGGGGTGGTGCTTGTTGTGGGATTGTAATGTTTATAAAAAAACCTACCTATGGATGGTGAATTTTAGTTTTAAATACAAACAAAAATTTAAACCTCCTTAAGTATTTAATTAATCGATAAAACATAATATTTATATACCCACAATAAATTAGAGTAAAAATAGTAGAATTAAAATGATCAAAGTTTTATAAATATCAATGAAATTAATATATGTAGTGGAAAATGAAATGTATTGGTATTTTATATCCAATGATTAAATGATAAATTAAATATAATTCAAAAAAAATTAGTATTTTTTTAGAAAAAAACAAATTAAAGGATATTAAAATTTTTAATTTAACCCAAATCATAAGGGGAATCATAAACTTGATTCAAAGGATACTTGATTGTAGACCTATTGATAGGTATCAACTTCTTAAATCCTAAATCTTGGTTGTGTCTTCCTTACCCCAAAATACATCAATCATCCTGATTAGTAAATCCATGCTACAATAATTGGTATCTTAGTAAATTCACTATAATGACCCATGTATATATAAAATAATAATTACAACAAGAAACACTAATACATTTTACAATTAATTCTCACAATCAAAATCTCTTAGCACACACCCATAAATAAAATAACTAGAATCACTCTAAATCAACAAGATTTTGAAGATGTTAAGAAATTTTAACTTTCATATAGTTCTCATTATTCACTTATTCTTCTAATTCATGAGGTGTATCTCTATTTATAGATGAAACAATAATTTTCATATTTCATACATCTCAGAGTTAGTTGTAATGGAATTAGTTGAAGCTTATTGTTCATCTTCCAATGCACTCAGTGTTTTGACTCATCAATATATAAAGTTATTTAGAACCACTAAAGTGTTCTTTTGATTGAACTAAACAATCTAGTTTAATATCCAGATAATGAAACTCTATACTATCAATATTTTAAAATTTCTTGGATTATTATAATTTCAAAAATCCTTAGACAATTAGTGTTTTATAATACAAAAATTTATTGGTATTTTTATTAAATGGTTTTATATAAATAATAGAAATAATAAAATTAAGTTGATTCATATTCTTAGTGAAGTATATTGTGATTTTAAAAAAAAATAACAAAGTGGGTCTTAACTCAACAATCTCCCCTTTTTTGAAAAAAATAAACACATATGGAAAAATTAATACTTTATGAATTTGAAAATAAAATCCATGAATATTTCTAAATATTCTGATGAAGATAAGATAATATAATTTTATCTCCCCATAAATATTTCTTTTACTTTTTAAATAAAATAAGCAATTCAAAAAAAATTATTTTTTAAGAAATTATATGAGAATATATGAGGATTTTTCTTAAAAATTATCTTCCTTTGGGATTTTCAAAAAGAAAGAAAAAATAAGATTTATTCCTTGAAATAAAAAAAAATTGAAAGGATTTTTCTTGAAAAAAACTATCATTAGGAAACATTTACACATAAAAAATTCATCAAGTAACCATGAATTTTTTGAGTTTCAAAATAAAAATAAAAAATCATATGAAAATAATCCTTCTTAATTTATTTTTTATTTATGTGCTTCAACATTTTAATATATTTTCATTTCCTATACATAATATCATCTTAGACTTTAAAATTATGATCAAATTTTCTTTCCATATTATAAAACATAACTTCTTGAGACATTAATAACTGATCATTCTGATCAAATTTTTCTTCCATAAAAATAATCATCTGATTCTACTCTTTATACTTCTCTTGAAACTCATTTTTTTATCACAAAATATTTGTTTTTATTAAGATAAAACTTTTTAAGGAAAAGTGGGAAACCGGTCAAGTACTCAAAGACAGTCAAGAAACATCATACGTCATAGCTGAATCTATGATTTGCAGTTTAAGCCTTTTAGAGACCTTGCCTCTAAGGAGACTCCATTGAAGGACAATAACCTTCTCATCCGGATCATATTTGAGTAGGTTTTCAAAATTATATACCATCTTTTCCTAGGTTTGGATGTGCTCTTCCACATTGATATTCTTCCCGTTGAAACCACATGCCATTATTCCATGTTTTTTTGGGTCCAGTCACGTGGATCCTTGGAAAAGTTTACCTTAATACGCCTCTCATTCAGCCTGTAAAAATCCTCTTGTATAGTTATGACCTTTATAACCTTGTCAACGAATTCCTCATTACCATCGATGATTACTTCCCACTCAGCACACTCCATCAATTCCTTATCACTCTGAAGGATATCAGATTCTGCAATCTCCTTCTCATCATTCATCATGTCGATGACAGATGATTCACTTACTAGGGGTTCTAGTTCCTTAGTAGACTTTTCCTCCACTTTCTTGGGAACCTTTAGAGGGAAATTTCCTTTCCATGAGGATCTAGTAATGGGAGGGCTTTCCAAGAAATAATATTATTTTCTTCTTTGTGGCCTCTGAGAGTGATGAATAAACCCTCTATGAATCAAGGATGGTGTTCGTCCCATTCATAAAAGAGGATCTTATATATTCATCTGCAATGTCCACTTATTTGGACTCAATAAGCCAGTATAAATTAGTATCCCTATCCTCCTCAGAAGCCTCCATCTCATTCCCTTCCTCAACTATATGACACTCTTCATTCCCCAACACTACAAATCAATTTTGAGACTGAATAACCATTTCTTCGGATTTCACTGTATCAGCATAGGATGGCTTAGCCAGTAAGTTATGCTCAAGAAAATCTGAGCCTCTGAATTATAGCTCATTAAACTTTTAATTTTGTTCAACTATATTATGATTTTGAATTAAATTTAGATTCTTTAAATTTTAGACAAATGTAGAAATCTCAAAAACCTTATCTCCAAGTTCCATAAAAACTTCTTTAAAATATTTAGTTTTTAACAAATAAAATCAAAATTCTATTGTAAAAAAATGGTATGATCATCAATAAAATTGATGTATTTATATTGATTTTTTATAAAATTACTAAAGTTTCACAAGTTCAATCATTAAAATCATTGACTATTCTTACCAGTTTCATATCCCCTATTACTTTATCTACATAATATATCAATGAATTTTCCAATTTTTATTTTGTGCACGTGTCTTCTGATTTTGAATCAGACTTACCATTTCACTGAGTTCTGATATCATATCAATGACATTAATCATTTTCTTCTGCATTTCCATAACTAGGCTAAGATTATGATTGAAATATTGAACTTTAACAAAAGTTTTTTAATCATATATATCTTATTTCTTCTCTATTTATATAGAAATGATAGGTCAAGGTATCATTAATTTACCTTTTTCTAGATAAGTGTCTTCAATATAAATGGGGTCCTCATTAACTACATTGAGATCATCTATAGTCATTTCAGAAGAATATGAAGAAGAATAACTTGACATTGAACTATTTTTCAATGAGTCATATTTTTTAGATTTATTTTTTAAAGGAGATGAAGTTACAGTGATATAATTATAAATATAAGACTATAAGGGAGATGGATATTTGACTGTATATTTTCTTATTGGGACGTCATAAATCTCTTAAATTAGTTTTTTAGTAATATTTTATTTTGAATCATATTCTACTGGTAAAATCACAACTTTAATATGATGAAGAGGAACAAATTTTGATGGATTTTCATGATAAAATTATGATGGGTAAACTTTATGAGAAATAGCTTATTTAGTGGTTTCAGTATTATTAGAAAAAATGACATTAATTTCATCACCAACTTCTCGATTAGGTGAGGAAAGAGATAAATATTTCTCATAAAATTTTGGTGTATCTTTATTCCTTTTTCCTTCAAAAGTCTAACTTCCACTTCAATGGTTAAAATCAATAAGATTCTCTTTTTTGGTAACTCATGGTAGATTAAATATAATGATTTTAGAATGCTTATACTTAGAATATATCACTTTCTCTTCTTCTCTTCTATAATATTCTAATCAAATTATTTTCTTAATTCCTTATCCTCGGCCTTAGCAAGTATAAAATATTGTTTTCAAGCTGATCTATCTTATTTATTCTTTTTGGATTCATCTGATTTATCATTCCAAAATAAACTATAAACATCAAATTACTTTTATACTTTTTCATTTGAATTAATGATCTTCTTTTTCAAAGGATGATCATTCCATTGAATTATTGATTCAGTAGATTTTATCTTTTTCCTATTTTTTATGATTGGATCAACTGAAATAGGATAATTAGGATTTATCTTCTTCTTTTTTAAAGACTTGGTTCTTTTTTCATCCCCAACTTTATTGACTATTTTTTACTTCTTCTTTTCATAGGACTTATTAATGTCAAAGGAATATAAATATTTTCTCATCTCTAAAACTTTTACATCATTTTTAGTTTTTCCCTTTAAATTTTTTTTTTTAAATTTATTAGAGGTAGCTACTGAATATTTTTCAAAATATATTTTCTCTTTAAAATCATATGCCAATATTATCCTTGAGATAGTTTAATGATTGATGGGGTGTTATTTCTATCTTTCAGTGTATGACTGATTTTCAACATTATATTCTTTCATTAATTTAACATGGATGATATTAATGATCCATACATATAACATAATTTTCATCTTTATTGTACCATTTTTAATATCTTCCATATAATAAAAAAATAACTGTGAAATGTTAAATTTCCTGAAATTCACCAAGCAGACTATAAAATATACATCTTAAATCTTAAGGTTATTTGTATCACTTTTTCTTAGTAGTAGAAAAAAATGAATCCATTGGAAAATACTTCATACTTCTAATGATATATGAATATTTTTTGATCTATACCATTTACCAAAAAAACAAATTCTTCCTTGATTTAGCTTTAATAAGATTTCCATTATACTCTGGTGGTTTGTGTGGAATAAGAAAATAATATACCTAAAATGGTAATTTCAAAAAATCAGAAAATTTTTCTAAGGTTAGGGTAAACTTATAAATGAAAACAATAAAAGTCAAATTAATGAGCCAACCTTCTTTAGGAAATTTTATAGATCCATAAAACTCTCTAATCAATAGAGGATAATAAAAATTATAATCTTTAATTGTTGAAACTAACTTTATCCACCATTGATATTCAATTATATCTTTCAAAATAAATTTATACTTATCAAAAATATCTGAATCAATAATCATTTATCTAATAATATATCTTTTAGTAAGTTCTTCAAATGATACCATGGATATAATGGAAGGAAAAAATCATTGTAAATAAACTAAAATATATTTTCTATAGAATAAAAATTAATGTGTCCACAAAACATTGGATCCACTTATTTATATAGGGATAATTGAATATGAAGGGTCTTTGTTTATTTCTTGATCTAATTACCTAGATAGAATCTCTCTACAACACATGATGTCATAATTAATATTAAAGGAATAAATAATTTTTAAATTTATATTTCTTTATGATATTAAAGAAAACTTTAAAATTCAGGTAAATAAACAAGTCTTTTAAAAATCCAATGAATAGGAAAAATAATAATCTCCACAAATTAGAAGTTATATTCCATTTAATAATGTTTTGATATTCTTCTTTTGAAGATGGTTCCAACAATTTTTTGACTTTGAGTTTAAGTTCTTCGGAAAATTAAAAGTATTTTGTTCAAAATTTGGCTAAATATAATCATCAAAACTCTCCCTAAATAAATTTTAAAAATTATATATATTAATAAATACATAAAATATCGAAATTACCTAATAAAAAACAATTAATTAAATGTATTTTATTAATACCAGACTCACCTGTGATAAGTACTCATATAAAAGTGCATAGAAACTTTTATCTTTAGATTTATTTCTTCAGAAAATATAGTACTTTTGGTCTATAGGTATTTGTAAGAAAACATTTTACAACCCATATTTGAGTCATTTTCTAATGTTAATAGGTAATAAGTTCTGATGAAATAAAATATATATATGGTCCAAAACAATGAACATTATTGATTGAATAATTTTTACTCTAATTTAATCCACATTTAATTTAAGTATAAAAAGATGTTTTACTTGGTATAAAATAATTTTATCAGTAAACTAAAATTATGGTGAATTTTCTACACAATACAGATGTAGCTATTTTTGATCTTATTAGACTATACATTTTCATAAATTATTTATTTATAGTGTTAAAATAAGTCAATATATTTTATGATTTCAATGTTAGAATTGATTTTAATAATTTAATTCTTATCTTAGATAAAATTTAAACTTTTGGAACTTTATTTATTATTTTTATTCTATACATCTATCATAAGATGAACATATGGTATTTTAATTTTACCTTTTCTTTTCATATTTATTCTATGTTTTGAAACTTTTAATTTTTAATTATCTAATTCAAAAATAATATTTCTATTCTCCATTTTAATTTCAATAAGTTTATACTCAACTTTCAGAAAAGTATTATTTCTATCAATAGTTTTCTCCTTAAGGTATTTATACATCTTATACAAATTCTGATAAATATTTTCATATTCTGTAATATAAAATCTCATTTAATCAAGTGTTTTAGGAGATCTTTTATCATCATATTAACAAAATTAATTCTCATAATCAGTGTCATTTTCATAATCATAGAAGCATTTTGTATCTAAAGTTAGATTCGTAAGGGACTCAACAGTCAGTCTTACCATGAAACATTTCTCTATATTTAGAATATTGGCATGAAATAGAGTTATTTTTATATTATTATAAATTTCTTCTAATTAACTATATAAAGTTCCATCACTTTATCACAATCTCTATTTATCAATATTTTTATATTTTCATAATTTTTTATTAGAATACTTTCTAGAAGATAATCTTTCTTTCTTGTTTAACTCAAGATAAACTAGTTTAGTATGACCTTGATTTCTAAATTCATATAAAATTGTTTCATAAGTAAACTTTTCTCATTTATGTATTTTATATACTTTTTTATAAATTTTTTTATTTAAATTTCTTTATTACCATGTTAGAAATCTCACCATCTATTAGTTCACACACACTATCTTTGGAAACTTTTTTGGTATTTTTCTCAGATGTTCTTAATTTACAAGTTATCATCTTTGAATTTCTAGTAAGTGTAAAAGAAACTACATTATTCATTTTTCACATTATTTTCATCTCTATTCAGATGAATCCCATACTTTATTAGAGTTATGATTAAATAATATTGACTTTGTTTAGTGATATGATTAGTATTATCAATATCAGTTCTTTTAGATCCCCACTACTTAGGTAAAATATCTATGAATTTCTCAACAAGTTTATCATATAAATATTATTTTTCTACAAGATAATAAAGTATATTAAATATGGTCATGAATATTTGATTAATCTATGCAACTAATTCACCATAAAGAAAATCAATAAGTGTGATAATATACTCTTATCATAGCTCTTTTAGTCTCAAAGATCTTTTTAAGTCTTAAAATGTTAAAATTCAATATTTTTCTAGGTTCCACAAGTTATTATACATCAAGTAACATGACTGTATATATTTATATGAATATAACATAAAAAATTCCCTGAAATTTTGTTGATATTCATTCTTTCCATCTCTTAAAAAATTAGAAACTATGTTCTCAAGTATTTTGTAATCACTAGTAAGTAAAATATAATTTTTAACTCCACTGTTAATAATAAATTTTTACATCATGTCTCTCCAATATTCATAATCATTGTCCAAAAAACCGTTGGTCTATTTGGATTATGATTTTCAATGTTAACAATATGTATAAGTGTTATTATTTAAAAAAATATACACATTTTTTTGTTCAAGGAAATTGAAAATTAAAACCCAATAAAGTAATGGAAAAGAAAAAAGAAAAAAAATTGGGTTCGGTTTCATATATAGAAACCCCATATGATACCAAATATAAGATTTTAATATTTATGGAAAAAACTATAAGAGAGTTTGAATTATATTTTGAAAGACAAACAAAAATTTAAACCTCCTCAAGTATTAAATTAATCTATAACATGTAATACCGATATAACCACAACAAATCAAAATATAAAAAAGAGAATTAAAATGATGCTAGTTTTATAACTACTGATAAAATTAATACATGCACCAAAAAAATGAAATTATTGATATTTTATATCTATCAATGAAATGATAAACATGTTATAATTTAATAAAACATATATTTTTTATTTAAAAAATCAAATAATCATTAAATGATATTAAAAAATTACATTTTCAATATGCATAAGGGCAATTATAAAATTGATCAAAGGTATCCTTGACTATAGAAATATTGGAAGGTGTCCAATTCTTAAATCTTGGATTTGTCTTCATTACCACAGAGGCCCTCAGTCAGTCAAATCGATAAATCTCTCATAATACAATAGGTATCTTGGTAAAGCCAAAATAATGAATGATAGATCAGTAAAATAAAAATTACAACAAGAAACAATAAGATATTTTATAATGAAATATCACAATCAGAATATCTTAGAAAATAATTAGAAGCACTCTAAGTTTTAAAGTTGTTGAAGAATTTAAGAAATTACATATTTCATATAGCTCTCATTTTTTCACTTACTCTTCTGATGCACAAGGTGAAACTCAATTTATAGACGATCTTCCAATGATCAGATTCTGCACATCTCAAAGTCAGTTTCAAAGGAAATGAAATAGTTTATTGTTCATCTTCTGATGGAATCAATGTCTCACCACGTCTACAGATGATGTTATTCGGTACCACTATAGTTATCCTTTGACTAAAGTAAACAATATAATTTATATAACAAAATAACAAAACCTTGAACCTTTGTTATTTCAAGATTATGGAGATCATTAGATTTTTGAAAATCCTCAGACCATCAGTATTTTAAAAAAACTCATTTTATTGGTATTTCTCTTAAATTATTCTATAGTAATAATAGAAACAAAAATATTTAGTTAAATCATATGATTGTTGAAGTATATTTTTATTTTCAAAACAAATAGAAAAGTTAGTCTTTGAATCAACACTTATTGTGATGGGAATTTTGATGTGTCGTGATTATTTGTAAGGGATTATACTTGGACATATAGATGAATAGTTTTTTTAAATTAGTTTATCTTTCACCACATAGGAACTTGATCACGTTTCTAAAGGCTTATATTGTGTAAAATATCATTGAGAATATCTCTACCAAGCATTGATGTATTTGTAAAAAGGCCTCCATTTATTTAGGCATCAACCAATGATAGATATATGGGATGTAATTGTAATAACCCAAAGTTTCATTAATGGAAAATCCCTCTTGATCAAGTTAAATGTTTCTTTATGAAAAATGTTTTTATAAGATGTCAACTTCTTTAGTTTTACGTTAAGATTTGTGACCGTTACTTTTATAGTCGTTTAACAGTGATCATCTGAGTAGTATAAATATAAGGCTTTAACGAACCCATTTCTACTCAGACAAAGGAAGCGATGGCCTCATCCAGTAGAATTGCCCCTTACGAAGCCCATTTTTTGGATCTCGGAAAAGAGGTGGCGTCTTTGGGCTTCGCCCTTGACCAAGCCCAAGCTGAGCTTCATTATGTCAAGCTTGAACGGGACCGTCTACGGGAAAAGTGGAAGTTGATAAAGATTACCACTTGAGCGATGTTATCTGAGCCACCCCAAGAGTCTATCACCATCGCACACCTTACCCTTAGGTCTTATGTGTCTATTTTAAGTGGTTATGTAACAAATAAGTAGCACCATGTTCATGTACATTATTTTTTTATATAATAATGAATATAATTTCTAGTCATTTTTGATACATCGTAATTAGTTTTTAAAGTACAAATGGTGTTTTTAGTTATTATTTAATTAAGAATTATATTTTATTAAATTAAAGGATTTTTCAATTAAATAATATTTTAATAAAATATTATTATTACTATTAAATTAATTTTTATTAAATATAAATGATCTTATAATTTTATGAATGCAATTAAAATTTTTATTAAGGTTTGAAAGCCATTTCTGTCAAAACCCGTGAATTTTTATAAATGTCGGTTTTTATTTTAAAAGTGAAAATTAAAATATTTAGAAAATTATTTAGATAAAATAAATATTATTTTTGGAATCAGGACGTCGAAATTATCCAACGGTGAATTTTCCATAATTTTCTGAGACAGTCAAATTTTTGGGTAAAAATTAAATACCATTTAAATATATAATGTGTTTTATGACATCATAATGACCCAATGGTGATGTAATAAAATACCATAATCCTTATGTTCGGCCAATATGTTTTTTATCATTAAAATAATGAGGTTTTGGGTTTGTTTTACTTACTTTTCAAAGCATTAATGGAGCCCTCAAGACTTATTCAATACTTTGCCTTTTTAAATTAATTTCCATGGGAGTGTGACTCACCTCCACATAAGCAACCCTAATTTTTTAATAAGTTCAGACCTTGGCCTTGTAAAATATTTTTTTCCTCTTTCCTTTTCCTAAAACCATGGGAAAATACCATGGGATGGTTTGTGGTTTGGATTATTTTAATATAAGGGGTCCCAAACCTAAATAATAAAGAATTCCCTCACCTTTCCTATATAAACCCACCCAAGATCCCACTTCCTCTTCACACAAAGCCCTTATATTTCGTCCAAACTCTGCCCTACTCTCTCTAGAATCCTCTCAAGGTTCCCCAAGCTCCCAAGAAGCCTCTCACAAGCCTCTCTCTAGCCTTTGGAAACACACTTCCAAGTAAGGGTTTTTTCTTCCTTTCTCATTTTTGTCAATTTTATTTAAGTTGTATTGCCCTTTTAATTTCAATTATGAATGTTGGGGTATGGTTTTTCACCTCCCCCATACTGCCCTATTATTGTTTGAATTATTGGATACCCCTTTCTCTCTCATTAAATGCCTCCCATGTACACCCGTTACTATGCCGAAATTCCAAAAGGAACTTTTTTATCCTCTTTTATATTCAAGCAATACTTTTGTTTCATGAATCTAAATTCATTTTCAATTGTTGGGACATGTATCTATATGACCTCCTTACTCTCAATTACATGTAAATATGATGAGGAACCCCTTTCTCTCTCATCAACCATTTTTATGAATTCTTATGTCACGCCGTTATGCTGCCGAAATCACACCGATTTTCTAAGCCAATATCATTGTGTAGTGAATACCATGCCCATTTATCCATCAAGGGTATTCACCTTTATGCACATTTACTTATTGATTATAAAGTTTCATGTATGAATTCCACATTCCTTTATCATGGAATAAATTATTATGTTTTATGAATCCATGTTTTATGATCCATGTGGCACTATTATGCATGAAATGAAATGTTTAAGAAGGGTGCTCCCTTATAGTGCTCCAATGCATTGGGTAAAGTATAGTATCATGATACTTCATTTGAAATGAGTGTTGACTCATGCTAATTCAAGTGCAATGATGGTTTACTCGTGCTTCAAGTGCAATGAGAGTTTACTCATGATCCATGTGCAATGAGCCTTGTCTCATGCTAATTCAATGTTAAGTGTTGTTGCCACATTTCCATGTTATGATTATCATGCTTTATCATGACTTTATGTTCATGTTACTCTTATGATCTATTGATATTCCTATTGCCTAACATGTGTTGAACTCCTCATGTTATTCATTGTGTACTCCCTTACTGGGCTTTATAGATCACCCTTTTCTTATGCATGTCCTCAGGTTATCCCATGCAATGCTAAGTACGAAGGAATGTAGTGGTCATGTAAAGGAAGTTTTCAATAAAGATGTTGTTTTTCATGTTTAAAGTTTTTATGTAATGATCCTAAGCCCTAAAGACACTAAACCTCTCGATATTCTTTGTTGTATCAATTGAAGTTATATGTAATAAAGCATGTTTAAGTTGTAATAGAAAGCAGGGTTGTCATAGTTGGTATCAAAGGATAGGTTTAGTTATTTTTGGGATTAGGAAACCCTAGTAAAGCCTTAGATACAAGACTAAGTATAATAAAAACATCCCTAAGTTTTGTTAAATACTAAGTAAGTGGTTTATCAAACAAATACATCCCTGTCTGGATACGAGCAGGTAGAGGCGGCTCTGGCACAGATGTATCCTAGGGGTAAAACCCGAAAACACCGCTTTGAGCTAGACTCGAACGGGAACTGGTGCACGACAACGGGCCTTGCTGCACTCTTGGTTACAACACTCCCGGGGGATATGTTTTGATAAATTCACAATCTTAGTATGAACCCTTATTAAGGGAAAAATGCCCCTAAGAATATATGTTAGAAGGAAGATCATGAAAAGCCTGGATTGAATCCTATAGACTCATGAGTTAAAGAGATTAAAGTTTATTTATAAGTCATCAACATTTTTCTTTGGATTACCCTTTATGTGTTACCCCTAACTTTCCTTTTATTCCAGCCAATGGCCGGTAATAGGAGAACTCGGGCTAACAACCGTTGTGAAGATCAGTGTGATGATTGTACTAATGAGATGCCCAATCCAATGGGAGCGGGAATCGAAAACTTTGTCATGCTTCTCTCTCAGCTAACTCAAGTTTTGAATAGAAACACGGGTCAAGAGGAACGTTCAACCCCCCCCCCCCCCCTAAGAAAGAACAAGTCTCTATCGAGAGCTTCATGAGACAAAGGCCTCCTACTTTTAGTGGATCATCTGATCCCACGATCGCTGAGCAATGGATCAACTCCATTGAAAAGATCTTTTCTATCCTTCAATGTTCTGAACAAGAGAAGGTTCTCCTGGCGGATTATCGTATGTAGGGTGAAGCTGATCAATGGTGGACATTGATCAAAAATACGAATCTTGAGGAGGAGATTGAGGCTTTGGAATGGAAGGAATTCCGGAAGATGTTTTTCGATAAATATTTTCCGTGCACCCTCCATCTTAAGATGGAAAGGGACTTTTTTCCCTCAAGTAGAAAGATGAAGAATCTGTGGGAGCGTACGAGGAAAACCTCACAAGGCTTTCACGATACACTTTTGGCTTTGTCGTTACCCCCGAATGCAAGTTTGACCGCTTCTTTGGTGGGATGAATCCTAGCTTGCGGAAAGCATTAGCGATCCGTGACTTCGACAGCTATGAGGAAATTGTCCGATGTGCCCTCAAGGTTGAAATGGAGATCGGAGAATCACAGGGGTATCATGGGGACAGGAAGCGTAAGGTGGAATTCAATGTTGGTGGTCTGATGGATAAATCCAACAGCGTTAAGAAGTTCCAGCACCCCACTTGCCAAAAGTGTGGAAATAAGCACCCTGGAAATTACCTTAGGGGGACAAGAAAATGCTTCAGGTGTGGAAGAGAAGGGCACCTAGCTGTTAACTGTCAGCAAGAAGGACCCGCGGCTGCGACAGAGGAGAGGAATGCTCCATTAGAACCTCAACGTGTTGTTCAATGCTAAAAATTCAAAGAACCGGGTCATTTTGCAAATCAGTGCCCTAATCCAAGGGTTATCGGAGGCAACCAGCAACCTCCAAGACAGAAAGGAAGAACTTTTTCCATCACTTCTGCCGAAGTGAACCCCGACAACGAAGTGGTGACAGGTACGCTAGTTATTCATTCAATAATAGCGAACGTACTTTTTGATTCAGGTTCTACGCATTCTTTTATATCTCAAAAGTTTAGTAGAACAATCCCTGCACCACCACAAATCATGGAAGTAAAGATGTCGGTGAGTACGGGAAATGGGGCAATCATTGCATCCCATGAGTATAAGTCCTCCCCTGTTATAATTTGTGGATTGAATTTCCCGGCGAACCTCATCATACTCCCTTTGGTGGAATTTGATGCAATTCTTGGCATGGATTGGCTTTCCTTATATAGAGCCAACATAAATTGTCAGGAGAGGGAAATCACACTCCATATGGAGAATCGACCCCCGATTCTTTACAAGTGTCAGGAGGAAGATGAATCTCCTTTAGCTCCATCATCTCAAGCATGGATATTACTACCTTATGAGCACACATATCTGGCTCAGATGATTGTGTCCAAGGAAGAAACCACCCTTGAAGAAATGCCTATTGTGAGGGAATTCGCTGAAGTATTTCCCGAGGAACTTCCTGGTCTTCCTCCAAGAAGAGATGTTGAGTTCTCAATTGAACTTATACCTGGGGCACTACCAATATCCAAGACTACATATAGAATTCCTGTTGTTGAGCTTGAAGAGCTGAAGAAACAACTACAAGAGAATCTAGATAAAGGGTTTATACGCCCAAGTGCATCACCATGGGGTGGACCAGTCCTCTTCGTCAAGAAGAAGGATGGGTCAATGCGGCTTTGCATCGATTATCGTGAACTTAACAAAATCACGATAAAGAACAAGTATCCTCTCCCAAGAATCGATGACTTGTTTGATCAGCTACGTGGAGCACAATACTTCTCCAAGGTGGACTTGCGGTCGGGATATTATCAAGTAAGAGTGAAGAAGGAATATATACCCAAGATTGCTTTTCGTACAAGGTACGGGCACTATGAATTCATAGTAATGCCTTTCGGACTCACCAATGATCCAGATATATTCATGGAATTGATGAATAGAGTCTTTAGAGATTACCTAGACAAATTTTTGGTAGTCTTTAAATATGATATTCTAATATACTCCAAAACCAAGGAGGACCATTTGGAGCATTTAAGAACTGTACTGGAGACTTTGCGCAAGGAGAAGCTCTATTCCAAGTACAGCAAGTGTGAGTTCTGGTTGAAGGAGGTCTCATTCTTGGGCCATATCATCACAAGCAATGGGATATCTGTGGACCCCTCCAAAACAGATTCAATTGAGGGATGGCCGAGGCCAACATCGGTAACTGATATCCGTAGCTTCTTGGGGTTAGCTGGATATTATCGACGATTTGTGAGAAATTTCTCACGATTGTGCAACCCTCTTACCAAGATAACTCGAAAGGGAGTAAAGTTTTCTTGGAGTGATGAATGTGAAGAAAGCTTCAAGGAGTTGAAAAGGATGCTTATCACTGCACCCATGCTCACTTTACCCACAAGTGGGGAGCTTTTGTGGTATTCAGCGATGCTTCGAAGAAGGTCTTAGGATGTGTGCTGATACAGAATGATAAAGTGATATCCTATGCCTCAAGGCAGTTGAAAATCCATGAGCGAAACTATCCAACGCATGATCTGGAGTTGGCGGTGGTGATCTTTTCCTTGAAAATCTGGCGGCATTATCTCTATGGAGAGAAATGTGAGATATATACTGACCACAAAAGTCTTAAATATATATTCACACAGAAAGAGCTTAATATGCGCCAGAGAAGATGGATAGAGCTCATCAAGGATTATGACTATTCAATACATTACCACCTTGGGAAAGTGAACAAGGTGGCAGATGCCCTAAGTAGAAAGGATCCAGCGATTCTATCAATGATGAGAATTGAGAAGGATCCAATCTTCTTAGACTTAATGAAGATGGATGTGGGAATCATAAAGAAGGGAACATCATCAATCCTTTCACAAATGATTTCTCAACCATCTCTTTTGGAAAGGTTAAAGGATGCTAAAAAGGATGATGCAGGAATCCAAGAAAAAGTGGAAGCTATCAAAAAGGTAAAATCCTCAGAGTTTAATGTAAATGAGGAAGGAATTGTGCGGTTTGGGAAAAGACTATGTGTTCCATCATGTTCGGAGCTGAAGAAGGAACTTTTGGATGATGCACATAGTTCAAATTTCTCTATTCACCCAGGGAACACAAATATGTATCGAGATCTCCGAGAAAACTTTTGGTGGGATAATATGAAGAAGGAGATCGCAGAATATACATCAAAGTGCCTGGTGTGTCAGAAAGTGAAGGCAGAGAGGCAGAAGTCTAAGGGGATGATGCAACCATTGCCCATACCAGAATGGAAATGGGAGAACATCACCATGGACTTTGTCACTGGACTTCCAAGGACATCCAAAGGCAACAATGCAATCTGGGTTGTTTTGGATCGTCTTACAAAGACTGCACACTTCATTGCTATTCGAGATGATTTCTCTTTGGATCAACTGGCACGGATATATATCAGGGATGTGGTACGGTTGCATGGAGTACCACTATCTATTGTTTCTGACCGAGATCCAAGATTCACCTCTAAGTTTTGGAAGAGTCTTCAACAAGCTCTAAATACTGAACTGAACTTCAGTACGGCCTATCATACTCAAACTAATGGACAATCCGAGCGGACTATCCAAACACTTGAGGATATGTTGAGAGCGTTCTCAATGGACTTTAAAGGAGGATGGGATCAACATCTTCCTCTGGTGGAGTTCTCTTATAATAATAGTTTCCACTCGAGCATCCAAATGGCACCATATGAAGCCCTGTATGGGAAAAGGTGTAGAACACCGGCATGTTGGGATGAGGTCGGTAAACGTAAGCTGCTTGGACCAGAAATGGTCGAAGAAATGGTGGAGAAGGTGAAAACCATTCAGCATCATATCAAGGCAGCCCAAAGTCGACAGAAGAGTTATGCAGATAATCATCGACGAGACCTTGATTTTAAAGTTGGAGACATGGTGTTTTTACGCATATCTCCGTGGAAGAAGGTCATGAGGTTTGGAAATAAAGGGATGTTAAGTCCAAGGTACATCTGCCCCTTCGAGATTCTTGATTATGTTGGGGATGTGGCCTATCGACAAGCACTTCCACCTACTATGGCCAAGGTGCATGATTTTGTTTCATGTATCCCTCTTAAGGAAGTACATACCGGACCCTTCACATGTACTCTCTTCTGAGGTGGTACAATTGGAAGATGATATTTCTTATGAGGAGCAACCAGTGAAGATCTTAGATCGTAGAGAAAAAGTTCTACGAAATAAGACAATTCCCCTCATCAAGGTGTTGTGGAGAAACCACAAGTTTGAAGAAGCAACTTGGGAGTTGGAGGATATGATGAAGCTGAGTTACCCACATTTGTTTTAGTGTGGGAAAAGGAAAATTTCGAGGGCAAAATTTCTTAAGGGGGGAATATTGTAACGACCCAAAGTTTCATTAATGGAAAATCCCTCTTGATCCAGTTAAATGTTTCTTTATGAAAAATGTTTTTATAAGATTTCAACTTCATTAGTTTTACATTAAGATTTGTGACCATTCATTTTATAGCCGTTGAACAGTGATCATCTGAGTAGTATAAATATAAGGCTTTAATGAACCCATTTCTACTCAGACAAAGGAAGCGATGGCCTCATCCAGTAGAATTTCCCCTTATGACGCCCATTTGTCGGAGCTCGGAAAAGAGGTGGCGTCTTTGGGCTTCTCCCTTGACCAAGCCCAAGCTGAGCTTCATTATGTCAAGCTTGAACAGGACCGTCTACGGGAAAAGTGGAAGTTGATAGAGATCACCACTTGAGCGATGTTATCCGAGCCGCCCCAAGAGTATGTCACCATCGCACACCTTACCCTTAGGTATTATGCGGCTATTTTAAGGGGTTATGTAACAAATAAGTAGCACCATGTTCATTTACATTATTTTTGTATATAATAATGAATATAATTTCTAGTCATTTTTGATACATTGTAATTGGTTTTTAAAGTACAAATGGTGTTTTTAGTTATTATTTAATTAAGAATTATATTTTATTAAATTAAAGGATTTTTGATTTAAATAATATTTTAATAAAATATTATTATTAATATTAAATTAATTTTTATTAAATATAAATGATCTTATAATTTTATGAATGCAATTAAAATTTTTATTAAGGTTTGAAAGCCATTTCTGTCAAAACACGTGATTTTTTATAAATGTCAGTTTTTATTTTAAAAGTGAAAATTCACATATTTAGAAAATTATTTAGATAAAATAAATATTATTTTTGGAATCAGGACGTCGAAATTATCCAACGGTGAATTTTTCATAATTTTCTGAGACAGTCAAATTTTTGGGTAAAAATTAAATACCATTTAAATATATAATGTGTTTTATGACATCATAATGACCCAATGGTGATGTAATAAAATACCATAATCCTTATGTTCGTCCAATATGTGTTTTATCATTAAAATAATGAGGTTTTGGGTTTTTTTGACTTACTTTCCAAATCATTAATGGAGCCCTCAAGACTTATTCAACACTTTTCCTTTTTAAATTAATTTCCATGGGAGTGTGAATCACCTCCACATAAGGAACCCTAATTTTTTAATAAGTTTGGACCTTGGCCTTGTAAAATATTGTTTTCCTCTTTCCTTTTCCAGAAACCATGGGCAAATACCATGGGATGGTTTGTGGTTTGGATTATTTTAATATAAGGGGTCCCAAACCTAAATAATAAAGAATTCCCTCACCTTTCCTATATAAACCCACCCATGCTCCCACTTACTCCTCACTCAAATCCCTTGTAGTTCTTCCAACCTCTTCCCTAATCTCTCTATAATCCTCTCAAGTTGCCCCAAGCTCCCAAGAATCCTCTCTCTAGCCTTTGGAAACACACTTCCAAGTAAGGGTTTTTTCTTTCTTTCTCATTTTTGTCAATTTTCTTTAAGTTGTATTTCCCTTTTAATTTCAATTATGAATGTTGGGGTATGGTTTCTAACCTCCCCCATACTTCCCTCTTATTGTTTTAATGATGGGAGACCCCTTTCTCTCTCATTAAATGCCTCTCATGTACACCCGTTACTATGTCGAAATTCCGAAAGGAACTTTTTTCTCCTCTTTTATATTCAAGAAATACTTTTGAATCATGAATCTAAATTCCTTTTCAATTGTTGGGACATGTATATATATGACCTCCTTACTTTCCATTACATGTAAATATGATGAGGAACCCCTTTCTCTCTCATCAACCATTTTTATGAAATCTTATGTCACGCCGTTACGCGGCCGAAATCACACCGATTTTCTAAGCCAATATCATTGTGTAGTGAATACCATGCCCATTTCTCCATCAAGGGTATTCACCTTTATGCACATTTACTTATTGATTATAAAGTTTCATGTATTAATTCCACATTCCTTTATCATGGAATAAATGATTATGTTTTATGAATCCATGTTTTATGATCCATGTGGCACACTTATGCATGAAATGAAATGTTTAAGAAGGGTGTGCCCTTATAGAGCTCCAGTGCATTGGGTAAAGTATAGTATCATGATACGTCTTGTGCAATGAGTGTTGACTCATGATAATTCAAGTGCAACGAGGGTTTACTCGTTCTTCAAGTTCAATGAGGTTTTACTCATGCTCCATGTGCAATGAGACTTGGCTCATGCTAATTCAATGTTAAGTGTTGTTGCCACATTTCCATGTTATGATTATCATGCTTTATCATGCCTTTATGTTCATGTTACTCTTATTCTCTATTGATATTCCTATTTCCTAACATGTATTGAACTCCTCATGTTATTCATTGTGTACTCCCTTACTGGGCTTTATAGCTCACCCTTTTCTTATGCATGTCCTCAGGTTATCCCATACAATGCTAAGTACGAAGGAATGTAGTGGTCATGTAAAGGAAGTTTTCAATAAAGATGTTGTTTTTAAAGTTTAAAGTTTTTATGTAATGATCCTAAGCCCCAAAGACACTAAACCTCTCGATCTTCTTTGTTGTATCAAGTGATGTTATATGTAATAAATCATGTTTAAGTTGTAATATAAAGCAGGGTTGTCATAGTAATCCATAATATAATTTCTAAATTTGGAGCTATACGTTGAGTTTTTTATTTTGAAACTTCATTAACAATTTCATAAATCTATCTTATTCCTTTCAAGTAGATTCTCTATCTATTTGGATGATGTTTTGGATTTGTCTCTAGAATTAACATGTATTTTTAGGTGGAAATTTATTATTATGAAACATATTAGCTAGTTTATACTATATGTTGATTAGTCCTAGGGGTCTAAATAATCCTTAGCTCTATCCCACAAGGAAAATGGGAACACCTATAACTGAATCACATCTGATAAAACTCTAGTATGATGAAAAGTATCAAATATATCTAATAAATTATAGAGATGATTTTTTGGATCTTAAATTTTTAAGACACTAAATTTCACCAAGTTTTGGATCATCTAAATCATTCTAAGAATGATCTTGAAATTATCCATCAAGATCCAAGGTCTAATGATGCTCAAGGGAACCACATAAATGGATAGTAAGATATAATACATGATGTTTTACTCTCAAGTAATTTCATACCATCTTTTTTCATGTACCATGTGGCTAAATTTTGCATTGAAACCATCAGTGGTAGTAAGGTCATGTTACTCATCTATGGATAATCAACATCATGTAAATAAGGCTTTCTCTATCTCAGGATTGAACTCAAGTGGCTATCGAGTGTACAAGCTCCTTGAACAAGTGGATGGATTCTTTCTCATGCTCTATTCATCCTATAGTGACAAATACAAAATACCTTTTCATGTAAAAAGAATAAAAATTAAAAAGAAAAAATAGGATAGGGAATAATGATTCAATAATCCAAATTTTTTTACATTGAAGGTCATAGTGACTCCCAAAAAAAATTTCTGAAATTTTGATCACCTAAAAAGCATTGATACTTTCTCATGGATAACCAAATTTTTAAATTTTTAGGAATTCTTGATCCTATTCAGAATAAAAATGAGTAGAGAGTAGAATATGAGATATTCCCCCAAAGAGGATGAAATTTTTAGCCTTAAAAGTTGATTAGTTCATATGTTGACTTCATTACAAATTGATGGATCAATCTATTTAACTAGATTATTGAACTAAATACCAAAGTATTAAAATAGAAACATAGGATAAATTTCAAAGGATTTCACAAAGAAAATATTATATTTCTTAACCATGGATTGTATGAACTTTTTTCTAAAAAATTATTCAATAAAAATTGACCTCTCATGATCAAATTAGTTAAATCTACCTAAGCTGATGAAAATACCTTAGTCCGGATAATTTCACTAACCTAGATGTACTAGGCTCGACTCTTAATATTTAAAAATAAATGTGAGTCACTAGTAATAACCTAATTCACTCAATTAATATATATTTACACTTATTGTAATTATCTTGGTCAAATTCATGCAAGAATATATGATTTTCATTAAGTATAAAAGTAAATTCCAATCTAAAATGGCTTACCATGATTAAGAATAATGATTCATTAATAAACTTATCATTATACTCTCAATCCCTCACCCGTAGGTATATGTCCACACAATAAAGTATAAAACATGCTATAAAAATATTTATTCTTAAAGATAGTTTTGTAGTTTCTTTTTTGTAAACCCTCCTCTAAATAAAACTGTATTTATTTTGCAATGAATTTTTAAAAACTACAATGAAATATTGTTCAAAAAAATATAAATTCACTTATCATACCAAAGATACTACTTCCATCAAGCCCTCCCTCTCCCAAAAAAACCTATCTTACCCCCTAAAATTTGCAGGATCTCTAGTGAGGTGTAATAATGTGTGAGCTCTCCATCAATGGTGTAACACCCCGAGATTTTGTAAAATATTTTTTTTGAATTAATTTAAACATTTTGATATTTTTCATTTTACACTACACCGAATATAAATTTTTTTATATGAAAGCACTAAGTTTGGATTTCAGTATACACACCACCAATTTAATCTTGCACTACACGCAATACTTAGATTAACTTATGGTAAATGCAAGACTGAGTTTTACCAAACTAAAATATACTATTAATATTATTATTAAAATATTATTATAGTCACCACCTATCCATTTAAATGGAAATTAAAAATAATATTAACTAAATTATGAAAATATGATCTAAATTTTTAAGTTAAATTAATACTTTATTACTCAATTATCTAGAAATTATAGTAATAACTATTTGAAAATAAAGAAATTCATTTTCTAAGAAAACTATTTTTATATGTACAAAAATGATTTTATCACAATAAATTAAACAAAACAATATTGGTGAATGTTCTTAATAAAATTTATATATTAGATATTCAATATAATTTTTTTTATACTCACCTAATATATTTAATAATCATGAGATAAGAATAAATCCAATTTTATGAAAAAAAAATGATGTATTTTTCAAAAGAGTAATTTTTCTGACTTTTAGTGGCAAACACATTTTAAATATAAGTTTTAAAAAATTAATAATTTTTATATGAAAAAATAAACTTTTTTTAAAATAGGGGTAGAAAAATTTACTTTAGTTGAATTTTTGGGATAAGTTTCATTTTTTAATGAATAGTGAAGAATACTGAAATATAATTGAAAACTGCTTCTTCATATAACTTATTTATATAGATAAATTGTTTTTTGAATTGTTTTTAAGTAAAATTAGATTAATTTTTTATCATCAATTATAATTTATGTCATTTTAATTAATTTAACTTTTAATTTGGATATAAAAACATTTCAATCTTTTGAATGTTTTCACTTTAAAACCTTGTTTTGTCGTTCCATCAATGGGATTAATTTTAAATTAATTTTAGAAAATTATGTGGTTTAAATTTTAATAAATGGATTAAATTTTTGGAATAATAAAGTCCAAATTTATTAAATTGATCCCTTTTATTTTTGGACAATAATAATAATAACTTTATTAATTTTCTATATCACAATTAATGGTAAATCAGGTAATTAAGGGTAAAAATAATATTATAAATATTGGAAAACTACCCTAACACTTGAATAAATATTATTAGATGAATTTAATTTGACCCTTATCACATAAGATTCTAAATTCAATAATTTAATGGACACTTTTCCATTAAAATGACTTAGATATTTTTAAAATCAAAGAGAGTAACAAAATGTCACACTCTTACTTTTAATAAGTATAATATTTTTAATATGGGGTTAAATAAAATATATTCCTGACTATATATATTATTAAATAAAATATAAAAATTTTATATACATCATGTAAATTTATTTTTATTTTTTATTGAATAAATAATTATCATAAATAATTACATGATGATGATGCAATAATTATTCAATTAATGAAAAACTCAATTAAATGATAATATTAATATTAAAATAAATATAATTTAAATTATATAATGTTATCCACAAATTATATAGGTTCATATGGAATTTTAGGGGTGCACTAAATGAATTGGTTTGAAGTTACCTCACTGTATTGATTTTCTTAAAGTCAGTATAATGAATATTATCAAAATTGACACTAACGATATTTTATGAAAATAATATTTTATTAAAATAGTTAAAAATATTTAAAATAACAAATAAGGAAAAAGGTAATGATATATGGTATAAAATATCATAATTGTTACATTTATGGTTTAATTTACACTTTATATGAAAAAAATAAAGCTTTTTAATATTAAAAATATTGTTACCATAATTAAAATTAAAATAGGTTAACCAAGGGTTAATCAAAATGATAATTTTTAGAATAACTCCAAAACATTTATAAAATATATATTTTGATGCTATTACAACCTAATATTATATTATATTATAATAATGTAATTTTTGAGGTATTTTGAATGATATTTAATTTATTATAAATTTATATTTTGAGAAATTCCAAAAGTGCCCCTCCCCCTCTCTTATAAAAGGGAACCTCTTCTTATCTTTTATTTGTAAGAACCCAGATCTTCTTTTTCAAGTATTTTTTCCTTTTTTGGTCGTTTTTGAGAAAAAGAGGAAATTTTTGAAATTTTTGAAGTACACGCTGTAACACCCCAGGTAAATAAAGAATAGACATTTTCATATTTATCCATATTTGTGAATAAAATATTAATATGACTTTAAAGGGGATGCAATGCTCGATGGCGTACCCAACACGCAACAACGAGTTTCTTGGGAATCTTATGTTGCACTCTAATAATAAAATAATATTATTTTAAATAGTAGTTAACATGTAGCCGTTGTATTGGCAGTAATGGATAGAAATAACTAAAATATGATTATATATGTTTTTTTAATGTTTTTTACATTTATCCAATAAAAGCTAAAGGCTTAAAATACGGAAAGAAATCAATTCTAGGCTTTTATACCCTAATTTTCACTAAAGGTTCACTTATCACCTTTTGATGGCGAACTGTCATTAAATATAGTTTTGATCACTCTTATACATTATTTTGGACCAAATAAAACTCTTCTTTAGAATTTGGACATCAAAATTTACTTTGTGTAAATTTTTGGTATCTTTCTGATAAAGTTCTTTTTTTTAATGAATAGTTTAAAATGTTGTATTTTAATTCAAAACCACTTTTTAATCTAATTTATTTATATGATTAGATTATCTTTTGAATTGTTTTTAAAGTGAAATTAGAATATATTTTTACCATTTAATCCAATGGTGGTCATTGGAATTAATTTCACTTTGAAATTAGACTTAAACTGGTGTCAATCTTTTGATACTTATTGTTTTATAAAAACACGCTCTTTGCTCTGACAGCGGGAATTAATTATTAAATTAATTAATGTGACTTATATGTTTTGAATTTTTTAAAATAGACTTCATTTTTGAATTCGGAATATCAAAAATAGCTTAGTGTGAATTTTTGGTAATTTTCTGAAAAACTTCAATTTTTGATGAATAGTGAAACCACTAAGTGGTAATTATAAAAGCTGATTTTTCGTTTAAATGAAATTTTACCACTTATGTGTTTTGAATTTCAAAAATCTGACATACATGGTTGTCATTAAGAAGTAAAATGTGGTTCAATGGGATAAAAATAATTTTTTGGTGAATAGTAACTTATTATGTTTTTAATCGCGTTTAGTGGTAATTAGTGTAGTTTAAGGTAAAAATAATGCTTTAATAAAATTAAATGAACTTTACACATGTCCCAACCTCATTGGTTGTGTCATGGCCGACCATGAAAAGCCATGGGTCAACTTGGGGACCCCATGGATCCACTTTTGTTGGGAAATGACATAAATTACTTTTTATTTAATGTTAAAGTGAAAATGACACAAACATAATATGTTTTACGAAAACAATTTTTATGTGGGGTTATACAAGTCCAAATTTTGATTATAAATATTCATTGGAAAGATAAAAATATTTACTATATCATAGTATTTTTTTTATAATTTTTAGAAATTAAATAAATTAAATTATTTATGACATAATAATGATGAAGCGATGACATCATTATTTGACGATTTAATTAAAATGGAAAGATAATGAAAAATCTACAACCTACACATGTCCAAAACCAATTGGATGAGTGGATTTAAAAGCCGTATAACTTTATCCACGAATTATATCAATGTGGGACCTTTTAAAACCGAAAAACATTTTCAAATAAAGTAATATTTCCTTACTTTCCAAAAGTGCCCCTCCTCTCCTCTTATAAAAGGCCCCCACCTCTACCTCATTTCACACACTTATCAAGCCTTTGGCTCGGCCAACCCCTGCCCATTTACTCTCTCCACATCCCTCTCCTCATCCTAGAGGATTCCCTTTGGTCATAATCCTTTCAAAGTAAGCCTTTAGGCTCAAATCAAAAGGAGTTACACTTTTAAAGGTAATTCATTCTCTCATGTTCATTTGTTTTATTTTGCTTCTCCAACCCCCTAAACTCTTTTTATTTATTTCTTTTGTAACAACACCAGTATCTTCAATATACTAGGATGTTGTTATAATATTTATTCGAGCTACACTCCCACACAACTACATCAAATGGTTAAAGAACATACGGTTTCTGTGGATGGCGAAATTCTGCCTCCCGAAACGATGATTGTTCAATACACATTTAACACCTTCAAAGGTGACCATTATGATGTAAATATTTTTATATATGATATATAATATGTTTATGTTTTCCTTAATCTTCTGTTTTTTTCATTTTGGTCATACCTTTATGGTTTCCATTATGGGTAAACGCGATATCTTCATTTAAGGAAGTGCGGACTACCGCCCCCTCAAAGTGATTTGATTCGTTAAATACCATATGTGGGACGTATAAAGGATGGAATTATGATATTATATATGATATTATACTGGAATTATAATATACCTTTATATCATTATTATTCAATTCTATAAAATACGAAATAGAAATGAAAGTAGCGTTCATGCGTACGTACGGCTTACCGTCTCCATGAACGGTGCATTTCATTTCTTACCTCTAAATGATTATGTAATGTTATAAATGCATGCATGTACTGGATATATATGACATATATTATATCTAAATCATGAATACAATTCTGGATATAATAAACATTTGACCACACGAACAACATGTAATTGTAAGAAGTCCACTTTCGACTTAAGAACCAAATATCGGCAAAACAAATATTATTAACTTAAATGATTACATAATGTTTATGACATGGTAATAAGTGATATAAAAGGAATAATGAACTTGAAAAATGTTCTTAAGGAAGTAGAAATTAACTCAAGTTTATTATTCAGGAGATTAAAGAACGATCGAGTCAAGTCGGACCCGAGGTAAGGGATCCTAAAACTCTCTTTCTTTTTAAGTACATTCTTTTATGTAATTTATTTTAAGCTCATATTTCTTATGATTGGGATGTTATTTTATATTACTACTACTGTAATTTTTATGTTCATGTGATGAGAGACCCTATTCTCTCTCATCAATCCTTTTGGAAGTTTTATGTGGCGTCGTTAGGCTGCCGAGTTTTCGTAAGGGATTTTTCATCTCACTTTTATCCCCGTGAGATTTATGCTACATTTGCCACAATTTCCTTTGAGTGGTGAATGTACTTCCCATTATTCTACTCTTTGTGTAATATACTTTCGTTTATGAGTATTTACATCAATGATTTATTGCCCTTCTTTCATGAGGTGTATGTTTTGAAAGATACCCAAGTCGGTAAGGGAACCTTTCACCCTCCTCTTTCTAAAAGACTTCTTTTATTGGGTCTTTTAATTTACATATTGTTATGTTGGGATATGTTCTCATATATCCTTAATGATGTAAATTTTGTGTCCAAGTGATGAGATACTCTTTTTATCTCTCATCAACTCATTTTGATGTGACGCCGTTAGGCTATCAAGGGAACTTCTTAACCCAATTTCGATTTCTTTGGGTTCAACATGTAGTTATTGAATATGTCATCCTTTGAATATGTGTGAATGACCTTTTATTGTTTTACACTTAATATCCAATTATATTGGGTGTATTTATATTTTTCACACATAATTTTGATATTGATTTATCCTTAATTTAAGGATACCTTCTTTATAAGGGATTTCATCACATTTTACATCCTTATTGAGACTTCATTGTTGTTATGCACCAATTCACTCTTATATGGTGTATATACTGTCCTTTGGAATATTATATCATGAATCCATTTATTCTCATGATATTATAAAGTTCCTATTAAATGTTATTCCTCAATTATTGTATTCAAGTGTCTCTAATTTTGGTAAAAACCCTTTTGACCAAAATATCGCTTCAAATGTTTTAATGATTTGTTCTTATTAATATCCATGTTTTAAAAATGGTTTTAAGGATTTATTTATATGGATATTAATGGTTTAAAATGTTAAAAGCTTCAAGGTGGTATGGGACACTTTGATTCAAAATTCTCCTTATTAAATGTTTTAAATGGTTTTGAAAATGGTTTTTAATGGATTCATTATTTCAATATCCTAAAAATGTTATATTGTGATTGAAATGTGGAAATGTTATGTTTCCTTTATTCATGTTTTATGTGATACGATTATGTTATGGTTCTTGGGCATTGTTATGAAGAACGGGTGGTTCCGTGATAAACTAAGGGCGGGTGAGCCCGATATAGCTCTCCAATGCATTGGGTAACGCGAAGGAGTGAAACGTTAAGGTTTCTCCGAAGAGATTTTAGGGAATATACTGTGATGGGTATTCCAAACGTAACCAAGAGGGTTACTCCCTACGTAAGAATGTTATGAATGCCTCAAGTTACCTTTATGTCTTATGATTTCTATGATTTATTCATGATTTGATGAGGTAGGTTAAAGTGCCTATGTTTTATGGGTAAATTATGATTTCATTCTTATGTATATATGAACTCATGTTTCCTTTCCATATTTTTATATCCCTTACTGAGCTTTTTATGCTCATCCCAAGTTTTTGAAATGTTTTTCAGGTCAAGGGAAAGGTACATGATAAGATGATAGAGTCAAGGATGTGTTAAGAAATAATCCATGTTTTATTTTCAATATGTTTCTGTTGATGGGAAGAATGAATACGGTCTTTTATGTAACCACTTTGTTTAAATGTGGAATGTAATGCAAGTTTCATGATCTAATTCTCTAAAACTCTAAACCTGAAATGATCCTCAATGTGTAATCTTGTAATAACTCAAGATTAAGTAAGGTTTAAGGCTGGGGCCTTATACACGCCGTGAACTTTATGAGTACGCGGCGTGTACTCGGTTACCACGAGTAGCCGTGTATTGGCTGTGTAACGGCCATGCACATAGCCATGTAGGGGTGACCTAGAGGGAACCTAATGTGGGGAACGGAAACAGAAAGTACATGCTGTGTACTTCCAAAATACACGTTGTGTACTTTATTTTTTTCATTAAATGCACTGGGGATGCATCTGACGGACGAAACCACCTCTTTCTAGTTTTGGTTTGTCTGAGAGCAAGAGAATGGTGTGGATCTTCACCAAGCCCCAGATCAAACATCCGTCCTCCAAATCTAACTCTGTCAGTTTTGTTGGAATCGCATAGGTAAGTTCTCTCTTCTTCTTGAGATTTGTTTCATGGTTCCTCTTATTTCTCAAGTTATCCTCTATTGAATGTTTTAGATGTTTTTGTAGATATTTGGTGTCCTAAGGTGATTCAAGAACTCAGACTCAAGTATATTAATCTTCCAATGCTGAGGTAGGTGGTTTGTGCCTTTCCGTTGAGAGTCTTTGATTTATATGTGCAATTTTTCCTAATACCCATGAAAAGGGTATTGTTCGTTTACCGTTTTAGCCCTATTGTTTGTCTGTTATGATTTTATTCTTTAGTGGAGGTTAATTTTTTATGAATAGGGTTAATTTTTATGCTTTGGATGTGTTTTTCCATTCATGTTTTTCCTGTTTTGGCTATTGGGTCTAGTCTGCCTGTTAGGCTGCTGTTTACTTTTCCGTGCCTAGTTGTAGGATGGTGTGACTGTTGTTCTGACATGCTAATTTGTTGTAGACTACTAGCCAAGTAGTTTTTGAGGTTTACTTTGGATGATATGCACTGTTATGCTTTCTTGAAATACATAGGGTTGTGAGAACCTAGTGTAGTAGACTATAGGGAGAATGGACGTTGAGGGCTTCTCCAGAGTGTCTTTTTTACTTACGATGTGATACAACAGGGGGAATTGACTTAAGTTCTTCCTCAGAGTTTTTGTAGATCCTTGATGCGGGCCATAGAGGGAATTAGATGTAAGTTCTTCCCTAGAGCGCCTTTAGTTATGATACGAGACTATAGGAGTAATTGATGGTGAGTTCTTCCTTAGAGAGTCTATGCTTAAGCTGAACCAGAGGGGTTAGACTGAGTGTACTACCCGGAGTATTTCTTGTACTTGCCAGGTAGGGCCAGCGGGGATAGGATGTGAGTACTTCCCATAGGGTTACCTTTTGTTTTTAGATACTTTCTTGTGTTTCTAGGTAGGAACATAGGGGATAGGCTGTGAGTACTTCCCAAAGGGTTACCAGTTTTGTTTATCTGATTTGATTAGTAGTTGTTGGATATTTGAAACTGTAGATTGTTATTGTTGAGTACTTCCGTGTTTACTGCATTTATTTACTTACTGCATGTTATATATTCACTGACTGTTAGGAACAGATATCGCAGTGGTTTCCTACTGGGATTTAGTCTCACACCCTGTTTGGACCATGATTTTGGGCCCAAACAGATTATATTGTTGCAGGTATAGATAAGGGAAAGTGCCCTTATACTTCAGGTACTTGACTTGTTGTAGAGATAGAGAGCATGGGACCAAGCTATAGCTTGCGATGCTGAGGAGTTATTTACTGCTTTTCTTTTGTACTTGGCTTATTACTGTTGTATTTTAGCATTGTGATTTGTTTGGATTCTTTCCTAGACATATTTATAATGCATAATTCATATATATATGTGTGCTCCAGTTTATTATTTTTCAGTCTTCCATTGTATACTTTTTTTGGATTATTACTGCTTCCTCTATTGTTATTGATTTCTTCTGCTGTGTTACTCTGCCAATGAGAGCATAATTTCTCCACTATTATACCCAAGGCCCTCATTGCTAGTCGGTAGACTCTGGCGTTTGGGGAAATACACTTGAGGCCATGTGACCGACCAAGTACGAGGCACCTATGGGCGGCTTCTAGAATCAGGACGTTACAAAGTTATATCAGAGGTATTATTTTCTCTTAACTTACTATTTGGAGCCTTTTCCCAAGGATAGAAAGAAATGGTTACTTGGTAATAAGTTGTTCCTGGGAGTAGTTAACCCGTGTACATGGAAAAGCCAATCTACCTCGTTTATTGCAATATTTCTGGTTTTTCAAGTTTACGGTTTCTTTGATTTTCACTGTTTGGTGACTCGCATGTTTTGTGCTATTACTGTTGATGTTATTAAGATTCTATTTTTGTTGTAACCCGATGAGATGAGGGCATTCCATCTCATTCATCATATAGGAACTTTCTAGAAATCACATGTCATGCATTCTTGCCATGCCATTTAGGGTGTATTAGCAATTTCTTGTTGTTTTGATAGATGTTGTGTAGAATATGCATGTTGTTGTGATAGTTTCCTTGATATAATACCTTCTATTGATAGGGTATTTTTTGTGTAAGGTTTTGTTTAAATGAACGCCAAATTTTGGTTCCTAAGGTGTTATGGGCCCTCATGGACCAGAACTTGGTGGATCATTGCCTTGTTTTTTCTTGTTTATAACATTTATAAGATACCAAACTTTGATTCATGGGGAGTATGGGCCCTCACATATCAAAATTAGGCACTTTAATGTTTTTTTAGTGTTTTTCTGGGATCTGGAGTAGTTTATGAGGCTTACTGTCTAGAAAGACCCAAAATACATGTCGTGTAGTTTTGACTACATGCCAAGTATTCTTCTTTTTGGGAAGAAATTGTTTTTATTAAGTACAAGTTGTGTACCATATATACACATCGTGTAGTCTCTAACCATGTCATAGGCTATGTGGACAGAGACACGGGATAGTTAAATCCTAGGGTGAACATGTCGTGTACTGTCCATACACGCCATGTTGTGTTGAGCTCGTGTTTGCCCATGTAACTAACAACACGGGTCGGTGTTATCTTTCCTAGAACATGTTGTGTCTATCTGGAACATTCCATGTAGTGTCGACCATGTAGTCGGTCGTGTAACTAACAACACGGGTCAGTGTTATCTTTACTAGTACATGTTGTGTCCGTCCAAAACATGTCATGTAGTGTGAGCTGTGTATCTGGCCGTGTCACTAACAACACGGGTCGGTGAAGCTCGTCTATTACACATTGTGTCTGTCACAAACACACCGTGTAGTCTTCTTCAACGAGAACCATATTTCTTAGTCATGTAAGGGGACTCGGGCAGGGGAATAGGATTCAAGTACATGTCATGTGTTAGGCGAACACGTCATGTGTTTGGGCTGTTACACGATCAGTTTGGTAGAAGTGTACGCCCATGTGTTTGGATTATGGGAACACACCATGTAGGGGACATACGCGCCATGTAGTCATGTTCTGAAAAACTTGAATGTTTTCTTTCTCTTATTTCCTTCTTATAATTCTGGTTCTCATTCCTTGATAATATTGATCTAAGGTGTGCATTTAACCTTGCAGATTCATGCCATTGAGAAGTCCTCCAGTTGTTTTCCAGTTACAAGGTGGTGATCAGATGCCGGATATGGCTGATTAGGGACTTCCTACAGATCCTCTCATTTTTCCAGTCTTGGCACTAGTAGTTATACCTAATATAGGTGCTGATGCACAGTTCAAGGAGGGATTTCTGAGGATGATACAGACCTTATAGGGAGCGCTGCCTCCTTCCCAGTTGATGGCAGAATTTATGTGGTTCTTTCAGCAGTAGCATCCTCTGACCTTCACATGGGAAGGAGGACCTCAGGATACAGAATCATGGCTAGAATCAATGCTGACGATCTTCAAGCATCTGGAGACGCCTCCAAAGAGGAGGGTGAAGCTCGCTACGTATATGCTTCGAGACTCCACAAAGAGGTGGTGGGATGTGATCTCACAGGCGGGGCACCAATAGGTTATGACTTGGGAGGATTTCTAGCATATCTTTTATGACTACTTCTACCCAAAGACCTTGAAGGATGATCGAGCCTGAGATTTTATAAGTCTGGAGAAGGGTACTTTTTCAGTTATGGAGTATTCCTCTCACTTTACTGAGCTGCAGCGTTTCACGCCTATTCCAAGAGGTAATCATTTATTCCTGGTAAGGAAGTTCGAGGATGGTCTAAGGCACGACATTTGGATGTAGGTGAACATCTTCCAGTTGACATTTATCACTTCTATCTTCAACCAGGCGCTGATCACTGAGCACAATTTGAGGGATTTTGGAGTTGTGAGCCAAGGTGGATGGACATATGGAGTTAGTATTCCTCCTACTGACAACAGGAAACATCATAAGGAGTCTACATGTGGAGATCCAAGGAGGTTAGATACTTTTTCTTGTAGTGGTGTGCTACCAATGCGGGAAGAGCGGGCATACGAGGCTGCACTGCCCGAGAGACCCAGTGGAGTGTTGAACTTGTGGAAATATGGGTCATCTTCAGTGCTTATGTCAGATCTTCTCACCAGAAGCTAGTGATAGGGGTTTCTCTATGACTCCTCGCTCAAGAGAAGCACCATCATTTTCTCACCAGTTCAGAAACTGGAGTTCTTAAGGCCTTTCCGGACAAGGTGGAGGTCATGGTTGTGGTATCCAATCACCCAGTTTTCAAAGACAATAGGGTAGATCAGCTCAGGGTGGCCAAAAATGGTCACAGGGCTGCGGTGCAGTTCATACTTTTGCAGTGAAGCAGACCCAATTGGAGCAGGATCCTGGACCCTCTACAGTTCAAGGTACGATCTTAGTTGCCTCAGTTTTAGCTTCTGCTCTTTTCAATATAGGGTCCTCCTATAGCTTTATATTTGTTCCTATTGTGGAGAGGCTTGGGCTCTACATATTTTCTTCTATTGATATCTTGACGTTAGACACTCCGTTGGGGACTAGAACGGTGAGGGTACGCAGTGCAAGGAGTTCCCTCTACAGGTTGGTGGGTGTCACTTTTTATGGTACCTCTATATACTAGAGGTGACAGGCTATGATGTCATTCTTGGAATGGACTGGTTAGTTCTCTTCCAGGCAGTCTTCAACTGTTATCGTCATAGGGTTAGCTTCACATTGCCAGAGGGTGGATCATTTCTTCATAAGGGTGAATGGGATGTTCAAGCGAGCAGAGTAGGACCTGAGCATCATGGGTTAAGAGGAGTTATAGCCCAGATTTCTAGTCTATATTTGGATGACCAGGGGATTTCACATATGGAATTTACTCTAATGGTAGATCGTTTCAGGAATGTCTTTCCAGAGGAATTTTCAGGTTTTCCATTAGATCGATAGGTGGAATTTTCTATTAATCTTGTGCTAGGATAGGTACTGGCGTCTATTCCTCCTTATAGGATGGCTACATTGGAGTTTTAGGAGCTCAATAAGCAGTTAGAGGATTTGTAGGAAAAGGTTTTCATCCAACCTAGTTCTTATCCTTGGGGTACGCCTGTCTTGTTTTCAAAGAAGGCAGATGGTACCCTTAGACTTTGTGTGGACTATCGGAAGTTGAACTAGTTGACGGTCAAGAACCGATATACTTTGTCGAGAATTTATGATCTCTTTGATCAGCTTCGAGAATCCTGGGTGTTCTCAAAGATTAACTTGAGTTATGGTTACTGTTAGTTGCGCGTTAGACCATCATATATACCTCTTACAGCCTTTCAGAACAGGTATGGTCTATACGAGTATATGGTTATGTTGTTTGGTCTCACAAACGTACCTGCAGTTTTCATGGCACTGATTAACCGAGTGTTCCATCCATACTTGGATTCCTTCATGGTGGTTTTCATGGATGATATCTTGGTGTACTTATACACTCGATACAACCATAACACACATCTTGAAATCATTTTGAGTACACTGAGAGAGCATCAGTTATATGCTAAGCTCTCAAAATGACATTTTTGGATGGATCAGATTCACTTCTTGGGTCATGTTATATCTAAGACAGGAGTTTCAGTAGACCCAGAGAAAGTGAGAGTTGTAGTATCCTAGGAGAAACTGAAGAACATATTTTAGGTATGGAGTTTTCTAGGGGTGGCTGGATACTACAGACACTTCATTCAGGAATTTTCAGTCTTATCAGCACCACTGACGGGTCTGACTAAGAAGGGTGTAAAGTTCTTGTGGTCAGATTCTTGTGAGTCAGGCTTTTAGGAGCTAAAAGGAAGGTTGACTTCAGCACTGATACTAGTCTTTCCAGATCCAAGAAAGGGTTATACTGTGTACTGTGATGCATCAGGTATCGGTTTGGGAGTTGTGCTTATGCAGGGATAAGGAGTCGTTGCGTACGGCTCTCGGCAGTTGAGACCACATGAGAGGAATTACCTGACGCATGATCTTGAGTTGTCAGTAGTTGTTCATGTCTTACACTATTGGATACATTACCTTCTGGGAGATCATTTTGTGGTTTTCACCGACCACAAGAGTCTCAAGTACATCTTCACTCAATGTGATCTAAATTTGAGAAAACAAAGTTGGGTCGAGTATCTTTAGTATTTTGATTTAGATCTTGCCTATACACCTAGAAAATGCAATGCAATGGCTGACGCGTTGAGCAGGAGGACTCAGATACATGTAGTTCCAGAGGCTAGCAGTGAGTGGAAGATTATGGCTCTGTTATCTGAGATGCATGTGGAGGTGCACGACAATCAGGGGCATACATTTCTTTCTTCTGTAGTTGTTATCTCTACTCTTCTTAATTGAGTGAGAATGAGGAAACTATTAGTTTCATAAGGCCTAGTCTTATGGGAGAGCATATTAGGAGAGAACCCTATTCCTGGATGGACCGTAGGAGAATATGAGATCTTGCATTTCTAGGGGTGCGTATGGGTGCTAGTAGACATATGTGAGGATCTAATGTGGGACTTTCATTCCTCAGTTTGGGCAGTTCATCCTGGTATCACCAATATGTATTGTGATTTACATCGTCAGTATTGGTGGCTAGATATGAATAGATATGTTGTTGGTTTTGTAATGAGGTGTTCCACTTGTCAACAGGTGAAGGCAATGAATCAGCGACCAGCAGGGCTTTTATAGCAGTTACTCATTCCCGAGTGGAAGTGGAATGATATCGCGATATATTTTGTGACAGTTTAACCAAGGTCACCTCGAGGGAATGATGCAGTTTGGGTTGTCATTGACAGACACACAAAGTTTGTTCACTTCCTTCCAATCAAGGATACCTTCAATTTCGATGAGCTGGGACGGTTGTACATCTGTGAGATTGTGCACTTACATGGAGTTCCACACTCCATCATTTTAGAAAGAGATGCACGTTTTACTTCTCGGGTCTGACAGGGGATATAGAAGGCTTTGGGTACACAGGTACTTTTGAGTACAGCTTACCACCCCCAGACAGATGGCTATTCCAAGCATACGATTCAGGTGCTTAATGACATGCTTTGAGCATGTATTCTGGATTTTGGAGGTTCTTGGGAGAAGCACATACCTATTTTGGATTTTTCCTATAATAATAGTTTTCAATAAACTATTCAAATGGAACATTATGAGGCTTTGTACGTTAGTCCATGTCGATCACCCTTATGATAGCTGGAGGCAGGAGAGGAAGCTATGCTGGTACCTCATCTTGTCTAGGAGACCATAGAGCAGATAGAGTTGATTTGGAGGAGTATGGATACTACACAGTCTCGACAGAAGTCTTATGCTGATCAGAGGAGATGACCTCTAGAGTTCGAGGTCAGGGATTAGGTTTTCCTACGTGTCACACCAAGGTTGGTACATAGAAGGATTAGGAGACAGGGTAAGCTTTCACTGAGGTATGTCAGACCGTTTGATGTTTTGGAGAGAGTCAGGTTGGTTGCCTATCGGCTGTATTTACCTCAGAGGTACTGAGCTATGCATAACATCCTCCATGTTTCTTAGCTTCAACGTTACTTCTCAGAATCATCTCATGTTTTCCAACCTAAGGAGGTTGAGTTGGAAGTGGATGCATCATTCAAGGAGCATCATATCTGGATCATTGATCGAATTATGAAGGTTCTTTGTGGTCGGTCTATTCCATTGGAATGGGTGCTATGGCAGCACGGGTGAGTACAGGACAAGACTTGGGGGAGTGAGGCCAATGTACGAGTACAATGGCCAGAGCTATTCGGGGTTTCTTCTTCTACGCTGCCTTGCTAGGGAAATTCGGGTACGAATTTCTTTAAGGGGGGAATTTTATAAGAACCCAAAAAAAATTTCAGGTATTTTTTCCTTTTCTGGTCATTTTTGAGAAAAAGAGGAATTTCTGGAAATTTTTGAAGTACACACTGTGTACTTTATGAGTACACGTCGTGTAATCAGTTACCATGGGTAGCCATGTGATGGCCGTGTAGCGGCCATGCACATGGCCATGTGGGGGTGACCTAGAGGTCGACTAATGTGGGGTACGGAAATGGAAATTTTGGGTCAGGTACTTCCAAAATACACACTGTGTACATTTTTTTCATTAAATGCACTGGGGTCATGTCCGACAGACAGAAACACCTCCTTCTAGGTTTGGTTCGTCCGAGATCAAGAGAACAATGCGGATCTTTACTAAGCCCCCAATCAAGTGTCCGTCCATCAAATCGAACTCCGTCGGTTTCTTTAGAATCGCATCAGTAAGCTATCTCTTCTGCTTGAGCTTTGTTTCATGATTACTCTTCTTTCTCAAGTTATCCTATATTGAACGTTTTATATTTTTTTGTATATATTTGGAATCCTAAGGTGATTCAAGTACTAAGACTCAAGTATATTGATCTTCCAATGCTGAGGTAGCTGGTTTGTGCCTTTTCGTTGAGATTCTTTGAGTTATATGTGAAATTTTGTCCAATACCCATGAACAGGGTATTGCGAATTTACATTTTTAGCCCTATTATTTATCTTTTATGATTCTATGTTTGAGTAGAGTTTAATTGTATGTGAATAGGGTTAATTTATATGCTTTGGATGTGTTTTCCCATGCATGTTTTGCCTGTTTTGACTGTTGGGTCTAGTTTGCCTATTAGGCTGCTTCTTACTTTCCCATGCCTAATTGTAGGATGGTGTGACTGTTGTTCTGACATGCTGATTTGTTGTAGACTATTAGACAAGTAGTTTTTGAGGTTTAATTTGGCCGATATGCACTTTTATTCTTTCTTGACTTACACAGGGTTGTGAGAACCAGGTGTAGTAGACCATATGGAGAATGGACATTGAGGGCTTCTCTAGAGTGTATGTTTTACTTACGATGTGAGAGCACAGGGGGAATTGACATAAGTGCATCCTCAAAGTGTTTATAGTTCCTCAACGTGGTACATAGAGGGAATGAGATGTAAGTGCTTTCCTAGAGCACCTTTAGTTATGATATGAGAATATAGGAGAAATTGATGGTGAGTGCTTTCTCAGAGAGTCTATGCTTAAGCTAAACCAGAGGGGTTAAACTGAGTGTACTACCCAGAGGATTGCTTGTACTTGTCAGGTAGGACTAGAGGGGATAGGCTGTGAGTACTTCCCAGAGGGTTACCAGTTTTTTTATCTAATTTGATTAATTGTTGCTGGATATTTGAAACTGTGGATTGTTACTGCTGATTACTTACTTATTTACTGCATTTATTTACTTATTGTCTACCATATATTCACTGACTGTTAGGAACAGATCTCATGGTGGTTTCCTACTAGGATTTATTCTCACACCCTTTTTGTTCCATGATTTTGGGCCCAAAAATATTATATTGTTGTAGGTATAGATAAGGGCAATCCCCCTTTAACTTCATGTACTTGACTTTCTGTGGAGCTGGAGAGCATGGGACCAAGCTATAGCTTGCAATGCTGAGGAGTTGTTTACTTATTTTCTTTTTTACTTGTCTTATTACTCTTGTATTTCAGCATTTTGATTTGTTTTTTTGATTTCCTTGATATATTTATCATGCATCATTCATATATATGTGGGTGATCCAGTTTATTATTTTCCAGTCTTCCGTTGTTTACTTTTGTATGGATTATTACTGCTTCCGCTGTTATTATTTCTTTCTTCCACTTTGTAACTCTACCAATGAGGGCATAGTTTCCCCACTATTACACCCAAGTCCCTCGATTCTAGTTGGCAGCCTTTGGCATTCGGGGAAATGTGCTTGAGTCCATGTGACCAACTGGGTACAGATCACCTTTGGGCGGCTTCTGGAACCGGGATGTTACATTATCTACACTTCAGAACCTATTTGGTTCAAAAAAATATGTCTAATTATACAAATAAAATCCCATCCCTTCATCCTTGAATCATTACTAAGGACATAAATTCATTCAAAGAATCCCTTTTGCGAAAATCAAAAGGAGATACCCAAAGAAGAGGTATTGTTCATCAACGAACCTTTTTGTTTTATTTGTTCCTTAAATACATTAAATTATTTTTTCATGTATATATAATAAAATAAGTATCCTAAATATAATGAGATTTTTTATATTAATATTTTTACTTATACTCACACACACTTCCATCAAATGTTTAACGAACTTATTATTCTTGTGTACGGTGAACTACCACCTCATGAAACGATGTTATTTGTTTTTCCTTTACCACCTCTCATGGTTGGGAATTATGATGGGAACTATATTTTTATATGATATATGTGTTATTTATGATTTAATTATTCTTCAATAATTATTATATAAAAAATACCTTCATTCTTTCCATTTTGTTCAAATACGATAACTTTGTTTGTGGACGTGTAGACTACCGCCTCCTCAAAGTGATGTGATTTGTTCACACTTTATATTGAATGTATTAAGAATGGGTTTAGTGAAATTATATGAAATATATGACATAATAATTCTAATTGAATAATATTATATATATATATATATATCATTTACTTTATTTCTTTCAATACACCATGAAAATGAAGCAGTGTTCATACGAACGTATGGCCTACCGTCTCCATGAACAGTGTATTTTATTTTATGTTTATATTTTTATAGATAACCATAAATAAATATATATGATATTTTTATCGTTTTTATCATTATTTGGATAATTAAATAATTATTTAAGTATTAAGACCAAGAATAACAAGCCAAAACATGTATGAGAAACAAAGCAGTTATTACACGAAACATACCTTAAACTTGGAATTGTTAATTATATGGTAATATAAAGTCATAATTAAATCATATATGGTATTTTATATATTAATATAGTTCTATAATATATTTATAATAAACTTATATTAATTATACAGGTGGTTTTCACAAGTACGACTAGATTCAATACATAAGGAAGGGGATTTTTGCCTTACTTTTATTTTTGTAGGACACATGCCTTATACACTACTTGTTTCTTTTGTGGGGTGTATAAAATTTACATGAATTTAATTTATGAGGCTTATTATAAAAATTTATGGTTATTTACATAGCCATATGATGATCTCTTTTTCATGGGGTTTATGGGTTAATAGTTACCAAATCGGTTACGGGATTTTGTCTCAATTTTCTATATTTAAGACACATGTTATGTTATGAACATATAGTAGTTTACAAGGTGTATATGATTATATTTGAAATTATTTATCATTAAGATTTTTTTATTCATGATATTATAATTTTCATGTATTTTTATTCTCTATGTGGTTAGAAATCTATTTTCCTTTAAAACATTGTTTTCTAAAAATATTTTAATGGTGTTTTAAATTCGCTTTTAGGAATTTTAAAGAAAAAGGATTTAAAATATTTTTAAAATGGTTTTCGAAGATTACTTTATTATTTTTAAAGTCTATTTTAAAAGAATAATTATTTTTAAATATGTTATGATTTAAAAATTGTTTGATTTCAAAAATAGAAAGGATATTTTCCTCAATAATTATTTCAAGTGGTCTCTCAAAAATTATTTTTCATCTAAGATAATATTATTTGATATTAATAATGATTTACTTGGGATATTATTCAAGTAAGTAATTCTTATTATTTTATAGTTGGTTTATATTAATTTTTATGAAACCTATTTCTTTTTATAGGTTCTGATATGATGAATTATTTATGTTCTTAAGGCACACATATATAAGGTTTTCATTATGTGATGGGTAGGACCTATATCTACCTTCAATGCATTGGGTAAATATTTATGTATAATAATATAATGATGGAAATAATTGGAAGGTATTGATCCACTGTGGAATATTTGGAAACCCAATCCACTATGGGAAGATGGTGAAAATTGATCCAGTAGTGGAAGATGGAGAAACCCAATCCCTTTTCATTATGGTTGGTTTATGTTAATTTTTATGAAACCTATTTTTTATAGGTTATGATATGATGAATTATTTATGTTCTTATGGTACACATATGTATGGTTTTCATTATGTGATGGGTATTACCTATATATCCCTTCAATGCATTGGGTAAATATTTATGTATAATAATATAATGATGGAAATAATTGGATGTGCTTGATCCACTGTGGAATATTTGGAAACCCAATCCACTATGGGAAGATGGGGAAAACTAATCCACTAGGGAAAGATGGGGAAACCCAATACCTTACAAGGAAAGTACTGAAACAAGGGATGGTGGTGTGTCCTACCCAGTAGGTATGGTCCCCATGAAGTGACCTGTTAATTTTTTGAAATTTTATTTGAATTATAGGGAATGATATTACATGTTTATGTGTCTACCAAAAATTTCATGTCTTATTCCATTGTCATACATTCATGGTTCATGTTATTTTATTATCTTATGATTCATGTCTTATGAATTATTAATATTTATTCCATGACTCATGTATATGATATCTGATATGAAGGGTATGATCTTTAGATGTTATGATCATGTTTTCATACCCTTATCCTCATGTTATGCTTATGTATCTTCTATTTTTAGCCTTGTTGATCATCTGATCTCACCCTTTATTATGTTTCCTCTCCACAGGTTATAAATAAAAGTTTTAAGTAGGAGTACTAAAGGGGAAGATATTTATAGTTGATATTGAATATATTTCACCAAATTAGAAGAATATGTTCCAGGTTTCCAAAGGCACTAAAATATTAAGTTCCTCATGAATGTGTTTATATAATGTAATGAATATTCATATAAAGAGATGTAATATCCATATATCAAAATATTGGGTTGTTATAGTTGGTATTAGAGGAAAGTTTTAGTCAAAATGTTTTATTTATTATGATAATACTTTAATAAGATCCCTAGAGATATTTCTAATGATATGTCTAAGGATGTCTCTAAGGATAAGACAAAGATGTCATAGATTTAAAAGTAGGTGTCTTGATTTAGGAATTCTATAAGTAATTTTTCATGATTATTTGTTTTTCTACTATGATAATTGTTTCTCAAACTTTGATATCTAGTCTTATAAAATCACGGGAACTAGAAGTAATAGAGTTAACATTGAATTTTTTATATGTGAAAAGTATGGAAATTATACAAATTAATGTCCTAAGTGGAAATATCTTGAATAGAATCAATAAGGTGGTATGATTATTGGTTATACTATTGAGTATAAAGAGACTGTAAATAACATATAAAAGGTATGGGATGTTCTATTAGTATTTTTTACATTAAACATAAGAAGTATGATTAAATTGTGGTTGAAGAACCTTAAGACATGATTCATATTTTATATTATAAGAAATAATAATACGATGAAGCCTGATTAATGGTCTAAGAATAAAGTTGGATGATTTAAGTATATATATTTTTTAATTCAAATATTATATTATATGAATTGTGAAATATATAATTATTTTCAATATAAGTTTTTCATTAAGGATTGAAAAGGACATGTTGAATGGTGTTGAAGACATAGAAAGTGATTTAATGTTAAGGTGATATTCATGAAAAACACAAGATTAAGGGAATTATAACCCTTAATATGTTCCTAATATTGAGATCATGATGTTTAGATAAAGATATATTGGATATGAATAAGTAAATTGGATAGTGGTAATTACCTTGGAACTGATTAAGTATTTGTTGAAAAATTGTTTTATATAATCATGGATAGAGTTTATATCATTTTTAGACTTAAGGAATCTATCCAAGAATCTTTGTAATAAAAAAGAATACATATATTCGATAATTATTTATGGTAATTACCATGTCTCGAGAGAGTACATGATGAAGTTGTTTACATGTTTAGTATGTGACAAACAAGATATACTTAATGATATATGGGGGGATCATGCTAAGCTGTTTTTGAGAAATTGTTTGACCTTATTTCTAAAGTTTTGGACTTTCATCTTTCGGAAGGGTTATAAGATTAACTATTTATGAAACAGTTTATGTTAAACTTTAGATGAGGTTTTATATTTTAAGGTTTTTTCTCTACATATAAGGATTTATGCATATTGGATAACTTGTGATAACCTTTTTTGTGATAAAGAGAGATGGAATGACATATCATTCTCTTTATAGATCTCATGATCTACTAACTCTTTGAGAATAAAAAATTCACCTTTATTTCTTGGAATTATAAATTTAGTAGAAATTGATCAAGGCACAATGAATGTATTATTTTGGGATTATAAAATGTAATGAAATCAAGTAATTATTTCTTCTCATGAAAGTTCTTCAACTCTAGGGAAAGGATCTTAAAACCAAAAATTTTATCTTAATACCTTATTTTCGGATGAATCAAATGGACCCTTATATCATTATAGATTTATAGATATGTGATTTTTAACTTTTTAATAGTCATTTTCTATATCACTCTCCATCTGAAATTGATAGTTAGATTTCTCTTCTATGTCAATGTTTTCACTTTCCACATATGTTCTCTTATGTGAAAACCTAGTTCTGAGTTACTTTGGGTAACCGTTATGTTCTTAAATTTCCATTTTTAAAGGGAGTTCTAGTATTAATTTTTACAATGTGGGTTTCTATGAAAAAAATTTTAAGTAATAAAACTTTGAAAAACAAGATGAATTTCAAGGGAAAAATCATTTTAAGGGGGGTAGAATGTAACACCCTGGCATTTTGGGAAATATTTTTTTTCAAATTAATTTAATATTTTTCATATTTTTCATATTACACAGCACTGAATATAGATTTTTTTATATGAATTAACTAAGTTTGGTTTTTATTATATACACTTCTAAGTTAATCTTGTGCTACACACAATACTTATATTATCTTGTGGTGCACACAAGACATAGTTTTACTAAACTACAATATATTATTAATATTGGTATTAAAATATTATTATGGTTACAACCTTAATATTTAATAGAAATTACAAATAATATTAACTAAATTATGAAAATAGGATATAAAATGTATATAAAATGAACAATTTTGTTATCAATTAGCTATAATTTAATGTTATAACTTTTTTAAAATAAATAAATCCATTTTTTAGGAAAACTATTTTTCTATGTACAAACACCATTTTATCTAAATAAATAAAACAAACCAATATTGGTTAATGTTTTTAATAAAATTTATATATTAAAAATTAAATAAAAGGGTTTTTATTCTCATCCAATATATTTTATAACATAATATAAGAATAAATCCAATTTTATGAAAAACAAAATGATATATTTTTCAAAAGGGTAATTTTAAAACCTTTTAATGAAGAATCCATTTTAAATATAATTTTTAACAATTTAATAATTTTCATATGATTAAATAAACTTATTATTTGAAATTTTTATATAAAAATTTACTTTGTTTTAATTTTTGGTATTTTTCTCATAAGTTTCATGTTTTGATGAATAGTGAAAACACTAAATTTTAATTGAAAAATTCCTTTTTGTATAACTTGTTTATATAGATAAATTTTGTTTTTAATTGGTTTTAAATCATAATTAGATTAATTTTTTATCATTTAATCCAATTTAGTTCATTGTAATCAATTTTACATTGAATTTAGATATAAAAACATTATAATCTTTTGAACATTTTCACTTTCAAAACTCGTTTTCTCGTTCCATCAATGGAGTTAATTTTAAATTAATTTTATAAAATTATGCATTCTGAATTTTGAAAAATGGATTACATATTTAGAATCATATGGTACAAATTTATTAAATAGTTCCACTTTATTTTTTGAGAATATGAATAGTAACTTTATTAATTTTTAATACCACGGTTAAGGGTAAATCTAATAATTAAGGGTAAATCTAATAATTAAGGGTAAAAATAATATTATAAATAATATAAAACTACCATAACACTTTAAAAATATTATTTGATGAATTTAATTAGACCTTTAACACATAATTTTATAAATTTAATAATTTAATGGACATTTTTCCATAAAAATTACTTGGATATTATTAAAATCAAAGAGAGTGACAAAATGTCACGCTCTTACTTTTAATAGGTATAATATTTATAATATGGTTTTAAATAGAATATATTATTGACTATGTATATTCTTATAAAATATAAAAGGTTTATAAAAACATTAAAATTTATTTTTAATTTTTAGTGAAGAAATAAATATCCTAAATAATTACTCAATGATGATGCAGTAATTATTCAATTAATGAAAAACTCAATTAAATGATAATAGAAATATTAAAATAAATATAATTTGAATTAAATAATGTGAAAAAATAATTTTATAGGTGAATATGACATTTTATGGTTATAATAAATTAATTTTTTATAATTTATCTTGTTGAATTTATTTTCCTAAAGTCGATATAATGAATAGTTTCAAAATTGACAGTAATGATATTTTATGAAAGTAAAATTTTATTAAATTTGTAAAAAATATTTAAATACTAAATAATGACAAATTTGATGATATATGGTCTAAAATGGCATAAAGTTTTCATTTATGGTTCAATTTAAACTTTATATGCAAAAATTAAAAACTTTTAACATTAAAAAGTTACTAGTATAGTTAACACTAAAATAGGTTAACCAAGGGTTAATCAAAATGATAAGATTTAAAATAACACAAAAAATTATCTAAAATATTTTTTTTATATTAAAACATAATATTATATTATATTTGAATAAATATAATTTTTGAGGTATTTTTATTGATTTTTAATTTGTTATAAATTAATCTTTTTTGAAATTCCAAAAGTTCTCATTCCTTCTCTTATAAAAAGTAACCTCTTATTATCTTTTATTAACACTTTAGAACTTATTTGGTTTGGAAAAAATCTATAAAATTATCATTCCAACTTCCCTCCCTTGTCTCATAATCCATACTTTGGACATAAATCCATCCAAATAATTCTTTTAGGGAAAATCAAAAGGAGATACCCAAAGAAGAGGAAATGTTCATCAATGAACATTTTTGTTTTATTTCTTCCTAAAATCCCTTAAATTATTTTTTCATGTTTATATAATAAATTCATTATAATCAATATACTAAGATGTATTTATATTAAGGTTTCTACCTACACTCACACATACTTTTGTAAAATGAGTAATGAACTTACAGTTCTTATGTATGTTGAATTACCACCTTGCGAAATGATGTTCTTCGTTTTTCCTTTACCACCTATCATGGTTGGAAATTATGATGGACACTCTATTTTTATATTATATATATATTATTTATGATTTATTTATTCTTCGAGAATTATTATATAAAAAATACCTTCATACTTTCCATTTTTTGGAAATAAGTTAACTTTATTTGTGGACGTGTGGACTACCGCCTCCTCAAAGCGATGTAATTCTTTTACGCTTTACATGGAATGTTTTAAGGATGGATTTATTGAAATTATATGATATATATTACATAATAATTCTACTAAAATAATATTATATATATACATATATTTTATTTACTTTCTTTCATTCAATACAACATTAAAATGGAAGCAGCGTTCATATGAACGTACGGTCTACCGTCTCCATGAACGGTGTATTTTATTTTTTATTTATATATTTTATAGATAACCATAAATACATATATAATGAATATATATGATATTTTTATTATTTTTATCATTCTAGAGATACTGAAATCATGATCTATGTATGAGGTCCAAGAATAAAAAGTCAAAACATGTAAGAGAAACAAAGTGGTAATTACCCAAAATATAACTAAAACTTGGAATTATTAATAAGTAGGTAATATAAATTCATAAGTAAATAATACATGGTATTATATATATTAATATAGTTATTTAATATATTTATAACAAAATTGTATTTATTATACATGATTTTTTCATGAGTATGACAAGAGTCAATACAAAAGGTAAGGGATTTTTATCTCACTTTTATTTCTATATGATACATGCCTTATACACTACTCAATTATTTTGTGTGGTTTGTATAATGTCCATGAATTTATTTTAAAAAAAATTATTCTGAATATTTATGGGTATTTACATAACCATTTTATGATCTCTTTTTCATGAGATTTTTGTTTCAATGGTTACCAGATACGTAAGGGAATTTTGTCTCAATTTTCCTTCTTTGAGACACATGATATGTTATGAACCTATATTCATTTACAAGGTTTATATACTTCACTTTGACATGATTTTTCAAGAATCTAATTATTTTAATTATATTTTAAGTTTTATTTAATTTTATTCTCTCTTCAATTATAAATCGGTGTTCTTTGAAAACATTATTTTTTTAAAAAAATTAAAGGTGTTGTAAATGATATTTTTGGAATTTTCAAGGAAAATGATTTCAAATATTTTTAAAATGGATTTCAAGGATTAATTTATAAGTTTTAAAGGTTATATTTAAAGAATGATGTTTTTTAAATATTTTATGATTTAAAAAATTGTTTTATTTCAAAAATGGAAAGTATATTTTCCTCAAGAATTATTTCAAGTGATCTATCAAAATTATTTTCCATCTAATATAATATTATTTCATGTTACTTATGATTTACTGAGATATTATTCAAGGAAGTTATTCTTATTATTTTATAGTTTTTTATGTTAATTTTTATGAAATATATTTCTTTTTATACATTCTTATATGATGCATGATTTATGTTATTATAAAACACACATGTATGGTTTTCATTATGTAAAGGGTAGGACCTATATATCCCTCTAATGCATTGGGTAAATATTTATGTATCATGATATAATGATGTAAAAAAGTTTATGGGTGTGAACCATTATGGAATATGGGGAAACCTAATCCACTGTGAGAATATGGAGAAACCCAATACACTATGGAAAGATGGGGAAAAACAATACCTTATAAGGAAAGGACTGCAACTAGGGATGGTGGTGTGTCCCACCCAGTAGGTGTAGTCCCCATAAAGTTCCCTATTAAGTTTTTCAATACACCTTTACTTATAGGGAATTATATTACATATTTATGTGACTTCCACAAATTCCATAACTTATTCCATTGTTATACTTTCATGGATCATGTTCATTGGTTATCTTAAGATTAGTGTCTTATGAACTGCTAATATTTATGTTATGAATCAGGTATATGATCTTTAATATGCAGGGTATGATCTTCACATGTTATGATCATGTTTCCAAACCCTTGTTCTCATGTTATAATTATGTATCTTCTATGTTTACCCTCACTGAGAATCTGAGCTCACCCTTTCTTTTGTTTTCTTTCCTCAAGTTATAAAGAAAGGTTTTAAGTATTAGTACTAAAGAGGAATATCTTTATGTGAGATGTTGAATATCTTTCACCAAATTAGAATAATGTGTTCCAAGTTTCCGAAGGCACTAAAATATTACAATACTCAATCATGTGTTTGTATAATATAATTAATATTCATATAAAAATAGGTAATATCCATTTATAAAAATCATGGGTCATTATAAATAGGTTTTATGGTAATGGTTGAGTTCTTTAACAATGTGTGGGTTTTCTAGTGATGTGTGATCCCTTCATCAATGTCTGACTATACCAATATCAAGAGTCCTTAATAAAAATACTCTATACCTATTTATGTTCAATGTATAATACATTTTCATAAATATACACCTAATTTTATTATTGTGGCTTTTAGAATTACAAATTTATTATCCAATTATTTATATTTTACATGGTCAATATTATTCTAACTTTAAATGCTTGATCAATTTATTATTTTGGTTATGTGTAGGATTTATAATTTTTTCTCACTTTTATAACTGTATACCTTTATGAAACTATTATAATAGGTTTTTTCATTTAAGACCTCAATTTAGGGCTTATTAGGTCTAATTAATTGGTATTTTTCATCAATGGATAGTTAAAATAATTATGGGGTTCCTCTTTCTAAGTTTTTGATTGGTTTCATTTATGTTTCCTATATGGAGTTTTGGTTTTCCTAGGTGACTAATTATATATGGTCATGGATATGGTTTTAGGGTATTTTATGAGAATTATTGTTAAGTATAACAAAAATTTTGGTGGTTCCGACCCATATGGAATTCCTTAAAACTTCTTGGGATTTTATTTCCATTATTTTCATTAATAAAATAAATTATAATCACTTTATTAAAGTATGAAAAATTGTTTTTTGATTAATTTTTTTGTTTGTTTCCTAATAATTATTATATTAAAAATCTCTTTCTATTCTTGTTAAAAATTATTAATTAGTTACATTGGACTTAAAATTCTAGTTTTTGTGTTTTTTGAATAATTGACAAATCATAAATTGTGAACCAAGTCTAGTTTGACACCTATTTATATTGATAAAATCTCTAAAATATTTAACTTTCTTATACATTCTTAATTTTATTAATATAGTCTCTTAAATTAAATATGTAAAATCATAAAAGGTAAGATAGAAAATATTCTTTAAAATCTAATTAATTAATTGATCCCAAATAGTACTAGTGATGTGATTATATAGTACCCTCATTTTAATTTTCCTATAGGTTATTGTAACCTTTATGAATCTCAATTGATCTAGAAGTAATTTAACCTTCTCTATTAGTATTTATAATTCACTTAGTGTGAGGTAGGTGACCTCTTACACACTTCGGTATTTATTGTGGGATTTTATTTGAATTCTATACCACACTTGTGGTTTACAAATTACAAGGAGTTAATTAATTTATTTTAGTACTAAATTATTATTTAACTATATTTTTTTACATAAAATGTTATAAGATGGTGATATATGGATAAAATTTGGATCACATTACCTAATAACACACCTTAGTATTCTAAGGGTTTGGATAAGTTCTTAGATTTAGAAACTTTCAATAGATCCATTGATGGGAGAATAAAATTTCCATGTCTTAAATATAGATTTATAACATTATTAAAGAAAAATTAATTTTACAAACACTTGATATTGAAGAAATAATTTTATTAATATGTTTATTGGATTTGGAATGCAGAATATAACATCTCATATAGTTTAAGCATTGATTTTAGTCAACATAATGAGAATGTTACTCCATATATGATGGATAATTAAAATTAGAACCAAATAAATGATGTTTTTAGAACTTTAGGGAAACATCATCAATATCAAAACATATTAGTATAACCAGTAAATATTTATTCAAATATTAACTTGAAAATATCATAACCTCAAGACAACCAGATCAAGATTATAACATATCATTGGATCCCCTTTCTGATATTGTGGAGACTAATGCAAGAAAAAACTTTATTGAGAAAAAAGTAATTTCATGATTTAGTTAAAAATGGAAATCAAGAGTTTCATTCAATATGTCTCAAGTATTAAAAACATTATTTTATATTTAAGTTTTATAATATCAAGTGACTATGTATAATTAAAAAAGGAATTTCTATGGTATTATAATTTTTACATGAATCATTTCCTAAAGATAAGATACCTAGGTATTTGTATAACATGAAAATGGTTTCTACCAAGATTGGGATAAATTATATTAAAGAACATTATTATCCCAATGATTTCATGTTATATTAGGGAGATTATTCAAGTTGATAAGAGTGTAAAAAATATTTGAGTCAACATACTACTATGAAGAAGAACAAAAAAAGAATAATCATGTAAAGGATTTTTATTACTTATCTTTAAAACCAAAATTGAAAATATTATTCATATCATATAATTGATAGATTCATTTTTTTATTACATTGCTATTATATCATCTTTAATATAAATAACATAATGGTAATAAATTATAGGATCAAAAGGTTTAGTATCTTAGGAAAATTAGGCTCATACATAACTTGTACATAATAAAACATAAAAATTATTTAATTATTTATTAATTTTCCTCATAAAGCTCTCATGTTCTCATTAGTACATGAAATAACATAAGGATATTTATCAAATAAAGCGGTGAACTAAAATCCCAGTAAGGGGAGGGATAAAATAGAAGGAATAAGAAAAATGAATCAATAGTACATGGGTGAGCATAATCATCATAATCATATCATAAGCATGGGATAATCATTATAACCAAGATGGAATCATTTGAAAATTCATATAATGTGTAATATTCATAATAATGAAACACCATAACATAGTGTCTAAATATCACACGTAATTGTGAACAAATCTTGCATCATTTTTACACGTAACATATTTGAATAAATATTAACATCATAATTGTGAAAAAATATAGCATCATGATCACACATAATTAAAATATATTATGAGATATATCACACATCACAATTAATGGTAGGGTTATATAATTTCAGGACCACCTTTCACATCATAAAATGATCATAATTATGAATGCCACATGGAAAGAGAACATATAATAATCATAGTCCTAAAATAAATCCAGGAAAAGGAATGGTTTTCATAAGGGTGTCATGAAACATTCTGTACGGAGTAACCTTTTATGTTACCAAATAAATATGGGATATAATTTTATTTTCATAAAATATCATTTTTCTTGGAATAAGAAATAACTTAATAGAAGTCAATGCGATGTTTTTAGAAAATAAATTCTTTTTGAAAAATTAATTAAATTGGATTAGTAATAATTTTGATGAGGTGGAAAGATGTATATCCCTATAAGAATATGGAAATGATGGTGAAAATAAATTTTGAGGACATTATAGGAATATCTATACTGAAAATAATGTGAAATTTGAGATGAAATAAAAATGAGTTGGATTAAAGAATCTCCTTACCATAGATCCCGATTTATTTTATTACTTTCCAACCTCATATATAATAAATTTAGGTTTATTAAAAAATAAAACCAAAAAAAAATTAAGTTCATTTATTTAACTATTTATAAATTATAATAATTAGATTATATTTATTAATTCCCATTGTTAAAGGTGAAATTTTTTGATATCATATTTTCCTTAAAATATAATGTGTTTCTTCGATTTAATAATCATGTTTTATTGCAACTTATAAATTATTAAGATTAAATAAATAAGATTATAAATATATATATTTATAAATATATGTATTTAAAATAATTTATTATAATCATCCATAATGGTTGTGATAATTTAAGAGTTAGAAACGCCCTCGTAGGCGGTTAACCAACTGTTGATGGGACGTTGTCAAAAGAAAAGGAAAGAAAAATATAAAATATAAATATATCCTAAATATAATAATTATATTAGTTTAAAATAATTAATATAATGTGAAAATAATACTTAATTAATTTCAGAATTTTTGGGTTTGAAGGGAATAGATAAAATGAGGAAGAGAAGAGGAAAATGAGAGAAAATGTTGATGAAAACTTACCCTCTTCTCGGTGTTGCTAATTTTCTATGGCACTAAACTCATTGAATGATTGGAGTTCAGGGACTCTATAACATCCAAAATGATGACAAGTGAATTAAGATAAATTTGGTAGATATTTTTCTTTTTAAGTGAGAGATAATTTTATTTCTAAGGGGAGGGAGAGGAGGTATTTATACTTGAGGATAGGGGTGTTTCTAAGATAAATTATTCAATAAAATATACATTACACGGTAAACATTATCATAAATAAATTTTTAAAAATATGAAATATATTTGATTAAAAATAATAGTTTTTAATACTTGAATACCATTTATAAATATAATTAATTAGTCTATTAAAAAGGTAAGTTAAAAATGAAATATTATTTTTTATACTTTAAATATTTTGACTTTGTAATATAATTTTTAGATTTATAAATTTAATTTAATGAATAATTTAACATATTAATAATTTTTTTGTTTGAGCCTAAAATTATATAATTTATTAGGTAATTATTACATGTTTAATGATCCAGATAAAACAAACAGATTATGTAAAAACTGTATTTTTATTATTCACTTAAAAATTAAAGTATTTCAAAAAATTACCAAAAACTCACCCTTGGTAAATTTTAATTTCATTATTATAAAATTTATATTAATTTTATCTAAATAATTTTCAATAATATTCAATTTAAATTATTAGAAAAATATTTTTTTATTAAATACAATATAATAAATTTTATTAAAAACATGCCTGTAATTTCTCTGAGTTTTTAATATTGATAATTATTTTATGGAATTTTAATATTTATATTTTCATAAATTATAATTATAAATATTATTTACAAGGTATTTTACTATTTTTACGACAATTTACTATTCCAAGGGTCAAGTTACTATTCCTAACATTTATGTTACAGTTACTAATAGTTAGGTTACTATTCCAATAGTCATATCACTATTATAATGATAATATTAATTCTTGTAAATATATTAATTAATTTATTAATCACATCAATTCCACTCAGGGTAATATTTTTTCATTTCTTGGTTAATAAATATTTTGTTTCATTTTCATAGTGTTGTTTGTGGGAGTGGTAATTCTAACAGATTGGGATGATCTAAATTTTATCATTATAATTTTTTTATTTTTTATTTTTTTCCATTGTAATATTTAGAATTTTCATGGGTTTAATTTTTGAATAATGTTATGATATCTATTAATGACATAAATTATTGATGGTTTTTTTCTATATGTTGTATGTACATAATACAATACAATATAACAGGAATTTATTCAGAAAAAATATATAATTAATTAATTTGTGTTCATTACATTCTTGAAACCTTTAGAAATTTCATCCCATAAATTTAAACTCATATTATTTATTGAGAATATATGAGGGTACTTATGTTTCATTTCCTTCTTAGTTTCCCATTTTGTATCTTCATATTTATGGTTCTCCCATAGAACTTTGACAAGGTGAGTTGTCTAGTTGTGTAAAACACATCATCAACTTGATCTATGTTTGGTAGAAGTGCTAATAAATATGCCATTGATCCTATGAGATCAAGGATTTTAAAGGGTCCGCTATACCTCGGGATAATCTTTCCCTTATTTCCAATCCACACGACTCTCTTCCATGGTGATGTTCTACAGAACACTTTTTCTCTGACTACAAACTTAGGTCCCTCCACTAATTTTCAGTATAGCTCTTCTATCATCTCTAGAAAACTTTTATATATTTCTAGATGTATTGATCCTTTTCTATCATATTTTTCATAAGATCAGGTCTAAGTATCTTTTTTTCAAAAACTTCATCCCAAATTTTATGATTTTTATATCTCTTCCAAAATAGATCTTCATATAGATCCATTTGAATACATCAGTATAAGTTATGAGAACTCAACTAATGGGAGATATTGATATCATAATCATTAAAATTCAATTGAAAAGGATCCTAGTATTTCCTAAAGTTTTTAAATGTTCCTTTTATATTGTTCATCATTTTGTGGATAATAGGTAACACTGAAGTTCAATTCAGTATTCATATAAAGTTTAAGGCTTCTCCAGGATTTAGAGGTGAACCTTGGATCATCATCAAAAATGATCTAAATTGGTTCCCCATATATCCTTACCACTTCCTTTACATATATAATTTAACTTTATTTAAGATATAAATTTTCCCAAAAAGTGATGAAGTGGGAATTATTTTTTATTCAATCCACCACAACCAATATCACGTTGTTTTATTTGGATTTATTTTGGATGCTGGTGAAAAATCCTATAGTGATGTTCTCTAATTTTCATGTGGGTATAAGAAATAGTTAAATCATACCTTTGTACTTATGTCACTCTAATTTAACATTCTAACATTCTAAGAACTTTTATTTGTATGCAGCAACCTCCTTCTTCATGTTGTCCCACTCGAAGTACCCTCAAAGATCATTGTAAATCCTGGTACCTCAAGGATGGATAGAGAAATATGAGTTATATTAATTATACAACAGATATTTCTTTATCCCATTTTATAAAGGCATGAAAAGTCCAATTCCAAACTAAATGAAACTATCTTTATTAATTTGGAATTCATGAAGCTTCCCTTCCTTTACTACTTTCACCATATTTTGAAGCTCTAAGTTATCAATTTATGTATCCATGATCTTATCTTAGATAGAAGGTTGGGTAATAATTTAGGAAAGGAAGGATGTATTCCCTATCATTATGATTTCTAGATCCATCCTTTTTATATACATGAAGATAGGTTCTTTCTCAATTTGTATCATGGATAGTGTAATAGGTTCTTTCTGCTAAGATAATCAGCTAACTTATTTTCCCTTATAGGGTGGTAATGAATAGATAAATAATAGTACTTGATTAGATCTCATAATATTTTATGATTCATGTTGATATATTTATGTGTGAATATATACTTTATACTCTTGTGATCTGTATATATTTCACACTTCTCATTATAGAGGTAGTTCCACCAAATTTTCAAAGTGAAGATCGCAGCTGGTAACTCTAGATCATGCTTCTAGTGGTTATAATCATATATCTTCAACTATTGTGTGGTTTACTCAATCACTTTATCATTATTCATGAGTAAAAACCCCAAGCCTTTGTTTGAATCATTGTTTTATATCACATACCCTTCTCCACTTGAGGGTATTGTGAGAACATGTGTAGTGATTAGCCTATTTTTGATCTCTTTAAATATTTCCTCATATTATTCCATCCAGACATACTTTACCCCTTTCTATGTTAACTTAGTTAGTAGGATATAAAATCATGAGAAATTTATCACAAATCATCGATATTACAAGGATAATCTCAAAAAACTATGGATTTCCTTGACACGTAGGAGTATAGTTCATTCCTCAATTTTCTTTTTTTGAAGGGTCTACCAAAATTCATTCACTTGTGATCATTTTACCCAATAATGTGACTTCATCCTAAATTCACACTTTCTAAACTTATCATACAACTTTTTCTTTCTTAATATCATAAGTAAAATCCTTATATACTCTTTATTTTCCTCCTTGCACTTAGAGTAAATGAGAATATCACCAATAAACAAAACCACAGTTTTTTCAAGGTAGTTTTTAAAAGAATTATTCCTTAAGTCCATGAATATTTTAGTGAATTATTATGATTCAATAGAATCAATATGAACTCATAGTTTCCATATCTTATATAAAATATTGTCTTCTAGATATTTTTTTTCCTTAACTTCATTTGATGATATATAGAATGAAGATCCATCTTTGAGAAGTTTTGAGCTCCTAAAATTTGATCAAACAATTCATCAACCATTGTAGGGGATACTTGTTGTTTATAGTGATATTTCTAATTGCCAATAATATATTTATAGTCACATGAATAAATCTTTTTTCTTAATAGAGATCACTGGTGAACCCCAAGGTGATGTAATAGGTCATATGAAACCTGTCTCTAAATTCTCTTATATATTTTTCTTTAACTCCTCTAGTTTAATGGGGTTCATCCTATAGTTAATTTTTGAGATAGGAGTAACTCTGAGTATGAGTCCTATTGTGAAATACATCTCATGATATGGGGATATTTTAGGTAACTCTTTGATAAATATATCAGTATATTCCCCCATAATAAAAATTTCATCAAGTTTGATGCTTTCTTATAACAAAACCACTTGGTAAAGATATGATTTTTTATTGGGTATCAACACCCACACCATTGAGGTATTTTCAAAATGTGATTCATGATCTTTCTAGAATTTATACAGGAGCATGGTATGGTTCAAAAAATATAAAGAGATTTCATTTTTTTAATATTTTATGTGATCTCTATATATTGATAGTTAATCCATGACTTTTATAGCATAAAATTCCACAAAGGTAAGGATTTGAATATTTTTTGAAATAATCTTCCCATGTATGCTAATAGGAGAATATTATCACTTTGGTTTCAATGATCACACCACTGGATGTTTTTATATATATCTATACTTCAAGGAATCAGGAATGTAATTCATTAGTTCTAAAAATATTATAGGATATAAAGTAATGCATAGAACTATAATTAAAAAAATACATTATTGAGTTAATAGGAAGTATATCTTGTACGAAATCATTTTCATGTTATACATCAGCAGTGGTGATGGAATAAGATTTCTCTTTCACTTTAAACTTTGGTGGCCACTAACATTAATTACCCTCAAAAACCCATGGTTTAGTGCATAATATTTTATAGTCTCTATGCTCCTTATAGTTGAATCATTGACCCATGGGTGGTTCATTTTGATTTACCTTTATTTCCTCCATTACGTAGGTAGGATTTTTCATGTCTTTTTGAAATTATTGATCTTGGTGGACCTCTATCCCATACATAAATAATTTTCTTACACATTTGAGTAAATATTTGTGATGTTTCCTTCTATATAATTTAAATTTTCATGGTTAAATATTGTTTCCTCCTTTTCATTCCATCCCCAGTCTTGAAAGTCCATTCTTCTATTCTTATATCCATATCCATGGGACCATTATCCAAACTTCATCTCTACTTTGAGATTAACTTTAACTACTTATTCATAACTCCCAAGGTCTTATATAGTTGATTCCTATTAAAGATATGGTTTTAAACTAATAAATAATCTATCTATTTTACAATCGTAGTTGATAAAAAACCCATAGGTGTATCTTGTAAGACTTGTGAAATTTTCCTCATAATTCATGACCGATTAAATCTCCTTTTTCTTAAGCTCTATGAATTATCTCTCTATATTTATTCTAAGATTTTAATGGAAATAGTTATTAATAATTATGTTCTTAAATTCTTCCTACTCCATTTCTTCTATTTTATAATTTTTCTTCATATTTCTTATCAATTACTACCAATGATTAGCTTCACTATTTAAATTATAGATGAAAAAAGTAACTTTATCCTTCCATAATAGTGAATCCTAGGAAAGATATTTTTCATTATGTTAATTCACTATTATACAATAAGTGTATTGAAAGATATGTGAAATGATAGTAGTCATTGGAACATAAAGAACTCAACTGATAGTTACTCCTTTAGAAAAGGTAGATGTTTCGCATGGTTCATGCCATTGTTAGTATATTAAGATAGTTATATCAATACTACCATGAATTTCTTAACTCCTCCTCCCATTTAATTTGGAATACCATTCAAACAATTGTTGCATTTTCCCTCACATGGGTTGTTAGTCTGGGTTCTCTTAGTTCCCACCATTTTCTAAAATAAAAAATTTGTGAATAGAACATAAGTCAATAAATCATGAGTAAATAATATTTTTTCATGAGAAAATAAATTCCAAAGTCATATATTATTGGATAATTATGTTTATCATATCCTTATTCTCAAACGATAATTCTAGGATAATGTGATTTAATATTTTCTAGATTTAAGTTAAATAATTTCCTTAGATATATATCCTTCATAATGGTTTGTATAGATCTAGTGATTTAACAAAATTATATCTCATATGAGTTTCAAATTATATGTGTAGTAAGACCTATTTTTAATGAATCAGATACAAGTCAAATTAAAACCCAATGAGCCCTTTCCAGGTTATTACCCTCAGGTCCATCTGTTCTAATGTCATATCCACTTATAGTATCTAGACAGGGATTTCATTTCTTAGAAACCAAATGATCTTATTCTTTACCAAAAAATAGTATTTTTACCTAAAACTAGACTTAACCTTAGGGTTGTCACTAAATTTTTATAGTCCTATTTACCAAATTATCTAAACTATGCTCTGATACCGACCATACCAACCCAAATTTTCTCTTACATGACCATTACAATATTTAGGGGAAGTTCTAGTCGATAGGATACTTATCCTATGAAATCAAGGATTTTTTATGTTACAATGTTCTTTGGGATAAGTTTTAACTTCTTTAAAAACCACATGACTCTCTTACATGGTGATATTCTAAGGAACACTTTTTCTCCAACTTCAAACTATAGGTCCCTTCAATGATTTTCAGGATAGATCTTTTAGTTATTCTGAGATAATTTTATATATTTCTAGATTTATTGAAACTTTTATATCATCTATTGTACAATATCATTTCTTAGTAGATTTCATTTACCAACTTCATCCCAACTTTTAGGATTTATACATATCTTCCCATATAGATATTCATCTGAAGCCATTTGAATACTCTAGTAGAAGTTGTTGTTATTGTATAATAAGTCAAAAAATTAGATATATTTATCCCATACTCCTAAAAATTCCATTTATCGTGCTTTTATAATTTTCTAAAGTTTTTAAATGGTCCTTTTAAATTGTACATAAATTTGGGGATAATTTTCATACTTAAGTTTAATTCAGTATTCAGATCATGTGGGATACTTCTCTTGAATTTAGAGGTTAACATTGGATCATAATTAGAAATGAATGAAATTGATCCCCCATATAGCATCCCCAAATCCTTTACATATATCTTGGAAAGTTATCCATGAGATAAATATTCCTAAATAGTGATAAAGTTGTATGTATTTGTGAGTCAATCCACCACAACCCATATATCATTTATTTTTTGGATATTTTCAAGAGACTAGTAAAAATTTCTATGGTGATGTTCTCCCATATCCATGTGGATATAATAAATGGTTATATCATTCGCTTGTACTTTTTTAATTTAATTTAACTTGATAACATACCATTAACTTTGAGGTGTACCTTTAAATCCCTTTCTTCATGTTTTCCCACCATAAGTGCTCTCAAAGATCATGGTACACCTTGGTACTTTGAGTATGGATAGAGAAAGATAAGTTATGTTAATTATAAAATAGATCATTATTTATCTTATGTGATTAAGGCACACAAATTCTAGTTCCAAACCTAATGAAACCATCTTCATCGATGTAGAATTCATGAAGATTCCCTTTCTTTTACTGCTTTCACCTTCTTTTGAAGCTATAAATAATCCCTTTACGCCTCCATGATCTTATCTTGGATATAAGTTTGGGTGATAATTTATGTAATTAAGGATGCATTCCCTGATTTTATAATTTCTAGATCCAACCTTTTTATATCCATTAATATAGGGTCTTCCTCAATTTTCATCATAGATGGTGTAGCAGGTTCTTTTCTACTTAGAGAATCAACTACCTTATTTTCTTTTATAGGGTGGTAGTTAATAGAGTAATCATAGTCCTTAATCTACTCTAATAATATTTTCGGATTCATACTGATCTCTTTATGTGTGAATATATAATTTAAAATCTTATGATCTATATATATGTCACACTTCTCACCATAGAGGTAGTTCCACCAAATATTCAAAGTGAAGATCATAGCTGCTAATTCTAGATCGTGTGTTAGGTAGTTTTACTCATGGATATTAAAATATTGTGAGGATTAGGTTGTCAATTTATCATTATTCATGAGTAAAATGCCCAAGAATTTATTTTAATAATCATCTCATATCACAAACCCTTCTCCACTTGAGGGTAGTGTGAGCACATGTTCTCTGATTAGCCTCTTCTTGAGCTCCTTAAATCATTCCTTGATTTCTTACATCTATACATACTTTACCCCTTTCCATTTTAACTTAGTTAGTGAGTTGGAAAATTGTGATAAATTATTCAAAAATAATTGATAGTTCTCAGATAATCTAAGAAAAATAAAAATTCCCTTGACACATAAGGGTCTAATACATTCCTTAAATACCTTTATTTTTTAGGGTTCTACACAAATTCCATCACTTTTGATCATGTTCCCCAATAATGTGAATTATTGTATCCAAAATTCACAATTTTTAAACTTATCATACAAATTATAGTTTCTTAATATCACTAGTAAAATCCTTATATATTCTTCATGTTCCTCCTTGCAGTTGAAGTAAATGATAATATCCTCAATAAAGACCACTAAAAATTTTTAAGGAAGTCACTAAATACATTATTCATTAAAAAATTAATATTTTAGGTTAATTAATAAGATCAAAGAGAATAATTATGAAATCATAGTGTCTATATATTGTATGAAATGATATCTTTTGAATATATTCTTTATTCACATTTAGTTGATGATATCCAGAATAAAGAATCACATTTGAGAAGTATTGAGCTCCTAGAAATTGATCGAACATGTCATCAACCTTTGTAGGGGATACTTTTTCTTTATAATGGTCCTGTTAAGATCCCAATAATCAATAAAAAATTTCACAGATCCATCCTTATTCTTAACAAAGAGCATTGATGTACCCTAAGGTGATGTACTTGGTAATATGAACAATTTTTGAAAATTATATTATATCTTATTCTTGAACTCATCCAGTTCAATTGGGGTATACTATAGGGGATTTTGAAGATATGAGTGGATCTGAGTATGAGTTCTATTGATAAATCTACCTCAAAACCTAAGGTAATTTAGGAAACTCTTAGGGAAATACATTAGTATATTCCCTCATAATGTTTATTTTCTGAAGATTTATTATTTTTTTTGACACAACCATTTAGGAAAGATATTTATCTTTATTGGGTATCAATACTAACACCATTGAGGGATTTTCTAATGGTGATTCATGATATTCTGTTGCATTTTTAAAGGAGCATGGGATGGTTCAAAATATAGAAAGATATCTACATTTACCAATTTTTGATGTGAGATATATATAATGAGAGTTAATACATGCCTAGTATAGAATCTGATTCTTCCAAGGTAAGGATTACAAGATTTACTAGAAGATTCTTTCCACATATTATAAAAAGAGAAGATTCAAACACTTGGGTTTCAATAACTATACCACTAGGTGTTTATATATATATATATCTACTTCAAGGTATCAGGGATGTTATTAAATGGTTATATTAAAATTGTAGGATATAAATTAATGCGTATAACTAGAATCAAATAAAAAAATTCCTTTATTAAGTGAATAGGAAGTGTACCTTATATAACTTAATTTTCATGTTCTAACTTAGTGGTATTGAGGGCATAATATTTCCTTTTATCTATATAATTTTGTGGTTTTTGAAATTGATTACCCTCAAATACATGTGGTTTAGTGCATAACCATGCATAGTTCTTGTGATTTTTACAATTGAAGTATTTAACCAAGGGTGGTTCATTTGTAGTTACCTTCTTTTCCTTTATTACGTTTATTGGATTATTCATTTATCTTTAAAATTAATGAGACCGATTCCCCTCTCTCTCTCACTTAAAGAATTTACGTGTATACTTGATAGAATTTATATAATGATTGTTTACATATATATGACATATGGGTGGTTGGATCTTATTTCCACCATCATTTGATCCCCTTAATTAAAATTCTATTCTTCTATTCGTATCTCTATATCCATGGGATAATTATCCAAACTTCATTTCTACTTTGAGAGAACCTAGAAATTCTTATTTATAACTCCAAAAGTCTTGGATTCTTAGATCCTTTTGAATATATGGTTTTAAACCATTAAAGAATCTATTTATTTTTCTATCATTGTTGATAACAAAACCCGAGGTGTATCTTTCAAGACTTTTAAAATTTTCTTTATAAGTCATCAAAATGTCGCTATCCTTTTTCTTAAGATCTAAGAATTATATCTTCATATTTTTTAAAATATTTCAAGGTAAAATATTATTAATAAATATCTTTTTAAAGTCTTCCCACTTTATTTCTTCTATTTTATCTTTTTTATTCATATTCCTTGTCAATTCCAACCATTGATCAGCTTCTTTATCTAAATGATAGATGGAAAAATATCATTCTCCTTCTAATAACATTGAAGAGAAGAAAAATATTTCTTTCATTGAGTTAATCCACTATTATTAAAAAACTAGATCAAAAGATATGCTAAATTTCAGTGGTCATTTCCATATAAATAACTCAATGGATAGTTTCTCCTTCTTGGGAAAAGTAGGATGTTCCACATAGTTCATGTTATTATTCATATCCAAAGAGATCTATGTAATTACCTTCATGAATTTTTTAACTCCATCTCCCATTTCATTTGTAATTTCATTTGAACAATTGTTTCATTGTCCCTCACATGGGTTGTTGGTTGGGTTTCTCTTATTTACCACTATTTTATAGTTTATGAAGGGTTTATAAAGAACATAAGTCAGAAAATCATGAATAAATAATTTATTTTCATGTGGAAATCAATTATAAAGTAACATATTACGGGATCCCTATGTTTAGCATAGCCTTATTCTCAAATGATAGTTCTAGGATCATGTACATTAATCCTTTCTAAATTTAAAATAAATAATTACGTTAGATATATATCTTTATAATGGTTTTCATAGATCTTTTGATTAACCAAAGAATATCTCCTAGGAGTTTCAAACTAGGTGTGTAATAAGGCCCCTTTTTTCACCAAATACACGTCAAGTTAATACCCAATGAGCCCTTTCAGGGTTACTAACCTTAGGTATATCAATTCCTAATACACATCCAATTTTAGAATCTATATATGGATTTGATTTCTCAAAAACCACATTCTCTTACACTTTACCAAAACTTAGGATGTTTACCTACACTTATACTTATCCTTACAGTTTTCACTAACATTTTCTAGTACTAATTTCAAAATTATATAAACCACGATCTAATACCAACTATATCAACCAAAATTTTTTATTATATGAATATTACATCATTATTGAGATAAATAAAATAATTTTAATACATTAGAAGATCAAAAGGTTTAGTATCTTGGGAAAAATAAATTCATACATCACCTTTAAATAATAAAACATAAATAGTATGTAATTCCTTCTCTATTTCCCTCCTAAAGATCTCATATTCTCCATAGTACATGAAATCACCTAAGAATACGCATAAAATAAAGTGTTGAGATAAAATTTTAATAAGGGGAGGTATAACATAGAAGAATAAGATATATGAATCAGTAGTATATGGGTGGGTATAATCATCATAATCATATCATAATAATGGTATTATAATTATAAAAATGAGGTAATAATTTGAATATGGAATGGAAAGTGTCATAGGCATAATAATAAAACATGATAACATAGTGCTCAAATACCACACATAGTTGTAAATACATCTTGCATTATGTTAAAGCATAACATTTGTGCAGAAATCATAATATCATAATTAATAAAAAATATAGCACCATGTTCACACAAAACACATATAATATCATGAGACATATCATATTTCCTAATGAATTTGTAGATATATATGATTTTATCCCCACCCATCTCATCATTAAATGATCTTAATCATACATGCCACATGGAAAAAAGAACATATAAAAATTATAGTACTAAAATAAACCCATGTAAAGGAATAAGTTTAATTTGAGTTTCATAAAAAATACTTTAAGGAGTAACTTTTTGGGTTCCTAAAAGAATATGGGAGATCGTATTTTCGAATAAAAGATTAATTTTCTTTGAATAAGAAATAATTCAAGAGGATTCAATGTGATGTTTTTAGAAAAAAAAGTCATTTTAAAAATTATTGGGAATTAAATTAGAAATAATTTGAATAAGATATAAACATGTATATCCCTAGAAGAGAATTGAAATAATAGTTATAATATATTTTAATAATATTAGATGAATTCCCATACTGAAAATAATGTGAAAGAGTGGATATCCTAAAAATAAGGACTTGGGTTCAAGAATCTCCTTGCCTTAGATCTGAATTTATTTCATCGATTTTTAGCCTCTCGTATAATAAACATAGGTTTATTAAACAATAGAACTATAAGTGAATTATGATAATTTTTCACTATTTATTAGTTATAATAAATATTTTATATTTCTTAATTCTTATTGTTAAATTTAATATGTTTTGATATCATATTTTTCTAACAATATCTTTTCTTTCTTCAATTTAATGATAATTATTTATTTCTACTTATACATTATTAATATTAACTCCATAAGACTATAAATACATATATTTATAAATTTATATATTATAAATAATTTATTATAATCATATATAATGGTTTTGATAATTATATATTTGGCAATGTCCTCATGGGCGGTTAATTGATCGTTAGCGGGATATTATCAAAAAAGTGGAAAGAGAAGTATGAAATATAAATAAATCATAAATGTAATAATTATAGCTTTTTACTGTAACTAATATAATGCAAATATAAAAATTAATTAATTTTATAAGGTTTGGTTTTGAAGGGAATAGGAAAAATGAGGAAGATAAGAGAAAAATGAGAGGAAAAGTTGATGAAAACTTACCCTATTATCGGGGTTTCTTCTTTTCTACAACACTAAACTCCTTGAATGCTTTAAAATTAGTTAACCTATAACATAACTAAGGATTATAAGGGTATTACGAGAGTGAATTTGGGTAGATATTTTTCTTTGGTGAGTGGGATAGAAGTGGTTTTCCATGGGGAGGGAGAGCGGGTATTTATACTTGATAAGATGAGTGTTTTTAGGATAAAATAGGTAAAGATTATAATAGTGAAATTTTTTAAAATATGAAATATATTAATTTAAATTAATTTTCATTAATACTTTCAAAACCATGGTAAACTGAATACATTATTTTACTAAAAATGAAATTGAGAAAAATGATAAATTGTTTTCTTAATGGATCACTTTCGACTTTAGAGTTAATAAAATACATTTTAGGTTTCGGGAATTTAATTTCATGAATAATTTAACTTATTAAAAAAATTGGTTGAGCCTAAAATTATATAATTTATTAGGTCATTATTACATGTTGAATGATTCAACTAAAATAGATCATTTTTGTAAAAACTATTTTTTTACAATTCACTTAAAAATTAATTATTTTAGAAAATTAACAAAAAAAATAACCCTTAGAAATTTTCAATGTTATGATTATAAAAATGATATTAATTTTATAAAAATAACTTTCTAACATGAGTAATTTTAATTATTAATGAAAAAATTATAATTTTTTAAAAGAAAAATAAAATAACGTTTATTAAAAACGTGCATATGGTTTTTTTGAGTTTTTAATCTTAATATTTATTTTATGGAATTATAATTTTTTATTTTATTAAATTAATAAAGATAAATATTATTTATATGGAATTTTACTATTTTTTATGTCAATTTACTATTCCAATGGTCAAGTTATTATTTCTCACAGTTGGGTTATTATTCCTAATGTTAAGGTTACTATTCTAATAGTTATATCATGATTCCAATGACTATATTACTTTATATAAATACCTATCTAATAATTAATTCATAATTCACCTAAATTCCTCTCAAGGTTATGTATCTTTTATTTCTAAAATATCAATTGGTTTGCTAATATTTTTTATCTTTTCTATAGTGTTGTTTATAGGAGTAATAATTCTAAAATATTGGGATGATCCAAATTTTCCCATTCTACCTTTTTTATTTTTTATTTTTTGTATTTTAATATTTTTCATTTTCATGGGTTTAATTGTTAATTAATTTAATGATCACCATTAATGAAATAATTTTTTTTGTTTTTTTTCTTTATGTTGTACATGTATAATACTATATGATATAACACATATTTATTCAGAAAGAAAATATAATTAATAAAGTATCAGTTGTTAATTATAAAACCATCAGGAACATTAATTTAAATACTATATAAAATAACACTTATGGGGTAATATGATATTCAAGATATTTAAAATCACGGAAAAAATGATTCATTACCTCTATATTTATGATAAAATCCTAGGAATGTGTAAATGGATTGGGTATTGATAGATTCATCCTATTTTAAATTTTGAGTACCACTTATTTCATTTTAATAATGTTTGTATCCCTTACAATCTACCTCCATGGATGTGTATGTAAAAAACATACTTCATCACTTCAATGATTATTCCTAGAAAAAATTTCTTGAAATGAAATTGAAGTATACTTTCATCATTTAATTGACTAATTGAAGGGGTTATATAATAGATTTGTTGAGACATATAATGGATATATTATTACAATCTTAGAAATTAATATTTGTCTAATTTGGAGCATTAGAGACTTCCATGGACTTGGGAACTTATCATGTTAAAACACTCACACTGGTTTGGCTCATCTAGTTTTTAAATTTGATTTTGATCTTAAATAACTACTTTATAATAAAAAATGGTGCTTCATGTTCCATATTAGATTTATCAATGTATATCATATATTTTTGTTGACTAATTCAAAATACAAGGGAATCATTAATTTTTTACCACCTCTATGTTTACCGACAGGTTTAGAAATATTGGTACAATTAGTAAATGTTGAAGGAGAATTTGGAAAGGTCCATCATTTGAATAATAGTGGAAATGAGATTTAAGTACATCATTAGTTAAAATTAGAATAGAATAATGGAAGAAAAAAAGTATATTTTTTCAAAATTCCATATTGAAAATTTAATCCACTGCATTATAATCTTGATATTATACATATAGAGAATAATTTATATGATAATTTGGTCTTCACATTACTTAGTGAGTATAGAAAATAAAAGGACCATTTTAATGCTCAAAAGGACTTAAAATAAATGAATATAAAGTGTTATATATATCTATATTAGAATGGAAAGTATGTTGTAATTGATTTTGAAATGAAAAATAAGGAGAAATATTTATTAATTAAAATATTTAAATATTTAAATGTACTTTATGGGTATTCAAGTAACATTTCAATATGTGATGACTTAGTTACATGGATTGAAAAGTCAAAATTTAAATATTTTCATAGAGTAGTTACTATATTTTTCATTATGTACATTATTACTTGAAAAGGTAAATGTAGTTTTACTAGAGTTCTATGCATTTTTTAGAAAACTATATGAGAAAACTCTATAACCAATTGAGCTTGATAACCTTCAAGAAAAAATGATACTAACATTTTTTATTAGATATGATCTTTCACCCATAATATTTTATTGACATGATGCATTTAACTGTGAATTCGGTCAAGGAAACTAAATTATGAGGTCTCATACATTATCAATAGATGTATCCAATTAATAGGTACTTTATTTATATGTTTTTATTATTATATAAACCATTATTTACAATTAATTATATACATATTTAATTATGTTTCATTCATTTTGTCTTACAGATTCCTCATCTATTTAAAATAATATGTGAAAAATAATTCCCAACCAGAAGGATCTATTTATGAAGGTTACCGGGAAGATGAGTGTCCTACCATTTTTCTAGATACTTGGATGTTATTGAGACAATATTCAATCAAGTTTGATATGTTAATGACATATTGACTCAATATCAACCAAAAAAGAAATCAATAATATTTCTTATTATAAGATGACATATTGGGCAGACCTTAAATATTACACTAACACAATTGGAATTATTACAAGCACATAGATATGTTCTACTAAATATTCAAATTTCATATTAATTCATTGAAGATATGATGATATAAACAAATAGATTCATGAGAAATTGAATACCAAAATGAGAAAGATATAACAAAAGCTATTAATAATGAGTAGGTAGAATTGTTTTCACATCGTATAAGTTCATAAATACTAAAATTCATAAATATATTAGGTTGATATATATATTATATAAATGTAATAATTTATATTAATTTTTATAGATAAAGAATATCATATTTGAGATCAATTGTCAGAATATTTCATGTTTTTGTTATAAGGTCCTCTAAATCATGCTAGGAAATTCAATTCTTATAATGTGAATGGATTTCAATTTCATACAATCAATAGGTAAGAAGGTTTTAAATAAAGAATATTGGTATATTTATAGTTATCAAATTTGTATACTAAATATTGTTAACTTATATTAATGAATTAAAATACCTGAGTCATGTATCAGTTATTTTATTCTAATGAAAGTGCGTTAATATTACTAGGGTATTAAAAGAGATTCCTTATAAATTACTAATGATGAATTCTATCTCATTATGGGTGTTGGTGATCGTGAAGAACATGATCCATATATCTTATCATCGTATGAAAAAATGGTATATTATATGGAAGATGCAGAAAATGAAGGGTTGAGTTTAATTATGCACATGAACTAAAGAGACTTGTATGATATGGGTGATAGAGTTGAAGAATTAACTTGGGACATTGAATACCATAATCAATAAGAAATTGGATTGTTTTTATATGATAATATTGAGAATATTGATTATATAAGGGTGCAATAAGTAAAATAAGTAATGATGGATAATTAAAATGATGTGATTGCAGGATAAAATGATTGTATATATAGTCTCACATTAACTTATCAGCAATTTATTTCTATATTATTTATTTTCAGTATTATTTTTTTGTTATCATATTTGAATTTATTTTTATACATAAAGTGTTTAATTTTAAAAAACTAATTTCTATACCTATTTTAAAATATATGTTATAAATCATTATTTACTTTTTAAAATTAAAAGGATGTTGAGGAAAACAAATTAGTGATAGGAGTTGATTGGCACGAGATGGTTTTCCTTCCATTCATACATCATTGAATTTTCTTGATCATCCCTCACTTGTTGTATTTGTAATACCCATTTGATCCCTCCTAGTGGAATCTAGCATTCCCTCTATCTTCATCCCATAAGCATATGACATTCCCACTATCTCCCTCTTTATAGCATCTATTATAACCTCCATCTCCCTCCCAACAGCATCTAGCACACTCCTTATAGATTGGCCAAGTTATACAGGTGATGTTCATGCATTGAGGGGTCATTTGTTCACTCTAGTTACCTCATGATGATATTATATGGTCATGATTATTGGTATAAAATTTCATGTGAAAAAACTTATTGAATTTTTTCTATACTAATAGATTATTTTCTCATATCAAATACAAATAATAATATTAATAATAGAGAGAAAAAATTTATTGTTTATAACTGTGTAATTTGAATGAAATAGAGGTAGTTGTACCATTTGATAGTTTTTTGGTCCTAGTAGATGATGTTGTGGGATTACTTGGTTTGGTATTGTGCTAGTTATCTTGTTATCCAATTACCCACCCCATTACAAATTCATATTGGATAAATATTCCAATGTCTTATAAAAATAGGGTATTTTATATTTTAATAAATTTAATTTTAATAATTTATCCATCAAAGATTAAATTGAATGTCGTTATTTGATTAAATTATATTAATTTGAGTTGTTTTTTTTTAAATTTTCTTCCACTAAATTGTGACTAATTTTATCACACATTAATGGATGTTAAAAAAATTGGGTAATAAATGGAATGATTTTAAATGGATACGTTGGACTCCTCATGTACTAATCATGTTTTAATGATCACAATTCCTATGCAACCTGGTTAAATCCTGTAAATTATATCAAATCATGTGTATTATTGTTTAAGTATTCTCATGGTTTAAGAATATCCATTCAAGATATTAATTTCTCTATATTCAGTATAATTAATTTATTCTATCCTTGATTTACTTTTATAATACCTTCTTTGACAAATGATTAAGTCTAATTAATTCTATGATCATCATTTCTTAAGTCTAAATATAGTTATTTTGAAAAGTCTGAGACATCATGAGTCTTCCACTGGTTATGTATTTCTGGAAAAGTGAATCAGACACCGTGAATATTCAGTCACCATGAAGCAGACACCATGAAGCAGACACCTTGAACATTCAGACACCGTGAAGCAGACACCATGAACATTCAGACGCCGTGAAGCATACACCGTGAAGCAAACACCGTGAACATTCAGACACCGTGAAGCATACACCGTGAAGAAGACACCATGAAGCAGACATCGTGATATCCAGACACTATGACCATAAGACACAGTGACCGCAAGACACCATGACTGTGAGACACTGTGACTACGAGACACCATGACCAATCCAGACACCGTGTGAAAGAGATACCATTTCCATGACATACTGTGACACTGTTTCCTAATATATTTGGCTGTCTTTCAATTTAATCTCTAACGGTCATATTTGAAGTTTTTTATGCACTGACATAATTAATGTTTCCTTGTAGACATATCATCAGACTATATGAGGTACATGGTGTAGAATACATGCAACCTGTCAGCCCCAACACATTCAATCCAAGATAAAAGAGTAATGAGGACCGGAAAAAAAATCAACTAGCACGACACAAAGAAAAATCTGGTGGGATTGAATTTGAGAACAATATACATTTAGAGAATTAGATCATGCAACTTGATTCTGATGAATAACACACGAAGCATACTGGAATCCCGAGAACATCTTCACACTATCAAACATCACAAAGAACACAAGCCGAATCTGTCTAACTTATGACACTCTGTTTTCCAGATGAGGACTCGAGTTCTACATCTGCTTCATCTCAGAAGCCCAGAGTAGCAAAGACTAATACTCAGAGCACTTCTAAACCTATCTCAATATTTCTTCTCTGTTGTGTATATTTTTATTATCTTTTAATCAGTGTGTGTTTCTGTGTAATAACACACTCTGTCTCCTACATTAAACTGAAGGATACAAGATATCCTTACTCAAACACTCATTTTCTCTTGTGTATACCCGCAGATAAGTGTGGAAGAGGTACTTGTGTGGCCTGGTAGGTTGTACCCATGAAGAACTGTGGAAGAGGTCCTTGTGCGACCTGGACAGTCATGTGTACTGTTTTTTAACCCTGATCGAGGGTGTGGATCAAGTTTATTTATATAAAAATCTTGGTGTCAAGTGATCACCAAGTGGAGTGGATTAGGTCTTGGCTTGAGATTGAACCACTTGTTTCATATCCACTATGCTTATTAATTTAGTTTTCCATGTTTTACTACTCTACTGGATAATTCAAATATCACTAAACTTACTTTGATATCTAATATTGGAAATAAGTTATAATTGTCTTGTCTTAGTAGAATAGCTTCAAAACTAGCTTTAATAACTGATATTAATATTACTAATAATTAATCAATCTTCAAAGAAGTTATTAAAATAGTTAAACTTTTATAACCGTATTACTTTGATTAATTGGGTTGTATTGAATCTTTTGGGGAAACTTTTTAGAAATACCTTTTAATCATAATTTTTTATAGATACTCAATCCCCCCCCTCTTGAGTATTCTACTCCAACTAACATTTTGTATCATATGTGGTTTATTAGGACTCTTTTTAATCTTATTCAACTATGATTGTAGTTGTACTTTAAAGATGTGTAAATTTTTGTTAATTCTAAATTTCTGTCTCTTTTAAAGTAATGATTTATTATGGATTATAGATTGGAAGGTTTTTCAACCAACATACCACCATTCTTTAATGTAACCAACTATTATCAGTGGAAAATTAAAATTAAAATTCACTTACAGAGTATGGGATTTGAGATTTGTTCTTCCATTATAGATGAATATAAGATTCCTGCTACTGATAGAATCACATGGGATGAACCTGTCAAAACTTCCTACAATAACAATTTCAAAGTTATGAATGCTTTATAATTCTCCTTAGAATATGATGAATTCAATAAAATTTCTACTTGTAAAAATTCCCATGAAATTTGGAATACCCTTTCTGTCTCACATGAAGGAACATATAGTATAAAATAAATGAGACTTAATACTTATACTATCAAATATGATAATTTTAAAATGAAACCTCATGAGCCTATTTCTAACATGTATCTTAGGTTAAATGATATTTTCAACACAATGATATTTATTGGAAGAAAAGTCACTACAAAGGAACAAATCATGAGAATTCATAGATCTATACCTAACAGATAGAGGGGAACTTCTGTCTCTATTAGAGAATAATGTGAAATAAGTAGGATACCTGTAAAAGAAATCATTGGGAAACTAATGATGTATGAATAGGAACAGAAATTTAATAAGGATAATGAGGGTGAACCAAAAATTAAATCTGTTGCATTCAATATCACCACCTCTAAACACAAAGACAAAGGGAAATGGAATCTTCTGTAGAAACTTCTAGTAGTGAACAATAATAACTCAATAGTGATGAGGAGATGGCTCAACTAACTAGAAGATTCAAAAGATTTTACAAGAAGAAGAACTTTTTCTGAAAGCCTAACTTCAAGGGAAAATATGACCAAAAAGGAAGTTGGAAGAAGGGATGGAAAAGAAGTGACAAGGCTAATGAAATTGCCTGTTATGAATGTAAGTGCAAAGGACATATCAAGGTTAACTGTCCAAAGCTCAATTAAAAAAATAAATATGAGGACAAGGACAGGAAGTATAAAAAGGCCATGAAAGAAACCTGGAGTGATTCTGAGGATAGTTCAAGTGACTCAGAAACATCACATGATAAACAGGATAACAAAGGCAATATGTGTTTTATGACAAACATATCTGAGGTAACACTGGACTCTCATGTACATAGTTCATACTATTCTGAAAATGAGAGTGACTCTGAGAACATGACTAATGAAGAAATTTTTGAATACTGTAACATGCTTTAAGAAACATGCAATGAACTAAAAGACAAATATAAATCATTAAAGAAACAAAATTCTCTCACTGTGACTATTAAATCTGAACTCACAACTAAAAAAGTGAAAAATGCTCAACTACTTAAAGAAAACAACGAATTAAAAATGTCTAATGAGAAATTGAAGAATGACCTTGAAAGGTTTACCAATGGTAAGAATACCCTTACTCAAATGCTAGGAAAACAAATTTCCCCTAAATACAAGACTGGAATTGGTTATCAAACTAGAAAAAGAAATATTAGAAGAACAAATTTTGTTTCAAGATCTAGGATATATTTTTTACTCTTAGTTCTAGACACAAGTCAAATAATTCAATTCATGATACATATTCTATTGTTTCAAGTTTCTGTTGACCGAATAGGGTTTATTTTTCAAATTCTTTACTTAATGCTTATAGGAAACCTATGAAGAAAATATGGGTTCCAAAAGTACTTATTACTAATATTATTGAACCCAAAAAAGTATGGGTACTAAAATATATTTTTTCTTGATCATTTTGTAGGAAATCTTCTTAAAGAGTTCCTGTAAAAGTGTATGGTACTTGGATAATGGATGTTCAAGTCACATTATAGGAGACTACTCATGATTCAAGAATCTAATAAAAATAGATGGAGTTCATGTCACATTTGATTAAAATTCCAAAGGAAATATTATTGGACTTGGCCAAATCGGTAACTCTAACTCAGTTTTAATTTCTAAAGTACTATTTGTTAATGGATAAAAATACAATTTGCTCAGTATCTCACAGTTATGTGATGATGGAATTCATGTTAGATTTGAAAATGATGCCTGAAATATCTTTAATTCTAAATATGAATTAGTATTTTCTGCTTTAAGAAATGAAAATGTTTACTCTGTTAACTTAGATTCCTTAGAATCTCAAAATGCTTCATGTTTAAGTATTTTTTATAAAGAGTCTTGGATCTGGCATAGGATACTAAGACATTGTAATGTTCACTCCCATATAAATTTAACTAGAAAAAATCTTAGTTAAATAATTACCAAAACCTGAGTTTCCAAATGACAAAGTATGTAATCCCTGTCAAAAGAGAAAACAACACAAATTTTTTTTCAAACCAAAGAAATAAGTGTCAACTTCTCAACCTCTCGAACTGGTTCACATGGATTTATTTGGACCATCTAGAGTTTCTAGATTAAAAGGGAAGCACTATGTTTATTTTCTTGTAGATGACTTTTCTAGATATACTTGGACCTTGTTTGTGGCTCACAAGAGTGAAGTCTACTCTTATTTTACTAAATATGCCAAGTTTGTAGAAAATCTTAGTGGACTTAGAATCAAATACTTAAGAAGTGATCATAGTTGTGAGTTTGAAAATCAAGAATTTGAATCCTTTTGCTCACAAAATGGTTATAGTCACAATTTCTCTGCCCCTAGAACACCTCAAAAAATAAATATATAGAAAGAAGAAATAGAACCCTGTAAGAGATAGCTAGAACAATGCTTAGTGAATATGACCTACCTATTTATTTTTGGGATGAATCTGTCAATACAACATGCTACATAATCAATAGGTTGTTTATCAGACCCATTCTTAAGAGGACTCCTTATGAGTTATGGAATAATATAAAACCCAAAGTTAACTAGTTCAAAATTTTTGGATGTAAATTATATATTCTTAATACTAAGGAAAATCTTGACAAATTTTCATCCAAGAGTGATGAAGGTATCTTTTTAAGATATTCCATGTCAATTAAAGCCTATAGAGTGTTCAATAAAAGAACTAAATGTGTGGAAGAATCTTTCCATGTCAAATTTGATGAAATAAATCCATATGAGCCTAAAACCTCTCTAGAAAACCTAGAGGATGATTTATCAAATCTGAACATCAATTAAAAATCCTCAAACACTTTTGTGAAAGAATATATGAAAACTTCCTGTTCTTAAAATTTTCTAAAATCAAGTCACAATGAACCTGAACCTATCGATGAACCTGAAATCACTAGTCCCTCTTTTTCTAGAACTATTAAAACTCTTAAGAACCATCCTTTAGATGTTATTGTAGGAGACCTAGACAAAGGAACTCAAACTAGAGCTTCTCTTAGAAATCAGGTTGAACATCAAGTCTTATTATTACAACTTGAACCTAAAAAACATTAATGATGTTGTCAATGATGAATTTTGGGTGATGGCTATACAAGAAGAACTTAATCAGTTTGAAAGGAACAAAGTTTGGAGACTTTTTGAAAGACCTTTAAACGCATTTACCATAGGCACTAAATGGGTGTTTAGAAATAAGGTATATGAAGCTGGTAACATAGTTAGAAACAAGGCTAGATTGGTTGCTCAAGGCTATATTCAAGAAGAAGGAATTGACTATGAGGAGACCTTTGCACCAGTAGCTAGACTCGAAGCCATCAGAATTTTGCTTTCCTATGATGCACATCTAAATTTCAAACTATATCAAATGGATGTTAAAAGTGCATTCTTAAATGGGTATATAGCTGAGGATATTTTTGTTGAATAACCCCTGGTTTTACAAACCCCCATTTTACAAATCATATTTTTAAATTATCAAAAGCTTTATATGGTTTAAAAGAAGCTCCAAGAGCCTAGTATGATAGATTAAGTACTTTTCTTATTTCCAAAGGTTTTACAAAAATAATAGATGATCCTACTCATTTTATAAAACAAAATTCTAATGATGTTTTAGTTGTTAAGATCTATATAGATGAACTCCACCTTCAACTGAATTATTTGATCAGGAGGATTCTTTGAAAAACTTAACTGGAAATGGCACCAAGAGGAGAGCCATTGCTACTAAACTAGATAGAGAATCAAGGCTTCTGTTCATTTTTATTTAGAATCTAGTTATCCCCAGAAAAGGTGATTTTTCTGTTTTAAAATATCAGGATGTGTTTCTAATTTACCTTATGAAAAATGGGAATAAGATCATCCTTTTCATGTATATCATTCACCACATGTGTGAAGTCATCAAAGCCACATCCAAGTCAACCCCCCTGTTTTACTCTCAGCTTATATCAGCCATTCTTTATGACAAAGGTATGGTTGGACCTAATGAGAAAGTTATAAATGATTGTGAGTACTGCCTTTAAATAGTCACTATCAACAAGATGAAGATAAATTGGAACCCTTGGAAAAGGCATGAGTAGAAGACAATTATAGAATTTATGAAAAATTCAATCATGTGGAACATACCTCAAGACCAAGAGATATTTCTGATCCTGGTTTGGAACCAAATGAGTTTGTTGAGTACTCTTCTGAAGAAGAAGAAGAAGAAGAGGTTGTTGTTCCCCCAAAGAAACTATTTCTGTTGAGGAAGATAGTACTCCTCCTATCCCTCTTGTGGTAAGTGAAGAAAAAGTCCCTACACCTATAGAAGTTGTTAATCTGGAAAATCAACTCGCGGATGAAACAAAAAAATTTCCAAAGTAACTTAAAAGAATTCCATGGAAGAACTTATAGTGGAAGAGCTACCTATTATGAAAGAGGCTAACCTTGAGGAACTCCCAGTGGAACAATCTGTTCCTGAAATCATTCCTTCAGATGAGGAAATGATGGATCTGGCTTTTCAGTTGGCTAGACAAGAAATTCATGAAGAACTACGAGATGAGTTTTTGGAATTAGATCAAGATCCTAAGCCACTCAGTCCTAATAAGGATGCAACTATTGAGTGTGAGTAACCCCCAAATCTGGAATCTACTGAAGAATGAAATTTGGTTGATCTGAGCCCTATAGATACTCTATATAAGTTCCCCAGTTTCTATGATGTGGATGAATCTCAGCAAGTCTCAGCAAAAGTTCTTGACCTTTCCTCTTTGTCCAAGTTAAAATCGGTCTCTAATATTGCCCCTATAAAGGAACCTGAAACTGTATCAATCCATGTTTCTGAACCATCATTAGACCAACCATCCTTTGTGAGTAAGGATGATCTAAAGGAATTTGGTTCTACCCTTTGTTCTGGTGTTGAAAAAATTTTGAATTCCCAACCTACTCTTGTGAGTCATATAAGTGAGAAAGATGCCTCTTTATTGTTGGAGAATTTTTTTTGGAAAATCCAACCCAAAATGCTTCATGAGATTCAGGAAGTGAGAGTTGAGAATAGACTTCTTAGTGATGAATTAAAGACCCTGAGAGGTATGATTTAAGAAATAAAGAAAGAGATTCATTTGAGATCAGATCTTGTTTCTCATTCTGTAGAACCTTCTGTTCCTCAAATCCCACAGGATTTTGTGTCTTAGATTCAGCCACACTTAACTTCATTAGCTGAAAAGGTCACTGAAATGAACAAATAGATTGTTAAAGAGATGAGAGAGATTTTTGTAAATCTTAACAAACTCACCGATGAGTATTCGGGGTGTCTTCAGAAAGTGTTGAATGAACTGAAATCTCTCACCACCACTGTCAATGCTCCTAAAGCCTCTGGTCAATCCTATCAACCCTATTTAGACAGTGATCTACTCAGAATAGTGGTCAAAGAAGAGATTAAGACTATGCTTAGTGGCTTCAATAAAGATTCTCTACATGAAGTTATCAAGAATATTGACAGAGTTCTTGATCTGGTCAGAATCCATTCTAAAGTTTCTAATTATTCTCAGCAAGAGATTGCCAAGAAAGTGGATTTCTACTTCAATGGAATCTTCTCTAAGACTGACATGAATAATCACTTCAAGTATCTTGTGGAAAATCTATCGATTCCTCCTGTTACTCAAGATTTCAGGACCCAAGTCCAAAATCTCAAAAAGTTTACTCGGTTGCTAGACAAGTTTATGGAGAACAAGGATGATTTTGATAAAGCCAAGCAGTGTGGTGGAGAGATCATTGTGGATTTTATCAAACTCCTGAGGCCATATCTTCGTGTCCAGAGTACATCCATTCTTACTCCTGCAGTTGAACCTATAAGACCTGAATTTCCTACCTTCACCTCTACTCTAGCCTCCACTTCCATGTCTTTTAGTCAGGCACTAAGTCATATTAGGCATGTTATCCTTGATCAACACCTGCCTCGGTCTTCTACTTCACCTACTCCGGCTCCCTCTATTTTTGAAGGCCTTCCTTTACCTTCTCTATCGACTAGCTCCCTCCTTTCTTTTACCTCCACTCCATATCCTATGGATTCCTCTTCTACTACTACTGATAAATGAAATTATAAGACCATTAAATGAAAAAGAACAGTGTTTACCCTTTTTTTATGGGAATCCAGTTTCATTTGATTTACTCTTTATAATTCCACTCTCTTTCTCTAATACATTATTCACGTTTCTTATCACTTTTTTTTATTTTTATTGCTGCTTTTTGATAATCCTAAAAGGGGGAGAAATATCTATATGTTATACATTTATCCCATCACTATATCTATAGTTGAATCAAATATACACCTTAAATATGCATGATTTTTGATCATCAAAAAGGGGGAGATTGTTGGACTCCTCATGTACTAATAATGTTTTAATGATCATGAATCCTATGTAACCTGGTTAAATCCTATAAATTATATCAAATCATGTGTATTATTGTTTAAGTATTCTCATGCTTTAAGAAGATCCATTCAAGATCTTAATTTCTCTACATTCAGTTTAATTAATTTATACTATCCTTGACTTACTTTTATAATACCTTATTTGACAAATGATTAAGTCTAATTCATTCTATGATCATCATTTCTTAAGTCTTAATACAGTTATTTTGAAAAGACTAAGACATCATGAGTTTTCCACTGGTAATGTCTTTCTGGAAAAGTGAATCAGACACCGTGAACATTCAGACACTATGAAACAGACACCTTGAACATTCAGACACCGTAAAGTAGACACCATGAACATTCAGACATCGTGAAGCAAACACTGTGAAGCAGACACTGTGAACATTTAGACACCATGAAGCAGACACCATGAAGAAGACACCATGAAGCAGACATTGTGATATCCAGAAACCATGAACAAGACACCGTGAACAAGACACCGTGAACAAGACACCGTGAACAAGACACCGTGAACAAGACACCGTGAACAAGACATCATGAACAAGACACTATGACTGTGAGACACCATGACCATGAGACACCATGACCACGAGACACCGTGACTATGAGACATCATGACCAATCCAGACCCTGTGTGAAGGAGACACCATTTCCATGACATACTATGACATCATTTCTTAATATATTTTTTCATCTTTCAATTTAATCTATAACGGTCATATTTATAGATCTTAATGCACTGACATAATTAATGTTTCCTTGTAGACATATCATCAGATAGTACGTGGTATGAGGTGAAGAATACATGCAACCTTTCGGCCCCAATACATGCACTCCAAGATAAAAGAGTAATGTGTCCTAGAAAAAAAAAAGCAATTAGCATGACACAAAGAACAAGCTGGTGGGTGTGAATGTGAGAACAATATACATTTAGAGAATTGGTTCATGAAAGTCGATTATGTTGAAGAACAAACGAAGAATACTACAATCCCGAGAACATCTTCACACTGTCAAACATCACGAAGAACACAAGTTGGATTTTTATGACTTACAACACTCTTTTTTCTAGACGAGGACTCGAGTTCTGCATCTGCTTCATCTCAGAAGACTAGATCTACAAATACTAACACTCGGAGCACTTCTAAACCTATCTCAATCTTTCTGCTCTGTTGTGTATATTTTTATTAACTTTTGAGCAGTGTGTGTTTCTGTATAATAACACACTCTTTATCCTATATTAAACTAAAGGATACAATATATCCTTACTCAAACACTCATTTACTCTTGTGTATATACACAGATAAGTGTGGAAGAGGTCCTTGTGTGGTCGGGTAGTTTGTACCCATGAAGAACTGTGGAAGAGATCCTTGTGCGAACTTGACAGTCATGTGTACTGTTGTTTAACCCTGATCCAGGGTGTGGATCAAGTTTATTTATATAAACTTCTTGGTGGCAGGTGATCACCAAGTGGAGTGAATTAGGTCTCATCTTGAGACTGAAGCACTTGTTTCATATCCTTTGTGCTATTTAATTTAGTTTTCCATGTTTTATTTCTCTACTGGATAATAAAGAAATCACTAAATTTTATTTGATAGTTAATCTTGGAAAGAAGTTATAACTATCTTATCTTAGTATAATAGATTCAAAAGTAACTTTAATAACTTATATTAAGACTACTGAGAACTAATAAATCTTCAAAAAAGTTATTAAAATAGTAAAACTTTTATAATCATATTACTTTGATTAACCGGTTTGTATTGAATATTTTGGGGAAACTTTTTAGAAATACATTTTAACCAGAAAATTTTATAGATACTCAATCCCAACCCCCTCTTGAGTATTCTACTCCAACCAATAGGATATTTTGGTATGAGTTCAATGATACATCATTGACCATTCAACAGATGTATGATAAGGTACCTAAAGGTATACCTTGATAGTCATCACCTTGAAAATAATATAGTATTGAATAATATATTATTATATTTATATCATTATATATATATATACGTTATTAAATTACATATTATTTATTTTAGGAAGTTTCTAGGAAAAAATCATCAAGCAGAGTGAGATAGATAATCACTCACACATCTAGTTCAAAGCTTTTTCTGAGAAATGGATCTACTATGGTAATATTTTTATGAATTTCAATACTTATATGATAATATTATATTCTTCATATATTAAAATATTGATTTATCTCTTTCATGTTGTTAAATAAGTTGTGGATACAAGTTACATGGATGAAATTTTTGTTAGATGTACCTAACAAATCTAATGGCAGTTATATGAATGATTCTACCAAATACATTGGGGTAAAAATCAATTTTCTTCTATTTTTTGTTAACTTTTATTACCTTAAATTTGAATTCAATTTGATTTATAGTTAAAAATAAAATAGTTTTGGCATTCCAACCTAATGAGCTCTTTATCAATCTCTTGGGGTGATCATGTTTTTCAGATCCTTGGGAACAAGCATAATTATCAAGCACATGGGATGGGTTTTGGACCATTACCATTAAATGTACTTTTTAGGTCATCAAGGGTATTTTATGTGACTGAATCTATTTTTGGTTTTAGTTCTTATCTCACTCCAAAATCTTAGTGGGAATTTTTTGTGATGAAAAACAAAATTCAAGAACAAGTAAAAAATCTAGGAATAAGGGATTAAAAGAAAAAAACATATTGTGAAGGTCATCACTATAAAAAATCATTTTTTTGAATTATATCAGAAGACGGTTGGATATGTCCTAGGGAGATTACATCAATCATTGGACAGGGTTAGTAAGAAAATTACACAATTTCATAATCATTTAGAAAATATAGTTTTATTGATTTTAAGTTGAAATATAAATATAAATCATAGTTTATTTTTCAAATAAATAATAATACAGGCATCAGAAAAAGGGAGTGGAGATGGAGATGATCATCACTCATCATGAGTTAGTATTGGGGATTGATTTTGAACTCTATCTTAGTGATGGTTTTGTATAACTAAACTTATGAATTATAACTTATTTTGTCTAATAAAATATGTATATGTATATCTATGTATATTATCCATTATTTTTCTTATTTGTGGATATAAATTATACATTATTATGTTTTTTGGTGTATCTATGATGTTAAGATGTTTTTTATGTCTTTTTTATTTTTTGGGGGTCTACAATTGGAATTTTATTTTATTTTTTTAATATAATAGAAATTTTTGGTTTGAACCACTACTAAATATCGTTTTCCTATAGCATCAGCTTAAACCCCTCTTATCTAAGATATGAAAAATCAACATCATAATCACTGCTAAAAATGTAAAAATAACATGAATATAACATGTTGTGATATTTGGATAAAACTTCCATGAAATTTGAAAAATGTCATGAAGTATTTCTTATCATAACATATAACAATGGTTTCTTGAAACCACTATAAAAATATTTGACGGTGGTATAAACCACTTTTATCAACCCATTTTCTTGTACTGACACCATAATACATGAATAAAATGACTTAAAAGAATAATTTATGAAGGAAAGATCAAAATCAAAAAGTGGAAAAGTGATGAAAATATAATTAACAAACTTTAATTAAGGAAAAAATATTGAAAAAAAGTTTTGGAATCAAATGAACATCAAAAATATTCAAACAGAGCAAGAACAAGAGGAAAAACCTAAATCAATTATCCTTTTTAAACTTGGTAAGATTTTTTTATTAATAACCATACACCATTTATAGTGTGAGTATGTATATTTGGAAGTGAACCATCAAGGTATCCTCATAAAAATTATTTAGGCTCAAACATGTCATAGAATGAACCACCCTTTATGGAATGAACTATTATTTCCTCTTTCAAAAATTGAATCTTATCAAAAATATTGATATGAAATCCTTAGAAAATCAGCTAAGATATCATCCCCTTGACTATTGATTATATGATTCTGAGTGTAATTATAATGACCCTTATTTTTAAATGATATTTGTTATTAGAATATATTTTTATTATATATAATATTATAGGTAAAAATATATATATAAACTGATAAAATTTAGTATCATTAATAAAGATAATTACATTACTCAGTTATGAAACCAATTAAAATGTCAAACATTATAACTGAACAAAAAATATAAAATTGAAAATATAAAATGGGAAAATAAGGATTTCCCCCATCTTCTAGAATCATTACTCCCACAAAAAAATTATAAAAATAAAACAAAATATTAGTAAATCAATAAACATCTTGTGAAAATGAAAATATAAACTTCAGTGGAATTGTAGTCAATTTTAAGTGAAATAATGAAGTATATTTATAGGGTATAAAGAGATATGTGATCGTTGGGATTCAATGGTTATATGATCATTGGTCAAATATAACCATTGGTCAATATGATTGTTGGTCAATATAACTGTTGGAAACTATACCCTTGTTTTATAATTTTACCATTATAATTAGTGTTTATAATTAGTAATGAAAATGTATAATTGATAAAGAAAGAATAATTGATGGACTCAACTAGTAGATTCGTGTCATTTGAAGCGCATTTATCTAAACTTTAAAGGGAGGTAGTGTCATTGGGGTTCACCCTTGACCAAGACCAAGATGATATTCAACAAGTGAAGCTTCGATGATATCTCATATGATAGAAGTTCATGTTAGTTGATATTATTACTCGGTTGATGTCAGTTGAGCCACCCCATGAAACTACGACCATCGCACACCTTTTCCTTAGAGTATATGCGAGTGTGATAAGGGGTTATCTGTCCAGGTCATAGTTACATAAAGTGTAATTTCCATTGTATAAATAAAATTATTATTCTTTAAATTCTTTTTAAGAATATTTTATCTTAATAAAATATGTGTTTAATTGTTATGAATTTGATAAATTGATTTTTGGATGAAAATTAAACATAATTGTATTTTTCTAGAAAATATATAAAATTTTAAAATGAACTCAATAATTCTGAATAATATTTTTTTAATAAAATATTCTTTTAAAACACTCTTTCATAAATATAAATGATATAATAATTTTATAATATCCTAGGAAAAAGTGTCGTAAATTTGATTGTGCCTTAAAAACTATAATTTTTAAATAAATAACAATTTTTATATTTATAAGTTAAAATTATTTTATTTAGATAATTATTTGGGAAAAATAAACATTGTATTTGAATTCATCACATCAGAATTAGGTCAGCATAAATTTATGATAATTTTCTAAAATACTTTATTTTTTCATAAATAGTAAAAAAAATGCGGTTTTGGGTTTTTGATATATTTTATGACTTAATATCTATTTAATAATGATGTAATAATTAATTAAATGCAATATAAGATCTAAAATATGTTATTTTATTAATATTAATTATTTTAATAGATTTTAATTAATTATTAAAATTATAAGTCCCTTTCTAAAGTCTAAAAAGAAATTTTTGATTTTTAAAAACATTACTTTGTAGAATCTTTACTTTTCCATGAAAAAAGAAGCATTAAAATGGTGTTCAGTTATTGTGGATTAAAAAATCATAAAATGTGAATCAAATGTTCAAAACCATGAGCAAAAACCAAGGGTAATCTAATGGTTTTCCATTTTTGACAACCCCGATTTCCAAGACCTATATTTAGAAATTATTAAATAATTCATCCATTTTTTATATAAATACTCACCCATTTCACTATTCCCCTTCACTTCAAATCCATCCTCCATGAATTAATTGTGATTTTACCTCCCAATTTTCCCCCCAAGGTGTCTTCAAACCTAAAATGTGTCATCCTCTAGTTTTAGGAACAACTCTTCAAGGTAAGGGAAATATCCACTTATCTTTTCCATTCAAGTTCCATTTTTATGTGGTATGTCTTATAATTTCAAAACTGAGTTTTTTTTCACTTTATATTATCTCATTACTATAATAATAGTATTTTATGAATGATATACCCTTTTCCACTCTCATTTTACACTTTTCTAAAACCATGTTTTTTACCTTTCTTATCGTCGAATTTCTTCCCAAATTTCCCTCTTTTACATGAGAAATTCTCTTTTACTTTTTATTTGATTACGCAAACCTATTTTATTTTCATTAGGTATTAAAATATATTTAAAAATTAATTTTTTTTTATTCTTCGATTTATATATATTAAACCCACATTTCAATTTTTGAGTCAAAAATTATGCAAAGATCGTGTCTTTGCTCATTTGTATACCAAGATTTTAATAAGAAAAATGTTTTTTATTATCTATGGGTTATTGAAGAAATGATTTATTATGATTTATTTGGATCACATGAAAATAATACATATGAATGGTTCACCTTTATAGCAGTCCAATTCATTGGTTAATGAATTTAATCTCTATAGATGACATGTTTTATGATACCCTAGTGAATAACCTTGGTAATTTTCATTTATGACACATTGGTGACTAACCTTGGTGATATGCTTATGAATATCTCATTTAAATGTTTTATCCATATTTATATGTTATTATTCATGTTATTATTATTATTATATGTCTATTTTTCATTCCTTATTGTTATTCCTCATGTTCTTATTGATATGTTTCATGATCACATGATTTTTTCCCTGGATTCTTCCCTTAATAGGCTTCATTCTCACCCCATTACTTTGATATATGCCCATAGGATATGAGATGTAGTAAAAGTAAATTAGTTTGAACCCATGAACATTTATTTCAAGTGTATTTAGAAATATTTTCTATTTTTTCAGGTATTTTCTAACTTATTTCCAAGAAACTTAACTTTAAAAGATTCTATATCTATACCATGTAATGAAAAGCTATGTAATAAATAGGTGGGATTACATAGTAATAAATATTTGATGTAATGAACTTATTTAGATATTTTAAAAATTAATTACCCTTACACACCTTCTAATAACCCTTTTGTATATTCTCCAAGACTCTTATGCAGCTTATATACCCTTATGTATCTCGTATTTCACCTTTATACAACAGGTCTATAACCCTTGCGTAACTTCCTCGTACATACACTTCAAAACCACCATTTACCCTAATTTATCCTCTAACATGGAATGGACAAAAGCTGTATGGGGAGACACTATAAAACACTTATCCCACATTTACATTCAAGTGGTCTGGTTTTTTCTAAAATAATAGAGGATGTATCCAGAAATCTAGAAAAGAAACCTCAGTGTCTCCCCACATCGGATTCTCCTTCCAAAAACATCCTCGTGTTGGGAGCTCCTCAAAATCACACATGAACACCCACACGCCCCTCCACCTACCTGCATTGGGATCTTTATCTATTTATTCCCCCAATGGTTGACACTAAGTAGATAATTGGTTGGAATATGTTGGCCTTCTCTTTCAAGGTGTTGTTTATAGTTTTCTTAATTTTAAATAGGAACTCTTTGTTCAATCCATGAAGGTAGTGTTGTGATGAAAACTCAATAATTTATTTATTGGACCTTATTTTTGGAATCTTTCATAGAAGGAACTCTATAATTCCCTTGTTATTCATTCTTTTTACAACCATTCATGTCACGATCAATTGTTTCTTAGTGAAAATCACTTATAATTTTTTTAACTCTTAATTAAAGTCCAAAAAAATCTATAAACCTTCAAAACATCAAAAAATTGCCTCATTAAACACAATTAAGCTCAATAATAATACATAATAATAACAAAAATACATTCATTGATTATCAGTATTAGGATTATTCACCACAACAAAAATGAAAAATAATCTACTAATTTGACCATTAATTATGAAAGAATTATCAAGATGAGGTAATTGTTATTATAAATTAATTATAAATTATATGTTAAAATATTATCTCTATGAATATTATGGGGTTACACTAATCCAATACTTGGATTCATCTAAATAAATTGATTAAAAAAAATTTTATAATGGTCCCAACTAGTTCCTTAGAATCCCAGAACCTTCAAGTGGTATCATAGTGCTCGTTTATTAATTTATAATTATTTATTGTTTTTTAATAAAATTTTGATAATGATAGAAATAATTATTTACCAATTTTTCATTATCTAACCTAAAAAAAGATAACATGATCATATAGTTTTATATGACCAAGAAAAAACCAAGAAAAATGGATAATGCTCAAAGAACACATCAACAATTGTTAAGGGTGTTGTTCGAGAGACCAAGTTACATGGAATGTGACTAAAAATTACACGTTATGTACACATAGTCAACCACACAAGTGAGATTCGTGATAATCATGGTACATCATGTGGGTTTTAGTATGTGGAATATTTAATTGCATGCAACATATTTACTACCATCTGATATGCAGATTGAAAGGGTTATATGGTGTGTGGATAGTTTATATGGCATATAACCCCACGTAGTTTATACACATGTAAATCGAAAAATTCATGTGGTAAAATTAAGTGGAATATAGTTAATAACCATCTTGTATTTACTTTTAATAGAGTGACATGGAATTACATGAAGTAATTAGTTTGTATCAGGTTATACAACGCATGTAACACATGATAACTCATTCTAGATACACACTTAGCCCCTTGACATGTAGTGCAGGTGGCCCATTATGAATCACGCATCATATAGATGGTTGTACATTTCATATAATTTGGGAAAAATCATGAAATGTGTATAGATACATGAATTCCATGTGATTCAAACATGTGAAATAAAAATTAATTAAATTATAACTAAGATACATAGCTTGTAGCTAGTTATATATGGTGTGTGACAAGATTTTCAACATGAATTACACACTGGGTGATTTTGGTAGGTAATGTGAAATGTTAAATTATTTATTAATTATTATTCACATTATTCTATAGATACACTACATGTATGGTTATTTTACACATAATGTACTTCATGGGCATCACCAGTGGTGCACACCATGTATATACAGTCATGTTGTGTGGTCAGAAACATAAAGTATACTACACAGTATAGCCCATCTAACAACATGTTGTGTATACCTAAATATGTCATGTAGGGACACATGTCATCTAAGTACACAATACATGAAAAGAACCACACACAACATTAGTCACACATCATGTCGTGTGACATTACACGTAGTGTGACATTACACGTAGTGTGACATTACACGTAGTGTGACATTACACGTAGTGTGACATTACACGTAGTGTGACATTACACGTAGTGTGACATTACACGTAGTGTGACATTACACGTAGTGTGACATTACACGTAGTGTGACATTACACGTAGTGTGACATTACACGTAGTGTGACATTACACGTAGTGTGACATTACACGTAGTGTGACATTACACGTAGTGTGACATTACACGTAGTGTGACATTACACGTAGTGTGACATTACACGTAGTGTGACATTACACATAGTGTAACAGTTAAATGGAAAAAATATATTTAGGAAGATGAGGAAGGTTACACATTTTGATACCTCCAATTCACATTGTGTACTTAAATAATTTTAATTTTAAATTAATTTATTTCAAATTATAGTGTATGGAAATATCAACAACTATTTGGATTTTCAATTAAGATATATGAATTAATTAATTTATAGTATAATTAATTTATTAATTATAGAAATTTAATCTTAAAAAATAATGAATTGAAATTAATTATATAAAGTAGTCATTTAATATTGTGGATAATTGTGATCTATATCAAGATATGTATGTTTTGGTTTTATATTTAATTTAATTATTTATTTTATGGGATTTATGATAAATTTATTATTAAATTAAATATAATGATCTATGTAACATTGCTTCCTCTTTATTATGTATAATTCTTCACGTCCATGATTTTTTTACGTTACCCTAAACCTAAGGTTCCCCTCAACTATGAGTGGGTAATAATATGTAAAAGAAGGATATCCCAGGAAAGAGGAGATGGTTCATGATGGAGCTGAAGTGAAACCAAACAAAGTGATACATAGGTTAAATGTGGAATACTACAACATAAATTAGGTCCGGCTCAAGAAGTTATTAACTTAGGTAAAGGGTTAGTTTATTATCTCTTAATAAACCAACCAGTAGTTAAAGTGTCATTTAGGACAAATTCATGGAAAATTTTAAATTATTAGAAATTCCTAACATAGATGATGATTTGACTTAACTAAATTGGTATTAAATATAACAATCAAAGTCATTTTATTTACATTTGAAGGAAAGTGTTGAGGAAATTTGAGTAAAATAATTTAGGATTGTGGACTCCACTTAATAGATCAAGAAATTATTAGTTAATAAAGTTGTAAATCCTACCTACATAAATATCTTCGAGTAATTTTCTTGGGAAAAGTCTGGATTATTATAAGAGGAATATATATCCTATCCATTAAAATAATCATGTGATAAGATATTATGAATCTAATGGTAAGGGATATTTTTATTTGATAAATATTGGGAGACTAAAAAATAAAATTTATTATGTCATACATAGTAATCTTGATAAAGTACTAAAACAATTCATATAAAATGGAAAGTAATTTGACCTTGAAACTATCCCTATGATTGATATTTGGAAAAGATAATATCATGATCGATGTGAACTTACAAGAGTGATATAGGCTCTTAATTATTGTACTACACCAAGAATGAATATTTTATATTCTAGATTACCTAGTTCTTGATGATCCATCTAAAAATGTGAGTGAGGAGGATAATATTTTCTTCAATAAACACATGGACGATGCATTGAATTTCCAATTTCATGTGTTATCATCCATGATTATTAGGCTTCATAATCTACATGAATTCATGGATACATACACCATTTTTTCTCACATATATGATCATTATCAAGAGAAATCAAGACAACATAGGTACAAGATCTCTAAGGCACTCTTTATTTGTAATCTTGGAGAAGGTTCGACAGTTAGACCTCATATAGTAAATATAATTGGCTATATTGAAAGTTTTGAGAATTTGGGATTCAATCTACCCAATAATTTTTTATGGACCTTGTGATTGCCTCACTTCCTCATAGATTCCCTAGTTTTATTGTGAATTTTAATATGATAAATATTTAGAAGATTCTCCCAAACCTCTTGATTCTGATTCTCTAGGCATATAAGGACATGAAGCATGAAAAACCTTTAGTTCTTATAGTGAACAAGAGGAAGGGTAAGCTAAAAAACCCTAATACAAACACCAAGGATAGGGAACCTTTGCACCACCCAACCAAGAGGTATAAGATCAAGGGGAAAGATATGGAGTATGATATAATATGTTTTACATGTGGAAATAAGGATTGCTATAAGAATAATTATACCTTAGTGAATAATCCAAGGGAAGCATCAGGTGCATATGTTATCGAATGCAATATCTTCATTTCTGAAAATTGGTTATTAGATACAATTTTTTGTACTCACATTTGTATTTTAATACAGGAACCATATAGATTTAAAATTATTTTCATAGTTTAGGTGGATCTTCGATCTACCAATGGAGAAAGACTAGATGCGCTAGTTATTCGATACTACCATCTCACTATACTAATAAATATAATTATAGTTTTAAATAATTCTTATGATATTCCCAGTTTAACAAAAAAAACACTATATTCATATCTAGTTTAGATATGAATAGATTTATCTTAAATTTATGAAATAAGAGCTACTATTTTTATAAAGATATAATATGTTATGGGATGGACCCTATTAATAATGTCCTTCATGTACTATAATATGAAAACTAAGTTTTGTAAGTTGATCATGAATCAAGTATGCATGACTCATATCACACCTAGTTATGGTATTACCATCTTTTTCATATAAACAATAATATTTTTACAAATTTATATCAAGAATTATATTTAGATCCTTTTGAAGTAAAATCCCTATATTTATGTCACGCATATTTTCAAGGAAAAATTACTAAATCTATATTCAATGGAAATGGTTAAAGGGCCACAAATATTCTTGAATTAATTTATATAGATGTGTTTGGACCTTTTCTTATTTAAGATAGAGGTTGATGCTCTTACTTCATAACTTTTATCAATGAATTTAATAGATATGGATATGTATGATTAATAAGGTATAAGTTTTAAATCTTTGATAAATTTAAGGATTATAAGAATGAATTAGAGAATTATCTTGATAATAAGATAAGGAAACTTCACTCAAACCATGGTGTATGGGTATTTTAAACAATAGATCATCAATTATATAAGGGAGTTTGGGATTCTATCTCAACTCACTCCTCCTATAAACCATAGTGTAATGGTGTTAGTGAATAGAGGAAATACACTTTTTTGAACGTGATGATATCAATGATGAGTCATGAAAGTATTCTATTATCCTTTTAGGAATAAGAATTACAAATTGTATCACATTTAATAAAATGGAAAACAAAGTACCAATCAAGTTATGGAGAGGGAAGAAATTTATTTTCTCAAATATAGCATCATAAGGTACAAAGTGTATCTTTTTTGGATATTTTAAGGAAAATATAAAGATATTATTAACAAAATACTTTAATAAATAATGTATTGGTTCAAAAATGTCCCACCATTCTTGAAAGGGATCACATTTTCAAAATATATAGTGGGATTAATATTGAGGTCAATGAAGTCAAGGATCAGGATACATGAGAGTTATCATAGGAAAAAACTCCAAAAATCCTCATATAAGTATTTAATACAAAGACACAAGTACTATGTAAGAGAACCAAAGATGTTAGAGAACTATAGAGATCTAGTTTTCTAATCACAAAAATATGGTGAAACATTATTAGTTGATAATAATAAACCTATTTCCTATAAAGAAGTAGAAAGAAGCATGGAAATGTAAAGGTAGAAAAAAGACATGAATTATGAAGTAGATTCCACGTACCAAAACCAATTTTATATTTTATTTGATCCTCTATTTAATGTAAATACTATTGGGGAAAATGGTTATTCATAAAGAAATTGTACATGGATTTTAAAGTTAGTACCTATATGGGAAGGATGGTTGATAAAGGGTTTGAGAAATGTTAATGAATAGATTATAATGAAAACTTTTGACCAGTTTCTATAATGAAATCCATCAAAAATAAACTTACCATAGAAACATAACATGATCATGAAATTTAGAAAATGGATTTAAAAACATCCTTACTTAATAGGCTTCTTGTGGAAAAAAATTTTATGACACAACCAGAAGGGTTTGTGAATCCAAAGTATTCCAATAAGGTATGAAAGTTGTAGAGATCTATTTATGGGTTAGATAAATAATCAAGATCATAGAACATTAATTTTGATGAATATATAATATAATTTGGTTTCATAATGAGTGAATTTGATCCATGTTATTTCAAGTAGTTTTGAGGTAGTGTAGTGATTTTTTTAGTAGTATATAATGATGATATATTATTGATTAAAAATGAGATACCAGTATTATAGTTTGTTAAAACATGGTTAAAAAAATTATTCTCCATAAAATACATAGATGGAGTGGACTATATTCTAGGTATCAATATCCATCATGATAGATCTAGGAGGATTCTTAGACTGAGTCAAGTTGTAAACATTGACATTGTACTGAATAGATTTTGCATGGAATAATCAAAGAGGGTATTATTTATATTATCACATGTTATACATATCCTCAATAAAATTTTCCTCAGATAGAATTGGGAATAGAGATAATAATATGTATTCCTTACACATAAGTTATAGGATTTGTCATGTATGTATTTCTATGTACCAGGCTTGATGTTGTCAGTGCCTTGATCATGGTAGGCATATATCAAGCAGAGCTTGGAGAGGCACATTTGATGGATTTAAATATTATTCTAAATTATTTCATGCATAATAAGGATATTTTTAGAGTTTATGGAGAATATGAGGAATAATTCATCATGGGATACACATATTCCCATCTACAGATAGATTAGAATGATCTAAAATCATAGTTGGGATGTGTGTTCTGCCCTGATAGAATATCTATGAGATAAAGGAGTTCTAATAAGGCAGTGTCCACTAAACCTACTTTATATTCTGAGTATATTACAGCTTCTAAAGCATATAAATAAGAAATTTAGATACACAACTTTATTTAGGAGCTTAATTTTATTCAAAATATTAAAGATGTTATCACATTATATTGTGAAAATACTGTAGTGGTAGTTCAATCTAAAGATTCAAGGTCGCATCAATGGAGGAAGCATATTCTTTGAAAGTATCATCTCTTTAGGGGTTTCATCAATTAGGAGAGGTCATGGTAAGAATATTTTCTATATAATATAATGTGGTGGTTCTTTGGCTAAATCATTATCTCAGCTTAAGATTGAATATCATTTAAGATACAGTGGACTAAATTTTATTATCAATTGGTTATAGTGAAAGTGGTAGTTTGTGGGATTTGGTGGCTTAGAATCAAATAACTTTGAACTTTTAATTATCTATATATTCAAAGACCAAAATATTATTAAATATCTTATCATATGATGAGTGTTCTTATGCATAACATATATGTGATAATGTTCATAATGTATTTGTCACATAGAAAGGTTATAGAAATTACCTTCTATAATGAGAATCTTGAAGTATTCTCAAAATATTATTAAACATATATATAATGGTCTAGATGAAATTAATATGATGGGAAAATTTATATTTTTATTGTTAGGGGTTGTATTCTCAAAAGAAGATGAGGCTTCTTCTCATGAAGTTTTCAATTGGTAATCTCCAAGAAGGTAGGTTATGAAGACAAACCTACCAATAGAAATTCTATATTTTATATATATCATTGGATATTACTATATAAAAACATTCATATTATTCATTAGACTTGATATCGTTATTAATATATATTATAAATCATGTAATTTTATGTATTATCAAAAACGGTGACGATATATGCTTGTGGTGAAGTATAAAACGTTGGGTGCATCATAAATGATATAACATTGATTGAATAAGTCAAGAAAGGATTTTTTTTTATTCCAAATTAATAAGTAGATATATCATAACCTTTTATTGTAATTAAACTATCTAATTAATTTCATGGTCATGGGGATTTATCGATGAGATTATTTTAGGCATCCAAAGAATGATATATCAAACATAAAGGTTGGTGACACAAGCATGCAATTTTTTGGATTAGATATTAGGGAAAAGAGATTCTATTACATGTTAAGTGTTCATATAAAGTTGTTCTCATTACAAAATTAAATTTTTTCTTTATTTATACCTTAATGTGTTGTTAGATTCTAATACTAGACATTAGGTCATTTTTCTTAATGCCACTAAGAAATATTCCTAAAGGGACACACACTAATTGTATCCAAAATATCATATTAAATTCTATTTGAATTTAATATTTAGTGTAAGTGTTATTCTAAAGAAATTAGAGTAATTTTTATTTAGGTTATTTTGATCACATGAATTCAATCTCCTTATTCAAGTTTAATATACATATATATATACATATATTGAATATTAAATAAATATTTATCCACTAGTTATTGAATATATAATTTATTTATTTATTGAATGAATAATATATTGATATTTATTTATTTAAATATTTATTTATTATTTGTGTTTCAATAAATGTCAGGAAGGATTGACGGGCCGAATTAATGGTTCGATGAAATGATATATATTATTTAATATCATTTAAATAAATATTAATTTATATATTTAAGAAGATATTTAAATATATGTGAGTTGGAACATGTTATGAAATATAATATTCTTCTTATTATTATTATTTTACATGAGGTTTACTTAGAATAAAAAATTAGATAAAGGGTCAATGTGTTAAAATTATTTGTTTAACAATAAGTATATAATACCAATGATATCATTTCTAGGGTTATGTGAATAGTTTTGAACAACATATTATCTCTAGATAATTATCTCAATACTGAATATAATTTCTCAAAAAATCCCTCAATAATGAGGGACAATCATCCTCCTATTTTTCAAGGCTGAGAGAACATGAGAATTACACCTAGCAAGTAAAAATTTGTTCTAGTTCCTAGAATCACACCTAGTAAGTAATTTTTTATCATGATGATAATTATTTATATGCACTAGCCAAGATTTAATGTTTAGATAGTGGAAAAAAATAATCCACTCAGGGTTGACATCTCTTAAGGAGTTCTGCTCAAGGATATGAGACCGCACATAGCATAATAGATATTCAGTGGAGATGTAATAGAACCATCAACTAAAGTAATGAATTATCATAAACATGATCTTAATCATATGATAGATAACAATGATGGTTACCAAATTTTCTCTAGTTCAAGTGGGAGTGTTGTAATAGTGGGTTCCCTAAACCCAACTAAATAGTACTTTTCAATTACCATTTCATGTATACATTGAGATATGTATGATGTACACTTACCTTTATTGTGTAGATAATTTTATATATACTATTTAATTGTAATGTCTATATATTAATTGTTATATAAAAAGGATATAGTAGATCCCAGTGTATAATGAGATCCTAGAGATACTATGACATTAATATTAAATATATGTCCTATGGTATAGTTACATCATATTGACTGGACACGGTTGATGTATAACTATCAAGTACTTGGGTATCATAAGAATTGATACTTATTACCATGAAGTTCACACTTGGTGATCTCTAGTAGGTGATATCATGAGGAAAAACATTCCAATAGGAAAACCACATGTTTTTTGTATCATTGTATATTCCAATCTATGATCATTTTTATTAGTATCCTGAATTGAGATCATTATCAATGTATTCTATTTAATCACGTACTTTGATGCAAGGAAAAAACCATTATAATGAAATCATGGAGATGTATCTTGTGTTTTGTGCATAATTGGTGGTATGGAATTGGTTGAATAATCAAGAGAGAATTTTTTGTTTCTGAGTTGAGGAAGTAATATCCTAGGCCTGGTTGATCAGGATAGTAGTAATTTCATAAATTATTTTCCAAGGAATTCATAGGTAAATCCATGATAAAGAAATCATGGCGAGGTAGCTAGTTTTTGGTGAATCATTGGTGGTATGGCATTAGTTGAATGATAAAGATAGAATTTTTCACTTTGGAGATGAGGAAGTAATATACTGGTCTTGGTTGATTATGATGGTATTACCTTTATAAATCCTTTTACAAGGTATTCATAGGTAAATACATCTAGTTATGTTAGAAAATAATAAAGAAAGAATGGATGATGACCCAAATATGTGTCATGCTTTATGATATACCAAAAGATAAAGATACTATATTACATAGTGAGTGTTCATAGGTTAGTTTTAATTGTTATGATTATTCCTTATCACTTTAGGGGACTTGATGGGTATATATATTCTCTATATATATGAATACTCTTCAATGATTTCAAGATAAGGGAATATCAGTTCACACACAATAGCATATTAAAGAATATACCCTATTCTGGTGAATCAGTATATGGGACATGGTAGGGCCCACCATGAGGTCCAAGAGTTGTCCAAGTTATTGATCATCGATGAATAAAAAAATTTATTATTATTATATTATATAATAATTGTGTTTAATTTATTTATTAAAAGTATTCATTGGTTATTTAGTGAATATAGGAAAAATATTATATGAATTAATATTATTTTAATATTCCATGTTCGTTTAATATTAGAAGGAATTACGAGACAAGTTAAATAACTCATTTTTATCACATAATATATTTAATATATATTATATAAATTTTATAGAATATAAATAATATTTATGAAGTAGTTTATTTCATCTTAATTATTTATTTATTTCTTGTTTAGTGGATGTTGATTTTTGGGGGGTTAGGGAACCCTTTTCAGGTAATTGATAAATCTACTATATAAGTAGGGAGAGAGTTTATTTCTATGGTGCTATTCATTCCTACAAAATGATAGCTTCTCTATTCTACTCCAAAATTATATAGAGATAAAGTCTCTCTCCAAGTGTTGATCCAAGAAGGCCTTCGATGGATCGGAGGCACGGGAAGCATTCGCCGGAACTCCACTGAATCGAATAAGGTACTGCTTCTATTTTTATTTTATTTTCTCTGTTTAATTCACGTGAGATACTCAAACCATACCAGGTCTGAGATTGCTATAGATGACAAGTTTCATTTATTAAGTTAAGAAAAATGTTAAAATACTTGTCCCACCATCTTATTCTGTATTCCTCGGTACCTTCAGTTCTAATATTCATGGAGCACATGTGGATACCAGTAGAGAAATTCTATATTGGATTCTTCACCGCAATGATGATACAAAATTTTATACTAATTTGGTCATAAAGGATGAAATAATTTTCAAGTTGAGAAAATTATTATTATAAATTAATGTTAAATTATATTTGAAAATATCTTACCTAGGAATATTCTTGGGTTTCGTTCATTCAGTTCTTTGGATTTATTCAAATAAATCAACAAAAAAACTTTGTTGGGAATGGGATTAAACACTTCTATTGCACCCCATAACCTTCAATAATCACATTACCTTTGGTCATATCATTTAAATAAAGTTTTTTAAATCTTTAAAAAAGTATTACAGCTCCTAATTTTCCACTTTTTATACTCCAAGATTATAATTCACAATATCAACATCTCAACTTGAGGGGGGTAATTCTCTGGTTTTCTCTTTTATGACTCTTTTTATTCCATGTTTCACCAACTTTAGGAGGGTGTTGAAGTATTTAGTGTATTTAAATATTTAATATATGATTAAATGGTCAAATATTTGAAGATTTTAGTGGTTTGACATTAATTTATGATCCTTATTGTATCTTCATTTATTCTTCTATAAATAATAATAACTCGACCTCACTTTGAGATATGGATTATATTTATTCTAATTATAAAAATTAATAATAATTAATTTTATTGGGGATCTCAGGGGAATATCCTAGTAGTTACATATTTTAAGGGCCTCTAGGAGGTCTTAGGTTTGAGTATCCTTAGTAATTTGTAGGCATTTTTAGATTTTAATTTTATTTTTACACTTCCCCAGAATGATATAATTTAAATGGATTCATAATTGGAATTAATTTACAAAATTTAATATGAATTGAACTCAAAATAAATAAATAATTTTTTTATTTTACTAACTTTTAAAAATATAGTTAATAATTTTATAATAACTCTAATATGTGTTTGGAAATATTAAAAAGGGTGGAATAGAATATAATGTAATGGCTTATTAGTATCCATCACCCACCCCTCATAGATTCCCCCTCTCAATCCTCACCTCCACTAGTGCCTTTCTCATTACCTTCACCACAATCCCCTCACACACCCATAAATCCTTCATGTTTCTCATCTCCTTTGACTTCTCCTCCTCTCTCACCAATTCATCCAAATATAACTCCCCATGTTTCTCTTCCACAACCCTTTAAATTTATTCACTATCCTTTTTTATTTGCCTTCATATCTCCCTCTCTTGATTCTCCTCCTCTTCCATGTATTCCTTGGCCCACTTATGCTTCAACCTCACCATATAAAGGGTCTTAAAGTCCTGATCGATATAGGTGATGAACCATCCTTTCTATGTCTCTTTGAAATTTCAATTCCCATTCCAGTCTAGGTAATTCATTAACTCCATTAGTGTGGAATAGTTCATGGAGTTCATGTGGATGTGGTGGCGGTCGGCAATGTACTCTTTGTACACGATGGTGGCGGTGATGCAATTGAAGTGGTGTCTGTGATTGTGGAAAATTAATATACCTTAAATGTTTTTGTTGGAGTGGACCTCAGGGGGAGTACTGGATGAGGTTCTACATCAACCCAAGCATCCCATGATTAGACAGTATGATATAAATAGAGTAATAGTAAGTAATGTCCCAGATGGGGTGCCACACATTGGTGCCCAGAGTTAGTGGGTCACATGACCTCAAGCGTGCCTCCCCATATGCCAGAGGCTTCCAACTAGTAGTGAGGGTATGATAATTCGATCATGGGGAGACATTGCCCTATTTTATTAGAGTAATACACCCATGGAAATAATACACAATAACATTATCATATATAACCATAAACAATAATAATTTCTCAAGATAATCCATGCAGTAAAATACAATATCCAACTAAAATAGAAAACATGCCATGTTAAGGTATGTGTCAAGTATCTAAAATTAAAACTAAAAATAAAGACACTAACGACTTCCAAGCGGGTCCTTAACCATGTCTAGTTCCCTCATACAAGATCTATATCAGCTCAGTAATCTAACGCAGGGCCTTTTACCTTAACCTTTCCTGCAATAATAATGTCTATTCAGTTACTAGTCAGGTATCCTGAGTAGGGTGTGAGTAAAACTCAATAGGCCACCACCAATAATGTTTAAAACAAATCTAGTCAATAATAAGTGTATAAAGGTTTATAAATAAGTAATTACAATGCATAAGTAAAGAGTTATCACGTTATTAATTAATCCTTATTAAATCGCATATACCACTAGGTTCTCGAGGACACTCGTACTTGAATACCTGCTTCGGCCCACACCAAGTCTGATCCATGTTACATATTCAATTAAAATTTCATTATATAACATGGGATTAAATTACCCATGTCACTTAAATTTCATTATTATATCCTCTTAGAACCTTAGTCCATTGCCAGTGTTTTGGGTTTAGAACACCCTATCTAGCACCCTATTTATCAACCATGCATGTATATCATGGGCATAGAATGTTATGTCTAGTACCACAATTCTCAATCATACATATATATATCATGGGAATAAAACATCATTTCTATCACCCTAATTCCCAATCATACATATATATCATGGTCATAGAACGTCATGTCTAGCACCCCAATTCCCAGTCATACATATATATCATGGGCGTAGAATGTCATGTCTAGCACCCCAATTCTCAATCATACATATGTCTTATGGGTGTAGAACATCATGTATAGTACCCTATTTACAAATAATTCATATATATCATAACATTTAACAATATCACATGTATCTCATTATCACATGTTTTCACATTGTCACGTCAGCCAGGATTAATCGACACTAATCTTCTTATCACAATTAACCACCAAAAACTTATATTAATTAATTCATAAATTAATTAATCCAAGTCCATTAATTAATTCAACAATATTTAACCATATCTATATCATTGTCACTTGTTTTTACATTATCACGTTAACCAATATTAATCGACACTAATCTTTTTATCACAATTAACCACTGAAACTTACATTAATTAATTTATAAATTAATTAATTCAAGTCCATTAATTAATTCAAAAATTAATTAACCATATTTATACCATTAATTAATTCTCCAATTAATTAATCGTATTTATTTCATTAATTAATTTAATAATTAATTAACCACACTAATTCCATTAATTAATTAATTAATTAATCAATTATCTCCTAATATTAAAATCTAATAATTAATTATTCTCAATTATTCATTCAAGAATTCAAGAATTTAATAATTAAATCAAAAATTAATTACCCCCAATTCTCTAATTCATTACCTTGATAATTAATTCATTAATTAATTATCTTAATTCCATAATTACATTATTCAATCAAACCCCTAATTCCTTAATTCATTAATTAACCACATTAATTAATCAAATTTAGGAATTTAAATTGCTAAAAAACCCTATAAATTTTACAATTGTATACATTTATTTGATATCAATACTATTGTATTTTAATAATATAACACCTAACTCAATTCAGTGATGAATGATCTCCCAATAGAAATCCTCAATATTGTGAAGCACAATGGTGTAGAACGAGTTTTGGATCTAAAACCTAAATAAATATTAACAAAATCAAGAACTTTTTAAACTAGATCTTGATCCACAATACTAGATCTATATTAACTAAATATATATCTAGATATAGAAAAAAAAGATTACTTCCCACAAAAATAATGAGAGAAGTAAGAAGGATGAATAGAAAAGAAACAGGATAGAATCCACTTATCGGGAGAGGAGAAGATCTTCGATATGGCATTATAATCCTGAAAAATAGAGGTTAAGAAGGCTTGGAATTTTTCCATAGGGCTCCAAAATCATGAAAGACCATCTAGGGTTGAATGGGGTTGATTTAGGTTTAATTAGGGGGTCCTAGAATTGTTAAAATTAATTTTTAGGGGACTTTAATTCTCACGCACAGTTAGCTGGGCTGGGACACATGGTTTTCCCTAACCGTGCACCAACTATGGGCCTATTATTTTAGGGTGCATGGTTTTCCAAATTGTTCACCAACCATGAAATTACACACTATTCAGTGTTTCATGATTTATTGGGCTGGGGTACACGGTTTTCCCTAATCGTGCGCCAACCATTTATAACCCTTTTTCTTCTATTTTTATCAAAATTACACCCAAACCCACCCCAAGTTATAAACCAACAAAAAGTAATTATATAATGAAAATAGAGTACTTTAAAACAAGACTTATTCAACTCCAGAAAATTAAAGTATCTTACAACCCCCGCCCATAATATCTCCTCCATGAGATGCACTCCCAAGCATCTCTAAGATTCTGAGACAAAAAGATCGGTCCATTTATCCCACATATTTTCTTACCTTTCCAAATTTTCCTTCTATACATTCCCATATTTACACAATACAAAAACTATTGGCATGGTATTTCCCTACAACACTTTCTCAATGTGATCAACACACATACCAGATGCTTCTAAAAGGACGCATCCATATCAAGATCAACATCATCCATGTCGATCGCATGATAATTTTATAATACTTTTAAAGTTTTGATACATGGAAAACATCATGCATAGAATTTTATTTCTATGGAAGATCCAATCGCTACACCACCGGCCCTATTCTCTTCACAACCTCAAATGGTTCAACAAACTTGGGTGCTAACTTTCCATATCTTAGTATCCTATGGTGACCTAACCTAGGTGACACATAAAGGAATACATGATCACCCTCTATAAAATCTAGGGTTCATCAAAGTATATCAACATATGACTTGTGTCTACTCTGAGTAGTATCCATATGTTTCTGAATAATCTATATTTACTCCAACGTGTCCTGCATGAGACTATGTCCCAATAGCTCAGACTCACTTGCCTCTATCTAGTATAGAGTTGATCTATATATCCTACCATAAAGTTCCTCGTATGTTTATATCTATATCATTTCCTGAAAATTTTTGTTATAGGAAAACTCCACCAAATCTAGGTGCTTCTCCCAATATCCACCGAAGTCAAGAACACACACCTTCAGCATATCCACAAGCACCTACATAGTATGCTCTGACTTCCCATATGTCTATGGGTGGAAGTATGTACTCAATAAAACCTTTATAACAAGAGGATTTTGTAATACCTTCCATAATAATGAAATAAATCTTTAGTCATGATATGAAACTATCTTCTATGGAACCCCATATAGATAAGCTATCTCCCAAACATACAAATCTCTCTGCTTCTCCACTGAGAAAGTTTCCCGTATAGGAAATAAATATGCTACTTTTGTTGGTAGATCCACAATAACCCAGATAGATTCATTATTCCTAATAATACTTGGGATACCCACCATAAAATCCGCATTCACATCATCCCACTTCCATTTTAGAATGGTAAATAGCTGCAGGAAACCTCCAGGTCGTTGGTTCTCTACCTTCACTTTCTGAAAGGTGTAGCAACATGTCATAAACCCCTCTATCTCCATCTTCATTCCTAGACCCTAAAAATATCATCATAGGTCATAGTTCATTTTGGTTACACTTTGAGGTACTTCCCACTTCAAGGCATGAAATTTCCACATGAGATACTCTCACATGCTTTTAGGCACAACAACCCTAATCCTGACATAGATGATCTCATTATCATCTATGATCCAATCGAAAGGTGAATATTCACCTTAAAGGATTTACATCAATGTCAAACACTATATATACTCATATTTCTTATCATGGGTCCATCTCAAAAGTGTATACTCCACTAAAACTAGAATCATCTGCTCCTGACTCTCCAGAACCACTACATGCATCTCATCCAACAAGTTTATCATCTTCCACTAAATACTAGACTCTTAAACTATTTGAGTCTATGTTTTCTTACTTAAAGAATCAGCCACACTATTTCCTTTCACAGGAATATATGCTAGTTCAAAATAAAAAAGACTACATATACTCAACCTATCTCCACTATCAAAGATTCAAATCTCATTGTAATAATATATACCTTAAGTTTTTGTGATTGGTAAACACCATAAACTTATCACCCAACAGATAATTATTCCAACAATTTAAATCATAAACCACAGTTTCTAGCTCAAGGCCATTCATAGGGTATTTTTGTTCATGAGGACTCAACTTTTGAGAACTATATGCCACAACTCGATCTCCTTGGATTAACACCACCCCGATCCTAATCCCAGAAGCATCAAAATACATTGTATACTCTTCACCTGGCTCAGGTAAGATCAATATCAGTGTTTATTTCAAGCAATTTTTCAACTCCTAGAAGGAATTTATCACATACTTCCAACCATTCAAACTTTACCACCTTTTTGGTCAAACCCGAGAGTGGTGCTTCCAATTGTAAAAAGTCCTGGATGATTCTATGATAATATCTAGCTAACCCTAGAAATCTAAGGATATTGAATACATTCTTGGGTTATTCCTAATAAACTAATGCCTAAACCTTTTATAGGTCCACTGACACACCTACCTCCAAGATGATGTGACCCAAGAAGTGTACCTTATCAATGAAAAACTAGCACATAAATAGATTAGAGTATATAGAATTATCTCCCAGTTTACTCAAGATGATTTCAAGGTGTTTTGAATGATCATCATGAGACATGGATTACACAAAGATTTCATCCAAAAATGCGACAACAAACTAATCCAGGTACAGGTGGAATATTATGTTCATCAAGGCCATAAACACTGTTAGTTAATTCTTCAACCCAAATGGTATTATGAAGAATTCATAAAGGCCATGCCTACTTCTGAAAGTAGTCCTTGGTATATCGGAAGTCCGAACTCTCAAATTATGATACCCCAATCACAAGCTGATCTTCAAGAACACAAAATATCCTTTCAACTGATCAAATAGGTTATTTATTCACAAAAGAGGATACCGGTTCTTCACAATCATCCAGTTCAACTTCCAATAATCAATGCATGAGAATAGATTCACTTCATCCTTCTTAGAAAACAACACTAGAGAACTCCAATGTGACATACTCATATGGATAAATCCCTTATCCTCAAACTCTTCCAACTAAGTATTAAGATCTTGAAGCTATGTAGGTGTCATTTTGTATGGTGGAATTGAAACTAGCTTATCCCCCAACATGATCTCAATAGTGAATTCCACATCTCTCTCAGGTAAAAACCTTGAGAAGTCTTCCGGAAACACTGAAGGTTCCGGGCGTAGCGGAAGCTCATGGGTGGATGTGCTCACTTGGCTTTTTGTCATTACCAATTATCAATCGGGGGTCAATATGATGTTAAATTCCAGACTCCATGGATCGAATCACAGAAATATACAAAGAAAAAGAAAAGTTGCAGAACCACAAACGAGGATCATTATAGGTTAATTATAATTAATTTAATTAATCGACAAGAAGTACCTTTTATATCGTTCTTTCTTCGTTGATATTTCTAATCACGTTCCGATGTGATTCATCGTTGCATCATAGAAGCCAAGGGTATACTTACTCTAGCAGTGATCTACACGTGCATAGTGTATCTCTGGATGTCACCAAAGGAGTCTCTGGTTGCTAGCGTGGAGGAACATTTTCTTGCACTGTCCTCCTTGGATCGTCTTGATCCGATGGAGGAGGATCTCTCTCAGTCTTGAGAGAGTTCTTGGAGGAAGTATTTCTTTCGGCCTTGAAAGAATTCTCCAGAATTTTTGTGAACAATGATTCTCTTAGGAAAATAGTTGGGGTTGTGAGGATATTTATAATCAGGTTTGAGGTTGTAAAGTTATGACAATAAATTAACGTGTTACGTGTTTCATTTATTTCATTAACTCTTTTAAAACTCCATGTAAATTCATTAATTCCTTAAAATATTCCCACACTGATTACAATAAATATCATTTAATAAAATGGTATTATTTCCTCAAAATACCGACTGGAAAAACTACACGGCGTGTAATCATAAATACACTATGTGTACTTGTTTTTCATTAAAAACTACACGGCATGTACATTCAATGTACACGGTGTGTATATCTTGTTTTCATTTATTCATTTCCTTTCCAAAATGAAAACTACACGGCGTATACATTCAATAATACACGGAGTGTACTTGTTTTAAAAATAAAAACTACACAACATGTAATCATTAATACACGGCGTGTACATTCAATAATACACGGAGTGTACTTGTTTTAAAAATAAAAACTACACGGCATGTAATCATTAATACACGGCGTGTACTTGTTTTCATTTTATTCTTCCTCCAACATTAAAATGATTTAGGCTTCCTTGAATAATTATTAAACCACATATGGAAATAATCTTTATTCTACTTGAGATACTTAAATACACTTAGTGTGTGACCTTCTAGGCCTCTTTCTCATTGGCATTAGGCGGGCTTGCCTAAAGTCCAAGATTACTATCTAACAATAGGTCAAGGCACCCAAGAGAAATAATTTGACACTGCATTGACATGTCACCTTATATGAACGATTACGGTGTAATTTAATCCCTTTGTCTCAATATCTCATCAAGCAGGTTTCATGGAAGTGTCATAAACCTATATTCTTGATTCGTCGTTCTTTAACTACCTAAAATAAACTCGTTGTTTCACCATGGACATGGAATTTCATACGAAAGTCCTATTTCAATCAAAGGGATGAGATATCAACTTCCATAAATGGAAGGGAAAAATCATTCCTCGACTTATCCATTAACAACATGTCATTTGTGATGCACAAAATGTACCCTAATTCCCGCCAACTATCTTCGTGATGGTTTTCGTCAGAAAATCTAAGTGTGTGAGTCATTACATGAGTTAATGATAATCTTCCAGTATAAGGACCATTACACATGCTCATAGATAGTAATTTCCGATGACACCAAGACATGTTTAATTTACTACTGGTGGGTCTGTTCTCATAATCTCCCATCTTGAAGATTACCAAGTGCAAACTCCATGAGAGAGAGTCTCTTCTTCTTACGAGTACTCACACATGACGGTCTATATACTATGTGTCCTATCATAGTATGTCATCCAACCGTAGAACTTTATTTAAGAATATTGTTATATCATTTCAAGGTTCTCATCATAGCGGGGATCTTCCCTGACCTCATTAATGCAACAAATATTCAAGAACATTATTATACTATAGTCATGCAGAACAATGAACAATATATAATAAGTGTATATCCATGTAATCAAATTACAAGCAGTTTGTTCTCAGGAAAAAAACTCTAAAAAACTCCCACTTGAACTAGAGCCAACTTCCTATGACTTTTAGTCCGCTAGACCTCACATTAAGATCATGTTTCTGTTAATTCAAAGATTTAGTCAACGGGTCCGCCACATTGTCTTCCGTGGAAATACTACTCACAACAACTTCACCTCTCTGAGAAAAATCCCCCAAGAGATGATACTTCCGAAGTATATGCTTTGTCTGCTGATGTGACCTTGGCTCTTTTTCAAGTTCCACTGCCGCAATATTATCACAACAGAGTGTAATAGGATCTTTACTGCTAGGTACTACATCTAGCTCTTGGACGAAGATTCGCATCCATACTGCTTCTTTAGCTACCTCTAAAGTTGTGATATACTCATACTCTGCTGTAGAATCTACGACCACACCTTGCTTTGAGATCTTCCAGCTCACTACACCTCCATTAAAACTGAAGATGTATCCAGTTTGTGACTTCATGTCATTTTGATCAGTCTGGAAACTAGCATCTATATGTCCTATGATGACTAGTTCATCATCTCCTCCATAAACCAGGAACTTATCCTTAGTACGCCTCAGATACTTAAGGATAGTCTTGACTACCATACAATGGCAGTTACCTGGATAAGCTTTATATCTTCCTACTGCACTTAATGCATAAGCAACATATATCCTTGTACATAGAATGGCATACATGACTGACCCAATCACGAATGCGTAAGGGATCCTTCACATTTTCTTTCTTTCCTCATGTGTCTGAGGACACATTTTCTTAGAAAGATGAATTCCATGTGAAATTGGAAACAATCCCCTCTTGAATTGTTCCATACTGAATCTCTTCAGTATCATGTTAATGTATGTACTTTGACTCAGGCCCAGCATTCTCTTGGATCTATCACAATGGATCTTGATCACAAGAATATATGTTTCCTCACCAGTCTTTTATAGAGAATAATTTATCCAACCATGCCTTAACTGACTGTAAGATAGGTACTTCGTTTCTAATTAGTAATATGTCATCAGCATATACTATTAGAAAACAACTGCACTTCCACTAATCCTTTTGTAGAAACAAGGTTCACATTCATTCTTAATAAAGCCAAATTCTGTTACAGCTTCATCAAAATGAATGTTCCATTACCTTGATGCTTTCTTTAATCCATAAATGGATTTCTGCAACTTGCATACTTTGTTGTCATCCTTTGGAGTCACAAACCCTTCGATTTGTGTCATGTAGAAATCTTGTTGGAGGTTCTTGTTAAGGAATGTTGTTTTGATATCCATTTTCCAAATTTCATAGTCATGGTAAGTGGTAATGGCCAATAGGATTCTGATGGATTTCAGCATCGCAACTGGTAAAAAGGTTTCATCATAGTCAATTCCTTGACGCTATCTAAAACCTTTTTCAACCATTCATGCCATATAGGTGATGAATTACCCCTCCACGTCTAGTTTCTTCTTGAATACCCATTTATTACCAACAGGCTTTACATCAACTGGAGGATCTACCAAAATCCAGACTTAGTTTTGGTACATGGAATCCATTTCAGAATTCATGGCTTCTTGCCACTTGGCAGCGTATGTGCCTTCAACTGATTCCTTGTAGGTAAGTGGATCATCATTGTCAACCAATAATGAGTCACCATCCTCAGTGACAAGAAAACCATATCGTTCTGGTTCTCTCACCTGTCTCGTGCTCCTACGTAGTTCTTGTGTCTCTGGAATAGATTGTTATTCCACGGGGCTTTGTGGAATCTGTTCTTGTACCAAATCTTGTGTATCTTGAGCCTCGACTTCATCGAAGTCTATCTCGCTCCCACTATCTCTTTTGGGTATGTTCTCCCTCTCAAGGAATATGGCGTGTCTTTCCACTGTTAACTTTTTATCTAAGGGGTTGTATAGGTAATATCCCCTTATTTATTTGGTATATCCTATAAAGATACACTTTGTGCCTCGGGGTGCAAGTTTATTACCTGAAGAGGCCTTAACAAATTCTTCACTACCACACACGTGTAAATTTGATAACATGGCTTTACGTCCACTCCATAACTCGTATGGAATACCATTTATCGATTTAGTTGGTACTTGGTTTAGTATATGTGTTGTTGTTTGTAATTAATATCCCTAAAAGGATAATGGAAGACTCGCATGACTCATCATTGATCTCACCATGTCCAACAAGGTGTGGTTCCTCCTTTCACTTACACCATTCCACTGAGGCATGTAAGGAGGAGTGAGTTGAGATAGAATCCCAAACTCCCGTAAAAAATCAATGAATCCCTAATTAAGATATTATCCTCCTCTGTCTGAGCGGAGTTTCTTAATATTCTTAATAAGCTAGTTCTCAACTTCATTCTTGTATTCTTTGAACCAATCAAAAGAATCTGACTTATACCTCATTAAGTAAATATATTTATATCTACTAAAATCATCAATAAAAGTTATGAAGTACAATAACCCACCCCTTGCTTCAACTGGAAATGGTCCACACACATCTGTGTGAACTAATTCTAGAAGCTCTTTAGCCCTTTCACCTTTCCCACTAAATAGGGATTTGGTCATTTGTCCTTATAGAAACACATGACATACACCAAGTGGTTTTAGTTCAAAAGAATCTAAATACCCATCTTGATTTAATTTTTTCAAATTCTTCTCATTGAAATGACCTAGCCAGTGATGCCAAAGTTGGGTGTGGTATGATTCATGTTAATTAAATTTTTCATCAATTTCCATTACTTGGTTTGTGTAGTCTAACACATAAAGGTCGTTATATAAATGTGCCCTACCAAAACAAATGCTATCTTTATAAAAGTAACAACATTCATTTCCAAACTTGAAGATGAATCTGTCAGTATCTAATTTGGATACTAAAATAATTTTTTTGGTTACAGAGGGTACATAATAACATCCTTTCAATACCAAGACCATGATAGTAGGAAATGTGAGGTGGTAGTCTCCGACAGCTACAGCAGTGAATCTGGCTCCGTTGGCTGCTCGCAGATCCACCTCACCTCGGTCAATATTTCTGAATCTACTTGGTTCCTGTATTTGGATACAGATGTGAGCACCAGAAATAGTATCTAATACCCAATTAGTAAAACAGATAGATTGCATTCGATAACAAATGCATCTGAATCTTCCCCTTACTTCCTTGGCTGGGTGCAGTTTTTCTTCTAGTGGCCCTTCTTGCCACATGTGAAACAAATAGCCTCTTGTTCTCTTGCCTCCCCTTTCATATTCCTTTTCTTGGAAGGCCTTAAAAAATCTTTGGGCTTAAAGCTCTTCACCTTACCTTTCCTTTTATTCACCATAAGGAAAGAAGGCTTTTCACGCTTCATATCATTTTCCACTTGGTGAATGAGGATAAGGAGATTAGATAGAGACTTCTCAATGTTGTTCAGGTTGAAATTTACAACAGAGTTAGAGAATATCTAGGGTAGTGATGCAAGAATGAGATCGGTACCCAGTTCTTCAGGGAGTTTAAACCCTAGAACCTCTAAGTTCTCAATGTATCCAATGAGTTTGACTACATGAGGCCCAGCTAGGTCACCCTCTCCAAGATTTCTCTGGAATAGAGCCTTGGAGATCTCAAACCTTTCCTTTCTTGCTCTCTCCTAGTATAGACCACGGAGGTTCCCTAGCATGCTATAGGCATCCATGTCTTCATGAGACTTCATGAGCTCACTATAAATTGATGATAGCATCAAACATTGAATGCAGATTGCATCGTTCAAATGTTGATCATAGACCAGGAAATATTCAGCACTCGCCCATTGGGTAGGAAAATCAGGAAGTAAGGACTTCAGCACATAAAACTTTCGTTCATGGCGTAGGATAACCTGAAGGTGCCTAAAACATTCTTGAAAGTTACTACTGGTGAGGATATTGTCTTTATCCAGAATTGATCACAGAGAAAAGGTGGCTGACGAGTTTTTCATTTTGATTCTACAAATTAAAAGAGCAGATTTATTAGTACTTTCTCGATTATATTTTATGAGAAATAATAAATTTTTATTAAGTCTCCCACTATTTTATCAAGTCTCAATGGCCCTCACCATTGAACTCAGAATGTCCAGTTGCTTTTTCAATCTAGTTGCAAGGATCCATATTCCCCTTCGCATAACCCCAATAAGGGTTGGTCAAGCTATTTAAAGGTATTTAGGTAGGCCGGTCTTTGCCAATTGTGAGCTTACAGTTTCTTGATCTGTTGAGTGGACTCCCCAATATTGAAATCATGACTTGGATTTCCTCAACACTTGCATCCATTTTACAACAATTCTATCAAGGGATACTCCTCTTGATGTAAAATGTTTAAGTCAACCCGAAACTTTCATTAGAGATTCCTTTATAAAAGTAAGTGTCCCAACAAGGGTTGTTCAAACACATAGTTTTATTGAGTCTTTCCCTTAATCAAGTAACGGAAGGCTTGGGGCTTGGTCTGACTTAATATGTTATTTGAGGGATTTTACTCTTTATGCATAGTTTTTCATATCACATGCTTGTTAATATTAAGTGATGCTTTCTTAAGTGATTAACCATGTTCTGATAATGCTTACGCATAGTCCGGTTTTTATTTTATTCCATATTTGCAAGCTTGTTTATTTCATTAATTATGTGAACATGACAACACATACATAATAAATAAACCATAAAATTAGATAGAAATAAAATAATATGGCATGATCATGAGATTCTATTGGTTAGCTTATCTAGCAGTTTTCATAAGCTAACCCTGGCCTAGGGAAAACACCTTGAACCCGATGGTTTGTGTTTTATAACTCCCATCTATCCACCTTTTCATCTTCTTGGGTTGGTTTCGCCTTAGCTTTGGATTTTTTAACCATCTCCACTGGCTTGGGAGATCCTCTATTACATGGCTTTTACATTAAAGAAACCATGGGCACGCAGGCCCTACATTTTATTGGAAGAAGGCTCACAGGCCAAAGAATTTAAATTAAACAAATTTAAATGAAACCATACACACATACAAATGGTATTAGGTCTAGCCCATCATCATCCATAGCATGAAACGACATTTACACATATTTAGAATTTAAATTATTTTAATCATTCTATTTATTCAAGTTAATTTGCACTTAAATTCAATTAATTATGATCTTATAATTAATCAATTATTTATCTTAAATTGCTTTTTTAATTTCCTTGAGATTCTTCTCATCCATATTACTTGTATAGGTCTTTGTACTTTTGGAGGAAACCTAGTGAAATTCCATTTTTTGGAAAGTACATAGCGTGTAATATAGCCTACATGTCGTGTATTTTTCACCCTTTATCCAAAGTACATGTTGGTGGATTTGGCATGTTTTATGTACTTTGGAAATTTTGGAGTACACGGCGTGTAGATTAATCTAACACAGCGTGTACTTCCTTGTTATGTGGTTACTGGCCTGGCAATCTTGTGTACGCGGAACATGACTCCTCCTTGTACACGATTTCACGTGGGCCAGATCGGACTACACGGTGTGTTGATTTAACATACACGTCGTGTATTCCGGTTCCATGCGCCATTCATTTCTGGTCAACATGGTGTAATAAATACTTAGGCATACTCAATTCACACGGAGTGGTTTGGAAGACCATTACTGGTTCATTGAACCTAAGTACACAGCGTGTAGTTTTCACTACATGCCTTGTATTCTTGTATTTTACAGACAAAAATAGCGGCTCCTTAGGATGAGATTTTCATTTTTAATTTAATCAAAATTAAAATTAAAAGTTTGTTTCTGTGATTTGAATCAAGAAACAAAGGAGGAAGAATAGATCTCGTTCATTCTGTTTTATAGAATGATTTATCTGAAATTGAATCAAATAAAAATGCATAAATTATCAACAAAAATTAATTAACTATAATCAACGTTGTAACCTCCCTCTGATACCAATTTAAGGTTCTGAGCACAGCAGAAGCTCATGGGTGGATGTGCCCACTTGGATTTTTTTCATTAGAAATGATCAATCCGGGATCAATACGATGTTAAATTCCAGACTCCATGGATCAAATCACAGAAATAGACAAAGAAGAAGAAAAGTCCTGGAACCACAAATGAGGATCGTTACAGGTTAATTATAATTAATTTAATTAATTGACAATAAGTACCTTTTACGGCATTCTTTCTTCCTCGATATTTCTGATCACGTTCTGATGTGATTCGTCATTGCATCACAGAATCCAAGGGTAGACTTCCTCTAGTGGTGATCCACACGTTCACCGCGTATCTCCGGACATCACTAAAGGAGTCTCCAGGTGCTAGCGTGGAGAAACCTTTGCTTGTGTTGTCCTCCTTGGATCGTCTTGATCCGATGGAGGAGGATATCTCTCGATCTTGAGAGTGTTCTTGGAGGAAGTAGTTCTTTTGGCCTTGCAATAATTCTCCAGAATTGTTGTGCACAACGATTCTCTTAGTAAAGGAGTTGGGGTTGTGAGGATATTTATAATCAGGTTTCAGGTTGTAATGTTATGACAATAAATAAACGTGTTACATGTTTTATTTATTTCATTAACTCTTTTAAAACCCCATGTCGAGTCATTAATTCCTTGACAAGCGCCCACACTAATTATAATAAATATCATTTAATAAAATGATATTATTTCCTCAAAATACCAACTGGAAAAACTACACGGCGTTTAATCCTAAATACACGGCATGTACTCATTTTTCATTGAAAACTACACGGCGTGTACATTCAATGTACACGGTGTGTATATCTTGTTTTCATTTATTCATTCCCTTTCAAAAATAAAAACTACATGGAATGTACATTCAATAATACACGGCATGTACTTGTTTTAAAAATAAAAACTACACAGTGTGTAATCATTAATACACGGTGTGTACTTGTTTTCATTTTATTATTCCTCCAACATTAATATGATTTAGGATTACTTGAATAATTATTAAACCATATATGGGAATAATATTTATCCTACATGAGATACTTGAATACACTTAGTGTGTGACCCTCTTGGCCTCTTTCTCATTGGCATTAGGCAAGCTTTCCCAAAGTCTAATATTACTGTCTAGCAACGGGTCAAGGCACCCAAGAGAAAGAAGTTGACACCGCTTTGATGTGTCACATCATACGAATACTTACCATTTAATTTAATCTCTTTTTCTCAATATCTCATCAAGCAGGTATCATGGAAGTGTCATAAACCTATATGCTTGATCTTTCGTTCTTTGACTACCTGAAATAAACTCGTCGTTTCACAATGGACATGGAATTTCATGCGAAAGTTCTATTTCAATCAAAGGGATGAGATATAAACTTCTATAAATTGAAGGGAAAAATCCTTCCTCGACTTATCCATTAACAACATGTCATTCGTGACGCACCCAACGTACCCTACTTCCCGCCAACTATCTTCGTGACGGATTTCGTCAGAAAATATAAGTGTGCAATTCATGACATGAGTTAATGATAATCTTATAGTCTAATTACCATTACACACACTTGTAGATAGTAATGTCTGATGACACCAAGACATGCGGAATTTACTACTGGCGGGTCTGTTCTCATAATCTCCCATCTTGGAGATTACCAAGTGCGAACTTCATGAGAGAGAGTCTCATTTTCTTACGAGTACTCGCACATGATGGTCTGTATACTATGTGTCCTATCATAGTATATCATCCAACCGTAGAACTTTATTTAAGAATATTGTTATAGAATTTCAAGTTTCTCATCATAGCGGGAATCTGCCATGACCTCATTAATGAAACAAATATTCCAGGACATTATTATACTATAGTCATGCAGAACAATGAACAATATATAATAAGTGTATATCCATGTTATCAAAGTACAAGCAGTTGGTTATCAGGACACCAACTCTAACAAACACATCCTAAAAATTTTCCACTACTAGTGGAAAGACATATTTCTTTACACCTCCATTATCTAGTAATAAATTAGCAACATGGGTTGTGAGCTCTTATAGTTTCTGAGTAATTGTCCATGCACAGCCTTCCTAGAAATCTCACTCTCCATAGTGAATATAGTTTTCACTAATTAGAGATATAGAGGTCACTCTCTTTAGGTAACAATAAATGGGGGCTTAGTATGCAACTAGCCATTACATACCCATAATTAGGTATAAACCTTATATATCCTGAATATAGAGATCTCATAGAAAATGGTACTCCTCGGTCTCGAGAGAACACCCCTTTCACAAACAGATGTCTCTAGACCATACTCCCGATAATGTATCTATCATCATTACCCCACTCACAAACTCCACTAATAGGGTCAAACCATTAACAAGTTTTTCATATATAAAGTAATGAGAGGTATCAATATCAAATAAGGAACTAGATAATGTATAATCTACAAGAATAGTACCTCTTAATTTCAGTGTTCTATCCTCGCTATCCACAAGTATAGGTTGCACAGTATGTAACTATCCTTCCCCTATTCATTGTGATGTTGTCTGACTCCCCTGAATTGCACCACTCTATTTATGTGGGTGCTCTTTCCCAGAAGCACTATATCCACTGACTCTACTACCTCATCTAGCAGAACTCCAGATTCCAGACTTATATAGTTTAGAAGACCCTCTTCCCACACTCTGGTTCTATCTATCTACTCCATTAATAACCATCTATCTCATGTTCATGTATAAAATCTATATATTTCACATATTTTTGTAGGCTCGGCACTCCACTGGTGGATGGGGATAAAGTTTAAGAAAGTTTCTCAGCTTTACACACTGGTGGAAAATCACTTGGGTGAGATCTTGAGTAACTAATCTCCCTAACTACCCATTATTCTTCCCACTGATATGGATAAAGTTCTCATAACAATGCTTCCTTATCTTAGAAGATGTACCTCCAGATTGTCCAAAAAAACCACTTTTATACCACTAGAATCTTTCTTCGGGTTCCCCTCTGAGATAAGATCCTAATTTACCACTTCTAGAAACTTCTTCAGCCTGAAGATATTCACCTAGGACTTAATTTCACACTTAAGTTCATCCCAAAATCATTTTTTTGTAGTATCCTTATCTCTTTCCAACACTAAAAAAATCATTGAAAATCTGTAAAGCGTTCAACATAGTCCATCATAGACATAATCCCCTGATTCAACCTCATGAACTAAGTTACTCTCTCTTTCCTCAACATCTCTAGGTAGAAGTGATCCAATAACCTCTCTAATAATTCCTTCCATAGAATACCATTAGCATGTCTAGTTAGATCCTGGAAGTCCCACTAATGATTCACTGATCCTCGTAGATTATTAGTATCCATCTTGACTCTCTTATCAGTCAAAGTCTCCAAATGGTCAAGTATAGTCTATATAGACTCAATCCAGAACTTAGCTCCCTCAGGTCCACCCTCTCTAGTAAAATTCGGAGGGTGTTGCAGCTGGAACACCCTCATCAGGTCAAACATGATTTTCACAACCCACCCTAGGTCTCTTTACATGAATTTCATTAAGCGGTCAAGTTCTATCAAAATTTATCCCCCACTTCCTCGACTAGAACTATCGGTGCCTATGGTTCCACTATTGGATGATCATCTCCCGTCATGTCCTCCTACCGTCCTCTCAACAGGCATCATCAAGAAATAATATCTCTACAATAACAAATACACGTCTTGGGAATTATAACACAACTTTTTCACATTTATGTAAGAGTAAAATCACAACAAGATATAGTAAGTATTTTCCCCCAAACCTTTCCATGCAATCAAAACTGAGGCATTATTACTACCCTTAACCATTCTACCCATAGGTCCAGGTTAACAAGGGAGAACACATCTCATTGGACAATTTTTCAATTATAAGCCCAATTATTCACATTTTTTATCATTTTTTACCACTTCCAATTTCATATTAATCACCATTTTCATTTCAATTTCACAAGCCAATAAAAACAGTTCAATTTGAACAACTTACCCAAAACCTATTTTCTCATGCATGCCTAAAATGATGCATGTCACAAAATAATCTTCAGTTCTAAGAATGATGCATGAAGACTCAACTATCATTCCATTCTAGGATATGATTAAATTCTTAGAAAATCTAAAAAAAATCACATCACACAACAAGTGTTTCACCCAAGGTGAAATAATATTCAACTATAATAAAAAATAGCAATAACAACAATCCCACCTTAGGTGCTTGGTTTTTCCTCCATACATGGGTTTTCAACTCCCATGCATGAACTCATTGTCAAATCCCAACTCTTCATATTCTCCTATCTACCTTTCTCAAAGATTAAGACAAAATAAAAATAAAAGAAAACTGCTCAGATACAACTTTTTAATGTCCCAAACTGGGTGTTACACACCAGTTCCTCTAGTCGATCATTCACATGACCTCAAGCACACCTCTCTGTATTATAGAGGTTTCTGACTAGTAAAAAGGGTATGATAAGTCAATCATGGGTATACTATACCTTATTTTATCATATTAATACACCAGGAGAAATAATAAACAATATTAGAATCATATATAACCATAAACAATACCAATATCTCAAGATAATAAATACAGAAAAATAAAATATCCAACTAATGAAAAAAAATATGTCATCCTAATGTACATGTTAGGTTTCTAAAATTAAAACTAAAAATAAAGACATGAGTGACTCCCAATCATCTCCCAAACCATGTATGGTTCCCTCATCCAAGCTCCATCCCAACTCATCCATCTAATATAGGCCATTTTCCCTTAACCTATCTTGAAAAAATAAAGTCTATTTGGTTATCGATCATTTAGCCCAAGTAGGGTGTGAGTACAACTCAATAGGCCACCACCAAAGGTGTATAAAACAAATACATTCAATAAAAAGTGTATGCAGTTGTATATAAAAATAATTACAATGTATAATTAAACAGTTATCACATTATCAATTAATATTTATTAAAACAAAAAGACCGTCGAGTTCCCTAGGATACTCATACCTCAATACCTACTTTAGCATGTGTCGGTTCTGATCCATGTTACATATTCAATTCACATTTCATTATAGCACATGGGATTACATTACACATTTCACTTCAATTTCATTATTATAGAAACTTGGAACCTTAGTCAAATTCCAATGTTTTGGGTGTAGAACGCCCTGTCTAGCACCCCATTTATCAACCATGCATGTATACCATGGGCATAGAATGTCATGTCTAGAACCTCAATTATCAATCATACATATATATCATGGGGGTAGAACTTCATGTCTAGAATCCCAATTCCCATTCATGCATATATATCATGGGTATATAACATCATATCTATCACCCCAATTCCCAATCATACATATATATCATGGGCGTAGAACGTCATGTCTAGCACCCCAATTCTCAATCATACATATGTATCATGTGTGTAAAATGTCATTTATAGAATCTCATTTATCAATCATGAATATATATCATAACATGTCACATTATCACATGTATCTCATTATCACATGTTTTCACATTGTCACGTTAACCAGGATTAATCAACATTAATCTTCTTGTCATAATTAACCACAAAAAACATCCATTAATTAATTCATAAATTAATTAATACAAGTTTATTAATTAATTTGATAGTTAATTAAGAATGTATATCCCATTAATTAATTCTCCAATTAATAAATAATATCTATTTCATTAATTACTTTAATAATAATTAACCACACAAAGTCCATTAATTAATTAATCCTCTCACAGTATTAATATCTAATAATTAATTCACCAATTAATGATTCTCAATTCACAATTCAAAAATTCAAAAATTTATTAATTAACTCAAAATTAATTATCCAAAATTAAATACCTTGATAATTAATTCATTAATTAATTATCCCAATTTCAAAATTCCATTATTCAATCAAATCCCCAATTCCTCATTTCATTAATCGACCACATTAATTAATAAAATTTAGGAATTTAAATTGATAAAATAACCCTATAAATTATAAAATCACATACATGTATTTGATATCAAGACTATGAGATTTTAATAATAGACCACCTACCTTGATTAGTTGATAAATTATCACCCAATAGAAATCCCAAAAATTGAGCGGCATAATGATGTAGAGCAGGTTCCGAATCTAAAACATAAATAAAAAATAAAAAATCATGATCTCTTTAATATAGATCTATACTATCAAGCCTAGATCTATATTCAAAAAATATAGATCTATATCTAACATAACATAAGATTAATTCCCACCAAAAGAATGAGAAAGGAAGGAGAATGAATGGGAAAGAACAGGATAGAATCCACTTATCAGGAGAGAATAAGATATTTTATTTGGGATTTGAATCATGAATAATGGAGGTTGAAAAGGCTTGGAATTCATATGTAGATCTCCAAAATCATAAAAGACCATCAAGAGTTTAATGGGGTTGATTTGGGGTTAATTAGGGGGGCCAGGAATTTTCAAAATTAATTTTTGAGGGACTTTAATTGTCGTCCATGGCTAGCTGGGATGGGGCGCATGATTTTCCCTAACTATGCACCAACCATGTGCCTGTTATTTCAGGGATTCATGGTGACTCCTAATAGAAAACACCGTTTGGAAAACCATGTGCCAACCAAGCAATTCTCTACTTTCCAGAGTTTCATGGTTTGTTGGGCTGGGGTGCACAGTTTTCCCTAACTGTGTGCTAACCATGCACAACCCTTTTTCTTCCATTTTTCTCAAAATTCAACCCAAACACACCCTAATTTATAACCCAAAAAAATTACTCAAGTAAGGACAAAATATTACCTAAAATAAAGCATGATTCAACTCTAGAAAAGGTTAGGATCTTACATAGTACTTGGGTTTGTTCTGGGAGGTCTAGTTATAGTTATGGGTGAGTCTTGTAGTGAATATATCATAATGGAATTGCTACTTAGGGTATATAGGGATCTCATATTTAGGATCATGTGGTTGGTTCCCGAAATATTTTTGTTGTGGATTAGACACTTTTAAACAGCGATGAGGGGTCTTCTACAGTGAGATGTATGATTTTTTAAAAATTTACCTTAGATGGTTCACTTGTTGACACTAATGCATCACATTAATTCATTTCTATTCATATTTTTAGTGATCATGGTATAGATATGGAGTGATTGTCTCAGTTTTTTAATGGTGAAACTTCTATAGGGAAAATATCTATGAAAAATAGGAGATGTCCAGTCCTTGATTTCATTAAGTGGATATGGACTTATCTAGAGATTTATCACCTTGGACATGACTATTTTCCACATGATCATGGGTATGTATTGGTTAACTCTCTTCTGAGCATTCATTGATAACTATCAACAATTACTGGTTTATTCTTCTCCTTTGGGTGTATCCTACACTTTTACTTGTGAAAGGGATTTAAATGTGAGTCAGGTAGGACCTAATGTAAAGTATCTGGGAACCATCACTCTGTAGAAGGTATGTATGATTTTAGATTAGTTGAAGGGGTGATTATCATATATTCCCTATAATTTTTTACTACTTTCCAAAGATAAATTCTAAGTATTTCTCAATTTTACCTCCATAGAGAGGTTAAGTTTACTATTATTTTGGTACCTAGTACTAAGATCATATAAATTCCTCCATATCATGCAACTCCTAATGAGTTTCAAGAATTAAATATTCAACATAATAACCTAGGGGTGAAGGAATTTATCAAAAAAATCACTTCACATATGAATGTTATTAAACCCATATTTTGAGTTTGATTATATTATTTATCATGAGGTTATTGGAACAAATTTTTAGAATGTTGGATATGTTTAAAGAAGTTTTTATAATTATTTGAGAATTGAAATATGAAAAATTAATGAAAACATTGTGTGCTTGGTTTTTTATTTACATGGATGAATAGGTAATGATGCTAAGTTGACTATACAGTGTAATCTAAGTAACCAAGAATAGAAGATCATGGTTGACTATGCAGTCCAATAAAATCAATTGTGACTATCTTTATATAGATTCTTTGTTATGTATTATTTATAAGTTTATTAGGAATGTTTATGTAGGAAATATGTTAACACATGATCAGATTGTATGAGGCAGTTAAAATTCATTATTTAGTGATCATTGTTGTGGAATAATTTGATCATTAGACATACAGCTGATGATAGAGGTGTTTTTTGATCTTGGTATTTTGTTTTTGCGTGCACTACTATAGTTGAGATTGTGGGGCATGTGGAATCCCAAAGACAGTTGAAAATTTATGAAAAGAGAATAATTAATTATATAAAGTGAATGTGTGGATTATGGGCATGTGGTATTGTCTCTTATATAAGATAAAAATTTTGTAAGAATATTGAACCAGTGATTCTAGAATGATCCTTCGACATGTTGAGTGATCCACTGAAGTTTTAGTCTAACATAGCATAAACATATTAATCAAATTGGAAGAAAGAGAAGTGAAAAAAATATAGGTAATATTTCATATCTATATATTGAAATATTATTGAATATTTTATTTTATTCAAGAGTTTTTATAACTCAGTAAAGATGTGATTATAATTCAAGAGTTTATAGAGAAGGAAGATGAATATTCTTTGAATATCAGATCGATGTGAAGAATAAGAGATCATCCAAAAAGTATTGGAACTAATTTATATACATTCAAGATGATGAATATAGTCTAGGGATATAATATATTCAAATTATATTGAGCCATTATTTATATGTGGGAGTGACCCAAATCAATATTGACCCAAGATGAGATAATTATCTACACCTAAAGATTGTAAGGCAGCGCACCTAGGACCTCCTTGAAACCCATCATTGATATTACATTAGTGGATTCATGCATAGTAGTAGTGATTTGATCATTTTCCTTAGATTATACTCAAATTGGGGTAAACCAAGTAAATTTTAGGACCAAAGGATTCCATCCACCACACTATTGTCCACTTTGGATTACTGCCTCATAGTTTTGTTCTTCATATGGGCTCACTTCCCACTAATGGGATCATTTCCCTCACACCACTGAAAGGGACTTGTAATGGTGAGTAAAATACTTTGGAATTATACACCATACCTAAGAACCCTTCATGCCTGATGTAGTACTCAATTAAAAGGTATTATCATGTTACACTCACTAGTATCAAAGGAAGATAGCCTTTGGTCCTATAATTAGTATCAAAGGAAGGTTTCTTTTATTGTGTTTTTCTACTCTACCTTTGTTAATCGCATTTTTGAAGTTAAAGTTTCAGTTTTCTATTATATTTTGGTGTTACCTAGAAAAATATAGGACTTAAAATAATAATCACAAGTTAGGTGGAATTCTTCAGTGTAGAACTTTTTTTGGAAAGAGTGAGATTCATTTGAATGAGTCCAATGAATTGGAGAAGAGTGGTATGGAAATTTAAGATTGTGAATCCATTAAATCATTAAATAATTATTTAGGTATGATTTATGAGGCTGATAGGATAAGTGAATTTAGAAATATTTATTATGAGAAAGTCCAATGGAGTTCAAAAGTGCAAGTTTTCCACTTGTTATAGGAATTATATCAGTAGTTAAAATAGGAGAATCTAAATCTAAAAGATGAGAACAAATATCAGGATATCCATATTCAAGTTTTAAAAATTGAGGATGATGAATTAAAAAGCCTAATCACAAGGATTTTATAATTTTCCATTGATATAATGGAAAATAATAAATCCCAAGATGAAGAGTTTGAGAAGATGTACAAAAAGGTTTAAAAATTAAAAATTTATTTCAAGGTGAAGAGTTTGAACACAGAAGAGGTTCAAAATTTTAAATCCAAGAATATTTATCATGTTTGGCACATTTCAAAACAATTTGAGAATAATTAAATTATATGATAAGAGAAGGTATTACTTAAATATTTTTTTTCTCAAATGAAATTTAAAATTAAGGGGAAAAGTGAAATAGTCAATAATCTCTCTCAGGTTTTAGAATATGAGATTACATGTGGGAAGACTATCAAGAAATAAATTAATGTTTAAATTTAATCAAGGGACAATAAGATTGAATGATTTAGAGAAGTTCTAAAATCCTTCAATAATAAAGTGGAGAAATCTAGTTCCAAGGGTAATATTAAACTCAAAGTTTCCTTGAATTTACTATTTGATTACACCTCTTCGAGGAATGATGAGATTAAGAAAAAGTATGCTTCATTGAAAGAAAATCATGAGAATATTTTCATGCCCCAAAGTCCGTGAAATATAGGAAACTTTGGTATTGACTATGAAGGAAATCCTCCATGGAATGAGAAGAATATATCCATGGATATTCCCAAGAAAAGTGTAAATTTTTTAAGTGATGGAAATAGATTTAATATGATCCCTATAATGGGAAATTAAAACTATAAGATCCCAACAAGGTATAGAAACATGTTCAATTTATGTGGGATGCATGGTCGTATCTTAAGTATTAGTTTTGAGGTTCTATAATATATTTCATATTTTGAATATATAAAAATTACAAATCAAAGAATACAAATACAACATTCAAGTTATGTTTATCATTCCAATTATTCTTATTATACTAACCATGCCTCAAGTGAAAATTTGGATATATTTTCAACAATAATTTAAAGGATAAATTATCACTTATATAATGATGAATCAGTGTCATTGCGAAATATATTTCAGAATCCACAAAAAAATAATCTCATGTGTAATGTAATCTTAAATGGTGTAAAAAATATATTATTGAATTAAAATTCTATTGGAGAAACAAGAGAAGTTTTTGTAGAAAGGAAGGAAAATCCCACATAACCCTAAGACTAGATATGTTTGTTTGAAGGGTATATCTCAAAGAAATGTATATGTTGAGAAAATAAATAATCCTTTAAGGGATAAGAAAAATAGAATGTTGGGTTAGAGAAAGAAAATTCAAAAAAAAAATTAAATAGGAAATATTTTGTGTCGATACTACAGAAGGAGAATATTTAGACCAAGGTTTTATAAAAGATAAAAAGTCTAAAGTATTAAAAAAGGAATTGGATTACATTAAAATTTCTTCAGACTTAAAGGTGGACTCCAAAGTGAAAGTTAAAGGGAAGGTGGTGGGCCTTAGTGACTCTCCATCCCCCAAAAATTAATTAATATGTAAGGTACCCCTCTCCTTTTAAGATTTAAAAGATCCTAACTTGTTTGAAGAAGTATAGGAATTAGGGGAGGCACAATTCATGGGGTAAGGGTGCTCAAAAAGAGTATGAAATGAAGTTGAGATCAGATCTAAAATTTAAATGGAAATTCTATTAATAAAGTAGTGGTTGAAGTCTTTAAGGTTCATTTTTATGTCAAAAATTAAGTTGTATGAAAGTTTGAAATCATCTTTCTAGATTTGACAATAAAAGGACTAATTTAAATGAAATATTTAATTGAGTACATATCTGAAGTAATCTATTGTATCATGTTAAATCTATCCTGAAATGAGGTTTTATAGGTCATGTGGTTAGCATAATAAATCCACTAATAGAGGATAATTAACTTAGGATATAGATAGTATGCATATTGAGTATACTTATTCATACTATGACATGTTGTATCAGTTGTATCGTCATTCTAGTTATTAAATGTTACTAAAAAAATGAGTTACTCAAAAATAATGTCCCCAAAAATTAAAAACATTTCAAATACACAATGCTAAAATTAAGGGGGAATTGGATTTTAAGTTCTAATGGATATATTTTTAGTGAAATTATACCACTAAATAAGAAGGGAATTATGAGAAATCCAATTCTAGTTTTACATGATATTTTGATAAGTATAAGTGTAACCTACTCTAAATCATGGTTAAATAGGTTTCAAAGATAATTTTTTGTATTTCCTAATGCTGAAAACCTGTTTTTGGGAAGTTTCTTGGTGATTTAAGGCCCTCTAAATTTAATACTGGCCTTGAATAAACATATATACAACATTAGAAAAATTAAATAAGGGGGGAATTAATATTTCAAATTAGGGAGTGTTTATCAATAAAGAGATTTCCCTAAAATGATGAATTCTTTAAGAATTTTTTATTGAAATTAATGGAATGATTCATATTAATTTATAATGGATGATAAGCCTCATTCATAGTTGAAGTATCATGTAATGATCTCGAATGTCATGGAAATAAATTGGAATTATCTTGTTGTTATTAACAAGGGGCATAACTTATGCTACAAATGGTATGTCATTCACTTCTTATGATTTAAATCTTATGCTCTAAAGTTTTTTGATAGTTTGGATAATATGATGTTCTAAAAAAATGGATCCCAGATTCTTCTATGAATTTATTAGACCAATTAAGTTACATGGAATGACTTATAGGTATTAACAAAGACTCTTGTTTCCTACACTAGGCCCTCGATTAGTAGTCTTATATAATTTTTTGACATATCAAGTTCTAATTTTTAATATTTCTCACTATATTTATTATGAGAGTGACGCAGTTATTATTTAAAAAATGGTTTCAAAATCTTGATAAGTTAAGGATTATAAATTTAAAAAATCAACCATAAATTTTTTAAAATAGGAATTTAAGGAATGATGCAAAGAAGGTATTGAAATGGGGGATAAATTTCAATAAATAATGAATATTTTACAATGACATTTAAAACATGGGGGGAAGCACATGGACTAGTAACCATTTTTATTTATAATAAGGGGTAAAAATGGTGTTGTATTTAAGGTGTTATTTTAAAATAAATCTAAAGGGGATATTGGTGAACCCCTATGAGTTTGGAGTGGATTTTTTGATAATATGTGATCATGGATTTATTGAAAATACAATATTGGATTCATTTGTGATAATTAACTGGAGAATAGTTATAGATTCATTCAGTCCATAATAATGAGGTTGGATTAATTATGGTTGATCTTATTTAATAATTAAAATACATATTTTTATATTTTCTACCATAATTTTTGTTTGGGGTAATTATAATGAAGGAATTATATCCTATAAGAGTACTATTTTTGGCTAATGGATAAGAAGAGGAATTGCTAAAAATTAGGCCATCCTAGCCTATCCAATCCAAGGAATCACTCAACCATTAATTGAACAGGAATGATTAACCAAGGCCCAGTTAGCATAGAGGAACCAGGTTCATAAGCATACCTAAGGCAGAGAATGAATGGGCATGCATAAGTGATCATGAATGTGGGTATAGGAATACACATGGGAACAATGTTTCATTCCATAGGGTGGAAGCATGTATGAGGCCAGTAGTGGACCCTGTTACTCAAAACTGGAATGTTATGGAACTGAAGTAAATTATCAAGCACCATACTGAAAAGTTGAAGTTTGATGTGGGACTCAGGGATGTGATAATTTTTTACCATCCTTAAAAACATAAACTTATAATGATATTTTTCTGATCAATATCACTCAATTGTTTGATCTGTCTTGTGGATTATCAACAACTTCTTTCTCAATATTTCCCATATTAATATCTCCACACTATAGGAAGAAAAACTCACCATAGTCTCATGGAAGATAATAATTTTACACTACAGATACACCTTTCATCATGGAAGGTTCATATTTAATATAATTAAAATAATTTAGGGATCTCTAATCCTATAGATAACTATGACATAGTAAGAGAGACTATATAATAATAAAAGCGGAAGAAGTAAATGATACAGTGTATTATAATTGGCTACATCATATATAAGTAGCTACACTACATAATTTTTTGGTTTTTTGGTTCGAAATACTTATAGGTCACTACACCATGGATGTATAGGCTACACCATAGAAAGATTCATTTGGCAATGGAAGCTTCGTGGTATCCACATTGCGGACTATTACCTCCTAGAAAGTGACATATTTTGTTTTTCAATATAGTATTTTCTCATGTATCCAACTATATTAAAATATAGTTAATTAATTTAATAAAATCTAAATATTATCATTATGATTCTATGATAATCATATTATGCCAAAATAATCACTTTCCTAACTATAATTACCCATATTACAGCAAGTTCTTGTTTGGGTTGGTTTAACCACTTTCATGAACAATGCTATAAATTTATATCCTATATAACTAAGGAAAACTAATTACTAGTGATATTGTAAAATAATAATTATATAATTATTATTATTATTTCTTTATAATAGTAATAGTAATATCTAACATGTTATTAAGATACCACCCCTCATCCATTAAAATTATCGAAATAAGATCATCACCAATTTCATTATTATGAATTGTAAATAAAATACCTATGATTAAATTATAACACTATAAATCATTATAAAACATCTATTCTATTACCTATAATGATCTTAAAATTAGTTTCTTTGAATATATAAACAGGAATAAACACCTTTATTAAGAATTTAATACTAAACAAACAATAAAAGCTAATAACATATAATGATGAAAATAAAATAATAATAACTAATATATCTATAATAAATTATTATAAATGAAGTTTATAAAAGTTTATAGTTATGAATAAGGTTATAAAATAGGTGATTAAAATATTTATTTTTATTATATAGGAGGTTAGATCATGTTCTTCCAAGTGGGATTAAAGGTTAGGGTTTTTTCATCTTAATTTTTCTTTATTGAGATATGATGTGTATTCCCCATTTTTTTCTTTTTTGTGGTGCAATTATTGTATATGTATTTATTTTATCATAATTTTTCATAAATTTAAGGGATTTATAAATCCATCTCATGTTCTACCTTTAATGGGTTTTTAATTTGAAAGATAACGATGATGTAAGGGTTTTTTGTTAACTCAAAACTATTTTCTTAGAGTTATAATGTTTCATATTGAGCTTCTAACTTATATTGTTGGTTTATTACACACTAAGATTTTATATTATTATTTATATTTATCTCTAGGTAAAATAATACTTTTTTTCCAAATCATCCTCCTCAATGAATTTCTTTACCATAAAAGTATGACATTTTTAATAATAATTCTTATTATCTTAATAATGATTTTTCTTCCATATTGATATTATCTTTTCCCACCAGTATTCTCCTTTATATTTGGAAACCTAATTATTTTTTATCTCATGTGAACTTCATATTTATCTTCTTATTTTTTAAAATTAAGTTTTATTATCCCTTTTTATGATGTGTATTTCAACAAATATATTTTAAAATATTAAAATAGTTTTCCTTCCATGATCATTTGTTTTTTCTTACACTGTATATTTCCTTGATATAGTCTTTATGTTTTTTTAAGTCTCCATTATTAGAGTTTATTTTAAAAAAATAAAAAAAAATTCAGAAGTTTTCACTTTACATTTATTAAATAACTTTTGAAATTTACCTATAACTTTATTGTCTTAAAATAATGTTAAAATTTATTTCTCAACCTCTTTTTAAGTTTTTTTATGTGAACACATTATTTTTATGTTATAACCTTTATTTTGAATGAATATTAATTTCTATGTTTAAAAATGGATTTTCTAAATAAACCTAATTCATAAGTATTTTAAAATTAAAAGGGGTATTTCCTATTATATTTCAAATTGATTTTCCCAATGATAATTAAAATGTATTTTTCATTTATGTCAACATCCTTAATGATCATTATTCTACACTGATGATATGTTCTTACACCACTATCAACCTTCTTTATCTGGATGTCTTATGAAATATTCTATATATATTTTCATGGAACGCTTCTCTTTTATGTGGGTTAATTAAGTGATGTTTAAAATATGGATGTTTTAATGTTATCTTGGAACTTAAAATCATATACGGTTATTATTAATGGGTGGGGTATTATATTTCCATCTGATTCATTGGTTGAATTTTTATAACACATGAGCTCAAAGGGGCATATTCATTGTTTTCACAAAAATAAAAGGGTAAATGGGTAGTAGTCCAAGCCCAAGAGGTTAGATGGGCTATTATCCTAAGCCCAAGAGGGTACATGGGTTGTTAGCCTGGGAATAAAAGGGTGAAAAGCTTGTTATCCCAATACAAGGAGGGTGTATGAGTTGTAACCCCAAGCCCATGAGGGTACATGAGTTGTTTTACAAATCCCTCTATGTGATGGGAATCAAGTAACAATGATTGCTTTGCTAGGTTATGGTTTCTTATGATTTCTTTAATACCAGATTTATATGTTATATTCTTATGTTATGGTTTCATGGCTCATGTTTATTTTTAATGTCTAAACACTACTACTCCATGAAATATGTTTGGTCATTTGAGACTATAATTCATTCTATTATTCCTTATTGATAACTCTTATTATTACATGTTCTTTTTAATAAGATATTTATATCATGATCATGTTTTCCATATTATTATGATCTAACCCTTAATGATATGTTGATGATTTTTCTCTTTATTGTTCATTTGATCCCACCCCTTCCTTATATTTCCATTACCTAGGTTATGAAGATTTGTATAACTTATGAGGAGTCTAGAAGGGATTCCATTGCAGTTCGATTATAGGGAAATGTTCACAAGTATCATAAAATAAGTTTCTTATATAGGTGATCCTCAAAGACATTAAACCTTCAGTTATTGGGATTATGTGACTATGTTTGAGATATAATGTAGAAATTATGGAAATTATGTAATATGAGAAATTTTTATCTTGGGTCTCTTAATTTTGTGTCAAATATAGTATTTAAAGAATGTTTTTTAGAACCATATTTATAATTTTGGGTCTGGGGAACCTTAGTTGGTATTATAGTATAGTTTAGTTATTTTTTAGGATTATTTTAGTTATTTTTTATGATTTATTTAGTTCTTTTTGGGATTAGGATAAGATAACTTTAGTTAAAACCTTATAGATAAGTCTAAGTATAGGATAATATCCTTAATTTGTTGTAAAGTAAAGATTTTTTTGGTTTCCTAGAAATTATATCATTGTATGGAAACTAAAAGGTGAATGTGGTTGTGGAATAGATGCACTTAAGGATAATCAACTTGAAAAGGGATGGTTAAGTATCAACTCTATCTTCACTCTATGCATAATGATTGGCCTTAAAACTGCACACCTAACAAAACAATCTTAGGGGATATACTTTTGTTAATTCACATTATCTTTACAAACCATTATTACGGATTTAAATGGAATTTTTGGATGTAATGTATACCTAGTAAGTTTATATAACCTAATAGAAAAATGGGAAAGGATAACCGAGGTTAAATAGAGATAGTTTTAGGATGAACCAAGTGTCGTATAGTTTAACCAAAAGTGTTATAGTTTTAAATGAATATTTTATGGGAGAAGACATCTTAGGATTGATTTTTCATATCCATATTATCATTTACAATGATTTTATTATATATTATCATAATCATTTTGGTTTTAATATTTTGTGGAAAAAAAGATCTTGAAAATGAAAATTTTGAAGGTATGTCTAGAAACATTTAAGACTTATCTATAGAGGCATATTTGGAATAAATGGTTTAGAATATTAATATATTCCTATTATGAGGAAAGTGGTGTATTATGAAATATTCCCTAATATAGAAAGGTTTGTATCTATTTTTAAGTTATATCTTGAGTCATTATTATATTTTATATACCCTAGGGTATTATTATTAATAAGTGATAATTAAATTGTGAGGATGATATTTATTTAGGGGGTGAATTTAAATCCCTATGGTTTCATCATTTTTTACACTTAAAACCTAATGTATTAAATAGTTTTTTCATGAAAAATACCAAAATAAAATTAAATGGTTATAATTTAAAATAAAATTATAAAATTTCACTATTATAATATATTCATAAAATTAATGGGTAAAAAATAAGAAACCATATTATGAAATTTATGAACAAAAGTGATAGAAATGGAATCAAGTGGTGAAAGTATCCCTTATGAATCCCATTTTTTCAGAGCTTAGAAAGGAGGTGGATTCAATAGGTATTTACCTAGACCAAGCCCAAGTCAAACTCCAATAATTAAATTATGATAAAAATAATATGTGATAGAAGTTTAAACTCATAAAAATTTCTATGATATCCATGCTAGTGTAATTACCACTCGTGGCTACCACTAGAACTTACCTTATGTTTAGATATTACACAGAGATATTCAGGGGAAATGTAACAATAAATTACAATTATATAAACATGTGATCATTAATGTAATAAGTTATTTATAACATATATTTTACACATTTTTCATTTTTACTTTTAAAGAAAAAAAATAAAGTTTATTTACTGTTGCATTGATAAAATTAACGATATCATTTTATTCTTAAAAATATATTTTTATAAAATTAGATTTTTATGACCTTTATTTAAATAAAATAAATATATTTTCTATATTTTCTATATTAAAAATATAATACCAATATAATTAGTAATTAATAGTAAATAAGAGTAGGAATAGCTTATATTTTTTTAATAAAGTTTTTTTCCTCAAAAAATAGTTTCGTTATGTTTCTATGGTTTTATTTAAAAGAAAAAATTTAATAATTTTAATTTGAAAAAAAAATAACTTAATTTTTTTATTTATAACAACAATATAATCCTAGGATTAATTTTTGTGATTTTTCTAAAATAATTTATTTTTAAATGAATATTGAAAATACAATTTTTACTTAAATGTTAGTGTTTATAATTATATCAAGAAGTAAGAATAACTTTGAAACTTATAAAAAAAATTATGATAAAAAATTATTTATAGAGTGAAATTATTCATTTAAAAATACTATTTTTAATTTATAAAACCTGTGTTTAACATTTTGAAAATTAAGCAATATTTTTCCAATAAAAACTGTTTTTAGTTTTTCTATTTTAATTAAGTTTTTACTAGGTGAAATTAGGTTTTGGATTTATTTAAAGTTATATAAATATAATTTGGTTAATAATAAAATTATTAATGTCATTAAAATAAAAAATATTGATAATTTTTTCTTAAACATAACATATATGCCTAAAAATACACTTTTTCTAAAAAACATGTTTTTACATGTTACATGTGTTATTTTAAAAATAATTTTTATTAAATATATAAAATTGATTTGATAAAATTGATTTTATATCTAGAAATAGTAGGTCCGGATTATTTAATAATTTCCATTTTATTTTGATGAATTAAAAGTAGATTACTTAGGTAAAAATTAATTACCACGGTAAAAACCAAAAATGGTAAAAATGAAAAATCTAACAGTAAAAGACTTAAAAATATATTTCAAAAATGTGTTAAAATGAATGGTTTTGTGATTCCCAAAATTTAATCATCCCTCAATCCATTATTTTATATTTTTTCTCCACTTTCCATGTGAAACTGTGCTATCTTTATATTAAAATTTTATATTTGCAAAAAAATCATTCCCTCCACCTATAAATAATAGTTGAAATCCATACCCATTTATCAACTCATTATAAATAATTAGATCAACCAAAAATATACCCTAATATCATCTTAACTCTCTCTTCACATCTAATAACCCTTGGTCTTTCTAAGTAACCTATCTAATGAGCCTTAAGGTGTTACCGAAGTAAGAACATACAAAGGGAGAGGTAATGTTTTAAACCAAGATCTCTTAATTATCTTCATCTAATACCCACTCAAACATTTTCTATCCATGAAATTATGATAACATAGGTATTAATAATATTTTTAAATTTTATTATACTAATTTAATATCCATTTGAAAAATGAAGATATTGTCATGTGTATATACAGATTACTACCTCTATGAATAACATGATTGATTTTTCCTCACCATCCAACATGGATGGTTATAAAAGAATTTTTAATGTATTAATATGATATTTATAACATTATTTAGATTCTAAAATTAAAAAAAAAAATCCTTATTTCCATAATAAACTGGCTTGGGGTGTCATCTGAACCCGGTACCCGACCCAATTCATCAAAAGGCCTAAAGGGAATTCTTGATCCCCACGGGATGAAGATTAGTGTCTGGATATCATAAGAAGTTCCTTGTGAATTAATTAACCCTCATACATTAATGATAAATAATTTTCATTAATGAAATTAATAAACCAACCAATAGGGGATAAGAAAAACTAAACATCCAAATCATGATATACAACTGATATAAAAGAATCGATAGTGGAAGTAGAAATATAAAAAGATAGATATAAATACAATAGGACAAAGATGATGATAAAAAACCCAAAATTGAAGAAAATTCCTAAACTAGCTCCAATGAGCCTCCATGTGACCCACTATCAACATAAACCACCCCCATAAGGTCAAAAAATATAATACTGGTTGGAACTAACCTGGACCAGTAAAAAAATAGTCATGTTCTAAATAACCCAGTAGGCCACCAACCACCGAATATAAGTAGTCACTTTTATATTACATCATAAAAATTATGGTTTCAAATATAGTATAAAAAATATATTTTTCATAATTTTTTAACAAAAAAACAACAACATGTCCAAAGTGTGTTAAAATTATTTCTTTAGTATTTTTATTAAATGAAAACAGTCACTTGGAAATATTTATCCCTTGACCAAAGTCCCTTGTAAAACCAATATTTTAAAGTCTCACTTTAAAAACATCTTACAAACACTACTTTTTAAAATATGTATTTCAAAACTCAAAAGGGGTTTCTAACTTTCAAAAGGTTTTCCAAAAAATATCCTTGAGAAAAATATTCCAAATAAAACTAAGAACAGCAGACTAAAACCACATTTTTAAACCCCAAACAAACTAGAGTTTAAAAAATCATTTCATATTTTCCATTAAAACACTCAAAAATCTATATAGAAAAAAATTCCATTTAAATTACACACCTTTGAAACTCATTTAAAAAAAATTAAAATAACATTAAAACCACAACTCTACTTTACTTATTTCTAGAAACTTTCACAAACCCTTTTTCAAAACATTTGGAAAACAAACAATAACATAAAGAAGATAGAAAGGATGAAAACAGCTTCCACTGTGTTAAATTTATATGTTAAGGAGAAGAAAACAAAAAATACAAAATTGATGAACAATAATACAAGAAGTGGGGGATAAAATAAAATAAAATAAATCCACTAAAATGATCATAAATAGGATGCAAGTGTTATAGTATCTAACTAAAGGACTCTAAAAATGGGCTATAACATGACTCAAAATAACCCTTAGTTTACAAAAAACTAAATGTGTATAAAAATTTTGGAATCTCTCTTAGTATTTCCTAGGATCTCTCAGTCCCAAAAAATTTGTAAGCTCTCTTTTCTTCCTCAGGCCCTTTAAATTTCAAACAATCTATGAGTTATCTTGGTCCCATGGTGAATGCTCTCTCCATTGAATCACTCAGTCCCATGGACATATTCCTTTAACAAGTTAATAGCCTATTTATGGGTTTCAACAACCTAAATCACCTATAATGACACCCAATATCTCCTATTACAATTCAAATAATGGTGATAACAAATAAACCATCAAATTGATCAATATAAATCATTTTAAATAACCCGTGTCTCACCTCCTACACCCTCATAAGGAAACAAACCTACCTACATCAAAACACAAGAAGAATATAAAAATTCATCAATATAATATGTCCCCTCATGAGATCATAATACACTAAAGACATAAAAAAATCACATGGGTCTTAAATAGGGTTTCACACCTTTTATGAAACCTCATTTTTTATATATTACCAAATAGTCCTTTTCCAAAACAAGCTTGGAATTCCAAGCCAACACGCCATTTTCAAAAGTCATCCCAATCTACTATTGAGACAAATTTTATCAAAACACCTTTGAATCTTAACTTGAAACTCACACTTCCTATTTAAATCACCTTTTAAAAAATTTAAAATTGCCAATGTGTTTAAAAATATAATTCACATGAGATAACACACCGCTTTGAAACCAAACAACCCAATTTTATTATATCAAAAGAAATAACCACCTCTAAACTTTAATTTTAAAATTAAATAATCTTATAAAAAGGTTTAAAATTTAACACATAATGGTTAACATTTTTTTGTGAAATTACATTAGTAAGTACAATTTATCATAATCATTAAAAAAAATCAATGGTTTCATTATCTTTGGCACCTGAACCCCACTCAAAAAACCCTGATCATGGTATTAGTCTCCAAACAAACCACCCCAAATCAAGAAACATAATACACCTATATAAGAAAACAATTCTTATGTTATTAACACTATAAAGAAATAAAATAAAAATAAATATGAAACAATGTAGTAATAAAATGTCAATTTTAAAATAAAACCATACAATTTTAGTAATAATTGTCACACTATATGTCATATTGAGGTGTTTCTAATTAATATATGTCACAAATTAATTATAGAACATTTTCCTAAAATATCAAAAAAATACAAATGTTTTTTCTTGGTTTTGATTATGTCACTTGTTTTTTACTAAAATTTCATTTTAAACTGAAATCATACAATTTGAGTCATATAGGTAACATTGTGTATCGGTTTGATGTGGGATTAATTCCTACACATCAAAATTTATTTATAAATCATGTTTCTTAATTATTAAGATAATCTAAGCATTTTTTCTTTGTTTACCATGGGTGACACATGTTTTGAACTAAAATGTTAATTTTAAGATGATAACAGAAACTCTGGGTCACATAGGAAACAATGTATATCATATTTAGGTGAGGAAAATTCCTACACATCAAAAATGAATTGTGGATATTTTTCCTAAAGTATCAAAAAAAATAATTTTTTCCTTGATTTTGAGTATATCACTTATATTTTTTACTAAAATGTAAATTTTAAATAAAATGACACACTTTGAGTCATACTGGCCACACCATGCATTATACTGAGGTGTGTTTGAATCCTATACTTCAAAAATGACATATAAATCATTTTTCTAAAGTATAAAAATAATAAAAATATTTTTTCTCGGTTTTGAGTATGTCACTTTTGGTTTTTACTAAAATGTCATTTTAAACTGAAAACATGCACTTTGTGTCATATCGATCACACCATGCATCAGATTGAGTTGAAGATAATTCCTACACATTAAAAATTAAGTATGGATATTTTTCCTAAAGTATCAAGACAACCCTAGTACATTTTATCAGTTTTGAGTACTTCACTTGTTTTTTTACTAAAATGTCATTTTAAACTAAAAACACACACTTTGAGTCATACTAGTCACAACATGTGACAGTTTGATGTGAGAATAATTTCTTTATATCAAAAATGACTTATGAATCATTTTCCTAAATTATTAAGAAAATATGAGAATTTTTTATCAGTTTTCATTGAGTGACATATGTTTTTAACTAAAATGTCAATTTTTAACTCATAACAGACACTTTCAGTCATATCAGGCACATTGTGTATTATATTGAGTTTAGGATGATTCTTACACATCAAAAATGACTTATGGATCATTTTTCCTAAACTATAAAAATAATATTAATGTGTTTTCTCAGTTTTTAGTATGTCACTTCTCATTTTTACTAAAATATTAATTTTAAATAAAAAGTCACACTTTGAGTCATACCAAGAAAACTGTTTATCGGATTGAGGTAAACCTGATTCTAACACATCAAAAATGACATATGGATTTTCTTAAAGTATATAAACAATCAAAATGTTTTTTATCAGTTTTCAGTATGTCACTTTTCTTTTTTACTAAAATTTTAATTTTAAATAAAAAGAAACACTTTGAGTCATACTAGTCACACCATACATTGGATCATAGTGAGGTTGATTCCTACATGTCACAAATGACTTATAGATAATTTTATTAAAGTATTAAAATAATAAGAATGTTTTTTCTTAGTTTCAATTATGTCACTTGTTTTTTTACTAAAATGTCATTTTAAACTCAAAATAGTCACTTTGAGCCATACTATTCACATCATGTGTCAATTTTATGTGATACTGATTACTATATGTCAAAAATGACATATGAATCATTTTCAAAAATTATCAATACAATCTATGTATGTTTTCTTGGTTTTCAGTGAGTGACATGTGTTTTTAACTATAATTTCAATTTTAAACTGATAACGGACACTTTGAGTTATATTGCGAACACCATGTATCGTATTGAGGTGTGGCTAATTCTTGCATGTCACAAATTAATTATGGATCATTTTCCTAAATTATGGAAATAATTTGAATGTTTTTTCTCAGTTTTGATTCGCTCACTTCTCTTTTTACTAAATGGCGTTTTTTAATAAAAATACGCACTTAGAGTCATACTAGTCACACCATTCATTATATTGAGGTGAAGATGATCCCTAAATATCAAAAATGAATTTTGAGTCATTTTCCTAAAGTATAAAAATAATTTGAATGAGGTTTCTCAGTTTTTAGTATGTCACTTTTGTTTACAAAATGTCATTTTAAACTAAAAATACAAACTTTGATTCATACCAGTCACATCATTTGTTGTTATGATGTGATATTTATTCCTACATTTCAAAAATAACTTATGAATCATTTTTATAAATTATCAATAAAATATGAGAATATTTTCTTAGTTTTATTTGAGTGACATAAGATTTAAACTAAAATGTCAATTTTAAACTTATAATAGAAACTTTGAGTTATACCATAAATACATTGTATTGGATTAAGTTGAGGCTGATTCTTGCATGTCAAAAATTACTTATAGATCATCTTCCTAAAGTATCAAAATAATCTGAATGTTTTTTCTTGGTTTTGAGTGTGTCACTTTTCTTTTATACTAAAATTTAAATTTTAAATAAAAAGATGCAGTTGGAGACATACCAGTCACACCATGTATATAGTGATCACTACTGGAAATGTAGGCTATAGCCACAGTTCTAAACCATGGCTATAGGCCCAAAAACTGTGGCTATAGGTTATAGCTATTGTTTCATGAACCATGGCTGGTATTGGCGTGGCTATAGGGCTGAACCTATAGCCACGGTTTGAAACTATGGCTATAGTGTCAGCCGTATAGAGGCCAATAAAGTCCAAGGTTACCGTGGCTATAGGGCCTTTTACAGCATAAAGAAACCAGCACGGTGAACCGTGCTGGCTGGGAGGACTGCACCAGCACCCCCCACCCCCTGCTCCTGCACACCTCCCCTGCCCCACCACCTGCACCTTGCACCCCACCCCCCTGCCCCCTCCTCACTGCACACCCCCCCCCCCCCTCCCCCTAGACCCCCCCCCCCCACCCTGCACCTGCACCCCCCATACAAGGTAATTCAAATCCCATGGAACCACCACCTTCTTCAGAAATAGCCGAACCAACACAATTGAGTCGGATTCTACTTCAACAATATCCTCATTGAAAATATTACACAACATAAGGCATGTATTCATCACACTCCCCAATGGAGGTACCCATTCAGTAAAAGGAATTGAAACACAGAATCACCAATCCCCTATTGTTCCGAACCAACCCGCCTCCCCTCGTCTACCCTACAATACACGATCCATCCACATTCAATTTTAATGTTAAGCCCCTATTGTTCTAAACCAACCTGCCTCCCCTTATCTCCCCTACAATAAATGATCCATCCACATTCAATTATAACTAGTACTCCACCCGTGCGATGCACAGCACTATAAAATAATTATTATTATTAACTATAGATTACTATTTATAAAACATAATAGTTTATATAAATTATGAAGAAGTAATATAAATAGTGAAACATTCAAACCGAAACAACAATTGTTTCAAAGTTGATTTTCAATGGAACACATGGAAACAAAAACAAATTGTTTGGATACATTGTTTCTTTAGCAAAGAGTTGGGTGAAAATATTACAGTAATATAATGCTGTAATAGTATATGGTGTCCCCTTTAGAATGAAACTAAATTCAATAAATTGTGGTAGTAAAAACCTTCCAAAATTGGGTTCCTATGGCGCTGTAGTAGAAAGTATTGGTGGTTGCTGGTTGGTAGTAATCAGGTACCTACACATGTTTGTAGAAACAGGTTACAAATGTAGAAAACATTTTTAGATATCATACATACACAATAGCACCACTTTCTGCCTCTACTATGCTTGAAAAATCACATGACCATGCAAATAGAGATAGGGAAAATGATCCTGAAAATTAAACAAACCAAACCATTCTTCCATTTCAATCTCACCATAATTTCAATTAACCTCGTTTAGAACATAACCTGAAAAATATAAAAGCTAACTAAAGTAGTTTTAATTGTAGGAGCACAAAAGCACCAAGAAAAAAGACATAATACACAACTCTAGCAATGAGTAAAAATGAAGTTAATGACAAACCATCTTAACCAAAAGTACCCATCCATCCATTAAATCTCTTCAGTTAAAATCTAGTAGACTCATGCAGAAACTACTGAATAGTTTATAACTTGTTACCTTTTAATAACAATAACACACTGCAATGAATTCTTTCAATTATGAAATATGCATTAGAGAATATCACCAATAACCTCACAGCATTTTTTTATTGTACTCATAAAATAATAAGTATAAGATATCCAATCTTCATGTGTTGTGTAATGTAATTCACATAAACCATCCAATGAGTCGATTCAAATTTAATGTATAACATTAAATAAGAAATTACTTTGAATATCTGTATGGAGTTCCTTGCAATGCACCCCCACCCCAGGTTTATATTGAACCTGCATAGAGAAGTTAAAATTAGGGAATTGTAAAATTAATGGTTAAGTGATTAACTTTAACTAACAATGATCAAAAAACCAATATATAACAATCACCACATACGTATTCTAGTTGATAATTCTTATATTTTAGTCACCAACATAATAACCAGAAAGTTGATTCAAAAACATTACACATGTCTAAATCGTAATGTCAACATAATAAAATTCTAGTAACAATTATAACCACATTCTAGTTTAAAAAAAATCTTATTTGGGATGAATTGAAGATGGATGAACGTCTCAATGCCCTCAATATTGGTGTGGAAAAAAACTAAACTAACCAAACACACCAGCCCCCTCCCCCACCCCTCCCACATGCCCAGCACCATCCCCCACGAGGACCCTCTCCCCTGCCCAGCCACATCCCCACCATCCCCCTCCCCACTTCTCCACAGGCCCTGCCCTCCCCCCCCCTCCCCTCCCCCATGCCTAGCTGCTCCCCTCCCCTTTACACCCCCCTTCCTAGCACCATCCCCCACCAGGACCCTCTCCCCTTCCCAGCCACATCCCCACCCAGACCCTCTCCCCTTCCTAGCCACATCCCCACCAGCCCCCTCCCCACTTCTCTGCAGGCCTTGCACTCTCCCCTGCCCCTCCCCTCCCCCATGCCTAGATGCTCCCCTCCCCTTTACACCCCCTGCCCAGCCCCTCCCCTCCCCCCTAACCAGAATAATCTCCCACCATTTCCCAGCACCTCCCCCTCCCCACTCCCCTCCCACATGCCTAGCTTGTCCCCTCCCCTGCTTCTCCTCCCCCCCTTCCCAGCACCTCCCCCTCCCACCTCCTCCACCCCCCTGCCCAGCCCCATCCCCCACTAGCCCCCTCCCCCATGCCCAAACCCTTCTCCCACCAGCATGAAAACACATAAATTGACAATTGATATGTAATTAAAGAAGAAGAAACTAATGTCATAAATAGTAAGACAGTAGTTATAATATAAAAACAATGACATTATGTAGAAAAAATCTCAAAGGTGTTCATATTATTAAAGGTAAAGAATTATTATTAATTAGAAACATGTTAAAGGAGTATGCATACATTTAGTTTTTTATAATAATAATGTACTATATTCATTTAAAGAAATAAGATTAAAAAACAATACACAGTGGAGTCAATAGTGAAAAAAATTACGTGCATTCATATGTAGGATGAAAGGGAGGGAGGTTAACTCCACAATTTTAGGAAAAACTACCACCATTCATATATTGCGTAAATGCAAATAAAAAATGATGGACAGAAGGGAGGTTAATTCCACATTTTTAGGAAAACACACCTGTTGCGGAGATATGGACATGTAGGCTATTTTAAGAAGGTTTTTAGTGCATAAAAAACAATATATAGTGGAGTAAATAGTGAAAAAAATCACATGAATTCATATGTTGGATGGAAGGGAGGATAAATTCAAGATTTTAGGACAAATTACCTGCCTTCATTTCCAATTCCTATTTTTGTATTCACATGCACTGAGAAAAAAATTAGAAAAAAATAAAATAACTGTAAATATTTTATCATGTATATAAAGAAAAAAAATTCATTAAATGAGGATAGAACACCTTCTTCACAGATCTTGATTTATATAGGTTGAAACTAAGGCATTGACATTGAAGATGAAAAATCAAAACCTTGCTTGGTGAAAAAAAACAATAGAAATTGAACATTAGTGCACAGAAAAAACAACCAAAACAACCCAACCTGCCCCCCCCCACCTACACACACCCCTCCCCCTGCCCCAGAACACTTCCCTGCCCCCCCCCCACCAGCACACCCAACTTGCCACCTCCCCCTGCCCCCCACCTGCCCCCCCCACCTGCACACACCCATCCCCCTGCCCCAGCACACCCCCCTACCCCCCACCTGCACACCCCCCTTCCCCCTCTCCCTGCCCCATACCCCCCACCTGCACACCCCCCTATCCCCTCCCCTTACCCCCCACCTGCACACCCCCCTATCCCCTCCCCTTACCCCCCACCTGCACACCCCCCTCCCCCTACCCCCCCACCTGCCCCCCCCCCCACCTGCACACACCCCTCCCCCTGCCCCTGCACACCCCCCTGCCCCCTCTCCCTGCCCCCCGCCTTCACACCCCCTGCCCCCCCCCCCACCTGCACACCTCCCTCCCCCTGCCCCCCCCCCCCCCACTTGCACACACCCATCCCCCTGCCCCAGCGCACCCCCTGCCCCCCCACCTACACACACCCTACCCCCTCTATGTGCCCCCTACCCCTGCCCCCCACCTGCACACCCCCCTGCCCCATCCCCTTCCCCCCCCGCACCTGCACACCCCCCTAAATGAGACCCTTGCAAATACAACAAGGTTTCATTGATTTCCTATATGGGCCTAGGAAAAATTTACAAGAAACACTATATATTGACTTTCAAAATGAATCCTAGTACATCTATAAAAACCCATTTAGATGAGGTTAATAAATTCATGTTAGATTTAGGCAATATTAATGTTTATGTAGATGATGAGGATCCAGAAATTATCATATTAATCACTCTTTAAAATATATATAGAACACTTGTTACGACCATGATGTATGGCTGAGTCTATTTAACATTAAAATATATCAAATCAGCCCATCTGTATAGGGAATTTCATTCTAGAACAAAAATAAAAGGTGAGGATAAGAGTTTTTCACAAGGGGGGGACCTTAAACTAAAGGTAAGAAAAAACAATTCAGTAGGGACAAAAATAAGATTAATAAATAACCTAAATCTAGGACAAGCTCTATAGATAGAAAAGTAATATGTTTTCACTATGGTAAACCTGGGCACATTAAGCCTGAGTGTAGGAAACTCATGCGTGAGTAAGAATCCAAATATCCCACCAACCTGTATTTTCTAGTTGATTCAGGCTATGACATTTGTTTAAATCTTGAATGTGTCCATTTATACACTCAATCAAGAGTGGGTCCTAGACTCTAGTTGTTCTTTTCATATTTTCCAACAGAGAGAGTCATTTTTAGAGCTGGTCAAAAAGAGAGAAGTAGATGTATTCTTAGGAAAAAATAATAGGTGCAAGGTTGAGGGATTATGATCCATTATTATAGAGTTAGATAATCAATCCATCATTACTTTACTTAATGTATGGTGGGTCCCCATCCTTTAATGAAACATAATATACTATAGCATATAAGATAGGGAATTTCAGCTCCAAAGTCTTAGAGGAACACAACAACCAAGGTCTATTGAGTAACATCACAACTATAAATCTTTCATTTTATAGAGATTGTGTGATGGGAAAATCCAAGAGGGTGAGTTTCAATAGGTCTTATTTCAATGCTTCCAACCCACTTGAATACATACACTCAGATTTTTGGGGGATATCCAGGACTAGTTCTTATGTTGGAGGATCCAATTTCATCATCTTCATAACTAAAATCTCTAAGAATGTTTGGATTTAGATAATAAAAAGAATATGATGCATTCCAAACCATTTAAACCTAAAAATATTTAATGTAAAATCACACTATAAAGATTATTAAGACCGAAGAATAGATAATGGTCTTGAATATATTTCTATAGAGTTCATTCAGTTTTGTGAGTCTGATGGGTTTACGAGGGACTTAACTATTAGGGAATCCCACTCCCTAATAGAATAGCCTAGCAGAGAGGTTGAATAGTACTATTATAGAAAGTTTTAGAAGCATTCATGAATGCTCAAGAATCTCCAAATATTTCTGATGAATGAATAAATGTAATAGAAAAATAAGAAACATACATGGGATGTTTGTAACAAACCAACTAATTCCAAATTAATTGGTTATAAATGGATCTTTGAAAGAAATAAGGACAACACTGCAGGATGTAAATCAAATAAAAATCTAGGCTATTTTCCAAGGGAATCCTTCAAAGAGAGGGAATTGGTTATGATGAATTATTTTCCCTTTTTTCTTAAGCATTATTTCATTCATCTTTTGATAGATTTTTCAACTTGTAATGACTTTCATATAGAGCAGTTAGATGCTAAAACTGATTTCCAGCTTGGTGATTTGAATGAAAAGAATTATATGATACCTCTTGATAATTATCCTGCTGAGTTCAAACCAAAGAAATTATGCAATTTGATGATTATCCTGCTGAGTTCAAACCAATAAGATATGGTAAATATTAATGATATTGATCAAAAAATTAGTGTAATCAGATGCATGGAACTCGTCATACATTACCAATCCAAAAATACAATTTACATAAAAAGTGAGTCTCAATATCATTATCATCAGAATCATGATAACCCTTATCCACACCTCCTACAAAAACACCATCACCACCTCTCACACCACCAACATCATCATCCGCATCTGCATCCGAACCGGCACCAGCACCGGGTCCAGCACTAGGTCCGGATCCGGCTCCGACAAAAGAATCTACATTGGTAGAACGCATCGACATAAAAAAGACATCAACCATTGCAGCTGATTCTGGTGGAACTGTAGAAGAAAGGGCAGACATAAATTTCATCATATTTGCAGTTATCGCCTGTTCTGATTTTTGACATGCTTCATTGATTGCGGCATTCATTTGTTCCACTGTGACAAAACTAGAACTGGTACTCGAAGAAACTTTAGTAGACCAGTATCGAGATGGTACAATCTTCTTACCAGGTCTATAATGCACTCTACCCTTATGTTCATCTCCTAATACCTAATGTAGATGATCGTTTGGGCCCAAATTGTCAGGTTCTTTTTCTGCCAATGCCTCTAAAGCATTCTGTTGATTGATATATAACATAAATTAAAATTATAAAATAATATAAGGAATTAAATTCAGTAAAAATAAAATAAATTGAAATATACTTACAATCGCCTTCTCGGTGTCGGTATTTGGCACAGTACCATCTTTCTTTTTCCGGCTTGTACAAAACAAAGTTGAATGAGGAAAGCGACCCTCGATATTCGATGCCTTTTTCTGGAAAAAAACAAAAAAATAAATCAAAATTGGAAGTTAAAAAAATTACACTAAACAAAGCTAAATATTTTAAATGTTAAATTACCTGTGTCTTCTCATGATCTGGTAATGAAGTGTGTCCGCGAGTATAAATGTGTTTCATTGCACTCTTGTTTGTTTTATTTCTGTTTGATTTCTCCTATAAACAAATAATTATATAAATTCATTAACATAAATAAAACAAGTAATTTAAAATAGTTTTCAAATAAATAAATGAATATATATATATATATAAATTTAACAAACACCTTAAACGTTGGACTCTTACAATAGCTGATCATCTATTTATATTGTGATATTGGGAAATCTTGAATCACTGGTACTTCTTCAAGATCTGTACCAACTCTCTTTTTCCAACCAAGATATAAATCATACTTGTAGGCTCACCACATTTCACCTAAATCCATTATCCTTGCATCCTTTGCATTTTTTCCATCAGGAAAATTATATCGAAGATGCAATGGACATAATCTTTGTTAATAAAATATTATAAATTTATATATATATAAAAGGTGATTAACATTACTTACCCAAATATCTGCCCAGGCTTTGTCCTTTATTCGTTGTCCAACTGTCCTCCAACTTATCGGTTGAACCGGAATGATATTGCTATGTCTAACAAGTGTTCCCATAAAACTTTTAAATTTCGTGCCATTTTTATTAATTATAACATTGTCCTCATTGTAATCAACTATGATTTGCATGTGCCGATTCCAAACCTCGTGCATTTTTGTGCGGCCTCGTCGTCTGGTAGAGGCTAGAGCTAGTCATGAAATCAAAAATAAAATAAAATAATATATATGAATTTATCATTAATCAATAACAGTAATATTTAAACAAATACAGTAGATGGGGGATCTGCTGACCCCTGAAGTGATGCGTCTGGAGGGGGGGTAGCCTCCATAGTAGGTGAGATATCTACAAGAGTACTATGTATAGTAGATTCAAAGTGTACTGATAGAGGTAGAAAACCCGATGGATATCCCTGTACAGATGAGGGTGGATATGGATATGGATATGGAGGTGGGATATATGGGGGCACAGTACCCTGTACAGTGGATGGTGGGAATGGAAAATGAGGGATTGGAGTCTGATAACTACCATCTGATGTGGGTGCGGGAAAAAAGGGATACGGAAAAGGTGGGTATGGATAATATGGAGGTGGGATAATGGGAGGATGGCCTCCTGGTGTCTCAAGTGGTGTAGTAGTAGGCTGACCTGTAGAATCAGTACCCCCTCCACAATATCATCCTCAGTGACATAATCCAAGCGTCTCCTCGACGATGCAGCCTAAAATAACATAGATGATAAAATAAAATGAACGATAACAAGATAAATAATATGAAAGACCATAATATTCAAACATAATTTGTACTTACATTGTTTCTAGGAGGAGACCTATGCTGTTCGTTTCTCGGTATTCTTCTACTCCTTCTAGTATCTTCATAATCAGAAATTTTGACCTGGAAATTTAAAATAATATTCTCAAATAAATAGAAATAATGCAAAATATTAAATAATACAATTGTATCATAAAACAATGAGATAAATTTTCATGTGTTATATTTATATTGATAAAATATCAAGACTTTTCTATGTTCAAGATTTACTAGAGAAGTGGTTAAACATAAATTGGTGAGGCTATTAATAGTTTTATATTCGATAATGGTACAAAATATACTAGTTATTTTGATATCATGTATGAAAGTTAAAAAAACACAAACAATATTGCGATAATATTAGGTAAATACTTACAAATGTGTTAACGCTATGTGGGGTTTTTGACAATTTCTGGTTCAAAATCTATTCTAACAATTTCATCATCTGTATCATCAAATGCAACATTTGAATAAATACTGACAAGTTCATCCACAACATCATTGTCATCCATGCCTTCATCAAAAATATGTCTAGGAATAACATCAACAATAACACCAAATTGTGGTTGTAACGGGTCACTTACATAAAACACTTGTTTAGCTTGTGACGCAAGAATATAAGGTTCATCAGTACGAAGCTGGCGGTTCATATTAATCACTCTAAATCCACAATTATCAATATGCATTCCTTGTCATGTCATTTAATCAAACCACTTGCATTTAATCATTGTGACATGACAATGTGCATAGTAATCTAATAAAATGATTCTTTAAACAACACCGTAATATGATATATTTTCTGATCGAGGCTGCATGTCCGATGCACTCGCATAACAATCTGTTGTGGTGCTTATCGTGACACCATCATGCTGTGTTTCCATTTTTTTTGCACAACTATTTATAAAAAATTTAAATCCATTGACAACCATTGACTTACAATCACGTACCACATCATTTGGACCAAAGGATAATGCTTTTATTTCATCTGATACTTCAAACATTGGTAGAGTTAAAACCTAAAAGATACCAACATAGAATATTAAATAGCGACATGTGATTATGTTTTGAGAAAAAGAAAAATAAATCTATTACCTTTGACTTTAACTAGGCTTCAAATTCTTTGTTGTGCAATAGTTCCTTCCTCATAATAGATAGAGAGTGATGCCTCTTTTTTATAATTTCTAAATGTTCTCTACGGATATGAAAGCATTAAAATGTCAGAAGATATAAAGAAATCACACAATGAAAAAAATACATATTTATTAGTTTACTTACTTGATATAATCATCAAGCACACCACAGTTGAATAATACTGTGCGATGTGCCATTTCCCACTCTTCCCTGCTTAAAGTACACAACGAGTATGATCCAGATATCCCCCCTGTTTGAGGCAGTGAAGGAAATTCAGGCTCAATGGGATCATATTTCTTATCTTTAGTTCTCATTAGTCGATTAGACCTCGTAGTGACGTTATCCAAGTATGATGAACAGAAATCCATGCATTCTTGTGCTAAATAGCATTTCACAATAGAGCCTTCAAGATGATATTTATTTCTCACATAAGATTTCAATGTAAACATCATTCTTTTGGTAGGATACATCCACCAACTCGAAACAGGACCACCAAAGAGAGCTTCCATGGGAAGATGCACAGTCAAATGTAATATATATGTGAAAAAAGATGGTGGGAAAATTTTCTCCAAGTCGCAAAGAATAATTGGTGCATCTCTCTGCAATTTCTGAACAACACTTCTTCTCAATATTTTGGCACAAAGATCTCAATAAAATTGACATAACTTAATCACTGCAACTCTAACATTATTTGAAATTAAATGGCGAATGGAAATGGGAATCAACTCATGTAACAAGACATGGTAATCATGGGTTTTAAGAGATTTGAGTTTCACATCTTGTGTATTCACCCTTTTCGAAATATTACTTGAATAACCATCTGGAACCTTCAAACTTTCCAAGACCTGAAGAAATTGTTTTTTCTCCACATTTTTCATCGAATAAAAGGCAACAGGGACTTTCCACTTATTTTGACCAATTAACTCAGGATGAATTCTTTCTCTTATACCCCAATCCATCAAATCACGACGACACCACAAATTGTCTTTTGTTTTGCCTTTGACATTTAAAATAGTAGAAAGTAACATCTCACAAATGTTTTTCTCGATATGCATTACATCCAAACAATGACGTAATAAATTCGATGACAAATACGGAAACTCAAAGAATGTGATTTTCTTTCTCCAATTTCTATTGGAATTCGAATTTGCATTCTTTCGCTTTCTGATATTTGATTGAATTTTTCCAAGAATATAATTAAAATCATGAAGTTCTTTAACAATATTAGTCCTTGACATTCATTGAGGTGTCTCATCTGTCTCGATGGAATTATCAAACTGTCTCCGATTTTTCCTGTATGGATGATCCATTGAAAGAAAACGTTGATGCCCTATAAAGCTGAAAGTTCGTCAAAACTTTAATATTTGGAAACGTGTATTTTTCATACAAATAGGACAGGATAATTTCCCTTTAGTACTCCAACCAAACATCATTCCGTAGGCAGGTAAATCATTTATCATCCATAATAAAGCTGCACAAAACATAAAGTACTCCTTTCTGAATGCATCATACGCTTGTGCACCAACAATCCAAAACTCATTTAACTCCTATATTAATGTCTGCAAGTATATATAAATATCATTTCCAGGATCACTAGGTCCAAATATCAATATACTCAGGATAGTGAACGGCTTCTTCATACACATCCTTGAAGGAAATTTATAAATGTGAATGAAAATAGGCCAAGTACTGTGTGCAGTATGCATTTGGTGAAATGGGTTGAAACCATCACAAGATAATCCCAATCTAACATTTCATGGGTCGGCTGCAAAATCACGATGTAACCTATCAAATTTCTTCCAAGCCAACCCATCTGCAGGATTCACTATTTCATCATTATCCTTATTTCTTTCATCTTCATGCCATCTCATATTCTTTGCCATTTGTTCTGACATAAAAAAAATTTGAAGCCTGGGAATTAAAGGGAAGTGCCACATCACTTTCTGTGGTATTCAAGATTGAGATCCAACTTTATTAGTATTCCACCTTGATGTGTCACACTGTTTGCACTGACTCAAGTCTGAATTCTCCTTCCAGAACAAACAACAGTCTTTGAGACAAGAATGAATCTTACTAGATGAAAATCCAAATTTGTCAACCAACTTTGATGCCATGTAATCATTTTCTGGAATAGATGCATCATCATCTAGTAAATCCTTAATAAATGTAAGGAGATAGTCGACTGGAGTGTTAATAAATCCATACATTGTTTTCCCATGATATAATCGCATTAAAAACTCAGGTTCGCTCATTTTTCCACATGCTTGATATTCTGGGGTATTTGCATCTTCCATCAGCTTTCTAACACTCTCAACGTCATCATCCTGATTAATAGATGAGAACTGTGTTCCAGTATTCATTTCCTCTTGCATTGGTCTACATGAGGTTCTAGCTTCAGAAACAAAAGGAAACCGATCAGAAATCAAATTTTTCATACCAATCTTTTCCGCTGAATCGATGTCATTCAACACTTGAGCTTTTTCTCCATTGGGATACCACACATGATAATTTTTCTGGAAACCACTTTTAGTGATATGGTCACTCACTTCCTCATGATTTAACCAAGGTCTTCCAACACAATCAAAACATAGGCATCGAATCAATCCTCTATCTGAATCATTAGTGAATGCAAAGTCCAAAAAATATTGTAACTCCTTCTGAAATTCATCAGTGATCTGATCAATGTTGTACATCCAGTATCTATCCATTCTGAGGAAAATAAACATACATTAAATAAATAATCTAGAAAATGAATTAACATTATATGTATTGTTTCATAAGATATTAAGTAATCATCAATAACAAGTTAATAAAAAAATCATAACAAATATATTAAAATTATGGTTTAGGTAATTCATAAATGTTTTAAATTATAAAAATTCACGAATAGTCATACATAAGTTCCAAGAATGAGTATTGATTATAGTAAAAAGAGTTTATATGAAATCTAAGAGATAATAATAATCAATTCCCAAAATTGTTTGGGTTAATTCATAATGAGTTGTGATGTTTTGTATTAAATCTACAAAGATTTATTAAAATTTAGAGACATTTTGAAAGTATAAACCATATCATATACCAAGAATTAATATTGAATAATTGGATGAGAATTAAAATGGTAAGAAGATAAGAATAATAACTAGAAGAAAGAATATATTTCTACATTATTGTTAGAATATTAAGATTATATAATTGGAAGGAAGATTAATTATATGAAGATGAGATACAACAATGGAATATCTTAACTTGTGTCTGTTCCCCTTGGTCATCCCCATGAGGGTAAATTTTGGTATTACATCATAATAATAGGACTGTGATCTCCTCTGTGGGATTAGTTTCAGATAGTGTTTGGGAATCCCTCTGTGTGACCCGAGGTGTGATCCTCTATAATTTTTTCTATTTCCCTAGGTGGGCTTTGTGGAATCATTATTACCAACTTATTTGTGTGTACAATCCCATACTTAGTGGTATATTCTAGCTATGGTATGGTATACCCCAGATTCCCTTGGAGAGATCCCCTATCTATGTATCGATATCTTCGGAGTTACATTGAGTACATCTTTGGTGAGGTCTGATGAGCATGACCTTTTGGGAATGCACCATTGGTGAAATCATAGATCATGTTGTGAGTGCAACCAAAAGAGTGTTAAATTGTATCCTTGAGTAGAATCTTATGGATAAAATAATGGTTAATATGTCATTGAGGCATGTTTTATGTTATGAGTATATCAAGTTTATTGTTCCTATTGCTATATCGCATATTTGTAATGATGTGTCTATGTGATGATGAGATAACTACTCTCCAAATTCCCATTGTTTAGTGATTTTGGAGTGTCCTATTGAGCATTGTTATACTAAACACTGTATGGGATCTACCCATATTTTTCATGTCTTATGTAGACAATATTCCTTTTGAAGGAATCCTAGGAGGACCAAGAGCAGATATAAGATAGTGATCTAGATAGACCATGGTTCATGCTAGGTTGTGGCATATGTCAGTAGTATGGTCCCTCGTAATAAGTTAGTCTTTTTATCTGTTTTTATAGGATTTTATTTTCCCCTTTATTCTTTTCATGTGTACAGTTAACATAGTCTAAGGACAACCTTGTGTGTGTTATGGCTACTCAGGGATGGTTACTAACCCCTAACCAATTAGAGGTGGGCTTGTGGTGTCAGACTCAGCTTACCACTAGCCATGTGGGCCCCAGTGAGTCAATTCATAAAAAAAGTCCACCCTAATGTTAATTAATTCAAAAAAATTAGTTTACATGAATGAAGAAAAATTCAAAATCATGGAATAGTTATTTTACAAGTTTTTAAAATTTGGTCTCACCTTCTTTGGTCATTCCCTATTTTTCCCAACTAATGAAAATATAGTACAACATACTTTAAACTAGCTGACTCAAAAAAATGTATGTTCCTATTTGTGAGCTCTCCATGCTATTTTCTCTAATAAAATAATTTATTAACTCATTAAGATTTTAGTCACTATCCAATGGAAAAATGAATTTAAGATGAATAACATTTATCAAATTAAAACCAATCAATAGATTGTTAAAATTATTATTATCTAAATACCTCTAATGATTCCATATATCGATGGTGAAAACAACATGTAAGTCCCATAAAGAAATTAAGAAATAATACAAGCTCTAGTAAAATAGTGAGTTATATTTCTGAATAAAACTTCATGGAAATTTTGGAAAAGTTGGAGGTTGAAACAAGGAATAATTTGTGGGCTATAAAAAAATTAAAATAATTGAAAGAATAAATTTTAAAATGGGTGAACTGATGATAGTTTCTTTGATACAAGCTTCATTTTTGATCCAAGATAAATTGCACATAATATAACCACATGTCTAAGATGGGATTTCATTCCATTTAGAAACCAACCATTCTTTCCAAAGTACCAGATAGGCCATGATTTCATTCGTGACACATAAAAAAACATTTGAGTTGTTTGAGACAACGATGCATTTAGTAAAAGGTCATGTGTTTAAATGAGGGAGGGAAAAAGAGGGGAGGATAAGTGTTTTAAAATCCAGGTTTTAGGTTTTGGAAGATTTATCCATGAACATTATCATTTGTTGGATCATCCATGTGTGCACTCGATATACCCATATATGTTTACACATAAAATGTTACACCACAAGAATCAATGTAGATCCCAAAAAATCAATATCAAAGAAACACCACATGTTCTCAAACTGAGAAAACAAACCACACATATGGGACATGCTATAAAAATAACCATTCCACACATCCAATGGAAAACACACAACCTAAAAATGTTATCATAATAAAATCATGTATTCACACCATTCAGAATATAAAATTTATTTTTAAAGAAACAATTAACATTTTTAAAAAACACTTAGTGTGCATACCATGTATTTAAATTAAAGAACACCAATAAAAACTACATACACTAATTTTTTCCATCATTAAAACTTCATACAGTGCAAGGAAAATGTACTACAAGTATGAGAAACATATTTTCATATTATTTAGAATAAAAAACATCAATAGAATGATTAGGAAAGGGAAATGATGGAATCACATGTCTCAATGGTGTGAAAATGCAATGACACATTGAAAGGAAGAATAAAAGAGACAAGATCCAATCACCACACCCAAACTACCAAGAAAAATTACCCTCAAATCAACACTATCGGAGCATCTTCGCTAGAGGAGGGTTGGGGTGAGGAGGGTCACGACGAGGAGGGGTCGAGGGTTTTGAGGGTTGCTGGTGAAAAGGTGTCGGGGAGGGCGATGGGGGTGTCAACCTCGGCGTCGGAAGAGAGTCATCGTGGAGGAGGTGTCGGGGAGGAGGGATGCAGTGAGGAGGAGGGTCGCAGCGAGGAGGTGTCAGAAGAGCGGTGTTGAGGAGGAGGGTCACGGTGAGGAGGCGTCGGGGAGGAGGGTCGCGGTGATGAGGAGTGTGCGACGAGGAGGTGTCGGGAAGGAGGGTTGCGATGATGAGGGCGCGGTGAGGAGGTGTCGGGGAGGAGGAGGGCACGGCGAGGAGGAGGGCGCGGAGAGGAGGATATCGTGGGGGAGGAAGAATCAAGAGGGCAGTAGGGTCACTGATCGGGAGAAAGGAGGAGAAGCCCGACGGATTTGGGGGGGGAAAATTGTTGGCACGGTTTTTTAATTAAACCTTGGATATAAATTGGCTATAGCCACGGACCTATAAAACCATGGCTATAGGTCCTTGGATATAGCCTTATTTTTTAGTTGACCCTATCCTTTTACATATAACATTACATGAGTTTAAGCATAATTATACATCAGAGTACAAGACAAGGATCGTGAAGTATAGTGTCTTGGAAGACTAGGTACATAAAACTGAAAACATGGAACTAAATATAACATTTCTTTATTTAGTCTTCATAAAGAGACCCTAACTTCAATTTTTCCATACATCTTTATAGGATAACCTGGGGATAACATGAACAAAGGGATGAGCTAAAATCCCAGTAAGGGAATAAGAATAAGAATAAATCCACAGTACATGGGTTAGGAACATGACATAAAGAAATAAAAATTCATGTAATATAAGGTATCATAACATATAAACATGGATTTATATAAAAATGGAATCATAGAAATGTTACAAAAACTTAAAACATGACTTTAGTACAAGTCAAGGCTAACCGCCAAGATTTTTTCCCATAGTAGCACAAGCCTAGGATAACTGCCAAGACCGTCGCCCGTGGCATCTCATGAGACTTAACTTTACCCAATGCATTGGAGCGCTATCTGGGAACACCTAGCATAAAATTTTCATGAATATTATTTCCACATAAATAATCATACATGATCAATCATACATAAATGTAAGGGAACCCATGGAGAGAAATGGGTATCACATTCATGACATAAAGCATAATGAATGGGAGTATCATGAATGTGTCCATGAGAGAAAGGAATTAAAACATACATGGAAATTAATAAGTTAAAATAGTTATATATCATGGTAAGTTATGTAAAATATAAGTGAAAACATGTAATAAGAGTATTTAGGAAATTCTTAGCATTAAAACCTTTTAGTGCAGTTTTAAGGAAAACACTAAAGATATTTTAATATAGAAAAGGGAACAATATTTTATATAAAACTGGAAGTGAATCAAGAATTTTTTCATAAATAAAATACTAATTTTATAAAGACAATGGTGGATTAAAATATAGGATAGAGATCACTTTAAATTGAGTAAAAATTTGGGAAGTTCCCTTCAAACAAGTTTTGCTTATCGAGAAATATCGAGGAGGGAATCTCTTAAAAGCATGTATATCCCTGAAATATAATGAGGTATGGATCTTGAAACATGAGTATTAAGGATATAAACAGTATGTATAATTTTTACACAAAAATAAAACACAACTTCATTTGGGTAATAAGAAATATAGAGCAACCTGAAATAATAAGGGTGGTTCAAGTAGAATTCCTTACGGTTTATCAGCATGGTATAGGTTGTACTCAATAGGGTTTCATGAGAGAGAAATGGGGTTTCTCGTTACTTATAAATCATGAGGACAGTATATGGGAGGTGAGTAATAATTTCCCATCACTAGTAATTACACATAAAATGGAATAACATACAGTACAATCTTGAATAAAAGTGAAATAGAGAGGATCCCTTGCCTTAATTCTGTTGGTGTTATACACTTGTTATTAATGACCTGAATAAAAAAAATTATGTTTATTAATTAATAATTCCATAACCTCTTATATATGTAAAATATTTAGTATAACCTTTTTAAGTTCATTCAATACCTTTTTTATTGGTTATAAGGTTCAATTTCATTGTTCGGGTCCATTTGCTTCCTTGGTTTTAATGATCGGTTCATGTTCAGATAAACATGAATGATGAAGGTGGTTGTACAGAATTGAAGTTATATGATATTAGTGAACATAAAATAGATTAAATGGTTGTAAATTTAATTTGGTTACTTGGAGTGAAGTCTAATCATTGTATAAAACATTAATGATAAACACGTGAATTAATTTTAGCGATTTTTCTAACAATTAACTTATTTTGTATTATTATTTTACATCATGAGTTCATAAGGATTACAAAACATTAAATAAGATAAAATACACATATAATAGTATGTTCCAACCATCAAAATGTTTTCATGACCATAATTGAATATAGTAATATAAATCTATAACCCGTCATCCTTGATTGTGCTAAATTAACATATCTCAAACGGCGTTTTCATTTCACTAAAATAAAAGGTGGGGAAAGGAGAGATGAAAATGAATTATCCCATTAGAATAATATCATTACAGTACATGTATATTATTAGAGTTATCATACTATTTGGTTGAAGGGAGGTGAGGAAAGAAACAAGAAAAGAAATAACTTAAAAGAATTGGAAAGAGGAATTTACCTCTTGAGTTTATCTCCTTTGAGAACCTCTTAAGGGGAGAGATTTTGGTATTTTGAAGAGACTAAGGGATTTTAGATGTGGGTAACGAGATTGGGAGGATATTTTTTTAGAATATTTTCAAGGCACAAGGCTTTATATAGGTGAAGAGAAGAGGGAGTGAGGGGGGTTTTATAGTGGAGGAGAGGAGGGTTTCATAATTTTTTAATCATTAGTTTATTAATTTCCATCAAGACCAGAAATAGTGATGATTAAATTACAAAAAAAATAGTAATATGTGCATGTGAGTTCTAACCAATAGAAATTTACATCATCCATGGCTCAATAATAATTCATTAATTCATGTTTTAGCATTTATTATAAATTATCATATATTTAAATTCATCAAATATTCAAGTATTTTAGAAAAATACCAAAAATTCACCCTAACCATTTTTTGATGTGTAGAATCTAAAAATGAAGTCCATTTTTCAAAAATAAATTTCTAAATATGATTAATTTGATATTTAATTAAAAACACAATTTACTTGAAAAAATAATAATTTTAAAACATTTATTTTTTTATTCCAAGATATTTGTATATTGTATTTTTACTTAAGATTTATTTATATACTGTTATAGGTAAGGTTACTATTCATTAGCATATATCACTATTCATAAGGGTATGTTACTATTCATAAGGGTAGGTTACTATTCACAAAAAATTAATTTTTCATATTGGACTCCAAATAACTTATTGACAGCTACTGTGTATGTCAGATTTTTGAAATTCAAATCACAGAAGTGAAAAACTTATGTTTAAAGGTCACATATCACTTAGTAGTTAATTATGTTGTGATTTCATGTGATTATATGAAAAAATTATAATAAATAAATTTATATTGAAAAAAATTGGGTCATTACATTCTTCCCCTATTAAGAAATTTCATCCTTGAAATTTCGTTTTACATTCTAGGCCATAAACATGTGTGGGTACTTTTCCTTCATTGCCTCCTCTAGTTCCCATGTTGCCTATTTGTACTTATGGTTCCTCCAAAGTACCTTGACTTGGTGAGTAGTCTTGTTACATAGAACTTTATCTCTACGATCCAAGATCTTCATTGGCTACTCCTCATAAGAAAGATCATCATCTAATTGTACTGCCTCTGAAGAGAGTACATTTCAATGGTCTAGTATGTACTTCCTTAAGAGGGATACATGAAATACATCATGTACATTGGCCATGGTAGGTGGAATTTCTAGTCGATAGGCCACAACCCCGACATGATCAAGAATATCAAAGGGGAATATGTACCTAGGACTTAACTTCCCTTTCTTCCCAAATCTCATGACCATATTCCATGGAGATGTGCATAGAAATACCATGTCTCCAACTTTGAACTCAAACTCTCTTCAATGATTGTCTGCATAACTCTTCTTTCGAGTTTAGGCTACTTTGATATGCTGCTAAATGGTTTTTACCTTATCCACCATTTCTTCAACCATTTAAAGTCCTAATAGATTACGCTCATTGACTTCATCTCAACATGTTGGTGTTCTATACCTTTTCTCATAAAGGGCTTCATATGGTGCCATTTGAATGATCAAGTGGAAACTGGTTTTGTAGGAGAATTAAACTAGTGGAAGATGTTGGTCTCATCCTTCGTTGAATTCCATAGAACCATCTCTCAAAATATCTTCTAGTGTTTGAATATTCCACTCATATTGGCCATCAATTTGAGGATGATAGGCCATACTGAAGTTCAGTTCAGTTCTTAGAGCAGGTTGGAAACTTTTCCATAACTTCAAGGTGAATCTCGGATCACGATCGGATATAATAGATAGTAGTACTCCATGCAGACTTACCAATTATTTGATGTAAATCCACACAAGTTGATCCAATGAGAAGTCCTCTTGAATTGCAATAAATTGAGATGTCATTTTAAGATGGACCATAATGACCCATATAGAATTTTTTCCTCTGGATTTCTTCAGAAGTCTATTGATAAAGTCCATGGTAATGTTCTCCCACTTCCATGTTGGTATGGGTAGTGGTTTCATAATCCTCTTAGACTTTTTTCTTTCAGCCTTCACTTGCTGACATACCAGGCACTTTGATGTATATTCAGCAATCTCCATTTTCATATTGTCCCACAAAAAGTGTTCTCAGTGATCTCGATACATCTCTGTGCTCCCTGGGTGGATAGAGAAGGTTGAATTATGTACGTCATTCAAAAGATCCTTCTTTATCTCTAGATCGGATAGTACACATAATCATGACCCAAATCTTAAAACTCCATCCTTGTCAACCAAGAACTCTAAGGATTTCCTATTTCTGATAGCTTCCACCCTTTTCAAAATTTACACATCTTTTCTTTGAGCATATTTTATTTTCTCGATGAGGGATGGTTGAGAAATAATTTGTGAAAGGATTGATGATGTTCCTCCCTTAATTATTCCCATGTCCATCCTATATAAATCTAAGAATATTGGATCCTCTTCAATTATCATCATTGATAAAGATAAAGGATCATTTCTACTTAGATCACTGTCACCTTATTTTTCTTACCGGGATAGTAGTGGATTAAGCATTCATAATCCTTGATAAGATCTATCCATCTTAGTTGTCACATATTAAGCTCTTTTTGTGTGAATATATATTTGAAACTCTTGTGGTTAGTATATATCTCACACTTCTCCCCATAGAGATAATGACGCCAGATTTTCAACTCAAAGATCACTACCACCAACTCCATATCATATATAGGATAGTTTTTTTCATGTATTTTCAGTTTTCTTGAGGCATAAGATATCACTTTATCATTTTTCATCAGCACATAGCCTAATACCTTCTTTGAAGCATCAATTTACACCACAAAAAGTTATATACTTATTGGGAGTGTGAGTACTGGCACAGTGATAAGCCTATTTTTCAACTCCTTAAAATAGTCTTCACATTCTAGAGTCCACACAAACTTTACTCCCTTCCATGTCATCTTGTTCATTGGATTATATAATCGTAAAAAAAAATTCACAAATCGTAGATAATACACATATAGACCCAAAAATTTGTGGATCTCCATTACATATGTTGTCATGGGCCACTCTTCAATTGCATTTGTCTTGGAATGGTCCACATATATCCCTTTGCTGGTGATAGCATTCCCCAAGAATGATACTTCCTCCATCCAGAACTCACATTTACCATACTTTTCATATAACTTCTCCCTTTGTAAAGTATTTAACATAGTATTAAAATGTTCCTCATGTTTCTCCTTACTCTTGGAGTATATCATAATATCATCAATAAATACTACCACAAATTTTTTGAGGTAATCTCTAAAGAATCTATTCATTAAATACATGAAAATTTCTGGAGAATTAGTGAGTCTGAAGGGCATCACTATGAACTCATAGTGTCCATACCTCATTAGAAAGGAAATCTTGGGAATATATTTCTTCCTCGCCTTTAATTGGTGGTATCTCGACCGAAGGTCCACCTTAGATAAATAACTGGCCCCATAAAGCTGATCAAACAATTTATCTATCTGTGGTAGGGGATACTTGTTATTTATCATGATTTTATTAATCTCACGATAATCAATGTAGAGGCACATTGGTCCATCCTTATTCTTGACTAAGAGGACTAGCTCATCCCATGGTGAATCACTAGGGCATATAAAACACTTCTCTAGATTCTCCTGTAATTGCTTCTTTAGCTCTTCCATATCTATGGTGTCCATTTTTTAAGGTGTCTTTGATATAGGTAGAGATCTAGAAATAAGTTTAATTGATAACTCAACCTCTCAGTCAAGAGGAAGACCGGGAAACTCTTTAGAGAATACATCAGTGTAATCCCTCACAATGGGCATGTCTTCATACATGATTCTCTCCTTTGCCTCAATCATTTAGGCTATATATGCTTTCTTATAAATAAGCAATATCCACACTTGAGATGATGACTCTAAAGGAGATTCATCTTCCTCCTTACACTTGTAAAGAATTGTAGGATGCTTCAGGATGTGAAGATTGATCTCCCTTTATTTATAGTTGATGTTTTCTTTGTATAAAGATATCCAATCCATGCCCAAGATAGTTTCAAACTCCACTAAAGGAAGTCAGAAGAGATTTTCTTCGAGGTTCAGTCCATAAAAACTAACTGGAGAGGAGTTATAAACCATAGAGGCAATAATTTCCCCAATCATTGTTCTCACAAATAACTTGTCCTCCAAATTTTGAGGTGGTGTTTGAATAGTTCTAATAAACTTTCAAGATATGAAATAATGTGTAGAACCAAAATCAAATAGTAAGTTCGCAATTCTTGAATGAATAACTAGCATACCTGTCACCACATCGTTTTCTGGATCCACCTCAGCAGTAGTGAAAGAAAAATTCCTTCCTTATTTCCTTGGAGGTTGTTGTTTATTTCCTCCAACAACCCATGGCTTAGGGAAATTTTTTTCATAATTCCCATGCTCCTTGAAGTTGTAACACTGAACCACTGGCTGAGAATTGATCTAAACCTTCCATTCTCCTTCCACATTAGCGGTATTTTTCATATCCCTTCATCAGTTCTTGGACAGATGTCTTATATTTATACATTTGAAGCAATTTCTGGTTCCCTTTAGACAGTTTCTAGGATTCTTCTTCCCATAACTTTTACAAGTGGGATATTCAATCTTCTTTACATTATAGGATTTGTTTTTTGAACCACCCATGTTGTTCTCCATTTTCCGATTCTTCTCACCGGGTCCATGAGACCACTAAGAGAGTCCAATATCCATTTCAACCTTGAGGGAACAATGGAAAATCTACTCATAACTGTCAAAGTCTTGGATCACCAACACCTTTCGTAGACACAGCTTTAGCCTGATAAAGAAGTGATCCACCTTTCTTTCGGTGTTCATGAAAAAGCCAGAGGTGTACCTTGCAAGCCTTGTAAAGTTTACTTCATACACCCCGTTGGAATCATATTCCTTTTGCTTGAGACCAAGTAACTCTCTTTCCATCTTGAGATGGATATTTCAAGGAAAATATTTGTTTAAAAATATTCTATTTAATTCCTCCCAATCCATGGAATCAATTTTCTCTTCGGACTTTGTATTCTTGATCAGTGTCCACCACTGATTAGCTTCTCCATCAAAACGATAGACCTCCAGTATAAATTTCACTTCTTCTGAGCACTGGAGGATGGAGAAAATATTTTCAATGGAGTTAATCCATTGTTCCGCAAGGAGTGGATCAGAATGTCCACTAAACATGGGAGGCCTTTTACGCATGAAGGATTCTATAGTAACTTTATCTTTCTTTAGAGGAGGAAGGCATTCCATGGAATTCAAGTTATTATTCATAACTTGATCCAGCTGAGCAAGTACTGTCATAAAGTTTTGATCACCCGTTTATATCATATCAGGCATATCATTAGGGAAATATTCACATTTCCTATCACATTGGTTGTTGGAATGTGTTCTTCTATTTCACGCCATTAACTAAGAAAAATAACGTAAAATTAGAGGGATTGAATACTTAGTTATTGAACATAAAAAGGAAACCATTGAACATAAAAGAATAAACTTGTAGATAAGAATTATATCCTAAATTTTTATTCCTTAGGTTTAAATATAGGTTATCGTTGATCTATTTCTTAACTTATATTCTTATGGGATTTTTTTATTCCCTTAATAATGGTTTGTATTAAGCTCATGAATTTACCAAAGCATATCCCCCAAGAGTGTCAATACCAAGAGTGCATCAAGGCCCGTTGTTGTGTACTATGATACCCCAGATCATTCCCAAAACTCCTTGTTGTAGTTTTCACTCCTAATCACATCTACGAAAAAGCTGCCTCTACCTATTTGTATTTAGACAGGGATTTATTTTTTTGATAAACCACTTAATCTTTACTTACCAAAATTTAGAGATGTTTTATTATACTTCATCCCATCCTTAAGTTTCTCAATAAGGTGATCTATTCCTAATCTCAAAAAATAACTAGACCATCTTATGATACCAACTATAGTGACCCTAGCCTTTTACATATAACATTACATAATTTTAATCAAAATTATACATTAGAGTACAAGCCAAATATCGTGAAGTCTAGTGTCTTGGAAGACTAGGTATATAAAACTAAAAACATGGAACTAAATATAATATTTCTTTATTTAGTCTTCATAAATAGTCCCTAACTTCCATTGTTCTCATACATATTCATTGGATAACCTAGGTATAACATGAAAAAAGTGATGATCTAAAAGCCCAATAAGGGAATAAGAATAAGAATAAATTCATAGCACATGGGTTAGGAACATGACATAAATAAATAAAAAGGCATGTAACATAAGGGATCATAACATATAAACATTGAGTTATATAAATATGGAATCATATAAATGTGGAAGAAACTTAAAACATTACTTTAGTATGAGTCAAGGCTAACCGCCAAGATCGTTTCCAATAGTAGCACAAGCCCAGGCTAACTGTCAAGACCGTCACGCATGAAATCTCATGAGACTTAACTTTACCCAATGCATTGGAGCGCTATCTGGGAACACCCATATTAACATGTTCATGAATATTCTTGACACATAAATAATTATACATGATTAATCATACATAAATTTAAGGGAACCAATGGGAAGAAATCGGTATCACATTCATGACATAAAGCATAATGAATGGGCGTATCATGAACATGTCCATGACAGAAAGAAATTAAATCATACATGGAAATTAATAAGTTAAAATAGTAATATAACATGGTAAGTGATGTAAAATATAAGTTAAAACATGTAATAAGAGTATTTAGGAAATTCCTAGCATTAAAAGCTTTTATTGTGGTTTTAAGGAAAAAACTAAAGAGATTTTAAAAAAGAAAAGGGAACAATCTTTTATATAAAACCAGAAGTGAACCAAGAAGGTTTTAATAAATAAAATAATAATTTTATAAAGAAAATGGTTGGTTAAAATAGAGGATAGATTTCACTTGAAATTGGTTAAAATTTTGGGAAGTTTTCTTAAAACAAGTTTGTTTATCAGGAAGTATCGAGGAGGGAATCACATAAAAGAATGTAAATCCATGAAAGAGAATGAGGGATGGATCTTTAAATATAAAGACCCATAATTTCCATATAAAATTTTCTTATAAATATATGAGAATTGTACGAGTCCACGAAAATTGACGGCGTGTGATTCTGTGGCCCGGTGTTCCCAGAATGAATTTCTGAACTTTTTTTCAGGTACATTCAGTAAACGTGCAAATGGGTTTTTGTAACTTTTGAAATGGTGCTCAGAATTAGAATTATAGGGCACCTTTGAACTCGCAGCGCCGGTATTTTCTTAAGGATACCTTCACCTCGACCGCAGTAGTTTGAGGGTAAAATATAGAATTTGGGTTTTTCATGAAAGAATAAAATAAAATAAAATTGTGTAACATTTTATTTTCTTTGGAACTCCCATGTGGATGTTGAGAGGTGGAGACCACCAGAACTAAACCTCCCATGTGATGTTATAGAGGTGGGGACTACCAGAATTAACCTCCCATGTGGGTTATGGTGGTGGGGACCACCTGAGACTAAAACCCCCTTGAAATCCCCTCTTTATGGTAGAAAAACCTCTTGAACTGCCCGACATTATTTATGCCACCCTCTTAATTAATTATAACAACTAATCAATTAATTAATTAAGATAATTTGAAATTATGCCAACAAACATAATAGATAACTTGTTCTATTATGTGGGATACTTTTCATTTTGGTGTAATTGAGAGGAAAGGGTTGGAAAGAGGAGAACTTGGAAGAACACATCCTCCAACGAAGAGATCCTCCAACAAAGAACCTCGATGCATGACTTCTACTTCTTCCTCGGGACATCCTCCAATGGTGGACATCTTCAAAAACGAAGAACCACCTACATCGAAGAGAATTTATATAATAAATGAGCTCAGTATCGTAGGCATGTGGTGGGAGCGATGAAGGTCGACAACTTCTACTTCTCTCATGGACGTCAACAATCAAACAATGTAGGGGTTGTTATTGAATTCATGAAATTTATCACTTAAATTCTTCGTTCTTAGAAATCATGGAGAATACGGATCAACCAAAACGATTTGATCCATGATTCGTATGAAATTGTAGAGTTTGACGTTCTTGACTCAAGATTTTGTTGAGTCGCTTGCTACTGCTCTAACGCGGAGGGTGCGGGCCAAACAAACATGACATGACCCCTTCTTCATTCTTCTTTATTGTTGTGTTCTTAAAGATGGAGGAGGAAATAAACCAACCTCGGTGGGGCATGAGAACGGTGGCTGGCACCACCGCTGGCCGCGACGAAGGCGACGGCACAACGACGTCGCCCCGTGGCCATCGCACCACCCACGGTCTCTGCCACCTGCGCCCACCACTGCCCCGCAAGCTCCGTCGTCTACGGCCTCTGCCGCCCCGCGGCCTCTGTCATCTGCTGCCAGTGCTGCCCCATGGCCACCGCTGTTTTTGGTCGCCGCTGCCCTCGGCCTCACCGTCCCGCAGCCTCGCGCCTCCCGCGACCTCACCGTCTCACGGCCTTGCACCGCCCATGGCCTTGTCATCCTACGGCCATGCACCACATGCGGCCTCGCCGCCCTCACGGCCTCACGCCGCTCCGTGGCCTCGGCCACCTCGTAGGCCGCTGCCCAGGCCGAGCCACCCAGCATGGGTCAGGCCGCCCAGCACGAGTCGGACCAGCGGGCTGGGCCAGACCCAGCGGGCCAGGTTAGACCCAACGGGTCGAGCCAGGTCACCCGAATTGGTTCGGGCCGTGTCGACCCGAATCGGGTCGGGTCGGGTCGGACCGGACCAGTTTCAACCCCCCCCCCCCCCCCCCCCCCCCCCATACGCACTTTCTGCTATATCTTTGGCACCGGGTGCCCTTTTGACCAACCATCTATGGCGCCGGAAACCTTGGAGCATGACGGTCCCTTTGGTATACCCCACTAACTATTTAGATAAATTTGTGTAATGGTCGGGTTGGATCGATCACGAATCCAATCGGACCCTCGGGACTAAAAGGCTAATAACTCACAAATCGGGTGTCTTATTGACGAACCGTCTATTGCGTTGAGACCCCTATGATGTGGAAGTCCTTTGAGATACTTATTAGTGAGACTTTGTGGTAGTTGGAGTATCGAACAGTGGATTGTGGAGTGGAACCTCCCGGATACAAGCGAGCGTAGTGCGGGAACCCTATTACTGGCTATGATGTGAAGAATGAATAGTGATCTCGTGTGCATCTGTATCGAGAGATCCTGTGTGGTTCAACACCAAGTTATCCTATGTGGGTCAGCACCGAGCGATCCTATGTGGGTCATCACCGAGCGATCCTGTGTGGGTCAGCACCGAGTGATCCTATGTGGTTCAGCACTGAGTGATCCTATGTGGGTCAGCAGTAGAGCCTCTTAACAGAGTAAGATTATTCAGTAGTTACATCTAATCATCTCTACTATTATACCTAAGTTATACCTAGTGTGTTCTGAGTCCGTACCTATGTGGTACTTTCTTTTGTGGTAATACCTTGGTGGTATTCTTCTGTGTGGCATACCTGTGTGGTACTTACCTTTGTGGTATTCCTTCCTTTGTGGAATAGTTAAGCTTTGGTATTTGAGTTGGACTTTATGTTTTACTCATGATTGAGATGGGTATACTTGATAACTTAGGTATATGTTTGGGAATATACCTAAGTTGGGTTTTTCAGTTGATTTCATGCCTTTTGGTTTATCCTTGGTGGATTTTGTGAGACCATGAGGGTCTCAGGGTCCCTACTGAGTATCGTTATACTCACCCCTGCATGGGATATGCCCGCACCTTGTTGTTTTTGGTGTAGACAATGGAAAGTACTGATCGAGGCTGAAGGTACCAGGTCTAGATGGGGCCCGGAGGTGGACCATATGGCGTGACGGTACTCAGAGGAGATGGGCGGAAGTGGGATGATGAGGAGGTGATCTATACCTACCCTTTAGTTAGGAACCACGGAGGACGACCCAGTAACTACCTTTCTTCTTCTTCATTTGTAATGTATTTCAGTTGTACTTGTACTATTATTATTGTGCTTGTATTCCGGCCCCTTTTCACTTTCATCACTCTTTTTGCTATTCATTTTACTTGAGTTCATATCTTATTGTGTGATTGGTTGCATGTGCTTATAGTTTTTAAAGGCAATGCTTTCCCAACTATAGGGAATACGCCTTCGGTGCTATTCATCAGCCCCTGGCCTATGGAAGGTTGGCTTGGGGTAGTCACAGAACGGGCCCCGGGGGACGGGTCATGACAAATTGGTATCTGAGGGAGGTTTAGTTCTACCGAAGAACTAGGACTCTAATATTTTCTGTGAAGTAATAGTGTTAAGTGTAATGAGTGTAGTTTTCAGTTTAGGAAGTCCAGTGTTGGTGCGGCGGTTGACGTATCTATACACCAGTACCCTGACTTCTGATTTCTGACTTAGTTCATGAAAGCACTAATTGTGTGTGTGTTTTGAAGATTTTTCTTTGTGATCTCTTTGATTTAGCTCACCAGGTATAACTTTTTGACCGTGGCGCACCTGTTTCTTTTTAAGATACCTCTACGCAGATAGCCAGCTAGGGTTCCGAGAGTAGTACGCACTGATAGCCCATCGAGCGACGAGGCCTCATTGTAGTTCCCACTTCCAGTAGAGGCACCAGTGGTACCATTACCAATTGGGCCACTGATTCCACTAGACCCAGCAGCAGAGGGTGTACGCCACTTGAGTGCATTGCATGAGTTCCAGTGCGAGAGGCCACCCAGTTTCAGGGGAGAGACAGACCCATAGGTGGTTGAGGATTGGTTGGAGGTCGTAGTGAGAGTCTTATGACTGTTAGGGACACCAGATGATATCATGGTGATCCTTGCAGCTAGCCTTTTATAGAAATCAACACGCAGATGGTGGAGCTTAATGATCCAGGTTCACGATGAGGTAACGCTTATCTGGGCAGACTTTGAGAGCCTGTTTTGGGAAGAGTTTGTTCTAGTGACTCTTTGTGTAGTGCGCATTCAGGAGATACTTAATCTGTAGTAGGGAAGCATGATTGTGGCTCAGTACTCAGTGAGGTTAACTGACCACTCACACTACTCCACAGATATAGTGTGGGACCCATTCTTCAGGGCCTGGACCTTTGAGCAGGGGCTCAGGCGAGAGATCAGGGCTTCAATGATTTCTCTTAGCATCCCGATGCAGGCGGGGGTGTTAGATAGATCCCTCTTAGTGGATAGTTTCCTAGCTGAGCAGTCACCAGCAAAGAGACCCACCAACAGTAGTCACGTAGCGGAGTCTTCTGCAGCTGGCAGTAGACATGTGTCGCAGAGGTCCAAAAGGACCAGACCTATAGGTGGATGACCGCAGGATTTAGGTTCGGTTGTGCGGGGCACTTGAGGCAGAGACAATCATGCCAGGAGCGGGCAGTGTTACACATGTGGCGGGTAGGGTCACATGGCTCATGACTGTCTGACCCGCCGTATGGATGATCATCAAACGGTCGAATGACCACCCAGGCAGAGACATAGAATCGACCAAGGCGGTCCACAGGGAGCAGGCGGACGTGGCAGAGGAGTTGGTCGTACAGCTGATGGTGGGAGACGATTTGATATGTTACTTCCACCACCACCAGGTGGTCCACCCCGACCACAAGGAGCAGGAGGACAGGGGTGAGCTCAGCTCTAGGCATCTGAGGCCTACAATCATGGCGCTTCGGAGATGATACAAGATATGATCTATGTCTACCCCACCTTAGTTGTAGTACTTATAGACATAGGTACCATTCATTCTTTTATTGCCACTTCCCTTGTTCAGATCTCGGAGATTCTGACGGAGTCGTTGGCTTGATCCTTACGTCTAGAGACTCTTATGGTAGTGGATTCGATGATTACGCACTAGTGTCGGCAGTGTGAGCTTACTCTAGGAGGCAAGAGCTTCGGTTGGGATCTCCTAGTAGCAACGTTGAGGCCTTACAGTATCATCTTGGGTATGGACTTATTATCAAAATTCCATGATCAGATAGACTTTATTAGGTGAAAAGTGCGGTGTGTCTGCATGGATGGGACCAGGTTTACCTTCACCGTCGAGAAGGGAGCCTATGTAGCACAGGATGGACTTACCCGGAGGAGGGTGTAGGGTACGTAGTTTACTACGACGCATCAGGGACTGGGATTGGATGTGTCCTGATGTAGGAGTGAGCAGTGATCGCATATGGTTCTTGAAAGCTGATATAGTATGAGCAGAACTACTCTACTCATGACCTGGAGTTAGCAGTAGTGGTCTTCACCTTGAAGATATGGCTACATTACTTGATGGGTGAGCGTTTTACAATCTAATTGGATCACAAGAGTCTTAGGTATATATTCTCTCAGAAGGACCTGAACCTAAGACAGCAACATTAGCTTGAGTTTCTCTAGGATTATGACTTCAAGATAGTCTATACTCCTGGGAAGGGGAATGTTGTAGCAGATGCACTCAGCAGGAGGTCTAGTATACATCTACTAGGTGAGGCGATGGAGCAGCTAGCTGCTTTGTAGATATCCTTCGTGGAATGTGATGGATTAGCTTTCCTTCAGTCTATTATAGTCACTCCCCCACTTCTTCAGTGATTCACAGAGGCGTAGTGTGGGGACACTGACTGCAAGACTCAACGTTCTCAGATATCCACAGGACAGGCACCTGATGGATTTTTTGAAGGTGGGGAGCACGTCATCCTCTTCAGAGGATGTACCATGGTACCAGTGTCACTTCGGGAGGAAGTTTTGAGGGAGTTCCATACATCCCCTCTATTGGTACATCAAAGAGTGGTGAAGATGTACCAGGATATCCGACGACAACACTGGTGGCCTAGAATGAAGAAATCAGTAGCAAAGTTTGTCTCTCGGTGCCTCAATTATCAGCAAGTGAAGGTGGGGCATCAGGTACCAGTAGACTTAGTTCAGCATTTAGAGGTCCCAAAGTAGAAGTGGGATGGGATATCCAAGGACTTCGTGATAGGACTTCCATGTACATCCAGAGATCATGACTCTATCTAGGTGATCTTCGACCGACTCACCAAGTTGGCCCACTTCTTACCGATCAGAGAGCAGGGTTCAGTAGAGATCTTGGGACGCCTCTATGTGTAAGATATTTTGCGGCTACATGGAGTAACCTTGACGATTGTCTTTGATCGTGATGCATGTTTTACTTCCTGTCTATGGAAGGGGTTGTAGGAGGATTTCAGGACGTAGCTTCGTTTGAGCACCGCCTACCATCCTCAGACGGATGGTCAGACTGATCAGACCATTCAAACCCTTGAGGGAATGCTATGTGATTGTTTCCTTGACTTCGATCGCATCTGGGAGGATCACTTTCCTTTGGTGGAGTTTTCATACAACAACAGCTATCACTCCACCATTGGGATGGCACCTTTTGAGGTGTTGTATGGGAGACCTTGCAGATCACCTTTGTGATGGACTGACCCAGGGGAGTCAGCACTCGTGGGACCAGAGATGGTACGGGCTACCATAGACAAAGTGCAGATCATCCAAGAGTGGATAAAGACTGCATAGAGCAGGAATAAGTCTTATGCCAACAGGATATGGAGACCTCTAGAGTTCGAGGATGGTGACCACGTCTTTATATGGGTCTCACCTCGATGAGGTTTGCAGAGATTTGGCTGGGGAGGCAAGTTATCTCTGAGTTTCATTGGACCCTTCCATGTCCTTAGCAGATTTGGTGACATGGCTTACCACTTAGCTCTTCCACCTTAGTTGCACATGGTTTACAACGTCTTCCATGTATCCTAGCTGAGGAGATACGTCCACGACCCTTCTCACATCATCGACCATGGAGAACTGGACATTGATAATGGGGATAATTTTACGGAGGTTAGAGTAGAGATTGAGGATCGATATGAGCGGGTCCTTCATGGGTGGTTGATACCTTTGGTGCACATTCACTGGAAGAACAGGAACCTCTAGGAGAGCACATGGGACTGGGAGGCTCAGATGCGTTCTCAGTACCCCCACTTGTTCCCTTAGTTTGAGTTGTGGATTATAAGGACACAAAGCCCTGAGGTGGGGAGAATGTAAATACCCATAATTTCCATTTAATTTTTTTTAAATATATGGAAATTTTATTAGTCTGAAACTGACAGCACATGATTCTGAGGCCCAGTGTGCCCAGAATGAATTTCTGAACTTTTTTGCAGGTACGTTCAGTAAACGTGCGAACGGGTTTTTGTAACTTTTGAACCTGTGCTCGGAATTAGAATCTGAGGGCACCGTTGAACTCACAGCGCCGGTATTCTCTTAAGGAGACCTTCACCTCGACTATAGTAGGTCGAGGGTGAAATATAGAATTTGGGCTTTTTGTGAAAATAATAAAATAAAATAAAATTGTGTAACATTTTATTTTCTTTGGAACTCCCATGTGGATGTTCAGAGGTGGAGACCACTAGAACTAAACCTCCCATGTGAGGTTATGGAGGTGGGGACCACTATAATTAACCTCCCATGTGGGTTATGGTGGTAGGGACCACTCGAGACTAAAACCCCCTTGAACTCCCCTCTTTATGGGAGAAAAACATCTTGAACTCCCCCACTTTATTTGTACCACCCCCTTAATTAATTATACCAACTCATAAATTAACTAATTAAGCTAATTTGAAATTATTCCAACAAACATAATAGATAACTTGTTCTATTATGTGGGCTACTTTTCATTTTAGTGGAATTGAGAGGAAAGGGTTGGCAAGAGGAGAACTTGGAAGAACACATCCTCTAACAAAGAGCTCCTCCAATGAAGAACATTGATGCACGACTTCGACTTATTCCTCAGTACATCCTCCAATGGTGGACATCTTCAACAATGAAGAACCACCTCCATCAAAGAGCATTTATCTAACAAACAAGCTCAAGATCAGAGGCGTGTGGCGGGCGCGACGGACATCAACAACTTCGACTTCTCTAATCAACGTCAACAATGAAATGAGGTAGGGGTTGTTATTGAATTCATAAAATTTCTCGATTAAATTCCTCGCTCTTGGAAAGCATGGTGAACTCGAATCAACCAAAATGAGTTGATCCACGATTCATAAGAAATTGTAGAGTTTTACATTCTTGATTCAAGATTTTATTAAGTCGCTTGCTACCGCTCTAACACGGAGGGTTCGGGACAAACAAACATGGCCCGACCCCTCCATCATTATTCTTTATTGTTGTGTTCTTCGCGATGGAGTAGGACGACAACCAACCTCAGTGGGGCATAAGAATGGTGGTCGGTACCACCGCTATCTGCGACGAAGGTAACGGCACCGCCCTACGGCCATCGTGTCGCCCGCGGCCACCGCCGTTTCATGGTATTCGTTGTACGCGGCCTTCTCCATCCGCGGCCTCCGCCATCTGCGGCCAGTGCCGCCCTGCGGCCTCCTCCGTCTGTGGCCACCATCTCCATGTGGCCTCCGCCGTCTGCGGCCAGCACCACCCCAAAGCCATCGCCGTCTGCGGCCACCGCCACCCATGGTCTTGCCGTCTCATGGAACTCCACGGCCTCGTCGTCCAGCAACCTCATGCTGCCCGCAGCCTCACCTTCCAACGGCCTCACACCACCCACGGCCTCATCTTCCTGCAGCCTCGCGCCGCCTGTGGCCTCACCACTCACGGCCTTGCCACCCCCGCGGCCTCCACGCCGCCCTCACGGCCTCGCGCCGCTCCATGGCCTCTTCCGTTCCATGGGATGCTACCCAGGCTGGGCCACCCAGCGTGGGATGGGCCACCCAGCGTGGGCTGGGCCACCCGACAGGGGCTGGGCTGGGCCAGACCCAGTGGGCCGGGTCGAACCCAGCGGGTCGGACCAAGTAAACCCGAACTGGGTCGGGCCAGGTCGACCCGAACTGAGTTGGTCCAGGTTGACCTGAACCGGTTCGGGCTAGGTCAACCTGAACCAGGTCGGCCTAGGCCGGGTCGGGCCAGGTCGGAACAGACCCAGACCAGTTTTGACCCCCCCATACGCACTTTCGACCATATCTTTGCCACTGGGCGTCAATTTGACGAACCATCTATGGCACCAAAAAACTTGAAACAAGATAGTCCCTTTCGTATAACCTACTAAATATTTGGATAAAGTTTGGGAATGGTCGGTTTGGATCGAGCACAAATCCAATCGGGCCCTCGGGACTAAAAGGATAATAACTCATAGACCGGGTGTCTGATTGATGCATCGTTTGTTGCGTTCATACCCCTATGACGTGATGGTCCTTTGAGATACTTATTTGTGAGACTTAATGGAAGTTAGAGTATCGAACAGTGTCTTGTTGGGTGGACCCTTCTGGAGACAAGGGAGCGTAGTGCGGGAACCATATAGCTGGCTATGACGTGAAGAATGAATAGTGATTATGTGTGGTTCAGTATTGAGCAATCTTGTGTGGGTCAGCACCGAGCAATCCTGTGTGGGTCAGCACCGAGAAATCTGGTGTGGGTCAGCACCGAGCGATCTTGTGTGGGTCAGCACTGAGCGATCCTGTGTGGGTCAGCACCGAGCGATCCTGTGTGGGTCAGCAGCAGAGGCTCTTAACCGAGTAAGATTATTCAGTAGTTACATCTAATCATCTCTACTATTGTACCTAAGTTATATCTGGTGTGAGTTTATTTTGTACCTATGTGGTACTTTCATTTTTGTTAATAACTTGGGGGTATTATTCTGTGTGGCGCACTTGTTTGGTACTTACCTTCGTGGTATTCCTTCCTTTGTGGAACAGTTGAGCTTTGGTCTTTAAGTTGGACTCTGTGTTTTCCTCATGATTTAGATAGGTATACTTGATAGCTTAGGTATATATATATGGGAATATACCTAAGTAGGGTTTTTAGTTGATTTCATGCCTTGTGGTTTATACTTGGGGGATTTTGTGATACCTTGAGGGTCTCGGGGTCCCTACTGAGTATCATTATACTCACCCCTACACAAGCTATGCCCGCACCTTGTTGTGTTTGGTGCAGACGATGGACAGCACTGGTCGAGGCTGAGGGTACCAGGGCTAGATGGGGCCCAGAGATAGACCATACGGCGTGATGGTACGCAGAGGAGACGGGCGGGCGTGGGGTGTTGAGGAGGTGATCTTTACCTACCCTTCAGGTAGGAACCTCAGAGGATGACCCAGTAGCTTCCTTTCTTCTTCTTCAATTGTATTGTATTTCAGTTATACTTGTACTATTACTGATGGTCTTGTATTCCGGCCCCTTTTTACTTTCAGCACTCTTTTTTCTATTCAGTTTACTTGAGTTCGTATCTTGATGTGTGCTTGGTTGCGTTTGCTTATAGGTTTTAAAGTCAATTTCTTCCTAGTTATAGGGAATACACCTTCGGTGCTAGTCGTTAGCCTCTGGCATATGGAAGGCGGGCTTGGGGTAGTCACGGCACGGGCCCCAGGGGATGGGTCGTGACATGAAACATGATTTTTAAGCATATAAACAGCATGTATAAATTTTACATATAAAAAAATACAACTTCATTTGGGTAATAAGAAAGATAGAGCAACCTGAAATAATAAGGGCGATTTGAGTAGAATTCCTTACAGTTTATCGGCGTGGTATCAGGTGTACTCAATATGGTTTCATGAGAGAGAAATGGAGTTTATAATTACTTATAAATCATGATGAAATTATGGGGTAGGTGTGTAATCATACCCCATCACTAGGAATTACACATAAATGGTCATAATAAAGAGGACAAACTTGAATAAAAGTAAAATGGAGAGGATCCCTTACCTTAAGTCTGTTGGTGTTATCCACTTGTTATTAATGACCTAAATAAACAAATTATTTTTATTAATTAATAATTACATAACCTCTTCTATATGTAAAATATTTATTATAACATTTTTAAGTTCATTCAAGACCTTTTTGTTTAGTTATAAGGTTCAATTTCATTGTTCGGGTCTGTTTGCTTCCTTTGTTTTAATGATCGGTTCATGTTCAGATAAAAATGTATGATGAATTTGGTTGTCCAGAATTGAAGTTATATGATATTAGTGAACATACAAGTGATTACATGGTTGTAAATTTACTTTTTTTACTTGTATTGAAGTCGAATCATTATATAAAACATTAATAATAAACACTTGAATTAATTTTAGCGATTTTTCTCACAATTAAATTATTTTGTATTATTATTTTACATCATGAGTCAATAATTATTACAGAACATTAAATAAGATAAAATAAACATATAATATTCTTGTTCAGCCATCAAAATGGTTTCATGACCATAATTGAAGATAGTAATAGAAATCGATAACTCGTCGTCCTTGATTATGCTAAATTAACACATCTCAAATGGTGCTTTCATTTCTCTCAAATAAAAGGTGGGGAAAGGAGAGATGATAATGAATTATCCCATTATCATAATATAATTCTAGTACATGTATATTACTGGAGTTATCATATCATTTGGTTGAAGGTAGGTGAGTAAAGAAACAAGAAAATAAAGAACTTAAAATAATTGGAAAGAGGAATTTACCTCTTAGGTTTATCTCCTTCAAAAACCTCTTAAGAGGAGAGGTTTTGGTATTTTGAAGAGACTAGGGGATATTGAACGTGGGGAAAGAGCTTGGGAGGATATTTTGGCAGAATATTGGAAAGTCAAAAGGCTTGAGAGGAGTGAAGAGAAGAGGGAGTAGAACATGCATGGGAATAGAGGACAGCACACTATTGGGCAGCATGGGGAAAGCTTGCAAGACCCTTTGTGGAGGGTGGGATTAATGTAAAAAGTGTTGCAGGGTATATGGAGGATCTTCATGATAAGCTTTCTTGGAAGGTGGTTGAAGGGAAGACACTTTGGGGGAAAACTATGCATCTTATATACGGGGGTGGGTGGCGGAATCAAAGTAGAAAATCATCGGTAACCTAGAACATGATTCAATCGCATCTGCTAAAGCTTCAACAGCACTCACGCTGGATTGTGGGGAGAGGCGACATCAACCTATGGCAGTGCAACTATGTTGGTTCAAAGCTGGGGTTTCCTGGATGCCCTGTTCCATACATCACATTCAGACAAGCGACGGCCCACCGCAGCTTCATGTATGCCATCTTGGACAGAGATCAGCGATCTGTGCTCGATGATATCATCATGAACCCCGAGCCAGATTGATGTGTCTTCACAGGATCCCCATCAGGTCTCTTCTCGACCAAAGTGTATCATGATCTGTAAATGACGGAAAATAACCGGGTGGAATGGAGTGAGGTGCTATGGATTAAAGAACTTCCATCAAAAATCAACATCCTGGTTTGAATAGTGCGGCATAATGCACTGCCAACTGATGCGAACATTATGCGCTTGGGTGTGAATCTTGAATCAAAGTGCATCTGATGCACGGCGCCAAAAACTGAAGACACTAAGCACCTTTTCTTCAACAGCAACTGGGATAAAATGGTGTAGCGGGATTTTGGAAGTTTTACAGGATGGTCTCTACAGGAGGATTCGGCTACCGACTTCTTCAGCCGATGGTTCTTGGGTGCCACAAATAATGGTCTGGAGAGAACAGGATGTGCCATTATATTTACAGCTAGATATTGGTGTATTTGGAGAGAGCGGAATGGGTCCCATCACCAGGGCTATGCAGGTACTGGAAAGGGTCTTGTGATCAAGACCAAAAGCACCCTCGTTGATCTAACCCAACCATGCAGAAAATGTGTGACAGGCCCATCCATTTGTCACCTTATCCCAAGAACATATGCATCTGGTGTCTCCAACAACAGGTCGGGTAGGTGGGTGCGATGGCACCCCCATTATGACAGGATTAAAATGAACACTGATGGCTCTAGCATTTCGGGTCAGATGAAGGGTGGAGGGGTGATACGGGATTCAAGAGGCTCTATGGTTACGGAATTTTTCAATCACTTTGGCTCTGGAAATTCCATTCCGGAGGAGGCACAGGCCCTTCTCACTGGGCTTAATTTGTGTAATCAGAAGAATATCCAACTTGCGGTGGTGGAAACTGATTTGATGGCCATCTTTAATGCGCTTAGCGGTCGTGGGTCTACACCATGGTCTATTGAGTATACCATTCGAAGATGCAAAGAGTTTTTGAACAACCACATGGATATCTCTCATACACGGCGTGGATTCAACACTACGGCTGACCTCCTGGCCTCCTATGCAACTCCAGAAGAACCAATTTCATGTTTCTTGAGCATTGGGTCTCTCCCCACGGATGTAGTGAACCTGGTGCGTGCGGACGCTCTAGGCCTTCACCATTTCAGGCCCCCATAATTCCTGGCCTGTTTTTTTCTTACTTTCTCCCTTGTATCTTGAGAAAATCAATAAAAAAATATTTTTCAGTCAGGGGGGGTTTATAGAGGAGGAGAGGAGGGTTTTCATAATTTTTTAATTAGTTTATTAATTTCCCTCAAGACCAGAAATAGTGATGATTACATGACCAAAAATAGTAATATGTGCATTTGGGTTCTAACTAATGTCCATTTACATCATCCATGACTCAAGAATGATGTAGAAATTTAGGTTTCATCATTTATTGTGAATTATCAGATTTTACTATTCATCAACAATTCAAGTATTTTAGAAAAATACCAAAAATTCAGCCTAATCATTTTTCGATGTGTAGAATCCAAAAATGAAGTCCATTTTTTAAAAATAATTTTATAAATATGATTAATTTAATATTTAATTAAAAACAAAATTTACTCAAAAAAATAACAATTTTAAAACATTTATTTTCTTATTCCAAGATATAGGTATATCATATTTTTACTTTAATATTATTTATATACTATCATAGGTAAGGTTTTTATTCATTAGGGTATATCACTATTCATAAGGTTATGTTGTTATTCATAAGGGTAGGTTACTATTCACAAAAAATTAAGTTTTTCTTATTGGACTCCAGATAACTTACTGATCGCAACTGTGTATGTCAAATTTTTAAAATTAAAATCATAGAAGTGATAAAATTATTTTTAAAGGTCAGATAGGACTCAGTATTTCATTATTTTGTGATTTCATGTGATTATATGACATAATTATAAGAAGGAAATTTCCATTGAAAAACATTGGGTTGTTAAAATGCATCAGGTTAAGGTGCGGCTAATTCCTACACATCACAAATGACTTATGGATAATTTTACTAAAGTATCAAAACAACCCGAATTTGTTTTATTGGTTTTGAGTATTTCACTTGTTTTTTACTAAAATTGTATTCTAAACTGAAACCACACACTATGAGTCATAATAGTCACAGCATGTGTCAGTTTTATGTGATACTAATTCTTACACATAATAAATGACTTGTGAATTATTTTCCTAAATTATCAAGACAACACAAGTGAATTTTCTTACTTTTTAGTGAGTGAAACATGTTTTGAACTAAAATTTCAATTTTAAACAAATAACAGAAACTTTGAGTCATAATGGTCACACCATGCATTATATTGAGGTGAAATTAATTCCTATATGTCAAAAATGACTTTTAGGTTATTTTTATAAAGTTAAAAACAATATGAATGTGCTTACTTAGTTTTGAGTATGTCACTTTTGGTTTTTAATAAAATTTCATTTTAAACTAAAAACATGCACTTAGAGTTATACCAGTTACACCATGTATTGGATTTAGGTTTGGATGATTCCTACACATCACAAATGAATTATGGATCATTTTCTTAAAGTATAAAAGTAATACAAATATGTTTTCTTAGTTTTGAGAATGTCACTTGTTTTTTTCTAAAATGTATTTTTAAACTGAAAAATGTGCACTTTGAGTTATACCAATCACATCAGGTGTCGATTTTATGTGATACTGATTCTTACACATATCAAATGACTTATGAATCATTTTAATAAATTATAAAGATAATTATAGTGTTTTTTCTTGGTTTTTAGTGAGTGACACATATTTTGAACTAAAATGTCGATTTTAAACTGATAAGAGACACTTTGAGTCATATCGGGCACACCTTGTATCAAATTAAAGTGTGTATGGTTCCTAAATGTCACAAATGACTTATGTATTATTTTCATAAAGTATAAAAAAAATATGAAAGTGTATGATTTTTTTTGAGTATGTCACTTTTTTTACTAAAATATCAATTTTAAATGAAAAGAAAAACATGGAGTCATACCGATCACACCATGTGTTGGATTGAGGTAGATCTAACTTCTACACATAAAAAATTAATTATGGATCATTTTTATAAAGTATCAAAATAATATGAATTTTTTTCTCAGTTTTGAGTATGTCACTTGTATTTTTACTAAAATATCATTTTAAACTGAAAACACACACTTGGAGTCATACTAGTCACATTGTACACCAGATTGGTGTGAATTTTATTCTTACATGTCAAAAATATCTTAAGGATAGTTTTCATAAAGTATCAACATAATCTATATGTGTTTTATTAGTTTTGAGTATGGAATATATCTTTTTTACGAAGATTCTAATTTAAACTAAATTCAGTCACTTTGAGTCATGTCAGTCACATCATGTGTCGGTTTGATGTGAGACTAATTCCTATACATCACAAATAACTTATGAATCATTTTCCTTAAGTATTAAGACAATATGAGAATTTTTTCCTGGTTTTCAGTGAGTGGTGCATGTTTTTAATAAAATTCTCAATTTAAACTGATAATAGACACTTTGAGTCATATCGGAAGCACTGTGTATCTAATTGATGTATGGATGATTATTACACTTCAAAATTTACTTATGGATATTTATACTAAATTATAAAAACAATACAACTATTTTTGATTGGTTTTGATTATGTGAAATATGTTTTTAACTAAAATGTCAATTTTAAACTAAAAACATGCACACTGAGTCATACCGGACAATCCATGTATCGGGTTGAGGTTTGGTTGATTATTACATGTCACAAATGACTTATGGATCATTTTAATGAATTATTTGATAAAAATGATAATAAAATTAACTAAAAATAGTAGATAAAATGATGAGAAAATCAACTAAATAAGTATTAGGAAGTCACCTCTTCATGATGTCTGTATACATTCTAACACCATGTATGTTAGAGATTTTTTTATAAACATATCTATTTACTTTTTTGAATATCAGGGCTATAAAAAAACCTAGTAGTACTAGAAAATATAAATAAACAAAGGATTAATAAATATTTTTAATTAAATTGTAATTATCTTCAAAAATACCTCTTCGGATATATTGGTTTTTTTATGGTAAATGATATCTTTCATAAATTTGAAAACATAATAACCACAATATTTTTCATTGGTTTGATTTATAAACCATAGAAACACTAAAAAAATAAGTATTTTTTATATATGTTTTGACAGTGAAATGTTATTATTTATACCCTAATACTTATCCACTTTTAGAAGTCGATAGGATCCTTATGCTCATGTATTGTTCTCATTCTATGATTTTGATGATATTTAAACACCACCCTATCATAACAAAAAATTAATTAAAACATAATATATAATATATAACTTGAATTTTAGTTGTAAAACATTAAATTCAGTGTATTACAAATTGATAAACCTCATCCTGTGTGGTTAATTTTTTGGATATCCATGTATTAAATCTAGAAAATAAATCTTTGGAGTATCCAAATTAACTATAATGAGTAATTAACATTTCCTAAAAAATTAATAAGTAATGAAATTAATGAAAATATATTTTATATGATTAAATTTTATATTTTTACCCCTGCATCATGGGTGTTAAGAATATTCTATCATCTGTAAGTTTTCTTTCAAACATTGTGGCCAATTTGGCCACTATTCTTTCATATTGCTTTTGTTTTGATGAGAATTTTTGTGTATAAGTGATGTGAGGACTAATGAGTCCAAATTTTTGTTCATATCTTTTTCCTTCAAATAGTATTAATATATATGTATGAAAAAAATTATTAATAGTATTCAATCATAATTAACATAGTAAATCAGCTATTGGATAACAAAATCATGAATAAACACCTCATATATACATTTAAAACTGAGAATCATCTCCATTTATGTGTGAGGATTTCATTTACATTATCAAGACCAATATAGTATGTAATTTCCTCTTCGTACATATTTTCTTCAAAATCAATTATGATTGAATCACCACTTGTTAACATTGTATCTTCATTAACCATTAATGTTAGTAAATATGGAATCTGAACGGGTGGGGTAAAGGTACTTTATAAAGATATTTTTGATTAGTTGGTTGATCCTTTAGATCATTTTGATTTGGTCTTCTATTTCACCCCTTCCCTTTTTCCATATTTAATAACTTTCATTGTTTCATGCATTTTTTCATTAATTGTTAAAGGTTTTTCATAAAAAATAAATTGTAAATGAATACCTCCTTTTCGACATGTTTTTTTACAATATCTAATGGACGTGCTATGCAAGTTATAATTGATTTATCAGCCATATTAATATCCATATCATTAAGTGGAATGGGTATCTTGTCACACACCTCTTGAGCTATGTTAATCCCCACTCTCACATAAGCTATTGTAATTTTTTTATTGTGTATAATATCTCCTTGGATATTGTACAAGTTACCCCTCACAACAAGGTGATGGGTGGGTGTTGATAGATATAAATCACAATAATTTTAACCCTATATAATATCAGTGTAAGAAATTTATCAGTGTCTTCCTAATTCACATTTTATAGAAACAATTATGAAAATATTTATTACCTCTTCTAAGATATCTCTTTAAGGGGAATAGATCACCTCAAAGCCAGTGGGGAGTGAGGGGGGTCTTCATATAGTGGTTGTTCCTATGTTGTTTCTTCTATTTGATTCCATACCATAAAATTTTATATAAACTTTTAATACCAATTAATTTTTTCTTCTAGATAATATAATCATGCCTACAAATCATCCATTTTCTTATCTTTATCCCCTATTCATTTATTTTCTCAAAATATGTTTGAGGTGACACCCCAAAACCCGCACCTTTTATGTGGCCATACTGTTCTATCCTCTTTAAGGACATTGATAGTAGTTGTTCATTAGGTATAGATGATGATGTTTCTTGTGTCTAATTTAGATAAAAAAAATATATTAAAATAAGTAATCATTATTATGTGATACTAATTTAAAGAAAAAATTATTATTATGTCATACTTAAACATGATTCCCATAATTTTTGTGTGTTTTCATCTATTAGTATCCATTATATATTTACATGTTCCTACTTCCATAGCACATGATGTGGGATGGAAGTGGCTTTGTATTTTGATTCATCAATATATATATAAATATAGGAACATAATTATGTTTTTGATTTATGTAACATAAAAGTATTAAAAAATATTTTAAATACATACCATTGTTTTCAAGTGAAACCTACCTCATCCTTACTTTACAGTAGGGGTATGTTGGTTTTGCTACCCATTTTCTTATTTTCTATACTCATTTTTTGTTTCATAAATTAAAAATTCTTAATAAAAGTGATTAATACACATATTGTGAAGCAATGTATTAATAGTCACAATGTACCAAAAAATATGTCTCCTCATTATAGCATCCCGTCTTTTTATAACATAACTTTCATTTCATTACACGGAACTGAGGATCGTTAAGGTTTAGTGTCTTGGAAACAAGGAATATAATACATGAAAACAACATAAAACATTCTTCTTAAACACTTGAAAGGCTTCTCCTTTAGTTCATCCTAGGTTCATTACTGCATCTCATAACCTGGGGACATACATCAAAAGAAAGGGTGAGCAGAAGGCCCAGTAAGGGAAACAAGAGAAATGTTTTACATGTGAACTTGAGATAATTCAATAAGGACATGAAAAAAACTTTAAGGCATGAGAAATAAATCATGAGATACATCATAAAAAAATAACATTTTTCATAACTTGAAGATGTGGCTGCAACATTTAATATTGACAATCGTTTCGTTTCACCAAGGTCCATCCCCAAGGTGTCGTTAAAAATTACCAAGGTTATTCACCAAGGCATCGTTAAAATGGTCATCTCTAGAGATTAAGTCTTTACCCAATGCATTGGAGCGCTATCAGGGCGCACCCTTAAATTTGCCTTTATTATCATGTGAGCCACATACATCATCATAAAACATTTCATAAATAACCCATATAGCATAAAATAAATGGGTTTCATTTCATAATCATAACGTTTTAAAAACTGCTTTAAAGACATGATCTTTACGTCACTTTAAACCCACAGAAAAGGGGAAGCGGGTTTCATGTATGTAAATCCCAGAATTTAAAATAGAAAATTTTGATATATATGTGAATACCATTGTAGAAATAAGAGCTTTGAGTATTCACTTTATAACATAAAAATAATTTTGAGAAAAGAGAGAGGCATTTTGAGACGAAAATTATGCAGCATAATGTCTACGATACATGGTTTTAGAAAACATTGAAAAGAGAGGGGACATGGGTCACCCACTAGAAAATGATACATAAAACATTAGGGGAACAAAATATATAGTATTTAAGAACATGGTAATGAAATTTGAATGATATACCATATGAAACGAAGAACTTGAAAGGAAGACAAAAATAAGATTTCTCTTATGAGAATTTGGCAGCCTAACGGCGTCACTTAAAACTTCCCAAAAATGGATTGACGAAATCAAATGGGGTCTCTCATAACATGAACAGAAATTATAATTTTGATAGATATAGATATCATACCCAAAAATAATAAAAATTAACTTGAGAGACTTGACATGAAAGTAGATCTTGAAAACGAGAAGGGTTAAAGAACCCCTTAGAAATTCGCCAGCCTAACAGCGCCACTTAAACTTCAACAAAAATGAATTGATGAGATAAGATAGGTTCTCTCATCATATGATCATATAAGATAAGTATTATAGATATATAGATCATACCCCAAAATAATAAAAATGAACTTGAGAGACTTGACATGAAAGTAGATCTTGAAAATGAGAAGGGTGAAATAACCCCTTAGAAATTCGGCAGCCTAACAGCGCCACTTAAACTTCAACAAAAAATGAATTGATGAGATCAAATAGGGTCTCTCATCATATGATCATAAAAGATCAGTATGATAGATTTAGATATCATACCCCAACATAACAAAAAGGAACTTTCAATACTTGACATGGAATTAGAACTTTGAAAAAGGAGAAAGGTGAAAGAACCACTTAAAAATTCGGCAGCCTAACGGCGCCACTTAAAACTTCAAAATACTGAATTGAAGAGATAAAATGGGGTCTCTCATCATATGATCATAAAATATCAGTATTATAAATTTAGATATCATACCCCAACATAATAAAAAGGAACTTGAAATACTTTACATGAAAATAGATCTTGAAAAATGAGAAGGGAGAAAGAATCTATTACAAAAATTTCGGCAGCCTAACGGCGCCACTTAAAACTTCATAAAACAAAATAATGAGAGTAAGAGGGGATCTCTCATTATATGAACATGAAAAGGGAAGTAAGAGGAGTATAAAATAACATCCTTTAACATAAGAACATAGAGCATAAAAGAAATTACATAAAAGAGATTTCTTGAAGAGAAAGAGAGAGGTCGGATCCCTTACCTTAAAACGTAACTCTTAAAACTCAAAGGTTGGGACCTTGAGGGCTTGGGGGAACCTTGGGAGGACTCCTTGGGAGGTAATGAGACCATAACTTCGTTTGGGAAGAGTGGGGAGTCGAATGGATGAGAGGATGTCTTGGTATTTATAGGGAAAGTGAGGGGACAAGGCATTAATGGCCAAGGGACACCTCATTAGTGGTTTTGGAAAAACCATGGGCTTGCCCATGGTATTTTCCCATGGTATTGGCCACTTGGGACACCTCATACCTTGTCTTACTATTCATAAGTCGACCATATTGATTACATACTTAATACATCATTTAATGATGTCATTAAACACCCGTAACTTAAAAACTGTATTTTCACTATTCATTGAAAATTCAACTTTCTCAGAATAATCCCAAAATTTTACCTTAACCAAATATCAATTCTCTGGTTTCAAAAATGAACTCCATTTTATAAAAATAATTTTCTAAATATTTTTAATTTATTTTTTTTAATAAAAATACTATTCACCGAAAATTCATTTCTTTAGAAAAAACCCCAAAAATTACCATAACATAATATCGGTGCTCTGAGTTCAAAAATAAAGTCCATTTTATAAAAATATTTTTCTAAATATTTTTAATTTAATTTTTAATTAAAAAACACTATTCACCCGAAAAAAACTAATACTTGAATAATAATTTATGAAACCGTTATTTAACCATTTTATTGAATCACATTACTTAATCAAGGTGCTTAGATTATTTTAAAACTTTCTTTAAGTGAGATTACTAATACATTTGGTCATATTACTAATCCTAATCATAAAATCACTATTCATAATTTACTATTCATCAAAAATTAAGTTGATCTTATTAGACTCTAAATTTCGTACTAAACATAATTGTAGAAGACCATTTTTTGAAAATCATTACACATTTTTAATTATTTAAGGTTTACATAAACATTTTTTAAAATATCCTTTTTCTAAAATTCATCAAAAATATGCATACTATATTTATACGGTCATTTGAAAAGTCATAAACATCATCATAGGAAGAAATCCCAATTTTTATTTAAAACAAAGGATTACATAAGGTAGTTATGGTCTCCTTACATAGCCCCTTATCACACCAGCATAGGACCTAAGTGTAAGGTGTGCTAAGGTGAGAGAATCTGAGGGAGGCTCGGCCAACATCGCACGAGTAGTAATTTCTATCAGTTTGAACTTCTCGCAAAGGCGATTCCGTTCTAGCTTCACACGATGAAGTTCGGCTTGGGTTTGGTCCAGAGCAAAGCCCAGTGGTGCTACCTCCTTCCCAAGTTCTGTTAGATGTTCTTCGATCGGTCCAAGACTACTGGGTGAGGCCATCGTATCTTCTTTCTTTAATAATTAACCAAGATTACTTGTATTTAGAGACAATAATCAAAACGTTTAGTTTCCAGGGGTCATATTGACCAATGGTCATATAACAGTCAAAACCCAATGGTCTCATTTTAATTATACTTATGTTATAAAAGAAAACATTTTTGTTGAGTATAAAAAAAATAAAATAACACATGAAATTAGGAAACAAGATTTATTCAAAATTTTGGGTCATTATAATCTTCCCCCCTTAAGAAATTGCGTCCTCGCAATTTTTTTTAAAATTAGGTTTTGAAATTTCATTGAAAGTCCCACATCAGAAAAGGAGTCAGTAAAACTATTACTTTAAAAGAAAGAAAGGGAAGTACGAAGGTCACCCGAGTTAGCCCACACTAGGATTCCATGTAAGAAAACATGGACATGGAAGAAAAAAAAAGGGTCAAGTTCTGATGGAGAGTGATAGAAAACATGATTAGGAGAAAGTTAACCATAAGAAAATCCCAAACTTATGATGTGTGTAAACGGTCATTGATTACCTAGTAGGAAACGTAAACCAACAACGTTTTTGTTTTACGTTCCTTTTCATAATTTTGAGGAATTCATTTACTACATAGAACGAAAACATAAGAAAATATACCTACCCTCATGTATAGTTTCATCCTTTAATAAGTTTCTACCAAAAATAATCTTTTCTCCAAAAGATGAGCATTCAAAACTACTTGGTCTCATCAAAACACAAGAATCTTCTTCTAGAGAATCACATAATCCACAAAAGATTAACTATCTATTTCTTTTATCTTTAAACATTATCCCAAAAACAGAAAGAGTAAGGTAAAACAACTCTTCAAAAAGAAAGAATCCCATAGGAAGGGAAACTATTTTTAAATCTTAAAAGTTCCATGGTAAAACCCAAAGTTCATCATAGACCATCCCATAAATAACGGTCCTTAAAACTCCTCAAAATAAACCAAACTAAGATTGAAACCCAAATACAAGAGGGATTTGATAACATAGTCTTCCAAAATAAACTTCATTGTTCATCTCCAAACAACATCAACCACACATAACATCTTATAACAAAAGTAGCTAACCTAAACATATTTTACTCAAGATAGGTTAATCATTTCCATAAGTAACCTAAATTACTATAAGTCCACCTTAAATTCATTGATTCTTCAAAATATAAGTCAACCTTACTCCTCAATGAAAATACTGTAGTAATCTATTTACCTTGATCATATAGGGTCCTCAAAATAGTGAACGTCTTCCAAAATAATAATCATCTTTTAATCCCCTAATCATCTCTGTAGTATTAATACGGAAATCGTAGCATTTCCTATCACATTGGTTGTTGGGACATGTTCTTCCATTTCCCTCCATTAACTAAGAAAAGAAGCTATAATTAGGGGCTTAAATACTTAGCCAATAATCATGAAAAGAAACTTAAAGCATATAAGGATAACTTGTAGAAGAAAAGTATACCCTAACTTGTGATCCCCTAGGTTCCCATCTAGGTTATCCATGATCATATATTCTTATGTGAACCTTTATTTTATTTTATCTTTGTTCCTTTAACAATGGTTCATAATAAGCTTATGAATTTACCGAAGCATATCCCCCGGGAGTGTCGTAACCAAGAGTACAGCAAGGCCCGTTGTCGTGTACCAGTTCTCGTTCGAGTCTAGCTCAAAGCGGTGTTTTCGGGTTTTACCCCTATGTACATCTGTGCCAGATCCACCTCTACCTGCTCGTATCCAGACAGGGATGTATTTGCTTGGAAAACCCTTACTCAATACTCACCAAAATACCAGGAAGACTTCCTATATTTAAACTTTTCTATAGGGTTCTTCCTAGAGTTTTAATATCCTAATTTCCACAAATAACTAAACCATCCTTTGATACCAACTATAGCATCCCGTCTTTTTATAACATAACTTTCATTTCATTACACAGACCTGAGGATCATTAAGGTTTAGTTTCTTGAAAACAAGGAACATAATACATGAAAACAACATAAAACATTATTCTTAAACACTTGAAAGGTTTCTCCTATAGTTCATCCTAGGTTCATTACTGCATCTCATAACCTGGGGACATACATCAAAAGAAAGGGTGAGCAGAAGGCTCAGTAAGGGAAACAAGAGAAACATTTTACATGTGAACTTGAGATACTTCAATAAGGACATGAAAAGAACTTTAAGGCATGAGAAAGAAATCATGAGATACATCATAAAAAAAATAACATTTTTCATAACTTGAAGATGTGGCTGAAACATTTAATATTGACAATCGTTTTGTTTCACCAAGGTCCATCCCCAAGGTGTCGTTAAAAATTACCAAGGTTATTCACCAAGGCATCGTTAAAATGGTCATCTCTAGAGATTAAGTCTTTACCCAATGCATTGGAGCGCTATCAGGGTGAACCCTTAAATTTTCCTTTATTATCATGTGAGCCACATATATCATCATAAAACATTTAATAAATAACCCATATAGCATAAAATAAATGTGTTTCATTTCATAATCATAACGTTTTAAAAACTGCTTTAAAGACATGATCTTTACGTCACTTTAAACCCACGGAAAAGGGGAAGTGGGTTTCATGTATGTAAATCCCAGAATTTAAAATAGAAAATTTTGATATATATGTGAATACCATTGTATAAATAAGATCTTTGAGTATTCACTTTATAACATAAAAATAATTTTGAGAAAAGAGAGAGGCATTTTGAGACGAAAATTATGCAGCATAACGTCTACGATACATGGTTTTAGAAAACATTGAAAAGAGAGGGGACATGGGTCACCCACTCGAAAATGATACATAAAATTGTAGGGGAACAAAATATATAGTATTTAAGAACATGGTAATGAAATTTGAATGATATACCATATGAAACTAAGAACTTTAAAGGAAGACAAAAATAAGATTTCTCTTATGAGAATTTGGCAGCCTAACGGCGTCACTTAAAACTTCCCAAAAATGGATTGACGAGATCAAATGGGGTCTCTCATAACATGAACAGAAATGATCAGTATGATATATATAGATATCATACCCAAAAATAATAAAAATGAACTTGAGAGACTTGACATGAAAGTAGATCTTGAAAATGAGAAGGGTTAAAGAACCCCTTAGAAATTCACCAGCCTAACGGCGCCACTTAAACTTCAACAAAAATGAATTGATGAGATAAAATAGGGTCTCTCATAATATGAACATAAAAGATCAGTATTATAGATATAGATATCATACCACAAAATAATAAAAATGAACTTGAGAGACTTGACATGAAAGTAGATCTTGAAAATGAGAAGGGTGAAAGAACCCCTTAGAAATTCGGCAGCCTAACAGCGCCACTTAAACTTCAAAAAAAATGAATTGATGAGATCAAATAGGGTCTCTCATCATATGATCATAAAAGATCAGTATGATATATTTAGAGATCATACCCCAACATAACAAAAAGGAACTTTCAATACTTGACATGGAATTAGAACTTTGAAAAAGGAGAAAGGTGAAAGAACCACTTAAAAATTCGGCAGCCTAACGGCGCCACTTAAAACATCAAAATACTGAATTGAAGAGATCAAATGGGGTCTCTCATCATATGATCATAAAATATCAGTATGATAAATTTAGAGATCATACCCCAACATAATAAAAAGGAACTTGAAATACTTTACATGAAAATAGATCTTGAAAAATGATAAGGGAGAAAGAATCCGTTACAAAAATTTCGGCAGCCTAACGGCGCCACTTAAAACTTCATAAAAAAAATAATGAGAGTAAGAGGGGATCTCTCATTATATTAACATGAAAAGGGAAGTAAGAGGAGTATAAAAGAACATCCTTTAACATAATAACATGGAGCATAAAAGAAATTACATAAAAGAGATTTCTTGAAGAGAAAGAGAGAGGTCGGATCCCTTACCTTAAAACGTAACTCTTAAAACTCAAAGGTTGGGAACTTGAGGGCTTGGAGGCACCTTGGGAGGACTCCTTGGGAGGTAATGAGACCAGAACTTCTTTGGGGAAGAGTGGGGAGTCGAATGGATGAGAGGATGGCTTGGTATTTATAGGGAAAGTGAGGGGACAAGGCATTAATGGCCAAGGGACACCTCATTAGTAGTTTTGGCAAAACCATGGGCTTGCCCATGGTATTTTCCCATGGTATTGGCCACTTGGGACACCTCATACCTTATCTTACTATTCATAAGTCGACCATATTTATTACGTACTTAATAAATCATTTAATGATGTCATTAAACACCCGTAACTTAAAAACTGTATTTTCACTATTCATCAAAAATTCAACTCTCAGAATAATCCCAAAATTTCACCTTAACCAAATATCAATGCTCTGATTTCAAAAATGAACTCCATTTTATAAAAATAATTTTCTAAATATTTTTAATTTATTTTTTTAAATAAAAACACTATTCACCGAAAATTCATTTCTTTAGAAAAAACCCCAAAAATTACCATAACATAATATCGGTGCTCTGAGTTCAAAAATAAAGTCCATTTTATAAAAATATTTTTCTAAATATTTTTAATTTAATTTTTAATTAAAAAACACTATTCACCCGAAAAAACTAATACTTGAATAATAATTTATGAAACCGTTATTTAACCATTTTATTGAATCACATTACTTAATCAAGGTGCTTAGATTATTTTAAAACTTTCTTTAAGTGGGATTACTAATCCATTTGGTTATATTACTAATCCTAATCATAAAATCACTATTCATAATTTACTATTCATCAAAAATTAAGTTGATCTTATTAGACTCTAAATTTCGTACTGAACATAATTGTATAAGACCATTTTTTGAAAATCATTACACATTTTTAATTATTTAAGGTTTACATAAACATTTTTTAAAATATCCTTTTTCTAAAATTCATCAAAAATATGCATACTATATTTATACGGTCATTTGAAAAGTCATAAACATCGTCATAGGAATAAATCCCAATTTTTATTTAAAACAAAGTATTACATAAGGCAGTTATGGTCTCCTTACATATCCCCTTATCACACCAGCATAGGACCTAAGTGTAAGGTGTGCTAAGGTGAGAGAATCCAAGGGAGGCTCGGCCAACATCGCACGAGTAGTAATTTCTATCAGTTTGAACTTCTCGCAAAGGCGATTCTATTCTAGCTTCACATGATGAAGTTCGGCTTGGGTTTGGTCCAGAGTAAAGCCCAGTGGTGCTACCTCCTTCCAAAGTTCTATTAGATGTGCTTCGATCGGTCCAAGACTACTGGGTGAGGCCATCGTATCTTCTTTCTATAATAATTAACCAAGATTACTTGTATTTAGAGACAATAATCAAAATGTTTAGTTTCCAGGGGTCATATTGACCAATGGTCATATAACAGTCAAAACCCAGTGGTATCATTTTAATTATATTTATGTTGTCAAAGAAAACATTTTTGTTGAGTATAAAAAAAAATAACACATGAAATTAGGAAACAAGATTTATTCAAAATTTCGGGTCATTACACTCATGATGACCAAAAAATTCATCTCATGATTATTGGTTTATTAGGTGTTCATAAATCTATTGTGGGTATGGGTTTATTTTCCCTTCAGAATCTTTGATATAATACTTCATAATAATTTTGGAAACACAACTAGAAAATTGAGCTACCACCATGGATCTATAGCCACGGTTTTAAAACGGTGGCTATAGGTGGCTATAGCCACGGTTCTGTGGCCTATAGCCACGGTTTTGTGGCCTATGGCCATGGTTTAAAAAACCGTGGCTATAGGTTAATTTTTTCATTTCCCTATATCCATGGTTCTCCAAAACCGAGGCTATATGGTTCTCGCGCTTATGATGGAAAATAATTCCCGCCAAAAATTTGGCGGGAAGCCCTATCGCCACGGTTTTGTGTCTATTCCCACAGTTTTTATTAATGTATATATCATAATATATATATATATACACCCAAATTGTGGCATGGTGTATTGGTAAGTGCGATGGACTCCATAGTGGAGGTGCAGGGATCAAAACCCATTAGGGACATTTATAATTTTGGCTATTGCCACGGTTTTCCATGGCTATTTCCACGGTTTAAACTGTGGTTATAGGTCAAGCACAACGGTTTCAAATTCGGAGGCCTATTTCCACGTTTTTTAAAACCATGGAAATAGGTATCTATTTCCACAGTTAAAACTGTGTCAATAGTCCGGGACCTACTACCATGGCGATAGTGGCCACAGTTGGCCAAAACCGTGGTCGTAGCCTTTGGCCACGGTTTTGGGGCCTATTGCCATGGTTTTGAACAGTGGAAAGTCCTTTTTTTCAGTTGTGAAAATCCTCTGTGAGACTTTATAGTGATCATTAATGAAATTTAATTTGTTATTCATCTAATATAAATAAACCCTATAAGAAATAATGAAGAGTAATTCAATGTTTTGTTATTTTTTATTAAAATAAAGAAATTATATCATAATGTTACCTAATATCTTCCCAAATCAGTGTCTTAAGTGTGGTCACAACATTGTGCCACTAATCTACATAAATCGGTATGGTCATGTGAGTGGTGATCCCAATATAACTACTAAACATGGCCTTTTGGGGTTAACAGGATGGATACATGCATTCTATCCAACCTTTTATTTGATGCCTTTGTTTCTCACCATAATAATTTTTTATAACACCTTTACTATATGGTGCTTCTATTTTTTCTAGGACCCTGGTTGTTCACCATATACCATTTACTAACGTTAAACATCATTAATATGTTGTTTCTTTAGATCGGTAGCATCAACATGTGTCGAAGGTTGTTGCTCCTCTGCATTGGGAGCACCAACATGTTGAGAAACCTATTGTTCCTCAGGATAGAGAGAATCGACATGTGCAGAAGTCATTATCTATATAAGTGGTTGAAAATTTAATTTATAATACATAAATTCAGTAGTAAATAGATAATAATATGAGGCAATGAAATGTAAATTACAAAAAAAAATATAACCTAATTAATGAACTCATTTTTTAAAAGTTGAAGTTATTTAACCCCTCTATCGAGTATATAAATCCCTTCATTATGGTCACCTCTGAAATAAAATACCCCATATACATTAGGACCATTATGAAATGATTAAGACATCCCAATGAAAGAGTTATCCTCATTTGAATTGACATATGACCCTTCAGTGGTTTTGTTCGATAAAAGAACAATTTACCACTTTCGGTTTGTAGGATTTGAAACATAAAATACTTCTATTTCATATGATACCATTATAAATGGTTCATATTTGTACCCTTCATTAGTAAAATCCACTTTCATGGATACCAATTCATCTACTTAAACAACACTCCTATTTTCAACCCCCTTTAATTGAAAAATCAACACTTGGAATGTTTTATAATCCAACTCCCATATTGTTTTTATGATTCAAAGTATGACATATTTACATAAATTGAATTTATGTCCTTAGTACCAGATACATGAATCACTTTATCCACAAGTGTAACTCCACCGTTTTTCATGGTACTATTTTTATCATGTTTATTTGTATATAACATAGAACCATTAATTACAAAACCATGATAATATAATACTTTCACACTTGGTCCTCTAGCTATCCATCAAATTTTTTCTAAAATTGAATCTAGATTTTTAGTTGAATCCTTAAAAATATAGTCTCGAAACCATCCTAAAAACTGTTGATTATGCGTATTTGATATCCAACTTTCATCCCCAGATGGATTCAAATACATAGAAATTTCTTTGTGGGTTTCAACATATGGGGAAAACTCTAAACTGTTATAAAAAATATAAAGGTAGGCCTTCTTCTAATCGGTAATTGTAATTTTAACAACATTTATTCTATAAATTACTTCACCCAAAATCCACCTGGTGTGATGAGAGTTTGGTAGACTATTAATTTCTACATCATACATGTAGTTGGTACAAAATTCAATGGCTTCCTTAATAGGATATCACTCCATAATACAACCTTCTGGAAAACATTGATTTTTGACACACCCTTTCAAAATTTTCATAAAACATTAAATGGGGTACATCCATTTATAATGTATATTAACACATAGATGAATCTATATTACCAATTGAACCATCAATTGAACTATCATATTAAATAATTTTGGTGGGAAAACATCTCCAGTTTACATAATTTGACAGATATTTCCTTCTCTATAGTTGCAAATTTCTCCAGGTCTATAACTTTTCTGCATATATCTTTGAAAAATAAACAGATCTTGGTTAATGTATAATGTAAATTCTTGGGGAAAATAAAATTTAAAGATAAAAACATTATTTCTTTCATCAAAAAATGATATTCATTTGATTTCAGACTCATAAAATTTACATCAGTCATTAACATGATATTCTTGATATTTGATGAATACCCCTCTATAACCTTTATATCTTTCAAGAAATTTCAAAAATGATATCCCTCTTTCCTAGAAATATTGTAAGTATATGAAATAAAAAAAATATTTTTTTTACTCTTCACTGGTGCCAACTCTTTCCGTATTCTCAAGTCAATCATGTCCAACCTAGATTTAATTCCATCCTTTTTTTCTAGGTGCATTTAGTAACGTTCCAATGAAACTATGACATAGATTTTTTTCAAAATGTATAACATGAATAAAATTATTTATATAAAAACAATTATAGAATGGTAATTAAAAAATAATTATATCTTTTGTAAGGTTTTTCAAAAAAAAATTATTAAAATAAGTATCCATAACTTTTAATTTCTCAAACAGTTGATCGGTTGTTAGTGGAGATGGTGTTTTATGTTATTTTGAACTCCTATCAAATGATTTCATCTAAGATTAGTAATTATTTCACTGGGGTAAAAATATATGATGTCCTATAATCCTAGTCTTCAATGAATGTTTTAACCTAATTAATTGTGTACCTTATTCAAAAATGGGACACCCTTGAGTTCCTTTAATTATATCTTCTAAAAAAATTCAATAATAAGGAAAGTCATTTATCATCCTATAAAACATATATCTCAATGTGAAATATTCATTTCTATAAGCATCATACAACTTAATTCATGAATCCCACGATAATTTCAAAACATTGATCAATGGAGCCAAATAAACATCAATATCATTACCTGGTTGTTTTGATCCTGATATAAGAAGAGATAACATAATGTATTTTTGTTTCATGCATAAACATGGTGGAAATTTATAATTTAAATACATAATTATCCATGTAAATTTAGTGCTACTTTGAAAACCAAATGGATTCACTCCATCTATAGATAGTGCAAGATACAGTTTTCTCAGCTCATTTCCAAATTTAGGATACACATGATTAATTATATTACAATAAGGAGAGTCTTTTAGGAAACAAAATTCCACATATTTATTTATTTTATCTATGTAACATGTAAATTTTCTTATATTCTGACTTCAATATAGGTTTCTAAACATTGTAATGATTGGAAAGTACCATACAAATTTCATAGGACCCAATTCATCTTTATTATATCAATAAGCACCACTTTGTGAATTTTTTAAGTGGTTTGTGGTCCTTGAAAAATAGTATATATTTATTTGGACAAACATATATTATTTTAGAGATCATACCCATTGAACGTAGAATTAATTTAGCATCATATGTGTAATGCCCCAATATGGAAGTTGTTAAGAAATGCCCCAAGCTGGTTGGCCACATGACCACAAGTTCCCCTCCCTGAACGTTAAGGACTACCGACTAGTAGTGAGGGTCTGTTATGGTATAGTGGAGATACTATAACCTCATGATTATAGTAATCCACATTCTTAATAATAATTATAAGTAGTGTAAACTGTAATAAATAAGTAGTAAGAAAATAATAAACATCCAATACAACCAATAGGAAGAAGCTGAATTAATAAATAGATACAAAAATGATGATAATCGTGACATGTAGCTATAAAAAATTAAGTACATGGAAAACATGAGAATAAAGCATATAAAACATGATAAAAATAAAAAATAATCCAAAACCTTTTAGTACTAGCATCACAATCATAGGATCTATCCTCTACTCCTATACTTTATCCCAATACTTAGAATCAAACATCAGAAGCAGGATGCTTCTATTTATCTACACTTACAATCATGTAGTATGCTCGGGTACCATGGGTGGCCCAGGAAGGGTGTGATATATACTCAGTAGTCCACCACCAAAGGTGTATATAACAATCCAAAATATGCATATAAAATGAGTATTGTGTTGATAATAATAGAAATTAAGCAATAAATAAATAAATAACTCACTTCAGAATAGGTTCCTTAAGGATACCTGACCAAAACTACCTACTTCATCCTAATCCATATATCTCTAAATGTAAGTCAACCTATATAGATACAATATAGGTGTATCAAGGTTCTCTAGAATACATGCTAGGATGATTAGTTGAGCATATCATCAAGGCAAGTATCAAGTATGGACAAACCCAAGCATCTTATTTGTCTTGGTGGACACATCTTTTGATTTAATAAATTGGTCAATTAATTTTATCCAAGTAATTAAAGTTGTGGCATAGAGAACAAGGGCTTAACTCTTAGCCAATAATTTTCCTTATATCAATTCATATTCCAATACATTTATTACAAGACAATTCAAACACCATAATTAATAACAAATAAACTCATTACCAAAGCATAAGGATATTAATACTTTAAATAGGGGAACACCCATAGGGGTGGATCATGTCGAGTTAAACACCCCACAATGTTGATTCGCGGGTATCTAGGGTCCCATTACATATGATAGAAATATTTAATTTAATTTATTGAGCATTTTTTATGTATTTTTTGAAGAATCCTAGAATGTAGTGCAACAATTCATAATAAAATATAATAATACTTTTAGGGGAAAGTACTAGACTGCATACCTTAATCATGTGGTACTCTCCTCATCAAGTATCAACCCTTGAATCGAGCTATAATGGGAGAAATAAAAAGAATAAATAAAAGATATGAAAATAGGGAATATGAGCTTGCACCAAAATAGCACAAAATATAGCAAGATAAACAACAAAAAGAAGGAAGTGGAAGGAGGAGCTTACCATTACAATTCTAACGCACCCAACAACAAATTCAATATATCTCAGATGAAGAAGAACCGAAAGAACCTAGATTGAGGCATCTTAGGGGATCTATCATGTATCTCGTACTGTAGAAAATGATGGATTCTATCAAAAATGATTCCCAATCCCATTTTTTTAAAATGACTCAGCATATTTACATGTCGTGTACATCTCAAGCTTTTACCTTCTAAGGAAAACCCAATTCACGATGTGCAAGATTTTGGAAAACCCATTACACATCATGTATTTGGCTTGTATCCATCCTCCATCCCACATACTATTTTCTTCTTAGAAGCAAATCGACTAGCCTCAAGTCATGGTCACCAGGGTCTAAGAAAAAATAGAAAACTCAATGAGGGTTTAACCAAAATTAAAAATAAAACATAGCTCAATGAAAATCCAAGATGTTACAACCCCCCCTCCGTAAAACAACTCATCCTTGAATCTCACTTTCAAGGGTGGTAAAGCATCATCTGAGAAATGTTTCAGCCCCTGATAATGTACATCATCCTCTCTATCCCAACTCTCATCCTATACATGGTTTTGTTTCCATAGTACCCATACCAGAGGAACTAACATGCCTTAGAGAGCCTTCTTCCTCTAATCAATGATATGTATTTGATTATAATCGAAGGATGCATCTACATAAAACTCAATATCCTTAGGATCAAATAAATTAAATGGATCTGAATGATATTTGTGAATTTGTGATATATGGAAGATGTCGTTCATATCCCAATACCTCTGAGGTAAATCCAAATAATAGGATACTAACTCGGCTCTCTCTATGATATCAAAAGGCCCAACATAATGAGCTGATAGCTTTCCCTATCTCTGAATTTTTCTATGACCCAATCTTGGAAAAACACATTGAAAGACTCGATGTACCACCTATAACTCTATAGGTTGATGGTGATGATTGGTATAAGACTTATGTCTAGACTGATCTATAGCCATATGATTCTATATCATCTATACTTATTCTAAAATCTCCTTAATGAGATGGTATCCTTTTAGTCCTACCTCACCTACCACTAACCAGTACATAGGTAAACTGAACGGCCTACTATAAAGGGTCTCATAGGCATCCATATGAATAGTTTTTTGAAATCTATTATTATAGGAAAACTCAATGAGGGGTAATTTTTTCTCCCATGAACCTCTTAAATCAAGGATTCATTCTTGAGGAATGTCTTATAACACTTGTAACATACTCTTGGACTGATCGTCGGTCTGAGGGTGATATGTTGTACTTAGGTGAACCTATGAACCTAATGCTTTATGCAACCCTTTATATAACTGTAATGTAAAACAAGTGTCTCTATATGATATGATATAGTAGGGAACACTATAAAGTTATAAAATCTCCCAAATATAAATCCTTATGAGCTCATCAACTGAGAAATTATTTCAAATAGGTGGGAAGTGTGTTACCTTGGTCTTCATGTCGATGATCACCCATACTACACCACTTCCATAAGGGGATCTTGTAAACCAGTCATGAAATACATATTGATGTCATCCCATTTCCACTAAATAATAGATAGAGGTTGTAAAAGTCTAGTGGGTTAGTGTTACTCAACCTTCACCTACTGATAGGTGGAGCACTGAGTGATAAATTCTGAAATATTCCTCTTTATATTTGGCCATGAATACTGAAAAACATAATTATTGGTACATCTTGGTAATACCATGGTGAACTTACCAAATAGAGGCATGATATTCCTACATCAACTCTTTTCATATGTTTGTAGGAACCCAAAAATGTTTGTAAAAGTGTAGGATCTCATTCTCATCAACAACCCAAATATAAGGTGGGACCTCAACTGAGAAACTCTCCCTTAGGACTAGGCCCTTGGGATCTAAAATCTATCTCATCTTTACCCATTATATAAGGGAATATATCATTTCCAAATATTCTAAAATATGATTCTCATGATATTACTAAACCTCCATATGCTTCTAAGAAAACAGATCCATCAAAGGCCACTCATTGTTGGCCTCTTGGAAAACCTGTGTCTGAGACTTCCAGGTTAGGTTGTTAACTACTGAATTACCCTTTATATGGGAATAAGCAAGGTTAAAGTCAAAAGACTGTAGGTATTATACCCACTTGTGTTGTCTGAGATTCAATTCGCGCTTCTTGGAAATGTATTTGTGACTTTTTTATCCATGTAAATAATAAACCGCTCACCCAATAGATAATTCCTTCAATAGTGTAAATTATAAACCATAACTGCTAACTTTAGGTCATGTGTCGGGTAATTTTGATCATGTGGTTTTGGTTGGTGAGAAACATACTCCACAAATCAATTTTCTTGCATCAAAACTACTCCAATTCTGATACCTAATGCATTACAATAGACTGTATAGCTTCTTCTCGGCTCTAAAAGAATCGGGATTGGTGCTGAAGTCAGTCGCCCTTTTAACTCTTGAAAGGATGTCTCACAGGATTATAACTAGAATAAAACCACACCATTTTTAGTAATTCCCATAAGAATCACTTTTATTCATGAGAAGTTATAAATGAAATTTCTATAATAACTATCCAGCCCTAAGAAACTGCATATGTCAAAAACATTTTTGGGCTGCTCCTAGGAAAACACGACAATCACCATATCTGGGTCAATAGATAATCCTACATCTGAAATTATATGACCTAATAAGTGAAAATTATTGATCCAAAAGTGGAATTTACTGATCTTATCATACAGATGTTTCTATATCATTGTATTTAGTGCGATCTCAAGATTTTTTTCATGGTCATGTTGGTTATGAGAATGCACCAAGATTTCATCTATAAATACTAACAGAAATGAATCCAAAATGGGTGTAAAACCTAATTCATTATAGCCATAAAGATTTTGGGGTGTTTTTAAGACTGATAAGTATAACTAGATACTCATAAAAGTTATACCTACTTCAGAACATTGTATGTGGTATGTCTGATGATCTCACATGCACTTGATGGTAGCCTAACCAAAAATTGATCTTAGAAAAAATCATCTCTTCATGGGTATGGTTAGAGATTTCATCTATACAAGGTGTTGGATACCATTTCTTAATCATAAATTGATTCAACCATCATTAATCCATGTAAAACCTGAGGGTACCATCTTCCTTCTTGGTGAAAAGGACAGGTGAACCCCATGGTAAAGTACCAATTTGTATAAAACCATAGCTTACAAGTTTTATAACTACTTCTTGAGTTCATGAATCTCAATGGGTTCCATACTATAGGAATTAATCTACACTGGTACTACTCTTGGAACTAGATCAATTGTGAAATCAACCTCTCATAGGAAGAAAAATAGAGAATTTGTCAAAGAAGATTTCCCTGAAATGATCCACTATAGGAGGAAATTCTATACATCGTGCTCCCTGGTCACTCAAAATGAGACTATCTATCTGGGTTGTTGCTCTTCCTAGCCCAAAATTATCAATTCTTTCTCAAATCACTTGGATATACCATTCTCCCTTATGAATGTAGGTACCGCCCTTAGGTTATGAGAATGACACCCTCCAGTGATAGCAATCAATGTCAGAATGATAAGGCACTAGCCAGTACATTCCAAGAATAGCGTCAAATCCAGTTATCTCAAGGAAAAAAATATTCTAGAGGAAGATATATCTACCTACCTTAGGATTTAAATCCCTACATTAGTGTATACTCTCTGATCAAACCCCTGATGATGCATTGAGATTCATCATGCTACATAATCATTCTATATCTAAGCCAGACATTCCATAATTACCATAGATATAAAAGAGTACAAAGAACCTATATCAAAAAAAAGAAAAAAATAAGTATAGGTTACTAAAATAGTACCTTTAAATATATAAGGACCCAGAATCTAATCCTTAGGTGTAGGATACACTGCATAGATATGTCCAGAACTATATCCCTGAGATGCAACCTAATTAACCTGAGCAGGTCCACTCAACTGGCATTGAACCTATGAAGTTTTACTACCTTATATATGATAACCTCGTCAACATGATTGGATGGTATTAGAAAAAATCCCTATATGAAGAGGTTCCACTTATCCTATACCTAAATCTAGTGTTGGTACAGATCTCTTCTCATTAAGAACGGGAGGGAAAATCAACAGAAATGATGGAGGTGACCTGTCCTACCATAAGATCGGCACTCAATTGGGTCCCTCGTACACTAGAGATTCTTATGGACAGTCCTAACACACTATTGGAACACCAAATACCTATTAGTTCAAGTCATATAACCTGTAATGAAATCGTGAGCATAATTGAATCAATATTTCCTATCACTAGAAAAATCACCTCCCAACTTAGATGATTGTTTCCTCTGGAAATGGGGATGACCTTGTTTGCTTAAGGTTCAAACATTCCAATCAGTTTCTAACAGGTTTGTTCATAGAACTGGAAACATCCAATGATTCTATATCCATTTGGACATACTTTCCAAAGGTAGATGCTCATTAGTTGTGGATCGATGAGACTTAAGAATTTTCATTGGTCGATAGGATGGGAGGTCGGACTCATCACAACTTTTTGGGGGGAATTATTGTCTACTCCAGGACTCTCTTTATAGATTTAAGTTATGTTTGTGAATCCTTATTACATTACCAAGTATGAAAATGATCTTTCCTTAAGATCTGACAATCAATGATTAATATGTATGAGATTTATAGAATCTTTTATATGTATTCACGGTTCTTCATTGATAGAGAATCATCTGTATGTATTAGAGATTCTTATTCAATGGTATCCTTTAATACATTATATAGAAATATATTGGTCATTATGATGACCATACTGGTTTTAAATCCACTCAATGGGGCACTTGAAGTTTATTGTCATTCAGAAGGACATGGATTATTTTAGAGTTGGGATCGTACCCGTAGATGGGATACCTACATATCCTTGTTAGAAAATGAATCAGAACCCACATAGTTCGGGAATTAAGAAGTGTGGGTATTATGTATGATTAACGGCCCAAAGATATGTGTCATGGTTACTTTTACACTCTAAGATCATGTGAGTCATGCTTGGTGTGATAAACAAGAGGTATTTGTAAACCTGATGATTTTTGCCATGAAAGATGTGGTCACAAGGAATGATGTGGGGCTTACATATGTATAAATACCTAGAAATATGAAGATCGGGACTTACTTTAGGGAAGAAGCCTGGGAACAAGGTTCATAAAGTTATATGTGCTTTATAGATATTTGGAAAATTTAACTTAGGACTTAATCCTGAGAAGTATGCCCAAATTAGAGGGGACTTATGATTGGGTTTTATTCCTAATAAAGAATCCCAGATCAAAGAAAATTATGACTGGTTAAGATAAATTATGACTGGGGATTATTCTTGAGAAGGAGGTCCATGTTAAAGGGACTTGATAACTGGGGCTTATTCCTGAGAAGGAGGCCCAGGTTAGAAAATTTAAGAATTTGGGGCTTACTCCTGAGGAGGATGCCCATTTTAAGGGAACTTGGACTGGGGATTACTCCTGAAAAGGAGGCCTAGGTTAGGTAATTATGACTGGGGATTACTCATGAAAAGGAGGCCCAGGTTAGGGAACTTGGGGATTACTCCTAAATAGGATTCCCATATTAAATATCTTCTCATCTTAAAGAATGAGGTTGAATGAATGAAATCTCTAACCTTAGTGACATAAAGACATGTAAATCACTAGGTTTTAAGATATGTTCCATAGAATTCCTTTCAGATAAGGAATCCAACAAAGGAACCATGTCATAAATGAATTTTAAAAGGGTTTTGAAGGCTAAATCTTGAAGAGGAGAGGTGGATTTGAAGAAAATAGTTGAATAGGCAAGAGGGGCACCCAAAAAGAGGCAGGCGCGCAAGTCTTGGTGGGGCGCGCAAGTCCTAGTCGCGCAAGTGTACTTGCGCAGCACAGGTGTACTTGCACGCCGGTTAACCAATGGGGTAATACTTGGGAGAGGCTTGGCTCAAGCCCTTAGCATTATCCCTAAAGACTTCCAAATGAGTGGCGCACAGGTTCTGTTGAAGGGATAAGGCAGCGCGCAGGTATGTCCATTTTCCCTTAAGGTTTAGACACTTAGGCATGCAAGTGTTGGTGAATTTCAACACTTAGGCCTTGTTCCCCTTCTTTAGATCTTCCATTCTAGGTAATAAATTACCTTAGAAGTGTTCGTAAGACTTCAAGAAGATACTAGGGCACCGGGAGCTCAAATTTGACTTTTGGAATTTTTCCGTCCTCGAAATGGGGGGCCCACCAGGGGTATTTATAGGCTACTGAAGACCTTGGGGGAAAATAAAATAGGGTGCATAGGTCACTTGCGTGCCCAATATGTGGTGCAAAGGTATACCTGCGCGACCATCTTGGAACTTGCGCGGCCCATGCATAAAGAAATCCATGTTCATGCCTTAGTCGATTTTTGATGTTCCTTCAAAGGATGAATCACTTTGTGTTTAAGGTATTTCCATTTTCATTCGTTAAACTCTGTGAAAGAAAGGAGCGTCAACAAAATTCCCCCCTCATAGTTGGATCCGAAAGGAAGGAGGATTTGACTATGAGGTAAAGTAGAAAACCAGGGAAGGGAGGCGCGTAGTTTTTGAGCGTGTAGGGCACGACGCGCAGGTGAGAGTCATGCAGGCTTCGGCGCGCAAGGGTGCGGCCTGGCCTATAAATATGTGGTCATTCCCATGCAAAGTAACCGGATTTCAAACTTTCTAGCTCTCGCCATGTAGGTTTCTCTCATCACACAAGTGACTTGTTTTCCGCAGTTTCATTGATTCTGTTCATGTCTAGCTTCTGCAGAGGTATTTGGACTTGTGCGGTGATACCTGCACGCCAACACTTGTGCGACATAGTTACACTTGAGCGCCAACATTGGACTTGCGTGCCTTAATGCCTTATCCATTTTTTCATTTTTCTTCACAAATTTTATGAAAAATCAACTTACTTAGGAGTTAATCATTCAACCTTTGTGCATATTCAAATAGATCCTAGAAGTATTGTAACGGCTAATGAGCTGGATAGCAAGCGGATTGATGACATGATGAGCATCGTTGGCTATGACTATTGCAATATCTATGATATAACTCTCCCCGATTTGGCCAAGTACTTGAAGATGTATCATCTTGATTTTCCACATAGCATCTACTTACCTCTGTATGGGTATGGTCATCTGCAAGAAGTCAACATTCCAGAGGCAAAGAATTATCTTCTGAATTCTTGGTTTCAGACTTACACTAATTTTGCTTCAGAAAATGTCTCAATGGGAGGATCATTTGTAAATACTGGAACAGTGGAGAAGGCCTACATAATGCATCATATCCCTTGTTCCCCAGATCTGAAACCTCACAAACCTGAGCTGCAACCACATTGTTATTCCTCAATCTTCTGAAACTCTCAGATGGATCAATCCAAAGGCTGGAAGAAGAGTTGGGACTTCCGTCCTGGAGGAGGTGCGAATCCAACTTGGATGTGGGCATATTGGGTGTGATAAACCTACGCAGATTTTGTCGAGGATTTGAAAAAAGTTGCAATATATGAAGCTGTCTGGTCTAGGAAGACATATGTTTATAGGAATGATGACTTTGTGCCGGAGCTAATTAGCCACTGGAGCCCAGAAACTAATTCTTTCCATCTGACTCATGGATAAGTAGGCATCAGTTTGTGGGATGTCTATAAGATCTCAGGGGCTCCAATTTTAGGTGATATGTATGATGAATTCATCCCTCCCAAGGAAACTTGGAATGATTCGGAGAAGACTTCGGCTTTGGATTGAGAATTATTCAAAATTTTCTACAAGCTCAAGAACTCAAAGACCTCCAAAACTCATTCTAGAAAGGATATTCATCCAGAGGAGTAGATGGATATGTTTCTTACCAAGAAGGAGGTGAAGGGGCCCACCTGTACTCGTCCTACTACCTACCCTAGAACAGAGAAGAGGGGTGCTTTTGGAATATTCTGGCCAACCCTGGAAGTGGGAGAATTTGAGAAGTGGGGGTACGAAGTGGATCAGAGAATTCCAAAAAAGACTCGTCTAGCGGGACTCCTAGCCTTGTGGCTCAGTGTTTATCTTTTTCCAGTCAGGGATTCGAAGGGAGGAGTCAGGCCAAGGACCTTCATTGTTGCAGCCAAATTAGCTAAGAGGAGAATAGTTGGGTTGTCCACCCCCATTTTGGAAAAGATTCATAGGAGATTACTCCATGTATTTATGGGTAAGTCTCCTTTGAGAATAGTGGGAACATTCCAAGTTTTTTAGGGATGGATCACCACTCATTTCAGAACATATGTTGTACAGAACAGAGTACAGGTTCCTGGAATCTCTTTCAGGCCATTAGTGCAGAAATTTTCTGGAGTTTCTCCGTTAGCTCTCAACATTTATGATATGAAGGTGAGGCTGAGAATGTTCAAGTAATTCCATTTCATTCCTTATGGAGACCCACAAACCGGGCGGTTTGTTGATGATGGAACAGCCGGCCTGGAATTGAGGTCATACATACTGGCTTACAGAGATGGTGTACTGGCCACCAGGATTGATGGAGAGATTATATGCGAGGCCTATGCTTCATACATATTTGAACATCAATTCAAGTGTGTGCAGCAGACTATTGTATCCCCTCCTATACATGTCAAGTCAGAGCAGCATCTGATGGTTTCCCAACAACTATGGTTGCTGACATCTATGGAGATGATCGGGGCAGTGTTTGATATATCAGTTGCTAAAGCGGCGAGTAACTTGACTACATGGTATGTCGAGAACTGGATAGAATCGTACCCTGAAGGAGTGATGAATCATCTGGTTCATGAGGTAGGGAAAAAGAAAAGAACTATAGAGAAAGAAACCCTTCATCTGGAAGGTTAATCTTCCCCACCTGGAGCTGATTCACCAGGTTCCTCACCTAGGGCTGACTCACTGGATTCCCAAGATGGGGATGATGAGGCACAACATGTATCAAAGCAGCCTCGTGCTAGATATAATCCTTCTGTCAGAATCAAGAGACCCACTCCATCGAATCCTAGTGAGTTACTTCATTGAGGAAATTTAATCTCCATTACTTTATAAAGAAACAAGTTTTATTTTCTTATCCTTTATCTGTAGTTGTAGGAGATGGGAAGAAGTTGAAGTCTAAGATTGTAGGACCCTCCTCGCAGACTTCTGGTACACATGTTGAATATCTACGACCAGAGGATGTCCAAACATGGTGGAGTTTATATTGCGATGCTGAAACTACCTGGCTGGACCTGTGCGAGGGGCTACACATCCCTGGAATAGGGAAACATTGGGCCTCTACCGATATCCATTTCAAGGATATCCCTGATGAAGTGTGGGATTACATCAAAGATCTGGAGATACTCATATATGCCACTGATGATTCCATTCCTATCACCAAGCGGGTGAAGGAAATGATATATCGTGGCACCACTGAGGAGACTGGTGCTTCCAGAGATGAGGAGTGGCAAAATTACGTGGCTCCTGAAGATGTAAGTCTATTTCCTTATTTTCTTTGTAACTAGATTCTAGTTAAATCTTTGTTACTTAAGGAAATTACTTTCTTCATCATACAGCTTGCAAAGAAAGGAACTGTTAAGGTTTCTTCACCAAAATATAGCCCTAGTGGTACTACTATCATATTTAATGAATCTCCTTGCGATCCGGGTGAGGTATCTCCATGCCAGGAAGCCATGGATGAGGAGTTAGACATGGTTTTTGATTATCCAATTCTTGTATTTGGATATGAAGATGCCAACACTCCCAAAAAGCTAAATAAGCAAAGACATCGAAGGAAGAAGGCCACAGCTAAATGCTTCATCAGTAGTGGTAATTCCTTCGTATAGTCATGAGTCTTAACCCATGAAAAATATTTCTCATAATTCTTGGGATTTCATGGGCTTCTTCAATTTCTCCTTTGAGGAAGAGGTATGGCCCTCCTTTGAGGATGATAGAGGGTGCTGGTGAACAATCACAAGTTCATACTGACTTGGATGCTCCTAAAGGAGAACCAGTGTCTATTCCCAGTACCACTCTTATTGCTACTGCAAGGAGAGAAGAGCCTGCTTCTGGTAAATTAACAATGCTTCATAAGATGTTGAATGAAAACATAAACTGACTTCCATTCTGTGATACTTTATGTTCAACCCCTGCACCAGAGAATTTGGTGGGCACTGCAGCTGATTCCGTAATTTTATCAGAATAAGATGTCTGGGGTCAGAGGCCGTAAGATGAAGGTCGCCAAGAAGACACATCAAATGCTCCCACTGGTGAGACTAACTAGGAATCTGAGATATCATTGGATGAAATGATGAAACTTGGCACATATTTTGAAGACATTTGAGATCAAGTTAAATTACCATGTAATTTAGAGAATTTTGGAAGTGAGTGTTATCCTTCGTCCTGTTAAAAAATTCTTATTACATCTCTGACCATGATTGGTTAAAATGTGCAGTTCCATCTGAGCAAGCTGTTGAACTGCCAATGCCTGAAGGGGGTATAGACAACCCTACTATTGCAGAGACACTAGCTCAAGTGGATCTGAACCCGGTAGAGCTTCCTAAAACCCATCCTGAAAATCATGTTGAAGCTATGAAAGATGGGGAGGAGCCTTCTCATGTTTCTGATCAACCGTTGGGTAAGAGATAATAATATCTATAGTTGTACTTAATTTTCAATACATCTTAATCAACTTTCGTTATCCTTTGAAACTAACCAAAACTTTCAATTGATTATTCAGGGCCGTCAATTTTAGTGGCTAGATCTGGAGGTGAAGCCTTAACCTCCGCCCCAACGGGAATAGAAAGTGAAGTAACAAGGGTTAGGGGGAAAAGAGTAGAATAGGGAACTTCTCTAAGTGCATTAATCCCAGATTATATTCCTCCTTGTGATAGTGATGCTGAATCAGACCTAGAGATACAAAAGGAACTCCAATTTTCATGATGCAAGGCATGGCAGAACATATGGAAGATCATATCTGAAGTGACACTTGAAGAGCTGTCTTTGAAGATCCCGCGACTATCATCCATGTTTGTCATGTTTAGACTTGGCGGTTTTGGATATCAAGAGATCCATACCGCAGTGAAACAAGTCATTTTAAGGAGGGGGAAGGAGCAGAGGTACCATCAAGACCTGAACAGAGTGAGGTTGTTGGCTAATATTAGCAAATTTGAGGCTGCGGTGTCCCAAGATGAAGCTAATCATGCTGCAAAATTGAAGGAAATAAAACATAATATCAAGGAGAAAGTTGTCTAGCAAATAAACCTTCAGCAATAGTTAGATGTTGTTACTTGGGAACTTGACCAGCTTAACAATTCACTGGAAGGAGTTCAAACAAATGGTATGAAAGCCATTGTAGATTCCAAGAAATAACTCCATCAAGATGAAAAGGGTGAAGTCGGTCGAGTGCATGAACTTTAAGTAGCTACTGATGAAGCCAGAGATGTTGTGAATCAAATGAAGAGTTATGTTGAAAGCCTTTTGTAATTCTTGGAAAAGAGAAGAGAATCCAATCTGTGGATGTCCTTCTATCTCTTGTGCATCAATGAAAAACATCATTTTTAATCATTTATGCCTGCATTCTCTTGCTACCTGCTTTAAATTTTTACCTAAGACAATGGGCCTAGTAAGCATAGTTTGATTGTTGTTAGGATTATAAAAATAACCCTAAAAACTTTACATCTTTTTATTGCTCAATATTAACTAAATCATACGAAATGTATGTTTAGTGAGCTGGGACTTGACTTTTGTTCATATTTCCCTTGTCTTTTGTGGGAAGTTTAAAGTCATGCACATCGGACATAAAAAGTCTAATGTTTAAGGTCGAAATAGCTTTGACCGAATGGATTAAAATTAACTCAATTCCTTGATAATTTATTTGAAAACATATTTCCACACTCAAGTATGGGGGAAAACATGTAAACTATGACTTAAGAAATTTTGAATCTGAGGAATGATACAAAAAAAAGGCTAAAAGGCATTAGAAGAAGTATTTCCCAAGAATTAAGTTACCACTATTTAACAAACCTGATAGGGGGTTGAATTATGTAGGGCCACTTGAGAGCATTGGCTGCATAGTCAAATAATAGCATCTTTTGGCTGATTGGTCCATTATGTAGACTAATTATTCAAGGATGCCTAAGGTCACATGCTGCATAGTCAGGCAAAAGAACTCTCAAAAATTTACTTTTCTACTGCTAAAAATCCAGTGAAAGTTTATGGAGATTCAAATTTTCCAAAGTATAGATTCTATTGTATGGAGAGAGGTACTTGAATATGGAGAGGATATTTCCAATCAAGATTGTCAAATAATTGGATGAATTTCACTCCTACGAAGGTCTGACCCAAACATAGGGAAAGTAAATATAAACCATAGACTTGAATACTTTTAGATCATGAAAAAGAGTATGGGACAAATATGTTAAGGATGGATATTTTTTGGATCCCTACATATTGTTGTTAATACAAATAAGGAAAAAAGAGGTTTTCCTCCCAATAATGAAGTTACCACTATTTGAAAAACCCGTTAGGGGGTTGAATTATGTAGGGCCACTTAAGGGCATTAGCTACACAGTCAAATAATAATATCTTTTGGCTGAAAAGTCCATTATGTAGACTGTTTATGCAAGGCCGCCTAAGGGCGCGTGTTGCATAGTCATGAAAAAGAACTCTCGGATATCAGACATTTTGTGACTAGAAATCAAGAAAAGGGTTATGAATATCTGGAAGTATTTAAGTTTAGGAATATGACACATGAAAATGGATATTTTTCAATGCATGAAGGAAATACACAGACCAATGCTAACCATAATCATGTTGTGGCTGGGTCCTAAATTGAGGTGATGGACTTCACTACGTATCCCATAAGGATGGGAATCAAGCCATACATAGTTCTTGAAATAAAGTTTAACGTCATACGGGATGAGAGTGTAGGAGATCTTAGTTTAGGGTCATAGATCTTGAACCATTTATAAGGAATACACAGTGTTTGTTTGTTATAAACCTGATGTAAATGAAGACCAGGGTTTTCATACCACATTCATGTTTTCACAAGGGGACTTTTCAGCCAAAGGACTGAAAGTGGAATTTGGGGTTAGGCCCAAAGACTTGGGGTTGGATTTGAGGGATGCTCGAACGTTCCTACATATCCCATAAGGATGGGAATCAAGCCGCACATAGTTCTTGAAATACCCTCTGTACAGATTTGGTTCGTACATGTGAAGGATGAAAGAGGAATTTAGTGCAATGATGGTTTGACCCAATATTAAAGGTTCGGGCATTTCCATGTATCCACGTAGTCTTTGGAATATAACATGATTAGATATCAATGTAAATAATGATTCCCTCTTAGGTGAGAGTGTCAAAGAATGTTGTAGTTTATTGTCGTACCGGAAAAAAAGTGTGAATATTTTAACGTCATATAGAAAGGACGAAGGTGAACCAATGTGAAGATATTGATTCTGGGGGCAGATTCACGAATTAACATCATATGAGATGGATGTGAACTGATGTGAAGAGATTAGTTTTGGTCTTGAACCTCGGGAGGTTACCTATGTACCCAGCCTAGAAGGCAAGGATCAAAGTCTACTTTCAATTGAATAATGAACTGGTGATCAAGTTTTTTTGAGAACATCGACCTGAAAAAATGGTGTTGGGACTTACACATGGTTAGCGGTCCAGAGAGGGTATTATGGTTGAAGTTTACTCTAAGATCACTTGATTCATACTCAGTGTGAGAAAAAAGAGGTATAATCAACCCTAACAATGCAATTTTAATGTCATGTAGGACATATAAAGGACTTTTCAATTTAATTTCATGCAGTAAGGACTTAGGTGGGGGAATATGCAGTTTAATGTCTTGTAGTGAGGACAATAGGGACACATTTTAACGTCATGTTGGACATATTAGGGACTTTTTCATAGTTTAACATCATGTTGGATGAGTGCTGCACAGTTTAGCGTCATGTAGTTAGGATGTCGGTTATACAGTTTAACGTCTTATTGGACGTAAGGGACTTCTGTACAGTTTAGCGTCATGTAGCTAGGATGTCACAGTTTAGCGTCATGATGGACGATGGGACTATGCAGTTTAAAGTCTTGTAGAAAGGACAAAATAGTTTAACATCATGTTGGACAATGGGGTATTTGTTTTACACAAAATACTTCTTCAGAAATCTGGCATTGGTTGGAGTCGTGATAAGTTCTCCATCCATTGAGATTAAAGAATAAGCTCCATTAGAGTAGACATTATGTATTGAGTAAGGTCCTTCCCACTTTGGTTCAAGCTTGGGAGGTTTCTTTCCTGGTATCATTAGAGTTCTGAGAACCAATGCTAATTCTCCCTGAATGAATGAATGAAGACAAACTTTTTTGTTGAAAGCTCATGCTATTCGATTCTGATAGACTTCCAAGTGGTGCAGGGTGCACAATATTTTTTCATCTAATCATTCCAATTCATCCAATTTCTTTTGAGATTGTTCATCTGTAGATGACTAATCAAAAATGACTACTCTGAGCAAGGGTAATTAAACCTCAATGGGAAATACTTCTTCCATTCCATATACTAATGAATATGGAGTTGACCGCATTGTAGTGCGGGTGGTGGTCTGATAATCCCATAAAGCATAAAAAAATTTATCAGGCCATAAATTCTTATCTTTATCCACTATCTTTTGTAGTATGTTTGAAAGAGTCTTGTTTTAGGCTTCTATTTTTCCATTGTCCGTTGCATGATACTGAGATGAATGGTTGGATTTGATTTTGTATTATTGATAAAACTTCCTTACCTCAGATGAACAGAATTTGGTGCCATTGTCTGTCAATATGGTATGAGGGACACCAAATCTGGTAATGATGTTAGACTTGATGAAGCTAACAATGCTTTTATAATTGACTTCTTTGAGAGGTATTGCCTCTGCCCATTTGAAAAAGAAGTCAGTAGCAGTAAGAATATACTTAAACTTATTGGTTGTAGATGAATGGTAAGGTCCCACTACATTCATTCCCCATGTGGAAAATGGCCACGAGTATTTAGTTGTATGAAGAAATTTTGGGGGTTGATGAATGAAGTTGGCACATACTTGGCATGAATGACACTTCCTCATGAAATCAACACAATCTTGTATCATTGAAGGCCAAAAGTATCAAAGCCTTCGAATTTGATCAGACAGTCTATGTTCACACTGGTGGGCACCACAGACTCCTGCATGTACTTCTTTCATGACAGCCATTGTCTCTTCACCATCAATATATATGAAGAGAACTCCATCAAAACCTCTTTTGTAGAGAATTTTTTCTTGATCGGGGCTATCATAAAGAGTAAAATTGACCACACGTCGCCGGGTTTGTTCTTTCTCGGCTCTATCAGGTGGAAGTGTTCTATTTTGAAGGTATTACCTGGTAGGTGTCATCCATCCTATAGTATGACCATATGGTTCAGAAATGGGACTAATTTCATTGATTTCCTCTATTCTGGTTTGAACATAAGGTGAAATTGTATGATGGTGGGCAATACTGATGACTGTCTCGTCCCGATTTGGATCTGCCAGATCTGTGGCTATATTAGCCAGTACATCATCTTGGGCATTTTGAGATCACGAGACATAATAAAATGTCGTTTCTGAAGGAAATTCCGCCATCAACTCTCTAACATAATCATACAAATGGATTAACTCTTCTTTTCTGATGTCGTAATCCCCATTGAATTTTTTGATTACCAGGTCTGAATCACCTTTCACCTTTAAGTGATTCACTTATGCCTGAAGCACCAATTCCAAGCCTGCGATGAGAGCTTGATATTCTACTTCATTATTTGTACCGCCTTCACGCAATAAGAATGAATAGGGTAACACTGCCTTTTCCAGGGAAATAATCACAATTCCTAACCCAACCTTGTTGAATATAGGATCTTCCATTTTCTTCCCTGTTGGACTTCTGGAAGTACCATCAAAGTAAATTTTCCATGTTTGAATATTATCTTGAATAGACAAGACTTCCTCATCAGGAAGTTCAGTATCTAAAGATGTATCTTCTACTGAAGGATGTTCATCAAGGAAATCATCCAGAGCTTGGCCCTTTATTACCTTTTGAGACACATACTGGATATCAAATTACTGCAAAATAACTGCCCACCTTTCCAGACGTCATATAAGCATTGGACGGCTAAGGATGAATTTGAGCGAGTTATTGCGAGATACCAATTAGACCTCATGATGTTGCAGGCAGTGTCTTAGTTTCTGAACTGCAAATATTAATGCTATGTAGCACTTTTTAATACTTAAATATCGGGTTTATGCTTCAAGCATAGTCCAATTGAGATAGTAAAGGTTGTTTTCATTCCCAGCATCATTCTTTTGGGTAAGGAAGGTACCCAATGATAGCTCTAAAGCTGTCACATATAGGATAAGTGGTCTTCCTTAAACAGGTGGCATTAATACCGGTGGAATCAAGAGATATTTCTTGAGGATATCAAATGCTTCTTGACATTCTCCAGTCCATTGGTAGGTGACTCCCTTCTTCATCAATTTGGTGAAGGGTAAAATTTTTCCTGCCAGATTGGCGATGAAACGCTGAATATAGTCCAATTGTCCTTGAATTCCTCTCAATTATTTCAAATTTCTAGGAGGTGATATACCAAGGATTGACTTTTTCTTCTCAAGATCGACTTCGATACCACGATGGCGTACAACAAAGCCGAGAAATTTCCTTGAGGTTACCCCAAAAGCACATTTCAAAGGGTTCATCTTCAAATTGTGTTGTCGAAGTTTGTGGAATATGACTTCCAAATCAGCCAAGTGATTATAACTTTGTTTGGATTTAACCACCAAATCATCCACATAACATTCAACAAATTTACCTAAAAAGGATTTGAAGATACGGTGCATGGCACGCTGATATGTTGTGCCAGTATTCTTTAGGCCAAAGGGCATTACCCAATAGTAAAACACACCCTGAGGGGCTCTGAAGGCTGTAGATTCTTCATCTTCTAGAGCCATTTGGATTTGATTGTACCCGGAATATCCATCCATGAAGGAAAGTGCTTCATAGCCATCCATTGCATCAATTAAGAGTTCTGTGATCGAAACTGGAAAATCATCCTTGGGACAATGCCAATTAAGATCCGTGAAATCAATGCAAACTCTAATTTGTCCATTATTCTTTTTCACAGGGACAATATTAGCCAACCATTTGGGATATTGAACTTCTATGACGAAGTTAGCTTTGATAAGATTATCCAATTTAGCTTTAATTTTATAAGCATAAGTTGGGTGTGTTCTTCTTACGGCTTGCTTAAATCCTCTATGTTCTTCTGAAAAACCCAAATGATGAGTAGTAACATCAGGATCAAGCCCTGGCATTTCTATATAGTTCCAAGAAAATATATCTCAATTTTTCTTTAGAAAATAAGTATACATCTCTTGCTCTTCAAGAGTCATGGCCTCACTAATTAAAGTGGGGCGTGGATCTTCTTGTGTACCCAGATTTATTTCTCTGAGTTCATCCATAGTGGTAGAGATACCCTCTTCAAATATTGGAGGAGCATCCCTAAGATTTTCCTATTCTTCTTCAACACATGTTATATCTTCTGCTTCTACTTGTATAGTATATGATGAAGCAGAATTTCCATGATCGGGAGAGATGTTAAAATTTGAACATCTTGAGGAAGAAGCTTCCATTTCTGACCCTATTGGTGATGAAGGGTCTTTCTTGGGTAATAAATAGGATATAATGGATTGAGAATCAACATCATCATTCACCTCTAACATTTCTATAACTTCTTATGTCCTAGTTGGAAAAGTATAGAGTTGCTGGATTTCAGTGGATGAAATGAAGACATCTCCATTTGAGCTTTCATCATTGCTTGGTGATTCACCAACTTCTCCCATGTTGTCTGGCTTGATTTCCGTAATTGACATTATGGAAGTTTCCATAAGAGTATTTGGATTTGGGTTTATCCTATCAATTTGACTGATAGGAAACACATAATCTGTACTCACATGTGTGAATGGGTTTACTGAAATCTTTTCCAAACCATATGGAGCATTAATTTTGGTGACCTCCTTTGTCTTGGATTTCTCCTTCCCTTCCATGTGATAGAATTCCGCCTCAATGTATTGAGACTCACATGTTTTGAATGGGTATTTATCACCATACAATGTCCCAATTTGACCATTGAAACAATATTTGAGACATTGATGGTATGATTAAGGGATAGCTGCATGTTGATGTAGCCAAGTTCTTCCAAGAAAAATATTGAAGGTTGTGTCATGTCGAACAACCATGAAATCTGAATTGGATACAAGATCTCCAAACTGAGTTCTTAGTGTTATATTTCCCAGAGGTTCTTGTTTATTTTTGTCATATCCTTGCAACATCAAAGTAGAAGGAGATAAATCAGATTCAGTGAGGCCCAATCGACGAAGTGTACGAATGGGGATGAGGTTGACTCCTGAACCATTATCAATGAAATATCTTCAGATGTCTACATCATTGACCTTGCTAGATAAATACAAAGGTCCAATATGTACATACACGACATCATCTTCATCTTCATCTATAAAAGATATTACTGCATGGAATTCTACAGGATTATTCTCTACGTGGTAGACTTCAACCGCAGCAATTTCAGTTTGAAACTCCTAAGGACTTGAAAAAGCCTCAATGAGTTCCTCCTGAAGATCCTTTGATAAATTTAAGGCATCCAAAATTGATAACTTGGCCGTTATTTGGGTCAAATGTTTCAGAACATCATACTTTTGGTCCAAAGGTCTGTTTTTCCCAACAGAAACATGTGGTTTCGCAGGTGCCTTAGAAGTTGATGCTTTGGAAGTAGATGCATCTTGTATCAGGGTAGGAGTTGGAAATACTCCTGGATTTGGAAGATTAGACCGACTAGATCTATTTAATTACTGAGAGGAAGAAGGTGTAACCTCCAATCGATCCTCTAAAATAATTTTACCAGGACTGAATCTGCCTTGCGTGGAAGAACTTACTTGTTCTTGTTGAGCCCGCTGAAGGGATCTACCATGAGTTTCTTCTACATACACAGTTCTAGCAGGGTTAGAATTGGAATAATTGTTTCTGGGATATCCACGTCTTCCTCTGTATCCCAGACCTTTAGAACTCCCTCTAATTCCTCTTTTTGATACAGGGAACTCAGGCTCATCAAGATCGAAGCTATGACTGGCATAAGGATCTGATAAATGAATCATATTAACAGAACCAAAGATCAACTCTTCATCTGATGAAGATTCTGCCTAATTAGCCCGTTTAGGCTGTGCCGTTTGGCGGGGCGGTGCCTGTGTCTTTAAAGTAGATGGCATAAAATCTGCCAGAGTCAAAGACAACTTGGGCTTTGATATGATTTCATCTTCTTCTGACTGTTCCTCTTTCTTTGAATTGTGTCATTTCTTTGAGGATTTTACCTCTGATGAAGAGGGTTTTTTCTGTGGCATTCATAGAAGAAGACACAATTGGTTTCTTCAATTGCGTTTGTAAAATGGCATGAGTTCGGTTGATCGTTTTTCTGACCATCCAATCATCATATTTCTGTGCATTTTTTTTTGAATTCTTGCCACTCGCCTTCTTCCTCTGGATTTGTAGCAGTAACACATGCTACCTAAGCTGAAGAACCTTTCAGTTTGACTTATCCTGAGTCCACCATATTTTGTAGGAGTTCCTTGAAGAAAAAACACTCCTGAATGGGATTCCCCAATATTTGATGAAATGGGAAATAGTTGGGATGATCTTCATCTCCTTCCTTGTTAGGACTTTTAGACCTTGGAAATTGAACCAAATTATTTTCCAGAGCCGAAATAAAGTAACCAGGAACTTTTTCATTTCAGAAAGAATAGAATTTGTTCTTTAACACCTCAAATTGTTTTTGTATTTGATCTCTTTGATCATCTTGATGAAACGGCCTCTGTTGTTGATTCTCAAGAGGTGGATTACTTCAATAAGATGAAGGTTTTGAAGTAGAAGTAGGTACAGGTTCTTGTTTAAGCATAACTATAGTAGTCTTTTCTTTCCCCATTCTCCTTCCTGGAACTGGTGGAATTACATGAGTTTTAGACTTAGTCTGTAAAAGAGAGTCTTCAATCTGCTGAGCGATCGAATTAAGGTCTCGAAACCCTCCTGTTTATTTCAAAGGGATCAACGGTGTGCGTAATTCATCATGAAAAATTTCCACATAGATTGGCAACAGTTCCTCTTGAGGGAGTTCTAAGATTAAGGAATATGTTAATCCCTTCCAGCGAGCAATGAAATCTGAAACTCTTTCATTCTCCCATTGCTTACAATTTGTAAGATCAAAAACTTTTGTCTTTGGAAAAGTTGATCTGAATTGAAGAAAGAATTGTTGACGGAGATCCTCCCACCCTGTAATTGACCAGGATTGCAAGCTTGTATACCAAACAAAAGCAGACCCTTGTAATGACTATACAAAACACCTGATCTTAACTACTTCTTGTTGCTGAGGAGTTCCCATTATAGGATCGCAACGAGAAACAAAATGTGTTAAGTGTTTCTCTAGGTCTCCCGAACCATTAAATATTGGGAATGTGGTACTTGAAAAATTTGATGGGTGAGGAATTGCATCTACCCATTCAGGGTAAGCTCTCTTCTCCGGTTGAACCGATGCACGCTTTCCTTCCATAGCTTCCAACTGAGCTGTTAATGACTCAATGGTAGTATTAATTTTTGAGAAAAATCTGGTTGAGCTTGGACCTGTGAAGGTGCAATAACTGGATCTTGGACAAGTGTGGTGGCTAGTACTGCAAATGATGGTAGCACCATCGATTGTTGTTGTGCGTGACCCATAGAATTAGACCTATGAGGGTGTACTAGTGAGGGAGGATACTCTTGATCCATCTCAGTAGCTGAAACAAAATCTCTTGGCTGACTGACTCCAACACGCTTAGGAGGAAGACTACCTTGAAGTAGTTCTGCATTCAACCTCCTTAATTACTTCATTTATCCCTCTTGTTGTGAGAACCTTTTCTCTATTGAGAGTGATTGGACTTCTCCAAAGGAAGAATGGAATGTAAACTGATTCTTTCCTTTCCCCTTGTTGGACGCCTTTCGAAGAGGGGGAAGTTGGTTATTTGAAGGAATACCCAGATTCTGAGTAAGCCTTTGATTTCTTGTACACACACCTTTTTCATTTGCCTCTGTGTGCACAGCCTCTTGAGTAGGAACTTCATCATATGATCCCTCTGAGTGAGACTCATGTTCATGAGGATCAGCAACAATGGAATTGATGACATTTATTGATGCATAACACATTACATCTCCTCTATCGGCATTTCTGAGATATTTTCTTCTTCCATGTCCCTGATGAGACACTGCCTTCTGTTGAGTTGATCCCTTAGGAACTTCTTGATGAACCGTAATTTGGAGGGAATATCCTAATAATTTAGATCTTAATTCCACTTGGGGATTCTTCCCTAATCAATAAAAGACTGACTTTATCTGAGGAAGAGATTGAGGATTTGAAAAAGTCCCCAGTTCGGTGGACTGAGGTTATTCCTTCTCAACTCCTCGAATCCTATTTGCTGATTCTGAGGGTTGGGATAAAAGAGCCTCCAGTCTAGCAAGATGGGGTGGTTCTTGAGCTACTACATCTGAGACTTTCTTAAAATCTCTCCTGATCTTTTAGACTTTAGTTTGAAAATTGGCTGGATGCATCAACCTACATCCACTCAAATCACCTTGCTCAAATGATCGTTGGATGATTTCCGACACTTTTGTCACTTGATGATGTGCATGCTCTAAACAAGAATCCCTTTCGATATTTTCATTTGCTTGATGCAAGAGTAATTCGACAACTTGTTATCTGTATTCCTGATTCTGGGAAGAACTAGTTGAGTCATGTTCTTGATCAAGCCTTTGATTACAAACAAGACTAATTGGTTGTGGTCGGCCATGGGCAATAACATTGCATGAGACCATTTTTTGCGGGATTTGTTGGCTGGATAGTATAGTGAAATGTAGTTCTCCATGAACACCCCATCCCCTGATATGAATACCAGATGGGTCATTGACAATTAACTGGCACAACCTTTTTAGTGTGCCAAGGCATGAACCCTGAAGGGCTCTCTACTGCTTTTCATCCTTCGGATATCGAGAAACTGAGAGAGATTCCAAATAAATTTGGCATTGTAACCCTTCTATTATCTTTACATGATTTTCATATTCATCATAAGATAATATTTTCTTTTTCAATTGACAAAGAGTTTTCCACATGTTGAGACAAATATCATGAATACAATCTTCCGTCAACATTTCTGGAATGTCATACTGAGAGTCAGCCAAAGGCCAAAACATGACCGGTACTTCACCTTTCTCCAGTTGTTTTCTCATATTCAGTACTTCCTCCTTATCATTTGATGAAGATTATTCTACCCATTTAGACCAAAGCTGGTGCTTATTTGTTGCTTCATCAGATTCAACAATATTGGTAGAGAATTCATTTACCAAATTAAAATATGCATGACTCAGCGGTGGTTCGGAGAATGACCTACGCCCCAGGATATCTTCTGGTTGAGAAAGTATTTCACCTGCTATTGGAAAAGCATCAGACATGACTGGCTTCACATTTGCAAGTGCCTCAAGATAAGAGGGATTTCTCGTTACTGCATTTTCCTTTGAAAAAATTTCCAGGCAATGCGAATTACTACTGTGGAGAGGAATTTCACAGCTAAATTCATCATCATGGGGAGTACCACCATGGTGGGTTATAGCAAAAGATGAAACATTTTTCTCCTTGGTCTTCTGGCCACGCAGAGGGTTATCGTGACTCTCATCTGAAGATGATACTTCGAGATCGAACAAATTGTCATGAAGCAAGCCTTCATGAGAAAGTGTCTGATGCAGACCTTCGGAATTAATGTTCCCACTATTTGTAAATGAGAGAGTAGAATCTTGATTTCCAACGGATAATTTTCTGAGGGCATCAAGAACTCCAGCATCGATCAAGGCCTTATTACAAATTGGATCTTGATTTCTTGATTGTGTTGCATGGGTATTCTTCTTAGATGCCTTCTTACTCACTTTAGGAACCACTTTTTGACAAAAGTGGTTATTATGGGCTGGTGTATGTGCCTGCTCAGGAGAAATAGTCTGGTTAGGATGATTATATCCATTAAAATCAGGTGTATGTGCCTGACTTGATTGTCCATATGATATGGGGGAGTATAACCCACAACCCTCTTGGACTGGAACAGATTTGTGTATCTGTTCTAGAGTGATCTATTGATGTGTTACTCCACTAGTAGGGATAGATTTGCATTTATTTCCCTGTGATGTTGCTGAAGCTGTTATAATATTCTGGCAGGCATCTAGAATATGAGCAGGGATTTGCTTCTGCTCTTTCACCATCATTTTAATGTGCTTGGTGACTTCAGCTACCGGAACGGGAATATATTTCCATTCCGTTCTTGGAGTAGGTGTGTGTTCCTGATCATGTCCTCCTTTTCCTATTAGTGAATTCTAACTGTACTCATGTGTGGGGGAAGAGAGTTGAGTCTACTCCAATTTTGTCATCAGAGCTTTCCAATTGACTTCTCTAAATGCTACCAAACGAGACTATTGGTAGGCTTGATTAACATTGGCAGATGTATGTGCCTGCTGTGTATTCTTCGTCAAGTATGGTTGACGAATTTCCTTAAATACTGGAAGACGAGACTGCTGATAGAATTTTTGATTGTAAACAGGTGTATGTTCTACTTATCAATTGCCACCATATTAGATTCTCAAGCTTCTTTGGGTACAGTCAGACGAGCCTGCTGACTGGTTGATGAATTATAAACAGGTGTATATGCCTGCCTATAATAATCCATCAGAATTGCCTAGTGGGATTGGTGGGTTGCTGCCAGATGAGTCTGCTGGACAGCGGGATTAGAATGGACGGGTGTATGTGCTTGCTCGTTTCTTTCCATCAAGTTAGGTTGATATAATTCTCCGGAGAGGGCAGAGGTAAGAACCTGCTCCCTGTTGGCCGGATTTCGTCTCTAGTAGTTCGTCTTGCGTGCTCAGGTCTGAGGAACCTGAGCCGAACCCCTAAAGGCGATACCCTCATCATGTTGAGGGTGCACTGCCACACGAGTCTGGAGGTGATTATTGATGGTATCCCTCGATAAGGACTCTTGTATCCTTGAATTAAGTCCTTGAGTGACCTTCTCATTCACCTCCTCATAAAATGGGAGGGACTGGTGATTGCGTTCCGGGGATAACGAACCGAAACGGTTGGAGATGGTGGTTGGAACCACCTGCTTCTTGATCGATGGTCATCGCTGTCCAGACAACCAGGGTGAATTATTGACTTGGAGGGCTTGTCGAGCAGCCTCCAGAGTCAGAATGGTACCATGTCAACGGTATTCCTTAACCAGTGAATTTGAAACCCAACATTGCAGACGTTGATTAGGTGATGTCTTCCTCAGAGCGGACAAGGATCCAGCAGGAGTAGCAGCAGAAGTATTCACAGGTGTGAAATTTAGAAAAGCCATTTCTTAAATGTAGAGAGATCTTGGAAAAGAGTACATGTTTGATATAACAGACATAATTAAGATAAGTTCAGCCACTACATCTTTTGGATGATCACATATGTTATTGATTGCTTTTTTGGCCCTCACATTGAGTTCAATAGGGGCCTAAAAAATAAGTAAAACATCATTTAACTTGGTTAAGGATTCACGTCGAGTTCATCATTTTTTGTTTCCTCTGGAAATGGGGATGACCTTGTTTTCTTAAGGCTCAAACATTCCAATCGGTTTCTAACGGGTTTGTTCGTAGAACCGGAAACATCCAATGATTCTATATCTATTTGGACATACTTTCCAAAGGTAGGTTCTCATTAGTTGTGGATCGATGAGACTTAAGAATTTGCATTGGTCGAGAGGATGGGAGGTTGGACTCATCACACCTTTTTGGGGGGGATTATTTTCTACTCTGGGACTCTCTTTATAGATTTAAGTTATGTTCATGAATCTTTATTACATTACCAGGTATGAAAATGAGCTTTCCTTAAGATATAACAATCAATGATTAATATGTATGAGATTTAGAGAATCTTTTATATGTATTTGAGATTCTTCATCGATAGAAAATCATCCATATGTATTGGAGATTCTTAGTCAGTGGTATCCTTTAAAACATTATATAGAAATCTCTTGGTCATTATGATGACCATACTGGTTTTAAAGCTACTCAGTGGGGCACTTGAAGTTTATTGTCATTCAGAAGGACATGGATTATTTTTAGAGTTGGGATCATACCCGTAGATGGGCTACCTACGTATCCTTGTTAGAAAAGTAATCAGAACCCACGTAGTTTGGGAATTAAGAAGTGTGGGGCTTATGTATGATTAACAGTCCAAAGAGATGTGTCGTGGTTACTTTTACACTCTAAGCTCATGTGATTCATGCTCAGTGTGAGAAACAAGAGGTATTTGTAAACCTGACGATTTGTACCATGAAAGATGTGGTCACAAGGAATGATGTGGGGCTTACATACATATGACTGCCTAGAAAGATGAAGATCGGGACTTACTTCAGGGAAGAATCCCAGGAAAAAGGTCCATAAAGGTATATGTACTTTATGGAGATTTGGATACTTTAACTTAGGACTTAATCCTGAGAAGGATGTCCAAATTAGAGGGGACTTATGATTGGTTTTTATTCCTAATAAAGAAGCCTAGATGAAAGAGAAATTATGATTGGTTAAGAGAAATTATGACTGGGGCTTATTCCTGAGAAGGAGGACCAGGTTATAAAATTTAAGAATTTGGGCCTTACTCTTGAGGAGGATTCCCATTTTAAGGGAACTTGGACTGGGGCTTACTCCAAAAAAGGAGGCCCAGGTTAGAGAATTATGACTAGGGCTTACTCCTGAAAAGGAGGCTCAGGTTAGGGAACTTGGGGCTTACTCCTAAGGAGGATTCTCATATTAAAGATCTTCTCATCTTAAAGGATGAGGTTGAATGAATGAAATATATAACCTTAGTGACATAAAGACATGTAAATCACTAGGTTTTAAGAGATCTTCCATAGAATTCCTTTCAGATAAGGAAGACAACAAAGGAACCATGTCATAAATGACTTTGAAAAGGGTTTTGAAGGATAAATATTGAAGAGGAGAGGTGGATTTGAAGAAAATATCTGAATAGGAAAGAGGGGCACCCAAAAAGAGGTAGGCGCGTAGGTCTTGGTGGGGTGCGCAAGTCCTAGGCGCGTAAGTGTACTTGTGTGGAATAGGTGTACTTGTGCACCGGTTAACCAATGGGGTAATACTTGGGTGAGGCTTGGCTCAAGCCCTTAGTATTATCCCTAAAGACTTTCAAATGAGTGGCGTGCAGGTTCTATTGAAGGGATAAGGCGGCACGTAGGTATGTCCATTTTCCCTTAAGGGTTAGACACTTAGGCGTGCAAGTGTTGGTGAATTTCAACACTTAGGCCTTGTTCCCTTTCTTTAGATCTTCCATTCTAGGTAAGAAATTACCTTAGAAGTGTTTGGAAGACTTCAATAAGAGACTAGGGCGTCGGGAGCTCAAATATGACTTTTGGAATTTTTCCGTCATCGAAATGGGGGGCCCACTAGGGGTATTTATAGGCTGATTAAGACCTTGGGTGAAAATCAAATAGGGCGTACAGGTCACTTGCACGCCCAATATATGGCCTGCAGGTATACCTACATGACCATCTTGGAACTTGTGTATCCCATGCTTAAAGAAATCCATGTTCATGCCTTTGTCGATTTCTGATGTTTCTTCAAAGGATGAATCAATTTGTGTTTAAAGTATTTCCCTTTTCATTCGTTAGACTCTGTGATGGAAAGGAGCGTCAACAATGATGAACCTATAACGACCTAAATTTTTATGAAGGTATGAATCATTTGTTTTCTAGTTTAATTCCTTGGTTTTAAACTAATATGAATTCTTAGTAAGTCTATAGAGTAACTGAGGGTTTCTAAGGATTTTTTGGATCCCAGATACCCACTTTTTGTTGAAAACAACTTAGCTTCACGGTTAGCAGAAAATTTTATCCCAGTCCACAAGGTTAGAGTAAATAGTTTGGGGTGTATCATATCATAGTAGAGGGTACACGGTTTTCCCTAAACATTTATCCCAAGATTCACACTTGTTCGATTTGTTTCATAATTTTAATATAGGTAAAATGCATGATTTTCACATGGTGTGTCAAACCGTGCACCATGACCAAGTGAGGGGGGCCTTGAAGCAGTGCTGGAAGCACGGTTGGAACCCAATTTAGCCATATATGAAGCCAAACTATGTGACCCAGGTTTAAAGGGGTAAAAGACCATTTTTTCCTTAGGAAATTTATAACCCTTAATCCCTTTTATTTCTTCTCCAACGCATAGAAACCCCTTGATTTAGAGCTTCCCTTTGAAGTTCAACCTATTCTTTAATCTAGTTTCATCATATGATTTCCAATTCAAGTGTATTTCATCTCATTGGATAACCACTATGAGTTATTCATTCCTGAGGATCCTTTCATTATTTTCCCTTATATTGGAGGTGTTATTTTGGTGTAGTCTCGTATGCCCTATTTTTAGGGTGTTCGTCTATTCTCATGTTTTATCCTAATCTAGACCAAATTAGAGGTTGAGATGGAAGGAGTGTTCTACGGGCATAATGTAGGTGTTTTATACCTTTTCCCTTAAGTATGGTTGTTTTATACCCTGCTTTCATTTTGTTTCATGCTGGACTTTCTGGTCAATGCTTCCTAAATTAATTAAACCTTGAGTTAAATGTTAAATTCATGTTTATGGCATGTTGAGGCACCTTTATATAAGGTTTGAGGTTGTCAAACTCAACCTGAACATCCCATGGGGTGGATTATTCCTTTTTATTGTGATTATACCACCTTTGGGGTGTGTTGGTATCACTTTACATAATTGGGAATTGAATATGGTAATTAAGATATTTTTTAAAGGTTATAAGCACCTTAAAGCCCCTTTTCATTTGTATATGAAAGGTATGAAAATAGTAATCCATCTTCTTGAATGTGATTGTGAAGTTATTAATGAAATAATTAATGTAATGGTTTATGAAGGGTGAATAAAGTGGGTATAATGATAATGGAGGGTTTGTGGTATGGCATTGATGGCCCACTTGGATGCCTTGTACATTACTAATACTTGGATCCAACGGCCAATTTGGATGCCTTGTAAATTTCTAATCCTTATATCATGTTTAATTGGTTTACGTAGATTTCATGGACATTTATACTCCTTGTATTCAATTACTTTATTTTCTAGGGTGCCTTTGAAATTTCTAATCCTTGTATTTTATGAATTATTAGGATGCCTTGGAAATTTCTACTCCTTAGAGCTAGTTCACATAGCTTGTTTGGTTGCCTTGTGGATTTATACTCCTCAGATATAGTTTAATCTACTTACTAGGATTACTTGGACATTTCTACTCCTTAGATCCAACACATTAAGATTACTTGGACATTTCTACTCCTTGGATCCTATTTAATTGATTTACTTATCTTACTCGGTTGCCTTAGACATATATACTCCTTGGACCTTGGCTCATGTTGGCCTGATACATAATTATATGGAATATACTATTGAGGTTTCTAGACACACTTTATAGATAAACCTTGTGATTTAGTTTCTTAATCATAGTGAGTCTTGATAGACTGGACACTGTTGCTTCTAATATTATTATTTGTACTCTTATTATATATGAACACTACTTCAGATTATATACATGGAATGGAATTGTTATAGTCATCATTGGTGGTGGCCTACAGATTGTTATCTCACACCTTGTTCGAGCCTCTATTTGGTACTCGTACAAAATTTATAGATATAGGTAGGTATAGGTAAAATCACCCACTTGATGATGCCTGATTGATTTTTGTATAAGAGTGGAGGAGAAAAAGACCAGTCTATGGATCATTATGCTATCCAAGGATAGTTTATTTTTGGTCTTTTTTTACTTTTGATACATGTATTATAATGGATTATTATTTCCATGTATTTATTTTATTTTTTATAGATCCATAACTTTTACATCATTTTGTATATGAAAATTCCTTTGTATTTGATTATTATTATGGTTTTCTAGATGATTTATCTTTTGTTTCTGGTAGATATTATGCTTCTTTCTTATTTTAATTTATTATACTACTATGTTACTCTAATTATGAGGTTATAGTCTCTCCACTATACCATCACCTAACCTCACTGCTATTCGGAAGCCTATGGCGTGCAGGGTGGTGCGCTTTAGTCTTTGTGACTCACCAGCTCGGGGCACCATTTAGTGGATTATGAGTCAGGACATTACAAAGTGGTATAATAAGAGTTTCATTTCTTTTTTATTATCATTTGGAAATATTATATAGGATATTTTTAATGTGTTAGAGTTTATTAATTATCTATTCCTGTGAGTACCTAACCCACATACAGGAAATATCCAAATTGCCTAGGATGGGATATAATGTTATGGTTTATAATTTTTATAGTTTATTTGATTCCACTATTGGGTGACACATATTATATGTAAAGTTATTATTATTCTAATGTTGATTAAATTTTTTACTTGGCTTGGTACAGTAAGGAAGCATTGAGCATGCATCATTTTAGGAACCTTATAGGACTAATATGTCAGGCATTTTTCCATTCTATGTAGGATGGATTGCTTGACTGCATGATATCTATTATGTATGAATTGAGTGAAAAACCTATTGTTCGACTAACATTTTTATAGGAAATTGAGAAACATTATTGGTTACTTAAAGTTCCTGCATCAACCTAATAGTTTTTTCCTACATAGATTGATGCAGACACCTTAAGCGGTCAATTATGGCATATGGACCATTGGTTACATGGGTTGAAATTTGTTATATTTGGGATTAAATGGACTCCAAAATTAAATTTATAAGGTGTATGTTCTCTTATAAATTAGAAATGTTGGTCTATATAATTAAAACATTTAATAGAATTATTACATAAATGAGAATGAAATTAAAATGAATTGAATTATGAAATGAAAATTTTGTCATTAAATAGAGGCACCAATTGAAACTTAAAGGGTTCTTCCTCAATAACTTTCAATTGAAACTCTGTATATCAAAACCCCTAGATTATAATAGATAACTTGACCTTAACCTGACTTCATCAGTGGGTATCAAGTAGTGTCTATTACTTTTCATATGACTTGTATGTTTCCCAGACTTGGCTTTAGGAGCAGGCAGAGGGGTGTGTCTCATGTTTAGGAATGATTTTACCTAACCTATTCATATATCTATGATCTTGTTGTTACCAAATATTTTTTTAGGAGTTTTATTGGAATTTTTAGAGATATTCCACCATAATATCCTCAATTTTTGTGCCAATAGGGTGGTGATGACCATGCTTTAGATGTGGTGAGCCCTAGTCCATTGGTAGAACATCTAGTAGTTCCACTTACGGAACCTCTTGATTATACCTAATGTGGGTGATAATTCCTAGTTTTGAGATGGTTTTTATGGTTTATTCAGATCATTTAAGGATCCCCACAACCTGCTCTGACTATGGCATATTTGACACATGAGTTTCAGTAGTAACATTAGCCCACATTTTTTGGGGATGGAGTACCACAAGCTATAAAGTCATTGATAGAGGCTATGGTATCGATTTTCAAACATCTCAAGACACCTCTCGAGAGGAGTGTAAATCTCACTGTGTATATGCTTCAGGGTTACTCCAACAGATGGTGGAAAATGATTACTCAGATAGATCATCATCAGGATATGGCTTGAATGGATTTCCATACAGCCTTATATGATTATTTTTATCCTGAGATGTTGAGGGATGATAAATTCAGTGAGTTTATGCTTTTGGAGTAGAGTGTCTTGTCATTGATGGGCTATTTTACCCATTTTAAAGAGTTCTATAATTTCTCACCTATTCTATTAGGTTATAAGTTATTAAAATCCTGGTGATTCAAGGATTGTCTCAATTATGACATCTGATATCATGTGAATATATTTTAGCTTACTACCATATATAAAATCATAAATTAGGCACTGATTACTAAATATACCTTGAGGAAATATAGGGGCATTAAGAAGGGTAGAACAGATTCTCAACCTAGTGGTGTAGTTTCAGGTGGTAGGAAGCGACATTTTTAGGTCTATCATAAGGGGAGTACCAGCTAGATCATGAGTTCCATTAGCTCTATTTTCTATCATCAGTGTGGGAGTCAGGGACACATGAGGAGCCAATGTAATAGAAACCCAGTTGAGTGTTGATCCTATGGTAGAATGGGTCTTCTACATAATTTTTTCAAAAAATTTCCTCCATAAGCTAGTGATAGAGGGTCTTCACCGACTCCACATTCAGGAGCGGGGTCAGTAGGTTCTTATCAGGCTGGGAGATGGAGTGCGACCAGCTGATTAGGTTGGGGTGGTGGTCATGGATAAGGTATCCAGACACTAGACACCAGACTTATAGTTCTAGTAGAGCAGACCTGCTCAGGGTATTCAGGATATATATTAGGGTTTCTATTCATGCCATATGTATATGGTGCATCCAATACCTGAAGAGTAGATTTTCATGCCTTTTATAGTGAGGGGTACTATTCTAGTGGTTTCTATATTAGTATCTTCTATTTTTGATATAGGTTCTTCTCATTATTTTATATCATTACCTGTTGTGGAGATCCTTGTGGTTGATGTTCATTTTTCCTATGGTGTGATGAAACTTGATACTTCGTTGGGGATATGATCAGAGAGTGTATTCCAATGCAGAGATTTCCCCCTTTAGGTGAGTGGGAATCACTTTGTATGGGACCTCTTTTTCTTTGATATTATAGGGTTTGAAATCATTCTCAGGATGGATTAGTTGGTCTCCTATCATTATTTCATTGACTTATATTGTCGAAGGGTGACTTTCACATCACCAGAGGTAAGTGTTTTTATTCATAAGGGTGAATGAAATGTATAGATGAGTCGAGCTAGACCCGAGCATTATGGGTTGGGAAGAATGATAGACCATATTAGTTACTTATATCTATATTATAATGGAACACGTTAGTTATATTTCCATCTAGTGGTTGATAATTTCATGGATGTTTTCCCAAAATATTTTTTAGGACTACCTCCTGAGAGAGAGGTATATGTTTTCATCAATCTAGTGCCAGGAACTTCACTGGTGTCCATTACTTCTTAAAGTATGGCTACTACTGGGTCATAGGAGGTCAAGAGGCAGCTAGAGAACTTGGAAGTAAAAGGGTTTATATGACCCTATACTTCTCTTTGTGGTTCTTCGGTCCTTTTTATCTAAGAAGGAGAATGTAACCCTTTGTTTATGTGTAGATTACCAGAAATTGAACTAGTTGATGGTTAAAAAATCAGTATCCTTTTCCTTGGATAGATGATATCTTTGACCAGCTCTAATAAGATAGAGTGTTCTCAAAGATTGATCTCTGATCAGGTTATCATCAAGTGTGTGATAGACCATCAAATATATAACATATAGAATTATGTAGTAGATATGGCTTGTACAAGAATTTTTTCATGTCTTTTAGTCACACAAATGTGCCATCAGTTTTCAGGGAACTGATGAACTGGTTTTTCCATCCAAATCTGAATTCATTTGTGGTGGTATCCATGGATGATATCTTGGTGTATTCTCACACTCAACATGATCATTCCAAAGACCTTGATATTGTATTGGATACACTGATATAGCATCATTTATATGATAATCTCACAAAGTTATACTTTTTGATGGATAAAATTCACTTTTTATGTCATTTTATCTTAGAGATAGAAGTATCAGTTTACCTAGAGAAGCTTATAGGTATAGTTTATTTGGAGAATCCTAGGAATGTATTTGATATATGGATTTTCTTAGGGATACTTGGTTATTAAATTAATTTCATATGGTACTTATCACACCTAGAATCATATCTTATGGGATTTACTAATAAGGGTGTTAAGTTGTTATAGTCAGAACCCTGTAAGATATCCTTTTAGAATCTAAAAGGGATAATGACTTCATTGATGGTCCTGATTCTACCAGATCCAAGAATAAGTTATATAGTCTATTTTTATTCATTAAGTATTGTACTAGTATCATTTATAATGTAAGAGGATCGATTGATAATGTACGAGTCTATTCATTTGAGGTTATATGATAAAAACTACCCGATGCATGATCTCAAGTTAGCCAGTTTTTTCATTCTTTTCATTATTGGAGGCATTATTTATTAGGAGAGTATTTTTCTGGTTTATATAGAACAAAAAATCCTTAATTATATATTTACACATTGTGAATTGAATATTAGGTAGTAAAGGTGAGTTGAATACCTATAATCATTCAACTTAGAACTTACTTACATGACTATAAAGGGAAATGTAGTTGCCAATACTCTAAGTGGGAGGACTTAGGAACATTCAGTTTAGGAGTCCAGTAGTGAGTGGAATCTTATAGACTTATTTTTAGATATGAACTTGTAATCTTAGGATATTCATGGGAATACTTTTATTTTATCCTTGGCAGTGACTTACACTCTTCTAAATAGGGTGAGTATGAGATGGTTATTAGATTTTGAGGGCTTGTTACTACGAGAGAGCATGGTGGGTGATGACCCACCTTCTGTTTGGACTATTGGATGGGATTAAATTATATGTATACATGTGGTTTTATGGGTTATAGCAGAAATACAAGTGAATTTGATGTATAAATTTCATGCCTCAACTTAGGAAGTACATCTCGTTGTCACCAAGATGTATCAAGACTTACGTCGCTAGTATTGGTGGACCAGTATGAAATGAGAGATAGATGAATTTATTAATTAGTGTTCTTGTTATCAATAGGTGAAGGTAAAACATTAGTGATTGGAAGGACTCTTACATCCATTGTCAATTCTTGAGTGTAAATGGGATGATGTCATAATGGATATCATAACAAGGTTTCCTAGATCACCTCGAGTCAATGATACAGTTTGGGTAGTTTTTTACTAGTTAATGAAGGTCATACACTTCTTACCTATTCAATAGATTTTATCTATGGATGTTATAGGGAGGCTATATGTCAGGGAGATTTTATGAATTCACATAGCTCTACATTCTATCATATCTGACAAGAATTATCATTTCATATTGCGGTTCTAGTAGGGGTTGCAGAAGGCCTTGGGTACGTAGGTGATTTTGAGCATATCATGTCACCCTTAAACCTACGAACAGACAGAGTGCATGATTTAGGTATTAGAGGACATTATTTGTGCATTTTTAATTGAATTTGGGGGTTCTTGGGAGATACATATACCCCTAGTTGGGTTTTCTTACAAAAATAGTTTTCATACCACCATCTAGATGGCTCCTTAGGAGGCCGTATATTATAGCCCATGTTGATAAACTATGTGCTAGTTAGAGGTAGGGGATCTAGAACTGCTTGGGCCACACCTTGTTTAGGAGACTATAAAGTAGTTGAAGCTGGTCAATAAGCACATGATGATCGTTCATTCTAGGAAACAATCATATGCCAACTTTCATTTACAATATCTTGAGTTTGAGGTCAAGGATAAATCTTCCTTGCATGTTTCTCATAGGCCAGTCCATAGATGTATTTGGAAACAAGGGAAGCTATCACCTCATTTAATCTGGTCCTTCAAGATTCTATAGAGACTCAGGTCGGTGGACTATTAGTTATAGTTAACTCGGAGGTACTATTCCATCCACGACATCTTCCATGTATCTTAGCTTCGTCGATATTATTCTGATTTATCACATATTCTTCATCCTGAGGAGTTTGAGTTGGAGGTAAATACATCCTTTGAGGATAATCCTATCTATATTTTTTATTGTAGAAAAAAGGTTAATCAAGGTTAATCAATTCCTCTAGTATGGGTTCTATGGTAGCATGGCCATGTATGGGATGAGACTTGAGAGTTGGAGGTTGAAGTACATGCTTACTGGCTAGAGATTTTCTTAAATGATCCCTTATTACCCTCATAAGTCCTACTCTAGGAAGAGTTTATTTAATTAGGGGAGGTTTTAATGATCATACTTTTTACGATGGTATAGATTGTTTTTTTTCCAATTTAATTCATTGGTTTTGACCTAATATGAATTCCCAGTAAGACTATGGGGGAACTGAGGGTGTATGGGAATTGTTCGGAGCTTGGAGCCCTACTTTTTGGAGGAAATGGTTGGACCTTACAATTAGTAAAAATCATGAAACCTAGTCCGCACAATTAGAGTAAATTGTGTGGGGTGTCTCATAGCATAGTAGAGGTCACACGATTTACCTTAACCATGCAACCCAGGCCACACGACCATGCAATTTTCTACAGACTTTTAATAGAAGAAAAACACATGGTCGGTGCATGGTTTGTCTAACCATGCACCATGAATGTGTAAGGGGGTCTTGAGGAAGTTATGAAAGAATGGTTGGTACACGATTTGGATAACCATGTGACCAAACCATGTAACCCAGTTTTAAAGGGGTAAAAAGACCATTTTTTCCTTAATAACCTTATAGACCTTAATCTCATTTCTGTATTCTCTAACAAACAACAGCCCCTTGATTTGGATCTTCCCTTTAAATTTATACCTAGGATTTGATCTAGTTTCACCATCCAAGATTTGATTCGAGTTCCATTCATCTATTTAGATATTAATCCGTGATTTTTTTCATTCCTTGGGCTCCTTTTATTGTTTTCCTTAGTATCAGTGATGTTATTTTAGTGCAAGATCTTATGCCCTATTTTCTGGGAATTCTTATGTTCTCTAATTTTATCCTAATATAGACTGAATCAGAGGTTTAAACTAGATGAGTGTTCTTCTATAGGCATAAGGTAGTTGTTATATATTGTTTCCCTCAAGTCTATTTGTTTTATACCCTATTTCTATTATGTCGCATGACAAACTTTCTACGAGATGCTTCCTAAATTAATTAAACCTTGAGCTAAATGTTAAATTCATGTTTAAGACATGTTTTGTAACCTTTATATAAGGTTAGATGTTGTAAAACTCAACCTAAACTTCCCATGGGGTGGGTTATTTCTTTTGACCATGATTATACCACACTTAGGGTGTGTTTGGTTCACTTTACATAATTGGGAATTGAATATGGTAATTAATAGAATTGTTAAAGGTTATAATAATCTTAAAGAACCTTGTAATTTGTATATGAAAGTTATTAAAAGATTAATCCCTTGGAATGTATGTGATTATGAAGGGATTGATGAAATGATTAATGTAATGGTTTGTGAATGGTGAAAGAATTGGGTATAATGATAATAGAGGATTTATGATATGGAACTGACAAACCACTTGGATTCCTTAGACAAATCTACTCCTTGGATCTAATGACCAATTTGGATACCTTGGACATTTCTGCACCTTGGATCCTATTTAATTAACTTAATTAGATTCCATGGTCATTTCTAATCTTTTCATCCAATTACTTGATTTTATAGGATTCTTTGGACATTTCTACTCCTTGGATCCAATGACTTGTTAGGATGCATTGTACATTTATACCACTTAGATCTAGTTCATTTAGCATATTTGGATTCCTTAGAAATTTATACTCCTTGGATCCAATTTAACCAACTTACTAGGATGATTTGGACATTTATACTCCTTGGATATGACCCATTATGATTCCTTGTACATTTATACTCTTTGTACCCTATTTACTTTATTTACTAAGGTTACTTGTTTTCCTTGTACATTTCTACTCATTGGACCCTAGCTCATGTAGTCCCGATACATGATTTTATGGAGTAGGTTGTTGATGTTTCTAGAGACACTTTATAGATAGCCCTTATGATTTAGTTTCTTGATAAGAGTGAGTATTGATAGACTGGATACTATTGCTTCTAATATTATTACTTATACTCATTTTATATTTACAAAATACTTTATCTTATATGCATGGAATAAACTTTCTATATAAATTGTTGGTGATGGCCTACTAAGTGTTATATCACACCCTGTTCGAGCCACCGTTTGGTACCCAAATAGACTTCATGGATGCAAATAGGTATAGGGGTAAGTTCCCTATTTTTTATGCTTGATTGATTATTTCATAGAAACAATGGAGCATAGGACTAGTCTATGGCTCATGATGCTATCTCGGGATAGTTTCTTTTTTGTTTTATTATACTTTTGATACATGTATTGTACTAGATAATTATTTCCATGTATTTCCTGTCTTTTTTATAGATCCATGAATTTTACATAATTTTTTATATGATTATTCCTTTGTATTTGATTATAATTATGGTTTTATAGATGATTTATCTTATGTTGTAAGTTAATATTATGCTTTCTCCTTGTATTCATTTGTGATACCATTGTGTTACTCTGGTTATGAGGGTGTAGTCTCCTCATTTTACCATCACAGATCTTCATTGCTAGTCAGAATCCTCTGGCATATGGGGAGTACAATTAAGGCCTTGTGACTCAATGGATAGGGGAACCATTTAGTGGCTTTCAGGTCAGGATGTTATAGAACTACACTAACTCACACTACCAGCTTCACTCAAGTTCTTCTCAGAGATGAGGTTATGGTTCACTGTCCCTAAAAATGTGTTCAACTAAAATACATTTACCTATGATAAAATCACATATGTAATCCCATCCTCAAACTATCTCATAGTAATCAAATTATCACCAGTCATGTTCGATGCAAAACACTAAAGTTTGGTTAAACGGGATGAATACTCCATCATGGACATAACACCCTAATGTAGGTGCATAAAATCTCTAGAATGTTTTTCTATCAATGTATGGGGAAAGAAGTAATCTTAGAAGGCTATTTAGAAGTCCTCCCAGACCATACCTTGATGATGATGATCCTAGGTAATAACATCCAACTAACATTTAGTAAAATCACGAATCATATAGGTAGCGGGATTGACCCTCTTATTTCGAGCCATCTCCAAATTCTTAAAGATAGATAACATGAAATCCATCCATGACTCAACATCATGATAACTACCATACCCCAAGAATTTTTTAGGATTATACTACTATAATTCTCATGTTAACTCTTCCATAATATAGGAAAGTCATGGAGTCCTTGAATAGTCTACATTAAGAACAAAAATATATCTTGAAATTGAACATCGGTGCCTAGTGGAGGAAGAATATGAGGTGCATCTAGTGGAACTACGGGAGGTAATACTGGTGGATCAGATCCCACCACCTATGGATCATGGACGTTCTCACCCTCATGTGTATGACTCAAGGATTTCATGGCATCATATCTATACAATTTCTAAATGAATGCCTCAAATAAGATTTAACAATAGATCAATGTAATGATAACGGAAAAGGATAGGTACAAAAACTTCCTATAAATGATTCACACCTCTCTAACTGCTCCTAAATCCAAGTCTAGGTGATAAAAAGATTACAAAAGATCATAAGAGGCATGGCCTACTACCCACTACTAAGGTTGGGTCATGGTCAAGGTCTCCTATAACACAGTAGATATTCCAGTATATGGAGTGTCAATTGAAATGTATAGAGAAAAACATCCTTTACTTTTCAATTGGAATTCCCATTTATCAGTAACCATTTCATTTAAAATGAAATTTATTTAAGTTTATAATTTTTTATATAAATATAAATCTCACAGTTCAGTTATATGCATCACCATTCCCAATTTATAAAGGCCCATAATATTTATAAATTACAATTTGAACATCATGTAACTGTGACCTGACCTTTATGTACAGTATCAAGATGTAATATGTTATATATATAATTATTTAATTGAATAAAATACCATTTCTAGTTTATATAATTACATGATTTATAAATTATAATTTGAATTCAAGCAATCAAATTAACTAATCTTTCATCCCATAAAACCAATGGTTTATGCCTCAAATGTGGCATAATTGGTTAATTAAGGTTCCATCATTAATATATATGGGAAACACTATTTATATTGATTTAGTCACTTTGATAAATTCAATTATTTTATCCTTTAAAGAGACGTTAGCACATTTCCATATATAATAATCAAGGCACTCTCAATAATCACATGCAACATAGGAAATGCATGTGGTAAAATAAATATGACATAGCATAGTGAATGACATGTGAATCCATACATGCCTATAATGATTCATGAAATGATACCTTCTTATCATACCGGTCCAAGGAAAAATAATTAAATAAGAGTAATATAAAAAATAATTTCACAAAACATGTGTGTCACCCAAATGATGAAATTAGTACAACTATAACAAGCACAAACCAAAATAGCAATAACCCATCCCAAGTAATTTGGTTTCCCCCTATACATGAGTTAGCTACTCCCATGAATAGGCTCATTACCAAATTATGATAAATCCTAGTCTCATTTCTAATACCAAAATAGTAAGGCAAAATGAAAAAAAATCCATGATACCACTTTGTAGCAACCCAAACTAAAATCCTCTAAGTGGTGCCTCAAGTCAGTTGGCCACATGAGCTCAACCACACCTCCCTGAACACCAGAGGCTTCTGAATAGTAGTGAAGATCTGTGATGGTATGGTGGGGATACTATATCCTTATGATTAGATTAATCCATAGCGGTAATAATAATTATAATTAGAGTAAATAGTAATAAATAAAGAGTAACTGAATAATAATCATCCAATATAACCAACAGGAGAAAATTGAATCAATAAATAGATTTAAAAAATGATGATAATCATGTCATGTAGCTATAAAAAATGAAGTACATGATATAGTGGGGAATCCATCATATACAAAATTTTAAACAAAATACATAAGACCAAAAGAATTCACTACTAGTATCATGACCATGGACTCGGTCCTCTTATCATGTACTCTATCCTAATACTCAGAATCAAACATCAGAAATTGGATGATTCCCTTTATCTACACCTAAAATCATGAATTCATATTGATTTCCATGGTAGTATAGGGAATGGTGTAAAATATACTTAGTATCCCACCACCAACAGTGTCTAGAACAATCCAATATGTGTATATAAAATGAGAAGTTTGACTATAATAATAGAATTAAATCAATAAATAAATAAATAACTCACCTCAGACCGAGTTCCTAAAAGATACTTGATTGACGCTACCTTCTTTGTACTAAGATAAATATGTATGAATGGAATGAAACCTATATAGATATAATATGGGTGTATCAAGGTTCTCTAGAATAAATTCAAGTATGAACATCTAAGCCTATCAATAAGGAAAGTATCAAGTATGGACCGAACCCAAGCATGTTATTTGTCTTGGAGGACGCGTCCTTTGATTTAATAAATTATCATTCTTGGAATTATATTGAAGGATTATCTAGAATTTAAATAATAGGAATCCTAAAATCATCTAAGTAGGACCATATAGAGTAACCTAAGTATAAACTAAGAGAAATACAAATACCCAACATTGTTAGAGTCTATCCAAGATGATTCATAAGGGCATCCCAAGTATCACTCTTAGTGTAGTGTAAAGCATGACCCTCTGAACCCATCTCTGGTATCACATACAGGGGAATGAGTATCACTCTTAGGATAGTATAACCATTTTTTCCACCAAGCCCATACAAGGTGACTCCCCTAGGGAACCAGTTTCTCTAATGGGTAGGTAAATAATCCACATAGTGATACCATCCAAGGCATTCTATAATGAATCCAAGTATTTATCTCAATGTATTTACAATTTATAAAATGTTATAATTATAAAGAATGATGATCCTATCCAAGGAATCCTTATATTGAGACCCTTATATTTCCCTTGGATTGATATGAAGGTATGGTTTAGCTATTGAGAACTCAAACCATTTCAATAAGTAATTATAACCATAATACATTAATCAAGTTGGATAATTCGTTTTATCCAATTAATTCGAGAAATAACATAAATCAAAAGATCTTAACTCATGGATAATCATTTTCCTTCGATCATTTCATATTCCAATACATTTATTACATGGAAATTAATACACCCTAACAAATAAAAATAAACTCATTACCAAATCATAAGGATATTAATCCTTTGAAGAGGAGAACACCCATAATGGTGGATCATTTCAAGGTAAATGCTCCATGGAATTGATTCGTGGGTAGATAGCATCCCGTTATATATGAGAGAAACATTTAATTTAATTTATTAAACATTTTAGATGCATACTAAGAGAATCCCATCACATGGTACAATTTTATATAATAAAATATAACAAAACTTTTTGGTAAAAGGACTACACCACTAACCTTAATCTTGTAGTACTCTCCTGATCTAGTATCAACCCTTGAATCAATCTAGAACGGGAGAAATTAGAAAAATAGATGAAATACCTGAAAATAGGGCATATGATCTCTCACAAAAATAGTGAAAATGAGGGAAAGATAAATGATGAAAAGAAGGAATTGGAATGAGGATCTTACCATTTTGGATCCAATGCACTCGATGATGAAGTAAACGAAGCTTGGATGAAGAAGAACTAATGGAATCTATGTTGAGGCGTCAGAGGGTCTCTCTCATGTACCTCCTGCTGGAGAAAATGAGGGCTTCTGTTAAAAATGAGACTTTGTCCCCTTTCAAAAAAACAATCCATCATATTTACATGGTGTGTAAATTTTACACGCTATGTAAATTTTTGTATTTTCCCTCTCAGGAAAAATCCAATTCACGGTGTTCAAGGGGTCTGGCCAACCCATTAGACGTTGTGTATTTAATACAAACTATGTATTTCAAATAAATTTCATGTATTTAATATACATCATGTATTTGGCCTATATCCGGACTCCATCCCACCTAATATTTTCTTCTTAGAAGAAAACTCGTCGGCCTTAAGGCCTTCTCAGCAGGGTCTAAGCCAAAAAATAAAACTCAATGAGGGATTGATTGAAATTAAAATAAAACATACCTCACTGAAAAGTTGAGACATTATAATATGTTCAGAAAGAAATGTCATTATCTTCTGGGAGAATATCATTCAAGATATTAAGTAGTTTATTAAAACTGGAATCACTCCATCTATTTCTAACCTTTAAATTATACAACTTCAATATGGCTGAAAATGTTGTATATTTAGTACAACTAGCATAAAATGACGCCTTTACATAACTCTTTAACTTCTCAAACAATTTTTGAAAATAAATATATTCATCTTTAACTTTAATTATCATTTCCCTAATACGATCTTCATCATCGTTCACACCTATAATCACATCCTCAATATGGTCATCATCATTGGCTACACTTGTAATCATATCAGATGATCCATAAAACATAGTCGTATCCCAATCACTAGCTATATTCAGTTTTTTCCCATGTTTAGTCCAACATTTATAACTTTGATCTATTCTGTGATAGATCAAGTGTTCTTCCAACTCCTCTAGACTAATTAGTCTTAAATAAAAATATTGTAAACATGGAAAAAGGATTTGAGAAGTTTCATATGCATGATCTATTGCAAACTTGATGAACTCTTTCACCCCATACTCATATTATTTTTTCATACGATTGGTATCCATCCATTTTCAATTCATATCCATACTATTTGATTCGGTAATGTTAATATTTGACAAAATAAATAAATCATAAAAACCATTCCATATAAAAATGTCATCTTATGATTACAATATTATTGTAAGGTAATATTATTAATGGTTGTGATTTTAAATACATAAATTTGTTTATTAATGGTTATGATTTTACTAATGTGGGTCATCGTTAATATTTTTTATATTATATAAACCTAATATACCATCTCTTTCACTAATTTGAGTCGCAAGAGATACCTCACCCTATAAGAACCTAACATAGATGAATTGAACGAATTGAAAATGGATGGATACCAATCGTATGAAAAAATAATATGAGTATGGGGTGAAAGAGTTCATCAAGTTTGCAATAGACCATGCATATGAACCTTCTCAAATCCTTTTTCCATGTTTACAATATTTTTATTTAAGACTAATTAGTCCAGAGGAGTTGGAAGAACACTTGATCTATCACGGAATAATCTGAGTATGGGGTGAAAGACTAATTAGTGTAAGGTAATATTATTAATCGTTAAGATTTTAAATACATAAATTCGTTTATTAATGGTTATGATTTTACTAATGTGGGTCATCGTTAATCTTTTCTATATTATATAAACCTAATATACCATCTTTTTCACTAATTTGGGTCCCAAGAGATACCTCACCCCTATCAGAACCTAACATAGATGAATTGAATGAATTGAAAATGGATGGATACCAATCGTATGAAAAAAAAATATGATTATGGGGTGAAAGAGTTCATCAAGTTTGCAATAGATCGTGCATATGAACCCTCTCAAATCCTTTTTCTATGTTTCCAATATTTTTATTTAAGACTAATTAGCCCAGAGGAGTTGGAAGAACACTTGATCTATCACAGAATAATATGCATGATCTATTGCAAACTTGATGAACTCTTTCACCCCATACTAATATTATTTTTTCATACGATTGGTATCCATCCATTTTCAATTCATATCCATCCTAACATAAATATATTTATAATTATACAAAAATATTTATTTATAATTATAATTATAAAAATATTTAATTTATTATAATTTTTAATTACTTAAAATTAAATATTTTTTATAATTATAATTATAAATAAATTTTTTTATAAATTTTTTTTGTATAATTATATATATATATAATTATATATAATTATATATATTTATATATATTTATATATATTTATATAATTATATATTTTTATATATATTTTTTATTAATATATAAATTTATATAATTATAAATATAATAAATAAATTTATTATTTAAATGTATTTATTATCATTTTATAATTATTCAAATATATATATAATTATAATTATAAATAAAAATATTTAAAAATATTTTTTATATAATAGTAAATATATTTATATAATTATATATATATATATGTAATTATTAATATATAAATATATATAAATATAAATATAATAAATATATTTATTATTTAAATATATTTATTATAATTTTATAATTATTTAAATATATATTTATTTATTTATATTTATAATTATAAATAAATAGATTTAAAAAGAATTTATATATAACTATAAATATATTTATATATCTATATATATTTATATAATTATATATAAAAATATTAATTTATAAATATATATAATTATAAATAATAAATATATTTATTATTTAAATATATTTATCATAATTTTATAATTATTTAAATATATAATTATTTATTTATAATGATAATAATAAATAAATACTTTCATAAATATTTTCATATAATTATAAATATATTTATATATATTTATATATTTATTAATATATAAATATATATAATTATAAATATAATAAATATATTTATTATAATTTTATCATTATTTAAATATATATTTATTTATAATTTTATAAATACCTTTATAAAAAATTATATATTTTTATAGTTTTATAATTAACTATTTAAATTAAAAAATTATAAAAAAATCATTTAAATAGATTAATTATATTATTTTAAAACATATTTTAAATGTTAATACTTAATAAACAAAAATGAATAAATATTATTCATATAAATTACAAATATATTGAAAATATTACATTTATAGTAAATAAATATATATATAAATAAATATTAAAAAATAATTAAATATATTTTTAACATTATCAATGAATATATAATAATAAATGAACAAATAAAATTAAATAAATTAAAAAAATATTAAAAGGTGAATTTGTGATATTTATGTGAATTACGTACACATAAAAAAATGAAGAAAAATGAATAAATAGATGATATTAATTATATATATATATATTATTAAAAAAGTATTATATTAACTATACAAAAAATATTAATAATTAAATTAAATCAAATTAAATTAAATAGATACACATATATATTCATGATGAATAGATTAAAATAAATTTATATTGAAAATGAATAGATATAAAAAATACTAAAAATGGAGTGATATTAAAAAAGAATAAATAATATTAAATCAATAAACAGACTTACGCACACATACATGTACACATGAAAAACATACATATATACACATACCCATCTACACACACATACATACACACATACACATACTGATATTATATTAGGTGTTTGGGGGTACAATTGCATTCAAATACACACACACCACACACACACAGGCCGGAAAGGCGGGTCATAGCCCCCCCCCCCAATGGATAACCCACCCAACCAGCCACTTTATTACATTATATATCTTGGCTCGAAGGCCCAGTGGGCATGAATCCCATTACATGGCTCATAGGCCCATAATTGGATGGTCTGAAGACCCTTTTTACACCATGTCTATGTCACCACCTATGCGCCATGCCTAAGTCACCGCCCCATTGATGGCCAGAAGGCCCAATGGCCCGAAAGCCCATTCAAGATGAATAGTATTGCTATTACAATACACTTCTGCAATACTTGTAAGAGTGACCGCGTTACTTCAGTTCTACAATGCCACTATAGTACCTACAGAAATTCAGTCCCACCCAAATTTGAACCTGGGTTTGATGAAAGATTATGGGGAACCTTTACCACTCGGGTAAGCCCCCAACTACAACATACACATATATATGTACATATATTTTAAAATATTTAATATCAATATAAATATATATTTAAATAAATATATTCATTTATATATTATATAATTTTTTAAATAAAATATTAATATATTATATATTTTTTAATTATATATATACATTTTTTAATAAATGTATTTAAATAAACTATTAACATTTTGACTAATATAAATTTGATAATTTTTATATTTAAAATTATCAAAATGGAATAATTTTTTATTAAAAGTTCTATAAATAATATTTATATATTATATGTACATATATATACATATTTTAATATAAATATTATTTAAAAATATATACATATTAATATATAAATTAAATTACTCACTATAGACTTTATTAGTGCTAGAAAAAATTGCTGATAAAGGTGTCATTTTTATTAGCACTAAAAAAACACTGATAAATGGGGGACTTTTATCAATGCTAGAAAAAATCTCTAACAAAGAGTACCATTTTATCATCACTTTTTTTATCATAGATAAAAGGTCACTTTATTAGCACTTTTTGTGAGCATTGATAAAAGTCATCCCTTTATCGGTGTTTTTTTCTAGCACAGTTAAAGGTCACCATAGCATAAAGCATGATATGTGGTAGTGTCTATAGTGTAAGGCGTGATTCTAGAAAATATAACATTGTCTAGGGTACTTTTTGACACTAGTGCGTCACATTCCTTCATTTCTACTCATATTGTGTGAGATTATGGACTGGATATGAAATGGTTGTCTGGGTTTTTGAATTGTGACACTCCTCCAGGGAAAAGATCTAAGAAAATTAAGATATGTCTAGTTCATGTCTTCATTAAGTGGTTATAGACTTCTATAGGTCTTCATCATCTTGGACGTGATTATTTTACACATGATCATGGGTATGGATTGCCTAACTCACTTATGAGCATTCATTGATTACTATCAATAGTGAGTGATTTATTCTTCTCCGATGGGTATATCCTACAGTTTTACTAGTGAAATGGATATAAATGTGAGTTGAGTAAGACCTAATTTAAAGAATCTATGAACCATCACTTTGCCTAAGTTATGTATGATTTTTGGATTAGTCGAAGGGGGTGATTGACCTATTTTTTCTCCAGTTGTTGACTACTTTCCAATAGTATTGCCTAAGGATTTATTGTTTTTACCTCTATAGAGAGAGTTTGATTTAAATATTGAATTGGTGCCTGGTACCAAGCTGATATCGACTCCTCCATACCATGTATCTCCTATTGAGCTTTGAGAATTGAAGATTCAACTTAAGGACTTAGAGGTGAAGGAATTTATCAAACAATGTACTTCACCATAGGATGTTGTTAAACCCATATTTTGAATTTGATTGGATTTTTTATTAGGAGGTCATTGGAACAAATTTTTGGAATGTTGGACATGTTTGAAGACATTTTTATAATGATTCGAGAAGTAAAATATGAAAAGTTCATGAAGATAATGTGTGCCTGAATTTTTATTTACATGCTCGACCATGTAATTATGTTGATTTTACTATCTATTGTAATTAAAGTAACTAAGATCTGAAGATCACGGTCGACTATGTAGTCCAATTCAATCAATCATGATTGTATTTATGTAGATTCTTTTTTATGTATTTTTATAAGTTTCTCAGTCATTTTATGTAATAAATATATTGACATGTGATCATATTGTATGAGGTGGTTAAAATTCATTATTTGGTGATCATGGGTGAGGAATAATTTGATCATGGGACACATAGTTGATGATAGAGGTATTTTTTGATCTTTGGATTGTGGTTATATATACACTACATTGGTTGAGATCGTGGGACATGTGGAATCCCATATACATTTGAAAAATTATGAAAATTGGATAATTCATTATATAAAATGAATATTTTTATTGTGGTAACATGGTTTGGTCTCCTATATGAGGAGATATTTTTGTGATAATATTGATTAGGTGATTCTAGAATGATCTTTAGACACGTTGAGTGACTCACTGAAGTTGAAGTCTCACATAACATGGACATATTGATTAAATTGAGAGAAAGATAAGTGTGAAAAAACATATAAATATTTTGTATTTGTATATTCATATATTATTGAATATTTGATTTTATTCTATAGTGTGTATAACTCAGTAAATATATGTTTCTAATTCAAGAGTTTATAGTGAAGGAATATAAATATTATTTGAATATCATATTGATGTGAAGAAGAAGATATCATCCATAAAGTAGTAGAACTGGTTTATATACATTCAATATGAAGACTATATTCCATGGATAAAATATTTTGTAAATTCCATTTATACATTATTTCAATTTGGGAGTGACCCACATCAAGAGTGACCCAATATAAGAAAATGATCTGCACCTAAATATTGTATGGCAGTGTACCTAGGACCTCCCTAAAACCCATAAATGATACTATATTAGTGGATTCATGCATAGTAATAGTGATCTAATCATTTTCCATGGATTATCCCCACATTGGAGTAAACTAAATAAATAATAGGACCAAAGGCTTCCCTCTACCACAATATTTTCCACTTTGGCTCACTGCCTCACAGTTTTGTTATTCATCGGGGCTCACTACCCACTAGGGGGATCATGGACCTCCTGCCTATGAAAAGGATTTTTAATGGGGTGGATAACACATGGGAATCAAATACCATTCCCAAGACCCCTCTATCCCCAATGTGGGACTCGATTTGAAGGCATCACAATGTAAAACTCACTAGTATCAAAGAAAGGTAGCCTTTGGTCCTATAATTAGAATCAAAGGAAGGTTTTTTATTAGGTTTGTCTGCTTTATATTTTTTCATCTCATTTTTTAATTTGAAGTTTTAGTTTTCCCTTATATTTTTTTGTACCTTGTAAAAAAAATATAACTTCAAAGAAGAATAATAATTGAGGTTGAATTATTTAGTGAATATCTATTTTTGGAAGGAGTGGGATTCAGTTTAATGATTCCAACATCTTGGAAAATATAGGTATGGAAATTAAGGATTGTGAATCCATTAACTCATTCAATGATGCTTTGGGAATAATTTAGTAGTCTGATATAACAAGTGAATTTATAAATACTAATGATCATAAAGTCTTAAGAATGTCAAAAGTGGAAGTTTTACACATTCCAGAGGAATTGGATCAGAAGTTAAAATAGGAGAACCAAAGTTTAAGGATGATAAAAAATATTGGGACATCCATATTCAAGTGCTGATAATTGAGGTTAATTAATGAAAAAACCTAATCATAAGTATTTTTTAAGTTTTTATTGACCTAAGGGAAAAGAATATCTCCCAAGATAGTGATTTAGATAATATGTTCACAAAGATGGAAAAACTCAAAATTGATTTCAAGTGGAATAATTTGAATGCAAAATAGGTTCAAAATTTCAAGATCAATAATAATGATATGTTGCACGCCTCTCAGAACTAGTTTAGGATAAGAAAAGTCTAGTAAAAGAGAAGGTATGCATTGAAAATTTTGTAGCTCAAATGAATTTTAAAATGAAAGAGAAAAGTGACATGGTGTATAAGCTCTCCTGGTCATTATAAGATGAGATAAATTATGGGAAGACTCTCAAAAAATAACTTAATGTTTAACATGAATCAAGGGACAAGAAGATTCAAAAATTGGGAGAAGTAAAAATCAATCAATCAATAATTGGAGAAATCTAGTTCCAAAGGTAAGCCTAAACTCAAATATTCCTTGTATTTACTATTTTATTACCCTTTATCAGGTAATGATGTGATGAATGAAAAGTATTCCTCATCAGAATAAAATCATGAGAAAATTATCGTGTCCCAAATTCCATGTGCTATAGAAAAAAAATGGTATTGGTTATGAAGGAACCCACCCCCCATGGAATGACAATAAGAGATCCATGGACATTACCAAGAAAATTGGAACTTTTTTAGGTAATGGAAACAAATTTAATATGATCCCTCCAAGGGGAAAGGACAACTAGGAAATCCCAACAAGAAGGTAAGTGAAAATGTTCTATTTATGTGGGATGTATGGTCGTATCTCAAGTATTAGTTTTGAGGCTCTATAATATATTCCATATTGTTATGATATAAAAATTACAAATCAAATAATACGACTACAACATTCAAGGTATGGTTATCATTCCAATTATTTTTACCATACTAACCATGCCTCAAGTGGAAATTTTGATAGATTTTTAGTAGAAATTTAAAGGATAAATAAGCACTTATACAATGATGAATCATTTTCATTGAGAAATATATTTCAAAATAAGAAAACAATACTCTCATAATGAACATAATATACAATGGTGTCAAAAATATACTACTAAATAACAAGTCTCTTGGAGAAACAAGATATGGTTTTGAGGAAAGGAATGAAGAGCTCATATAACCCTATGAATGGATATTTTTGTGTGAAGGAGATATATCAAAGTAAGTTATATTATGAGAAAATAAATAATCATTGTAGGGATGAGAAAAATAGAAATTTGGGTTAGAGAAAGAAAATTCAACATGTTTTGAAAGAATGATATTTGGTGGAAATATTGTCCAAATAGAACACTTATACCAAGGTTGTATAGAAGATAACAAGAATAAAGGAGTGAAAAATGAATTGGATTCCATTAAAATTGTTTTAGAACTAAAGTTTAACTCCAAATTTAAATTTAAAGGGAACTTCATGGTCCTTGGTGACTCACCATCCTCCTCAACTTGATGAATATGGAAGTTGACCATATCCCCATAAGCTTTAAAAGATCCTAACTTTTTTTTAAGAAGTATAAGACTCAAGGGGAGACACAATCCATGGGAAAAGGGTTCTAAAAAGAGTATGAAATGAAGTTGAGATCAGATCTTAAATTTAGGTGAAAATTCTATAAATAAAGTGGTGTTTGTAGTCTTTCAATCTTAGTTTGATGTCAAGCATGAAGTTGTATAAAAGTTTGAAATCATCTTGATGAATTTTAAAATAAAAGTAATGATTTAAATGAAATTTGTCACTTGAGGAAAGATATAAATTAATATTATGTATAATGAAAAATCTATCTAAAAGTGAGGGATTGCAAGTCATGTGGTTAGAAGAATCAATCCATTAAGAGAGGAGAATTAACTGAGGCTGCAGATAGGATGGATCTTGAGTTATTAATATTATAACATGTTGTATCAGTTTTTTAATATTTATGGTTATTAAATGTTACTAAAAAAATGAGTTACTCAATAAATTATGCCCCTAAAAATAAAAAAAAAATCAAATACATAATTCTAAAATCAAGGGTGAATTGGAGTTGAAGTTCCAAAGGCTATATTTTTAGTGAAATTATCAAAATAAAGAAAAGGGAATTCTAAGAAAGCTAAATCTAGTTTTATATGATGTTTTGATAAAGATAAGTGTAGCCTATTCTAAATTTTTTTGAAATAGGTTACAAAGATAACTATTTGTTCCTCCTAATGTTTTCAACCCATTTTTTGAAGTTTCTTGGTGATTTTAGGCCCTCTAAAGTTAATACATACCTTGAAGACACATATATACAACCTGAGAAAATTGAAACAAGGGGGGGCTTAATTTTGAAACTTAGAGAGTGTTTCTTAATAAATATAGTTCCCTAAAATTATGAATTCTTTAAGAATTTTTTTTAAAAATTAAGGGAAAGTTTCAGATTAAGTTCTGAAGGCTGGTCAACCTCATTCACAGTTGAAGGATCATGTAAAGATCTTGAATGACATGAAAAGAAAAATTAATTGCCTTTTTTGTGTTAATATGTTGCATAACTTCTACTAAAAATGGTATTTTATTCAATCCTTATTCTTTAAATATTATGTTCTAAGGTTTTGTGTGAGTTTTGATAATAGGATTTTCTATGAAAATGGAATGTATAGTCTTCTATGAATTTATTAGACCTGGTAAATTTTATGGACACACTTCATGGTATTGAATAAGACTCTTGTTTCTTACATTGATCCCTCACTCATTAGGATTATAGAATTTCTTTACATCTCATGTGTTAAGTGTTAATCTTTCTCACTATATTTTTTGTGAGAGTGATTCAGTTATTATTGAAAACATGATTTAAAAATCTTGATAAGTTAAGGATTATGGATTTGGAAATTAAAATATAAATTTTTAATATTAGGTACTCAAGTAATGATGAAAATAATCTATTGAAATAAGGGGATAACTTTCAAGAATCAATGGATATTTTCCATGAAATTTAGAAATATTGTGTGAGTGGAAGCACATGAACTATTCCCTTGTATTTTATTAAAAATAAGGTGGATAGTGAAAATGGAGTTTGATTTAAGGGGATATAATCGAATAAATACAAGGTGTATATTGGTAAACCTATATAAGTTTGGATTGTATTTGTTGAAAAATGTGATCAGGGATTTGTTGAAAATACGAGATTGTATTTTTGTGATAATTAATTAGATAATAGTTGTGAATTCATTTAATCTATAATATTGATGTTGTAGGAATTTTGGTTATGTTATTTAAGAAGTAAAATACATATTTTTGGATTTTATACCTTATTTTTTGTTTGGGGGAATTATAATGAAGGAATTATATCCTATAAGAGTTCTATTTTTGGACAAGGGATGAGATAAGGACTTTCCAAAAATTAGACCATCCTAGGCTCGCCAAGCCAAGGAATTACTCAACCATTCATTGCACAAGAATGATCAAACAAGGCCTAGTTGTAATGGATAAACTAGGTTTGTAAGCATAGATAAGTTAGATAATTCAAGGGAATTCATAGGTGATCTTGCATTCAGGTATGGGCACACGCATGGGAACAATGGTCCATGCCATAGGGTGGAAGCATGGAGGAGGCTGGGAATAAACCCTATTACTCACAACTATAGATTCATTAAACCGAAGTATATTATTAAGTGTTATGATAACAAGTTAAAGTTTGATGTGGGAACCAGGGATGCAATCATTTTTTACCCTCCTTAAAAACACATGCTTATAATGAGAGTTTTCTAATCAATATCACTCAACTGTTCGATCTAGCTCATGGATCATCTATAATATCTTACTTTAGATTTCCCACATTCATCTCTCCATTCTGTAGGAAGGAACACCTTGCCATACTACCATGGAAGATAATATGTCCACAATTAAAATAAACTATGTGTCATTGAATGTTTTGATTTAATATAAGTAAAATAATTTGGGGATCTCTAATCTTATGGAAGAATATTTCATAGTGAGTGAGACTACACCGCAAAAAAAATCTGACAAAGTGAAGGCTACAGTGTAGTAGAACTATCCACACCATAGATAAGTATCTACACCATAGAATATTTTTTCTTTTGTGGTTATAGATACTTGTAGGTCACTACATTGTGGAAGTAGGCTACACTATAGAAAAATTCATTTGGATCTATAAGTTTCATGGTATCCATGTTGCAGACCACTGCCTCCAAGAAAGTGACTTATTTTTTTACCCTAGTATTTTCTCGTGTATCCAAATATCTTAAAATATATTCCACCACTTTAAGAATATATAAATAATATTATTAATGTTCTTTGATAATCATATTATCCCAAAATAATCAATTTCCTAATGATACTTACCCATATTATAACATATTATTGTTTGGGTCGGTTTAACCACCTACATGAACAATGCTATAAATTAATATCATAGATCACTAAGTAAAAATAATTATAGAAGATATTGGAAAATAATAAGTAAATATTTTTTTTTGGTTCTAGAGTATTAATAGTAATATCTAACCTATTATTAAGATGACACCCCTCATTTTCATAAAAATTATCGAAACAAGATCATCACAAATTTCATCATTATGAATCATAAATAAAATATTTATAAAATGAAATTAGAATGCTATAAATCATTATAAAACATATATTCTAGTATCTATAATGATCTAAAAAATAAGGAACTTTTAATCTATAAATAATAATCAACAATTCCATTATGAATTTAGTACTAAACAAACAATCAAAGATAATAACATTTGATGATGTAAATAAAATATAACTAACTAATATATTTGTAATAAATTATTATAAATGAAGATTATAAATTTTATATGTATGAATAAGGTTTAAAAATTTGTGATTGATATATTTATTTTTTTATACAAGAGGTTGGAGAATGTTTGTCTAAGCGAGATTAAAGGTGAGGGTTTTTACATCTTAATTTTTCTTTATTGAGATATGATTTATATTTACCACTTATTTTATTTTTTTGGTATATATATTGGATATAGATTTATTTTATCATAATTTTTCATGAAATTTAAGGGGTTTAAAAATCCATCACTTGTTCAACCCTTCATGGGTTTTTAAGTTGAATGATATTGATGACGTGAGGGTTTTTTGTTAACTCAAACCTCAATTATGTGGGTTATAATGTTTCATATTAATATCATTACTTATATGCTTGGTTTTTTCCACCCTAAGATTTTATATTGTGATTTATATTTTTTCTAGGGAAAATAAAAAAAAATTATTCAAATCATCCTCCTAAATGAATTTCTTTCTCATAAAATTATGGCATTGTTAATAATAATTTTTATTCTCTTTAATGATGATTTTTCTTCTATGTCCATATTTTCTCTTCCCACCAATATTCTTCTTTATATTTGGACACCTAATTATGTTTTATATCATGTGAAATTCATATTTCTCTTCTTCTTTTTTAAAATGATGTTTTATTATCCCTTTTTATGATGTGTATTTCAATAAAGATATTTTAAAATATTAAAAGTGTTTTCATTCCATAATAATTTTCTTTATCTTCCACTCTAAATTTCCTTGAGATGGTCTTTATATTTTTTAAAGGCTCCATTATTAAAGTTTATTTTTAAAAAAAAGTAAAAGTTTTTAAAAAAAAATATTTCACATTTTAGAAAATAACTTTTCAAAGTGACCTATTACTTTATTTTTTTAAAATAATGTTAAAAAAATATAAAGCCTCTTTTAAGTTTTTCCCATGTTAAAAAAATCATTTTCTATTACATCCATTATTTTCAATTAATCCACCATTCCATGTTTAAAAATGGTTTTTATAAATAAGCCTAATTCATAATTATTTTAAAATGAAAAGGGTAATTTCCTCTTATATTTAAAATTTATTTTTCTAATGATATTTAAAAGGTATTTTTCATATATGTCAACATACTTAATTATTCTTATGTTACACTGAGTATATGTTCTTACACCACCAAAGACCTTCTTTCTATAAATGGATTATGAAATTTTCTATAGATCTTTTCATGAAACCCTTCTCTTTTACATGGGTTAATTAAGTGATGTTTGAAATATGAATGTTTTCAAGTTCTCACGGAATACAAATTCATGGAAAATTATTATTCATGGGTGGGGTCTTATGTTTCCATATGATGCATTGGTTGAATTTTTATATCACATTAGCTCAAAAATTCTATAAGAATTTTTTTTCCCAAACCTAAGAGGGTACATGGGTAGTATCCTAATCCCAACAAGGTAAATGGGTTGTTATACCAATCCCAAGAGGGTAAATGGGTTGTTCGCCAAATCCCAATAGGGTGAAAAGGTTTTTATCCCAAACCCAAGAGGGTATACGGGTTATTACCCCAATCCCATGAGGGTATATGAGTTGTTATCCCAATCCCTCTATGTGATAGGATTTAGGTAGAAATGCTTTATCCACTAGTTTATGGTTTCTTATGCTTTAATTTATACCAAATTACTATGTTATATTTTTATGTTGTGTTTACATGGATAATGTCTGTTTTAATGTTTCCACACTCCTATTCCATGGAATATGTTTGATAATTTGAGCCTACAAGTCATTATATTATTCCTTTTGAGTAACTCTAATTATTTCATATTCTTTTTAATTAGATATTTCTATCATGCTCATGTTTTCTCATATACATATGATCTAACCCATGATGATATATTGATGAATTTTCCCTTTAATGAGAATTTTATCTCACTCATTCCTTATGTTTCCATTCCCTACATTATGAATATGGGAATAACTTATGAGGAGTCTAAAAGGGATTCTGGTACAGTTCAATTATGGGGAAATGTTCACACAAGTATCATAAAATAAGTTTCTTATACAGGTGATCCTCAAAGACACTAAAGCTTCCATTTTTTGGATTATATGATGATTTGTGAGATGTAATGTTTAAATTATGGAAATAATGTAAGATAAGATATGTTTATATTGGGTAACTTAAGTTTTTATCATAGATAGTGTTTAAAGAAAGTGTTTTTAGCACCAGATTCGAAAGGGTGGGACTAGGGAACCTCAATTGGTATCAGAGCAGGGTTTAATTATTTGTTAGGATTAGTTTAGTTATTTTTTAGGATTAGTTTAGTTCTTTTTTGTATTAAGATAAGATAACTTTAGTAAAAACACTATAGATAATTCTAAGTATAGGATAATATCCTGAAGTTTTGGTAAAGTAGAGATTATGTAGTTTTTTAGAAATTATATCCTCATATTGAAATTGGAAAGTGAATTTGGTTGTGGAACAGATACATCTAGGGGTAATCACCATGAAAAAGGATTGTTGAGTATCAAATAGATATTCACTTAGTACACAATGAGTGGTCCTAAGAATTTACACCTATCTAGACACTCTTAGGGGATATTCTTTGGTTAATTCACATTCCCATTACATACCATTATAAAGGATTTAATTGGAATTTATAGGTGTAATATATACTTAGTAAGTTTAGAGAACCTAATAGGAAAATGGGCATGGATAACCTAGGTTAAATAAAGATAATTATGGGATAAACAAAGTGTGACATAGTTTAACCAAAAGTGTTATAGTTTTAAATAAAGGTTTTACGAGAGAAGACATCTTAGGATTGAGTTTTCATATTCATATGATAATTTACTATGATTTTATTATGTATTATCATAATCATTTTGGGTTTAATATTTAATGGAAAATGGATCTTGAAAAATGATTTGTGTAAGGTATGTATCTAGAAACTTCTAAGACTTATCTATAGAGGCGTATTTGTAATAAATGGTTGAGAATCTTAATATATTCCTATTATGAGGGAAAAGAAATATTTTAAAATATTCCCTAAGATAGTAAGGATTGTATCTATTTTGAAGTAATATATTGAATCATGATTATATTTTATATACCCTTAAGTATTATTATTAATAAGTGATGATTAAATTTTGAGGATGCAATTTATTTTAGAGGGAAATGTAAAGTCCTAAGATTTAACTATTTTTTCCTTTTAAAACCTAATGTGTTAAATTGTTTGTTTCACACACAATACCAAAATAAAATTAAATAGTGATAATTTTAAATAAAATTATGAAATTTGATCATTATAATATATTTTTTAAATTAATGCGTATAAAGTTAAGAATCCATATTATGAAATCTATGAATAAAAGGGAGAGAAATGGCATTGGGTAATGGAAGTCTCCCTTATGAAACTCATTTTTTGGAGCTTGGAAAGGAGGTGGTTTCACTAGGGTTTTCCCTATACCAAGAATAATTCAAAATCCAATAATTAAGTTATGAGAAAAACATATGTGAGAGAAGTTCAAGCTTAAGGAAATTTCCACGAGATTCATGCTAGTGTAATTACCACTCGTGACTACCACTAGAACTTACTATATTCTTAGATCATACACAGAGATATTGAGGGTAAATGTAAATATAAATTATAATTATATAAACTCGTGATTATTAATGTAAAAAATTTATTTACCATTTATATTTTACACATTTTTCATTTTTAATTTTAAATAACAAGAAATTTTATTTACTAATGCATTGATAAAATTAACGAGATCATTTTACTATTAAAAAATGTATTTTAATAAAATCAGATTTTTAGGCACTTTATTTAAAGAAACTAAATATATTATATATTTTTTTATATGAATAATATAATACCAATATAATTATTAATTTAAATAAATAATAGTAGGAACAGTTGATATATTTGGAATAAAGTTGTCTTGCTATGAAAAAAAATCATTATATTTTTATGGGTTTATTTAAAATTTAAAATTTTTGAATTTTAATTTTTTTTAAAAATAAATTTATTTTTTTATTTATAAAAAATATATAATCCTATGATGAATTTTGGGGATTTTTCTAAAATAATTGATTTTTAGGTGAATAGTGAAAAATGTAGTTTTTACTTGAACTGTAGTGTTTATGATTATATAAAGAGGTAAGAATAATTTAAAAACTTATAAAACATTTTTTGTGAAAAAAAATATTTATAGAGTGAAATTATTTATTTAGAAATGCTAGGTTGAATTTAGAAAACCCATGTTTAACATTTTGAATATGAAGCAATATTTTTCTAATAAAAACTGTTTTTAGTCTTTCTATTTTAATTAAGTTTTTACTTAATGAAATTAGGTTTTGGATTTATTTTAAAGTTACATAAATATAATTTTGTTGATAGTAAAATTATGAATGTCATTAAAGTCAACAATATTGATAATTTTTTCCTAATCATAATATATAATCCTAAAAATACACTTTTCTAAAAACGGGTTTTTACATGTTACATGCGCTAATGTTAAAAATAATTTTTCTTACACATATAAAATTTATTTGATAAAATGGATTTTATATCTCAAATAATTAGGTCAAAATTATTTAATAATTATCATTTTATTATTAGGCATTAAAAGTTGATTACTTAGGTAAAAATTAATTACCATGGTAAAAATTAAAAATGGTAAAAATTAAAAATATAAGAGTAAAATACTTAAAATAATATTTAAAAAATGTTTTCAAATGAATTTTTGAGTAATTATAAACCTTCCCTCATCCATATCTCCATTATTTTCCACTTTTGTTCTACTTTCCATGTGAAACGTGTGATATCTTTATATTAAAAGGTTATATTTTCAAAAATGTCATTCCCTTCACTTATAAATTGATCTTAAATCTACCCCATTTATAAGAACATTATAAAGAATTAGATAAAATAAAAATATACCATATTATCACCTACACTCTCTTACCATATCCTATAATCCTTATTCTTTCCAAAATACTAAGCTAAGTAGCCTTAAAGTGTTTTCGAATTGAGAATATGCAAAGGGAAAGGTAATTTTCTCGACCAAACTCTCTTAATTATCTTCTTCTTATACCCCATAAAACCTATTCTATCCATTAAATTATGATAACGTAGGTATTACTAATTTTTTTAAATGTTATTATACTAATTTAATATCCATTTTCTACCATCCTATAAAACAATTTGAAAAATGAAGACATTGTTATGCGTACATGCAGATTACCGCCTCTATGAAAAACATGCTTGATTTTTCATCACCATATTACATGTAAGGTTATAAAAGTATATTTAATGGATTAATATGATATTTATAACATTATTGATATTATAAAATTAAAAATAATTTCTTGTCTTCCATAAAAACCGGCTCGGGGTTTCATCTGAACCTGTAACCTGACCCGATCCATCACAAGGCTTGAAGGGGATTCTTGATCCCCACGGGCTAGAGATTAGTTCCTAGGAATCATATGAAGAACCTTGGTAATTATTTCACCATTATACAGCAATGTTAAATAATTTTATTCAATTAAATAAATAAACCAGCCAATAGGGGATAAGAAACACTGAACATCCAAATTAGGATATACAACAGATATAAAATAATCAACAATAAAATTAGAAATATAAAGGGATAGACATAAAGTAAAATAGAAAAAAGAGGTCGATACAAAATCCAAAACTGAATAAAATCCCTAAACTAGCTCCAACGAGTTTTCATGTAACCCACTATCACCATCTAACCATAAACCACCCCTAAAATATCAAAAAAGATAATTCCATCTAGAACAAACATGGACCAATGAAAATATAGGCATGAGCTAAACAACCCAGTAGGTCACCACCTTTCGAATATAAGTAGTCACTTTAATAGTACATCTAAATTATGATGGTTTTAAATATAGTAGAAAAAATTTCATTTTTTATAATTCCTTAACAAAAGAAACAAAAACACATCAAAAGTGTGTTAAAATTATTTCTTTGGTATTTTCATTTAATGAAAATAGTCACTTTGAAAAATTTCTCCTGAAGCCCCTTAAAAACCCACTATTTTAAAGTCTCTCTTTAAAACCATCTCAAAAACACCACTTTTTGAAATACACATTTCAAAACTCAAAAGTGGTAACTTTCAAATGGTTTTCCAAAAATTTCCTTAAAAACAAGATTCCAAATAAAACAAGGTACAATAGCCTAAAACAACATTTTTAAACCCCACATAGATAGAGTTTAAAAACAAATAATTTCATATTTTCTATTAAAACAATCCAAAATCACTTTGGAAAATAACTTTTCACTATTAAAGTAAACACCTTTCAAAGTTATTTTAAAATATTTTAAGAGAACCTTAAAACCACACCCATAATTTCCTTCTTTCTAAAAACATTCAAAAACAATTTTTTAAAACATTTGAAAAACAAATGATAACATGAAGAAGATGGAAAGCATTAAAATAGGTTCTACTATGTCAAATTCATATATCAAGTAGAATAAAACAACAAATACATAAGTTTAAAAAAATAATACAAGAATCAGGGGATATAATAAAAGAAATATAAATCCTCTAAAATGATCCTAAATTGGATCCAAATGTCATGGGCTCTAACTAAAGGACTCTAAAAAATGGTCACTAGTATGATTCAAAATAAACTTAGGTTTACAATGCACTAAGTGTGCATAAAAAATTTGCAATCTCTCTCAGTCTTCCTTAGGCTCTCTCAATCCCAATAAAATTGGAAGATCACTTGATCTTCCATAGACCCTCTCAGTCTAAAACTACCATGAGCTCTCTCGGTCCCATGGTTAACGTTCCTTCCATGGACTCACTCAGTCCAATGGAAAACTTCCACTAACAAGTTAACAACCTAGTTTAGGGATTAAACCACCTAAATCACATATACCAATAACCAATCTCTCTCATGTTAATTCAAATGAAGGTGAGTACAAATAAACCATAAAATAGATCAATATAAATCATTTTAAATAAATCATGCCTCACCTCATACACCCTCAAAAGGAAACACCCCCACCCAAATCAAAGCATGTGAATCATATAAAAATGCATCAGTATAAGATTCCCCCTCATGGGATCACAATCCACTACGGGAATAAAAAATCACATGGTGATTAAATAGGGTTTTACAACATTCATGAAAACATATTTTTCATAAAGTAAAAAATGGGACTTTTAAAAAAACAAGCTTGGAATTCCAAGGTAATAGACCATTTTCAAAAGTCATCTCAATATACTATTGGGACTAATTTCACCAAAACACCTTTGAATCTCCATTTAGAACTCACACTTACCATTTAAATCACCATTGAAAACATTTAAAATCACCAATGTATTTAAAAATATAATCCAAATGTGAGAACATACGCCTTTGAAACCAAAAAAAACCCACTTTTATTATCACAAAAGTTATAACCACCTCAAACCTTTGATTTAAAAATAAACCAAGGTTGTAAAAATGTTTCAAATATAACACACAAGGGTTATCACACCCTTTTCAAATAAAAACCCCATATCAGACATTTTGTACCCATTTTAAAACAATCAAACACTTGGTTTGAAAATTATTAAACAAAAAACCTAATTATAAATCCAATCTAATGTAAAGAAATTTATTTATAAATACTCACAAGATTTTAAAAACCACTTGAGTATTTTTACAAACACTTGGCATGAAATCTCATTATCTTATAAGGGTTAAAACCATTTAAAATCAAATTTGTCCCCTCATGGGTCATAAACATTTAATTTATTTAGTAAATAAATAGTTTTAAATAAACAAGTATCTATAAGCATGTACTATAAAGAGACATCAAAGAAACACCTACCTCAATTCAATGGATAACAAGATGGAATTCATCACCTATGGTGGAGAACACCCAACCAATTCATAAGAAGTCCCTCTAAAGCCCTAAAAATCAAAATCCCCAAGACTAAAGTCACCCCAACCCTAATTTCAATCCCCATTCACTTCTAAGGTTCATGGGAAGAACTAAAATAAAGAGATAAAGAGAGATAAAAGAGAGAAAGAGGCTTGTAAGAATATATAAAGAGAGAATACACTTGAAACCAAGGGGAAAGTCTATAAAAATTAAGGGATGGAGGTAGGAGACTCCCATGGGAGAAAAACCTAGTCTATTTAGATTAGAGGGATATAAAAGATGGGTTGGAGGGTTAAAATTATGTAGGGGAATTTTGGTAAATTCCCAGATTTTAATTGATTAGGAAAACCGCATGGTTTGACCATAGAGTTTTCTAAACCATGTTTCAATCATGCGTAAGTCATTTCCTAAAACAAAACCCACTTACACAGATCACCTGGGACTCTACATGGTTGGAAAAATCATGATCTGACCATGATAAATGGCACTCTCAAATTTTAGAGCTAATTCACATGCTTACCGTATGGTTTACCAAATTGTGTGCAAGTTGTGCGCCCTCACCCTTTAATACCCAAGGTCCTGCATAGTTTCCACTATGGTCTACATGTCTTGGAATCAACTGTGTTCCACTCATGAAGACCAACAATATATAAAAAAAATTGAACTGAAAATTAAACTGCATAAAGGTTACTTTATAGTTTCCTCTAAATTGTTTGTATAAACCATGAACATAAGGAAAAACTCCATTTTTTCTAATTTTCAAATGAAAATTTTGGGAAACTTAAAACAACCCTCAATCACATAAAATACAATAAGATAAACACCATAGTGATATAGTGGGTGTAATAATTCTTACCACTATACAAATTTTTTCCAATAAAGTCTTAGGTTTGAGTAAAGGATAACAAAGAATAGATTTTATAACAAACACTCAAGGAAAAATAAATATCTAAAACAATTGTTTGAATCCTAAAATGACACTGAAAATCCTCAAGAAAAACCAATCAACAATCGATCCAAAGAGGCTATAAGAATGTGGAGATATAGAAATGATCTCCCCACTATTTATAATTAATCTAAAATTATAGAAAAACTAGCAATCTTTTTTCTACAAAATAGAAGGATTTAACCAAACAAACACATTACTAAAATCTTTTAAGGGAGCTCTAAAAACTACACTAGCCAAAGACAACCAAAAAAATTGACTCAAAACCTCCAAAGGAGGGAAAAATCTCAAAACATTCTAAAGAACCAAAAAATAGATCACTAAAACTAGAGTGACCCAAAACCAAGGAGAACGTCAATTAGGAACATGCCTCATTAAGAAAAAATATGGATATAACACTAGGGATGAAACTATAACATGAGGATTATTATATCCAAATCCATGAAATATTATCCTATGGTTATTCTTATGGAAAAAATATCTCGATATCACCCATAGTCTATATGAACACAAAACTACACACCCATCCACCCATGAAAGCACCCTAGGTATTCCCCATGTCCAAACCTAAAAACTAAATCCAAAAACATGGTTTACACCATGTACAATAAACACAATAGAAAATAAGGAACAACATTTTATGAAAGAAACACTTCTTGTATAGAGTAACCAAAGAGACACTTGAAATAACATTGGGAAAAGAATTCCTCAAGGAAAAACTTCTCTAAAATCCCTGATCATAAATCCCAAAATTACTTATCATCCCAAGGAGACGTAACCAAAATTATAAAGGTAACACCAAATTATGGCCACTCATCCATAAAATGTCAAACATCTCTAAGCTCAATCAAGTAAAATACCAAAACTAGTTCCCATACAACAGTTTCAAGAATACTATCCCTTACCAGTCTAACTACTAAAAAAGGCTCAAGGGTTTAAATCACTTGGATCGCACAACTTACAAGAAAAATTTCCAAACCAAAACAACCTCAAATAACTCCAAGGAATTACACTAAGGGAGAAAACAACATATCTCACTCCATTTGGATACTTCGGAATGTTAAATTGTGAAGGAGGAAAAACCTCCTAAGAATGCTTTACTCCCATACTAGTCCTTTCAAGTAGGATTTCAATAAACCACACACGGTATAAGCTCAACCTAGTCACATATCCTAAAGCATACCAAGTAGTCCCAAAAACACATGGGGGGAAATCAAATCATTTTATTTACTAAGAAAAACCCAATTATTTCAAAACACACATTTTTATAAAAAATTAAAAACTTATTCTAAACACACTTCTTTTAAAAAAAAATAGACCCCATATTAAAGAGTCCCAAAACCCCATTTTGAAAACTAATGCATCATTTAAAATCATTCATTATTTTATCAAAATCAGAATAGAAACCATTTCACAACTTTAACCCCATTTCCTAACTTAACATAGTGAATTTAAAAAGTTTCCAAATATGATTTCAAAATAAACACTAACTAGTTTTAAAATCAAATACCCTCCCGGGCTTCATAATAAATAAAATTATTTTCCATTTAAAATAATTCAAATCAGTCATCAATTTAAGACTTCCAAAATATCATGTTCACTTGATTATAAAATCAAACACACTTAAAAATACTTTAAAAGTTTTTAAAATGAAAAAAAAACATTTCAAAACATCTCATAAAACAAAACCCATTTAATAAACTGGTCTTAAGGCCTTGTTTTAAATCCAAAAACGTTTTTTATCATAAAATCTAGTTTTCTCACATACAAAACTGATTTCACATAACACGTGGAATCACATAGATGAAGGCATAACACAAGCCTTAATTAAAACAAATATTATAATGATGTTAACATATCACAAGACCCACCTTGAGTATTTTACCATTATCCTAACATGCTAGGAAATCCAAGCCTCAAGGGGTCTAAATAGTAAAATCAAGTGGGATGGGGAACCATTCCTGACTTCTCCACATGGTTTATGTCCACATTCTAGTCATGAATTGGTCCCTAAAATATATCTATCATTAAGTTTTTGGTTGCTACATGGTTTTTTATGCCCTATAATCCAACCTCACACTTCAATCCCATTTTCAATCTCCATCCAAAAGTACCAAATATGATCCCTCAAGGAAAATCAATATATTTTATTATTGATTAAAGAACTATCTCCATAGGATTCACACCATAATCCAAGAATTACATCAAATGGAAATCCATAATCAAAGGAAAAAACATCGATGGCCCATGGAAACTTGAGGGTCAGGGAGATAAGGATCCCATGAAACTCTCCCTGAACTTAACTCTCGAGTCCTAACATCCTTATATCTAAACTAACAACACCCTAAATAATATTATTACATTACAAAACCTAGGTTACACTAAGAACTTGGGAAATGATATCATTTTTTAATGAACCTAAATGAGCTTTCATATAAACCTAACACACATTATGATTCTCCATAAGACCTTAAGGGTGTTCCTGGTCCCCACGGGCCAACAATGAGTGCTTGGTAATCAGAAAAATCACATTGGGAATGATTTTACTCTCATATAAAAAATTTAAATAATTCATGAAAATAAAAATAAATAAATCAACCAATATGGGATAAGCATAACTAAACATCCAAATTAGGATATACAAATGTTATAAAATAATCAATAATAAAAGCATATATATAAAATGGTAGACAAAAAATAAAACAATCCAAAGTGGTTGATACAAAATTCAAAGTTTAATAAAATTCTCAAACTAGCTCCAATGTGCCTCTGTGTGACCCACAGTCACCATCCTACTATACACCTCCCCTAAAAGATCAAAATAGATAAGATCTATTAGAATAGTCCTAGGCTTGTAGAAATATAGGAATGAGCTAAAAAACTCAGTAGGTCACCGCCCACTGAATCTAAGTATCGCATTCATATTACATTTCAATAATGAAAGTATGAAACATAGTATAAAAGTATACAATCTTAATAAGGGTTTAAAAAAAGAAATAATAACATATAAAAAGTGTGTTAAAACTCTTTTTCTAGTATTTTTATTAAATTAAAATTGTCACTTGGAAACATTTCTCCCTTGGATAAATCCCCTTGGAAAACCATCATTATAAAGTCTCACTTTAAAACCATATCATAAACACTTTTTTTAATACAAATTTTAAAATGAAAAGTATGTTTCCAACTTTCAAATGGTTTTCCAATAACATCCTTTAGAATTATATTCCAAATAAAACTAGACATGGTGACCTAGAACCACATTGTTAAACCCCACAAATTCTGAATATTCAAAAACTAACCATTTCTTCTTTTGCATTAAAACACTCAAAAATCTATTTGGAAAAAAAATATTTAAAGAACATTACTTTCAAAATCATTTCAAAAAAAAGAACATTAAAACCACACCCATGCTTTCCTTATTTCTAAAAACTTTCACAGACCCTTTTTCAAAACATTTAAAAAAACCATAATGTGATGAAGAAGTAAATAATGAAAACATGTTCCACTATATCAAATTAATATTTCAAGGGGAATCAAAAAAATACATAAGTTACAAAAAAATAATAAAATAATAAAGGCATAAAATTGAAGTAAGAAAACCCCCTTAAAAGATCCTAAATAGGATCCTAGTGTCATGAGATCTAACTAAAGGGCTCTAATAAATGGCCTATAGTATGACTCAAAATAACCCTAGGTTCATAAGGAACTAAGTGTGTATAATAAATTTATAATCTCTCTTGTTATTCCTTGATATTTATAGGCCTCAATAAATTTGGAATCTCTATCGATCTTCCTCAAGACCTCTTGGTCCCAACCTCCCATGATCTCTCTTGGTTCCATGGTGAATGTTTCCCCCATGGACTCACTCGATCCCATGGAAAACATCCATTAAATAGTTAACAACCTAGGTCAGAGCTTAAACAACCTAAATCGCCTATATCTCAACCAAATCTCTCCCATGAAAATTAAAACATAGGTAAGGAAAAATAAACCATCACATAGATCAGTATAAAGAATTTTAAATAACTCACACCTCACCTCATTCTCCCTCAAAAGTAAATAGCCCCAATCTCATCAAAGAACAATTATAATATAAAAATTCATCAATATAAGACATCCACTTATGGGATCACAAGACACTATGGGAATAAAAAAGAATAACTCATGTATAAAATAGGGTTTCACACCTTTTATGAAAACTCATTTTTTATAAAGTAACAAAGGGTTATTTTCTAAGACAATCTTAGAATTCCATTCCAACACACTATTTTAAAAATCCATATAAAACTAATATTGAGAACAATTTTATCAAAACACCTTTTAAACTCAAGTGGGAACTCACACTTCCCCATTAAATGTCATTTGAAAACATTCAAATCCACCAATTAGTTTCAAAATATATTTCATATAGGATAACTTGCCCCTTTTAATACAATAAACAAACTTTTATTATCTCAAAATAATTAACCACCTCAAACCTTTGATTTAAAAATCAACCAAAGTTGTAAAAAGGTTTCAAATATAACCCACAAGGTTTAACACACCCTTTTCAAATCAAAATACAATGTTAAAAATTATATACCCCTTTTAAAAGACTCAAACACTTAATTTAAAAATAATTAAATACTAAATTCTCAATAAGAAATGAAATCTAGCATCAACAACTACTTTTCAAAACACACACGATCTTTGAAGAGACACTTGGGAATTTTTACAAACACTTAGAATGGAATCTCAATCCATGACAAGGATAAAAACCATATGAAAGCAATTTTTTCCCATTATAAGTCATAAAAATGGAATATATTTAGTAAAAAACACTTTCATGACAAAAAGAGTCTATAGGAATGTATAAAATTACATCAAATAAACACCTACCTTCGTTCAAAATAGAACAAGTCAGAAGTCATTACATACACTAGAGAATGACCAACCGAGACACAATAGGTCCTTCTCAAGAACTAAAAATTAAAAACTTGAAGATTAATTTCACTCCAACCCTAATATCAATCCCCAATAGCTTCTAGGGTTTAGGGGAGGAAATAAAACCAAGATAAAAATAGAGATAAAATAGAGAAAGTCTCTTGTAAAGATTTATCAAGAGAGAATTTAATTAAAACTGAGGGGAAAGGAAATAAAAATTAAGGGAAGAGGGGAGTAGAATCCCATGGTAGTAATTCCTAGTTAATTTGAATAAAAGGGAGATAAAATATAGACTAGAGGTTTAAAATCGAATAGGATCATTCGGGTAAATTCCCAAATTTTAAGTGATTGGGTAAACCGCATGGTTTGGCTGCACAATTTTCTAAACGTTGTGCCAAATATGAGTAAGTAACTACCTAAATAAAAACCAAATAATATGGTTTACTTGGTACTATTCATAGTTGGTAAAACCATGCTCCAACCATTCTAAATGGTACTTTTAAAATATAGAGCTGATTCACATGCTTGTCACGTGATTTACCAAACTGTACACAAGTCGTGCACCCTCACCCTTACATACCCAAGGTCCCACATGGTTTATACTATGATATACATGGTTTATACTCAACCTTGTTCCACCTATAAAAACCAACCATTAACAGAATTATTTTAACTAAAAATTTAGCTATGTAAAGTTTACTACACTATTTCCTCTAAACCTTGTGTACAAACCATGCACAAAAGTAAGAACTACAATTTTTTCCAAGTTTCAGGAAAAAACTTCCTAAAAACTTAAAATAACCCTCAATAACATAAAATAACTTAAAATAAACACTTTAGTGACCTGGTGGATGTCACCTATTCCTACCAATCTATGGAAAACAAATGTGTCGCTCATACGTTCGTGCAAACTACATCCCCTAATAAAGTAACACATTTTAGTTTTAAATATAGTCTTTTATTATGTATAAAAATATATAAAAATATGGTTAAACACTTTAATAAAATCTAAATAATATCATTATTCTTCTGTGATAGAGAGATTATGTCAAAAGAATCACTTTCTTAACCAACTCACTCATTGATTATAACATGTTCTTGTTTGGGTCTATTTAACCACCTAAATAAACATTTATATAAATTTATATAATGAATAAATAAATAAACCAAATTATTTGTGACATTTTATAATAATACATAAATAATTTTTTTCTTTTTGGAATGGAAATAGTAATATCTAACTTGTTATTAAGATCCCCCCCCATTCATTAAAATTACTCAAAAAAGCTTTTCACCAAAAAAATTCATGAATTGTAAATAAAATAATTAAGAAATTAAATTATAACATCCAAAATCATTATAAAATATTTATTCAAATATCTATAATGATCTTAGAATTATGAAATTTGAATCTACAAAAAATAATCAATATCGTTATTACAAAAATAGTACAAAAACCCAATCGAATCTAATAAAATCTGATAATGAAAATGAAATATAACTAACTAATATATTTTTAATAAATTATTATAAATTTATTTTATAAATTTATTTAGGTATTAATAAGTTTCTTAAATATTTTATTAATATGGTTATTTTTTATACAAGATATTAAATCATGTTCGGCTAAGGATGATTAATGGTAAGGGTTTTTGTATCTTAATTTTTCTTCATTGATATGTGATGTGTATTCAACGCCTATTTAGTTTTATTAGTGTATATATTATACATGGATTTATTTTATAATATTTTTTCATAAAGTATAAGTAATTTTCAAATCCATATCTTGTTATACCCGTCATGGGTTTTCAATTTGAATGATAATGATGATTAAAGGGTTTTTTGTTAACTCAAACCTCCTTTACTTGAGTTATAATTTTTCATCTTGAACTTATTACATATTTAATTAGTTTATTCCAACCTAATATTTTATATTTCACTTTCTATTTCTCCCTATTAAAATTGACACTTTTCTTTCAAATATTTCCCTTCAATGAATTTCTTCCCCATAAAAGTATGACATTATGAAGAAAAATTACCATTCACTTTAATGATGATTTTTCTTACATGTCAATATTTTATCTTCCCAAAAATGTTATATATTATAATTTAAAACCTATTTATTTTTTATCTTATGTGACCTTTATATTTCTCTTATCCTATTTTCAAAATGAATTTTTATTATCCCTTTTTATGGTGTGGATTTTAAAGAAGGTATTTTAAAATATTAAAATGGTTTTCCTTCCATGATCATTTGTTTTTTTATTTAATTACACATTTCATTGATATATACTTTTTATTTTTAAGGGCACCATTATTTAAGGTTATTTTTTAAAAAAAATTAAAAAAATCAAAAAAAATCACTTCACCTCTTTGACAATAACTTTTTAAGGTGACCTTTAACTTCATCATTTTACAATAATGTTAAAAATGTTTTCTAAACTATATTTTTATGGTTTTTATATGTGAAAGCATTCTTTTTTAATTATGACCATTCTTTTCAATTAATCTTGATTCCCATGTTTAAAAAACACTAAATAAACCTTATTCATAAAGATTTTAAAATGAAAAGGGGTGTTTCCTCTTATTTTTCAAATTGATTTACCCTATGATCTTGAAAAGGTATTTTGTATATATTTCAACATCTTTAATGATATATATGTTACACTGAGGATATGTTATTATACCATCATCCACATTCTCTCTTTGTATGGATTCTGAAATATTCTATGGAATTTTTCATGAAATACTTCTATTTTTCACATATTAATTAAGTAATGTTCAAAATATGAATTTTTTCATGTTCTCTTGGCACACAAATGTATGTAAGATTATTATTAATGAATGGGGTATTATATCACCCTATAATGCTTTGGTTGAAGTTTTATATCTCATCATCTCAAAAGGGGTACATGGGTTACTATCCCAAACCCAAGCGGGTACATGGGTAGTATCCCAATCTCAAGAGGGTACATGGGTTATTATCCCAAGCCTAAGAAGGTGAATAGGTTTTTATCCCAATACTAAGAGGGTAAATTGGTTTGTTATCCCAATATTAAGAGGGTATATGAGTTTTTATCCCAATCCCAATATTATACACAGGTTATTATCCCAAGCCCAATATGTGATAGGAATCAGGTAACATTGCCTACTCTACTTGGTTTTGGTTTATTATGATTTCTCTTATATCACATTTACATGTTATATGATTATGTTATGCTATAATGTATCATGTTTATTGTTTTATGTTTATACACTCCTATTCCATGGAATATGTTTTATTACTTGAGACCACAAGCCATTATATTATGCCTTATGAATAACTCATATTATTCCATGTTCTTTTCAATATGAGATTTCTCTTATGCTCATGTTTCCTCATATTATTATGATATTTTTTTTAAAGAAGGAAGTTATATTAATCACAAAGATCAATAGTAACAAGATCTAACATCCATAAAGGGAAACAATCAAGCCAGAGTTGGTTCTCTCCAGACAGACAATGAGTAGCCAGATGATGTACTACATTATTTCCCTCCCTTTTGATGAATGAGAAAGAACAAACTGTAAATTTGTGACTGAGAGACTAGATTTTCCTTATGATGAATCCATAATATTTAAGTATTAAATCATTTGTTTTTATGGCTTTGAAGATGATGAGACAATCAGATTTGATGTGTATATGATTCCATCCATAATCTTTTTCAAAGGTTAGGCCAAGAAGTACAGTGTGGGCTTCGACAACAGTGGAATCCCAAAAAGTGTGGATAAAATACTATCTAGCTACGATGATCTTACCACCGTGGTCCCAAACCATCAATATAATTCCAACAATTCCATACTTGGGTAAAGAATAATAAACATTGATCTTATTGATTTATTTTGGAGGGGGATTCCATCTAGCTTCAGTTGATCGAGAATCAAAGAAACCATTTTGGTCAGGGGGACTAAGGTATTTTTGATTAGCCTACCATCATGATGAGACTAAGGTATTTATTATATTTATCAACCATCTAAATTTATGCAGTGATATAGAGTTTCACTCTCTTGTTCGGTGGAACACCTAAGCGGAAGGAAATTTATGATTTTACCTGATTAATCGCTTATCCAAAAACCCTCTCATAAAGTCAGATCACATTTCAAATGAAAAGGCATTCATCATATGTGGATCTTTATAATATAATTTATTCATCTGTGAAAAAATATATGACAAATAAGTGGGATAATATAACACACCTTTGCCCCATGAATCAAGTTAGAGGAAGCTTCCATAGAAATGAGGTTGGAAAAAACATCAGCCACTAAGATGAAGAGAAAGGGGAGAGGGGGTTTCCTTGGCGAAGGCCTCGGGTGGGGGTAAATCCTTTTGAAAGTCAACCATTAATATTGATCCTAAAAGAAACATATGAAACACAGTGCATGAACATATAAATCTATTTTGAGAAAAAACTCATTTTAGTCATAATAGACTGGAGTAAATACCATTATACTCTATCATACGCCTTAGTCATATCCAATTTATAGGCTATAGTTCCTCTTTTAACATCTGAGTTTCTTTTAATTTAATGGAACACCTCATGGTATATAATAGAATTATATGTGATGATCCTTTTTGCAACAAAGGTGCTTTTATTTTCAGAGATAATGGATGGTAGCCACATGCATAGTCTATTGACTAAAATATTTGAGAGACTTTTATAGGAAAAATTTCATAAGATGATTGGCTTGAAGTATGAAGCCAAGAGGGGTTTATTCATATTTGGAATGAGGGTAATAATGGTCTCATTGAGAGATAAGAGGTTGATTTTCCCTACCCAGATAAGGGATATAGAAATGATTTCCCCACTATTTATGAAATCCATCAAATGCCAAATTATGGCCACTCATCCATCAAATGTCAAACATCTCTAAGATCGATCAAGTAAAATACCAAAACTAGGGCCCATAAAAGAGTTTCAAGAATACTATAACTTACCAGTCTAACTACTAAAAAAGCCTAATGGGTTTAAATCACTTGGATCATACAACTTACAAGAAAACTTTCCAAACCAAAACAACCTCAAATAACTCAAAGGAATTACACTAATGGAGAAAACAACACATTCCACTCCCTTTGGAGCCTTGGGAATGTTAAATCGTGAAGGAGGAAAAACCTCCTAAGAATGCTCTACTCCCATACTAGTCCTTTCTAGGAGGCTTTCAATAAACCACAAATGGTAGAAGCTCAACCCAGTCACATATCCTAAAGCATACTAAGTAGTCCCAAAAACACATGGGGCGAAATAAAATCATTTGTTTTACTAAGAAAAACCCAATTATTTCAAAACACACATTTTTATAAAAAAAATAAAAACTTTTTATAAACACGCTTCTTTTAAAAAAATGGAACCCATATCAATGAGTCCCAAAACCCCATTTTGAAAACTAATGAATCAATTAAAACCATGCATTATTTTATCAAAATCAGAATAGAAACCATTTCACAACTTTAACCCCATTTCTTAACTTAACATAGTAAATTTAAAAAGTTTCCAAATATGATTTCAAAATAAACACTAACTAGTTTTAAAATCAAATACCCTCCCAGGATTCATAATAAATAAAATTATTTTCCATTTAAAATAATTCAAATCAATCATCAATTTAAGACTTCCAAAATATCATGTGCACTTGATTATAAAATAAACCACAATTAAAAATACTTTAAAAGTTTTTAAAATAAAACAAAACATTTCAAAACATCTCATAAAACAAAACTCATTTAATAAACTGGTCTTAAGGCCTTTTTTTAAATCCAAAAACTTTTTTTTTTCTCATAAAATCTAGTTTTATCATATACAAAACTGATTTCACATAACATGTGGAATCAAATAGATGAAGGCATAACACAAGACTCAATTGAAAAAAATAATATAATGATGTTAACATATCACAAGACCCACCTTGATTATTTTACCATTACCCTAACATGCTAGTAAATCCAAGCCTCAAGGGGTCTAAATAGTAAAATCAAGTGGGATGGGAAACCATTACTGACTTCTCTACATGGTTGATGTCCACATTCTAGTCATTAATTGGTCCCTAAAATATATCTATCATTAAGTGTTTGGTTGCTACATGGTTTTGTATGACCTATAATCCAACCCCACACTTCAATATCGTTTTCAATCTCCATCCAAAAGTACCAAATATGATCCCTTAAGGAAAATAAATATATTTCATTATTGATTAAAGAACCATCTCCATATGAATCACACCATAATCCAAGAATTCCATCAAATGGAAACCCATAATCAAAGGAAAAAACATTGATGGCCCATGGAAACTTAAGGGTCAGGGAGATAAAAAGCCCGTGAAACTCTCCCTGCACTTAACTCTCGAGTCCTAAAATCCTTATATATAAAATAACAACACCCAAAATAATATTAGTACATTACAAAACATAGGTCACACTAAGAACTTGGGAAATGATATCATTTTGTAATGAACCAAGAAGAGGTTTTATATAAACCTAACACACATTATGATCCTACACAAGACCTTAAGGGTGTTCTCGGTCCCCATGGGCCAACAAATAGTGCTTGATAATCACAGAAATCACATTGTGAATGATTTCACTCTCATAATAAAAAATTAAATAATTCATGGAAATAAAAATAAATAAATCAACCAATATGGGATAAGCATAACTGAACATCCAAATTATGATATAAAAATGATATAAAATAATCAATAATAAAAGAAGATATATAAAATGGTAGACAAAAAATAAAACAATCCAAATTGGTGGATAAAAAATCCAAAGTTTAATAAAATCCCCAAACTAGCTCCAATGTGCCTCTGTGTGACCCACAGTCACCATCCAACTCTACACCTCCCCTAAAAGATCAAAATAGATAAGATATATTAGAGTATTCCTAGGCTTATATAAATATAGGAATGAGCTAAACTGCTTAGTAGGTCACCGCCCGCTGAATCTAAGTATCGCTTTCATATTACATTTGAATAATGAAAGTATTAAACATAGTAGAAAAGTATAAAATCTTCATAAGGGTTTAGAAAATAAATAAAAACATATAAAAAAGTATGTTAAAACTCTTTTTTTTAGTATTTTTATTAAATTAAAATGGTCACTTGGAAATATTTCTCCCTTGTCTAAATCCCATTGGAAAACCATAATTATAAAGTCTCAATTTAAACCCATATCATAAAAACTTTTTTTAATAAAAATTTTAAAATGAAAAGTATGTTTCCAACTTTCAAATGGTTTTCTAATAACATCCTTCAGAATGATATTCCAAATAAAACTAGACATGGTGGCCTAGAACCACATTGTTAAACCACACAAATTATGAATATTCAAAAACTAACCATTTCTTCTTTTGCATTAAAACACTCCCAAATCTCTTTGGAAAAAAATAGATTTAAAGAACACTCCTTTCAAACTCATTTAAAAAAAAGAACATTAAAACCACACCCATGCTTTTCTTATTTCTAAAAACTTTCACAGACCCTTTTTCAAAACATTTAAAAAAACCATAATGTGAAGAAGAAGGAAACAATGAAAACATGTTCCACTATATCAAATTAATATTTCAAGGGGAATAAAAAAAATACATAAGTTATAAAAAAATAATAAAATAAGCAAGGCATAAAATCGAAGTAATAAAACCCCCTTAAAAGATCCTAAATAAGATCCTAGTGTCATGAGATCTAACTAAAGGGCTCTAATAAATTTCCTATAGTGTGACTCAAAATAACCCTAGGATTATAAGGAACTAAGTTTGTATAAAAAATTTAGAATCTCTCTTGTTATTCCTTGAGATTTCTAGGTCTCAATAAATTTGGAATCTCTATCAATATTCCTCAATACCACTTGGTCCCAACCTCCCATGATCTCTCTTGGTTACATGGGGAATATTTCCCCCATAGACTCACTCGATCCCATGGAAAACATCTATTAAATAGTTAACAACCTAGGTCAGAGCTTAAAAAACCTAGATCACCTATATCTGAACCAAATCTCTCCCATGAAAATTAAAACATAGGTTAGGACAAATAAACCATCGCATGGATCATTATAAATCATTTTAAATAACTCACACCTCACATCATGCTCCCTCAAAAGTAAATATCCCCACTCTCATCAAATAACAAGTAGCATATAAAAATTCATCAATATAAGACATCCCCTTATGGGATCACAAGACACTATAAGAATAAAAAAGAATCACACATGTATAAAATAGGTTTTCACACCTTTTATGAAAACTTGTTTTTTATAAAGTAACAAAGGGTTATTTTCTAAAACAATCTTAGAATTCCATTCCAACACACTATTTTAAAAATCCATCTCAATCTAATATTGAGACCAATTTTATCATAACACCTTTTAAACTCAAGTGGGAACTCACACTTCCCCTTTAAATTTAATTTTAAAACATTAAAATCTACCAATTAGTTTCAAAATATAATTCATATAGGATAACACTCCCCTTTAAATCCAATAAACAAACTTTAATTATCTCAAAATCATTAACCACCTCAAACCTTTGATTTAAAAATCAACCAAAGTTTTAAAAAGGTTTCAAATATAACACACAAGGTTTAACACACCCTTTAAAATCAAAATAAAACGTTAAAAATTATATACCCCTTTTAAAATACTCAAACACTTGATTTGAAAATAATTAAATACTAAATTACCAATAAGAAATGAAATATAGAATCAACAACTACTTTTCAAAACACACACGAGCTTTGAAGAGACACTTGGGAATTTTTACAAATACTTATAATGGAATCCCAATCCATGCCAAGGATAAAAACCATATGAAAACAATTTTTTCCCATTATAATTCATAAACATGGAATATATTTAGTAAAAAAACACTTTTAAGTCAACAAGAGTCTATAGTAATGTATAAAATGACATCAAATAAACACCTACCTTCGTTAAAAAGAAAACAAGTTATAAGTCATTACCTACACTAGAGAATGCCCAACCAAGACAAAATAGGTCCTTCTCAAGAACTAACAATTAAAAACTCTAAGATTAATGTCACTCCAACCCTAATATCAATCCCCAGTAGCTTCTAGGGTTCAGGGGAGGAAATAAAAACCATGATAAAAATAGAGATAAAAGAGAGAAAGTCTCTTGTAAAGACTTACCAAGAGAGAATATAATTGAAACTGAGGGGAGAGGAAATAAAAATTAAGGAAAGAGGGGAGTAGACTCCCATGGTAGGAATTTCGAGTTAATTTGAATAAAAGGGAGGGAAAATATGGGATAGAGGGTTAAAATCGAATAGAATCATTCGGGTAAATTCCCAAATTTTAAGTGATTGGGTAAACCGCATGGTTTCGCTGCACAATTTTCTAAATGTTGTACCAAATATGAGTAAGTAACTACCTAAATAAAAACCAAATCATATGTTTTACTTATGACTCTTCAAAATTGGAAAAACCACGCTCCAACCATTCTAAATGGCACTTTAAAAATATAGAGCTGATTCACACGCTTGTCACATGATTTACCAAGTTTTACACAAGTCATGCACCCTCATCCTTACATACCCAACGTCCCACATGGTTTATAGGATATACATGTTTTATACTCAACCTTGTTCCACCTATAAAAACCAACCATTAACAGAATTATTTTAACTAAAAATTTTGCTATGTAAAGTTTACTACACTATTTCCTCTAAACCTTGTGTATAAACCATGCACAAAAGTAAGAACTACAATTTTTTCCAAGTTTCAGGAAAAAAATTCCTAAAAACTTAAAATAACCATCAATAACATAAAATAACTTAAAATAAACACTTTAGTGACCTGGTGGATGTCACGTATTCCTACCAATCTATGGAAAACAAATGTGTCGCTCATACGTACGTGCAAACTACATCCCCTAATAAAGTAACACATTTTAGTTTTAAATATAGTCTTTTATTATGGATAAAAATATATAAAAATATGGTTAAACACTTTAATAAAATCTAAATAATATCATTATTCTTATGTGATAGAGATATTATGTCAAAAGAATCACTTTCTTAATCATACTCACTCATTGATTATAACATGTTCTTGTTTGGGTCTATTTAACCACCTGCATAAACATTTATATAAATTTATATAATTAATAACTAAATAAACCTAATTATTTGTGATATTTTATAATAATACATAAATAATTTTTTTCTTTCTGGAATGGAAATAGTAATATCTGACTTGTTATTAAGATCCCACCCCCCATTCATTAAAATTACTCAAAAAATATTTTCACCAAAAAAAATCATGAATCGTAAATAAAATTATTATGAAATGAAATTATAACATTATAAATAATTATAAAATATTTATTCAAATATCTATAATTATCTTAGAATGATGAACTTTGAATCTAAAAAAAATAATCAATATCGCTATTACAAAACTAGTACAAAAACCCAATCGAATCTAATAACATTTGATAATGAAAATGAAATATAACTAACTAATATATTTTTAATAAATGATTATAAATGAATTTTATAAATTTATTTAGGTATTAATAATTTTCTTAAATATTTTATTAAGATGGTTATTTTTTATACAAGAGATTAAATCATGTTCGGCTAAGCAGTATTAAAGGTAAGGGTTTTTGCATCTTAATTTTTCTTCATTGATATGTGATGTGTATTAAACAACTATTTATTTTTCTTAGTGTATATATTGTACATGGATTTATCTTATCATATTTTTTTCATAAAATGTAAGTAATTTTCAAATCCATATCTTTTTCTACCCTTCATGGGTTTTCAATTTGAATGATAATGATGATTAAAGGGTTTTTGTTAACTCAAACCCCCTTTACTTGAGTTATAATTTTTCATCTTGAACTTATTACTTATATACTTAGTTTATTCCACCCTAATATTTTATATTTCACTTTATATTTCTCCCTAGTAAAATTGACACTTTTCATTCAAATCTTCCCCTTTAATGAATTTCTTCCCCATAAAAGTATGACACTATGAAGAAAAATTACCATTCACTTTAATGATGATTTTTCTTACATGTCAATATTTTATCTTCCCAAAAATGTTATATATTATAATTGAAAACCTATTTATTTTTTATCTTATGTGACCTTTATATTTCCCTTATCCTCTTTTCAAAATGAATTTTTATTATCCATTTGTATGGTGTGGATTTTAACAAAGGTATTTTAAAATATTAAAATCGTTTTCCTTCCATGGTCATTTGTTTTTTATTAATTACACATTTCATTAATGTATACTTTTTATTTTTAAAGACACCATTATTTAAGGTTATTTTTTAAAAAAAATAAATAAATAAAAATCACTTCACCTCTTTGATAATAACTTTTTAAGGTGACCTATAACTTTATCATTTTACAACAATGTTAAAAATGTTTTCTAAACTAACCTTTTATGGTTTCTTTATGTAAACACATTATTTTTTAATTATGACCATTTTTTTCAATTAATCTTTATTTCCATGTTTTAAAAAATCTAAATAAACCTTATTCATAATGATTTTAAAATGAAAAGGGGTGTTTCCTCTTATTTTTCAAATTGATTTACCCTATGATTTTGAAAAGGTATTTTGTATATATTTCAACATATTTAATGATATATATGTTACACTAGGTATATATTATTATACCATCATCCACATTCTCTCTTTGTATGGATTATGAAATATTCTATGGAATTTTTCATGAAATACTTCTATTTTCCACATATTAATTAAGTAATGTTCAAAATATGAATTTTTTCATGTTCTCTTGGCACACAAATGTATGGAAGATTATTATTAAATAATGGGGTATTATATCACCCTATAATTATTTGGTTGAAGTTTTATATCTCATGATCTCAAAAGGGGTACATGGGTTATTATCCCAAACCCAAGAGGGTACATGGGTTGTATCCCAAGCCCAAGAGGATACATGGGTTTTTATCCCAAGTCCAAGAAGGTGAATAGGTTGTTATCCCAATCCCAAGAGGGTACATTGGTTGTTAGCCCAATCCTAAGAGGGTATATGAGTTGTTATCCCAATCCCAATATTATACATAGTTTATTATCCCAAGCCCAATTTGTGATAGGAATCAGGTAACAATTCCTACTCCACTAGGTTTTGGTTTCTTATGATTTCTCTTATATCACATTTGCATGTTATATGATTATGTTATGCTATAATGGATCGTGTTTATTGTTTTATGTTTCTACACTCCTATTCCATAGAATATGTTTGATTATTTGAGACCACAAGCCATTATATTATGCCTTATGAATAACTCATATTATTCCATGTTCTTTTCAATATGATATTTCTCTCATGCTCATGTTTCCTCATATTATTATGATTTTTTTTAACAAAGGAAATTATATTAATCACAAAGATCAAGAGTAATAAGATCTAACATCCATAAAGGAAAACAATAAAGCCAGAGGTGGTTCTCTCCAGACAGACAATGAGTAGACAGATGATGTTCTACATTATTTCCATCCCTTTTGATTAATGAGAAAGAACAAACTATAAATTTGTGACTAAGAGACTAGATTTTCCTTATGAGGAAGCCATAATATTGAGGGATTAAATCATTTGTGTTTATGGATTTGATGATGATGAGACAATCAGATTCGATGTGTATAGAATTCCATCCATAATATTTTTCAAAGGTCAGGCTAGGAAGTACGGCGTGGGCTTTGTAAATAGTGGAATCCCAAACAGTGTGGATCAAATCCTATCTAGCTATGATTATCTTACCACTATAGTCCAAAACCATAAATCTGATACCAAAAATTCCATCCTTGGGTAAATAATAATAAACATTGATCTTAAAGATTTCTTTCGGAGGGGGATTCCATCTAGCTTCAGTTGATCAAGAATCAAAGAAACCATTTTGGTCAGGGGGGATAAGGTATTTTTTATTAGAATACCATCATGGGGAGACTAAGTTATTTATTATGTTTATCAACCATCTGAATTTCTGTAGTGAGATAGAGTTCCGCTCTCTTGTTCGGTGGAACACCTAAGAGGAAAGAAATTTATGATTTTACCTGATTAATCGCCTATCCAAAAACCCTCTCATAAAGTCAGATCACATTGAAAATAGAAAGGAATTCATCATATGTGGATCTTTATAATGGAAGTTAGTCATCTGTGAAAAAATATATGAGAAATAAGTGGGATAATTAGACACACCTTTGTTCCATGAATCAAGTTAGAATAATCTTCCATAGAAATGAGGTTAGAAAAAACATTAGCCACTAAGATGAAGAGAAAGGGGAGAGGGGGTTTCCCTGGTGAAGGCCTTGGGTGGGGGTAAATACTTGTGAAAGTCAACCATTAATATTGATCCTGAAAGAAACATATGAAACATAGTGCATGAACATATAAATCCATTTTGTGAAAAAACCAATTTTGGTCATAACAAACTAGAGTAAATACCATTCTACTCTATCCTATGTGTTATTCATATCCAATTTTTAGGTTATAGTTCCTCTTTTAACATCTGAGTTTGTTTTCATTGAATATAACACCTCATGGGCCATAATATAATTATCTGTGATGAGCCTTTTGCAACAAAGGTGCTTTGATTTTCAGAGATAATGGAAGGTAGCCACATGCGCAGTCTATTGACTAAAATATTTGAGAAACTTTTATAGGAAACATTTCATAAGATGATTGGATTGAAGTATGAATCCAGGAGGGGTTTATTCATATTTGGAATTATGGTAATAATGGTCTCATTGAGAGAGAAGAGGTTGATTTTCCCAACCCAGATATCTTTTATAAGGGAAGAAATTTCAGGACTAATAATGCGCTAATATTTCATGAAGAATAGATCATGAAAACCATTTAGACCTAAGAATTTTGTGGAATGGATTTTCTTCAGAGCCTATAGAATCTCATCATCAGAAAAATATTTTGTGATCTGTTGATTCATTGCATCAGTGGTCACAGGTTTGATACAAGCTTCCACCTCGACTAATATAGTGGAATCCCCTATAAAATAAATCTTTCAAAAATAACAAGAAATAATATCATGAATTAATTCAAAATTGGATGCAGATCATCCATCAAGATCTGAAAGGAAATATATAGTGTTTTTTTGGTGCCTAGTGGAATCCTTCTGGTGGAAATAATGGGTGTTGGTGTCCCCTTCTTTAATGTGGGCTTCACACATGCGCATAGCCTAGAAACTCTCTTTAATATGAAGGGTTGAATCCAATTCTACATAGAGAATGTTAATTATGGAAAGAATAATATCAGTCACTGATCATGAAAAGGGGGTATTTAATTGTCTCTTGATTGAGTCATAATTCTTATCATGTTGAAAAAATTTAGTATTACTCTAAGAACTCAGCTTAGAATCCATCTGCTAGAGGTTGGAACAAATGTATGGATTTCCACCCTTCCAGCATGAGTGGAAAATCTATTCACATTCACAGTATTTTTTCTAAAAGCTTTCAAATATGAAAGATTTCCCATATCTTTGATTATGAATGTTATGATGGAAATCAATGAAAATATAGAAATGTTCTGATGAATTTGGTATCAGGTGAGATATATAGAACATTTTGAATATGTTGTTATATTATATTAAGCCAAAAAATCTATCCATATGCTATGTAATTCACGTGCTTTCCAAAATACCTCAAAACCAGGTGAAGGTACTACCTTTATATCAAAGTTCCAATAGCTCCATCCTAGAAATCACATCCTAGAATTCATCCATCGCGGTAGAGGACCGAAAAACTCCCCCACTTTTTTCATTCTGAAATATATTCTCATTGAAGTCACCACAAAATAGGATAGGACCACACATTCTTCATCGTAGTGACCAAATAATATCCCAAAATTTTCATTTCTCATTTTGATATGGTCATCCATAAAAACCCACAAAATTCCATAGTAGAGAGAAGCCATCATGAATCGATGCAGCCATATGATTTGAAGAGTAAGATATGATTTTGACATCAATGTTATCCTTATATAAAAGACACAGCCCCCCCCCCCCCCTCTCCCCCCGAGTGGCCTTGGTGTGGAACCGGGAAGCAGCCATAAAATCCACTTTTGTGTGCAATGATAGTTTTATCCTTGTTTTCTAATATGTTTTCGGATAGGAAAACCATATAAGGGAAACTTTTAGCACAATGGTGATGGAGAATCTGAACCATTCATGGGTTTCCAAGCCCAAGACAATTTCATCTTAGTATGATCATTGTGATAGGTGGGATGTTTTATTCTAGCATCCACCTCTTTTAATTAAAGTAGGATTCCATCTTCAATAACTTTCCACCCTTTTGGGTACCTTTCATTTTCCAATGTTTATACTAACAATATTTTTGATCCACTTGTTTCCAATGAGCCCATATCACAGTCATAATTTCCTCTTGCCTTCCTCTTCCACATATGTGGCATTTTAGGGGCAGGCACAGTGGTGGGGAGAAGGGACGTAACTAGTTTTATATCCTGCAAGGTGGGAAAACCCCTAGGAATACTCATGATGTATGGGGGGTTTGAGCTGATGTGTTTGGGGTTGGCCGGTGGCTGAGGAGAATCCATAGAGGTTGGAGGACTAAAGCATGTGGACATGGTCATTGTTATCGAGGAGGTCATCTGGTGTTTGTCATTGTTTTCAGTTTCCACCATCGAGAAATTATTCAGAAGTTTCTTTGCACCACTTCATTTCTTTGGGTTACATAAGTTTTCTTGGATGGGAGGAGGTCCAATAAAAATGATTTTATTGTGAATGGGGTCCATTTTTTCATGAAGATCCTTTGTGAGTCTTTCTATATCTCATTTCTTTTCTTCTTTGGGGATGAAAACCGTTCGAATATTTTTTTCATTTATCCATGGACAGTACTGCATCACCAGGTTACCTTATTTTTTTGTCACTTTTTCTGCACAATCTTTTTCTGAATCTCTGAGGAAAGTAAAAAAAACAAAAAATTGGAATCCTTTCATATTCAAATAATATCCAATTTTTTAATCCATCAAATGTTAAGAAGGTACCTATCATGAAAGGTTTTGAAACCTCAATCATCACTTTAATCCTTACTAACGGTCCCCAATGGATGGGGTCTGATCGGTCCAATTCCATGAACTTTCCAATACGATTTCCAATTTCATTCATCACCCATTCTGATCTTCCACTGAAGGTAATTCTAGTTAAATGAATCCAGAAAGGGGACTTGGAAAAGTTGGTAGTGAGTATATCTTCTTCGCTCTTTAGGTCTTCCATCATCAAAATATGGTTATCGAACAACCACATCCTCCCTTGGATCACTTTTTATTTATCCTCCATGTTTAATAATTAAAATATTATATGTCCAACTTCAAATTCCCTTATTTCCAATCCATAATACAAACTCCATACCGACTGTGATGTATTTTTTAGTAAACCCGGGTTTAAAGGTATTTCGGATATGGATTTCCCAATTAATAACAGAAACATGCACCATGCCAAGAAGGTATCATCATCATTGTTGGTTATAATTGTATCTTTCACTTTGTCTGTAAGCGAGAGATTTTTCCATCTATTAACCAAATAGTTCTCCATTGTAAAGGTGAAACCAGCTTTCCAAGATCGTGAGCACAAGAAAAACCGGGAAAAATAGTTCCAGTTAATGAATCAAATCCTCAACGAGCTGGCCCTTCACAAGTAAAACCCACGGCGAGCAGAGACATTCACTGGTCGTGACCACTGTGAGCAGATGCCTTTGCGAGCCGCACCCAACTTAAGGGGAGCCTTCATTAACCACAAGGATAATCAAAAAAACTCTCTATAAGTAAATACCCAATGTTGACCACACCTCTATGAACTATATTTGGGAAACCCTTCGCGAACAGGCCCCCATGAACTATCATAATGATGAATTCTAGAGATTCTTTGATGGATCCCTTCGCATGCAAGAACATCATGAACCATGTAAGATAAAGATGTAAGTAGGAATCCAATGTACCGCCCTTTTTTAGAAGTACCTCCACCACCGCAGATGTTAGAGCAACAATTTCCTTCATGAAAAGAATCCTTACATAGTTTCCAATCTGTAGATCTCAAACAATTGGGGGAGTTTTCAGGCTGTAGACAGTGAAAGGATTGGAAGCCACAGAATACCAAAAAAATAGGAATCATTGAATGTATTGAAACTGGTCATGATCCAAAAGAGATAAAGATCTCAATTTTAATACAGATTCACTGATAAAGAATACTAAATGCTAAGGAAGAAACTGATATCTCACTTCATGCAGAAAGAAACCCTAAATCACGGTTGGTTCAAAAGGTTAGGGAGCGGGGATGCTTTGCCGAGTGTGGGTACAACATGCCTAGGAAAAGAGAAAGAGTTTAGTATAGTGGGGAAGGATCACTAGAGTCTCTATCTGAATAACAAGGTCATTGTAGACGAAGGAATCACCAAACCCTAGAAATTCCTAGGATGAGGACTCTCATAGGATACAGAATTTATCTTAAAATTAGGATATAGAATTTCTCTTGACTTTAACACATTGAGGATAGTAAAGGGATCTATAAAATCTTTGAAACTAGGATATCCCCCCAAATATATATTACTTCTGGTAGAATATTTTCATAGGTATCCTTCCCACCTTGAATTTTCTCTCCTTTTTCCATGTTACGAACAACCATCTCTTCCCCTTTTTCTCAGATGATATGTAATCCCCAATGCATTTTATCATTAATTTTCCATGGGATAAGGATTTTTGGAGTGATTGGGGTTCTTTTATGAATCTCATGCTAGATGAGGCACCGGATCTCCTATCACTGCTGATGATATGGTATTCCACATTCACTACTGATAAGGTTGGATTGTTGTGCATTGTGGATTAGATTAAATGGGTTATATGGAATGATTTCATATTTAATCACATCTCAAAACCCTATGGTTTATGGATTTAATGAGAAACTTCCTAGATTGATGGGTGGAATTAGGAACCTGACCAGAATGGGTTCTATGATTCTTAATCAGATGAATCTAGATGGAATCCTCCTCCATAATAGATCTTTAAGATCAATGTTGATGCTTATTTACTCAATGATAGAATTTTTGGAATCATATTGATGGTCCAGGACCATGGTGGTAAAATCATCGTGGCCAAATAGGATTCGATCCACCCTTTTTGGGATCCCACTACTGTCGCAGCCCACACTGTACTTGTTGTCATGAACTTTTCAAAATATTATGGATGGAATGTTATACACATCGAATCTGACCATGATGATCTTACCCCCATGGTCTTAGACCATCAATCTGATTCCAAAAAGTCCATCCTTAAGTAAAGAAGCATCAACATTGATCTTAAAGATCCCTTCCAGAGGGTTATTCCATCTATCTTTAGCTGATTGAGAATTAGAGAATTCATTCTAGTTAGGTTCTTGATTCCACCCATTAATTCAGTAAGTTGCTTGTTCAATACAAAAAACCACATGGTTATGATATAACCCTTGATGATATGTTGATGGTTTTTACCCTTATTTAGAATTTTATCTCACCCCTACCTTATGTTTCTATTCCCTAGGTTATGAAGAAAATTATAACTTATGAGGATACTAGGAGTCTATGTGGTTTAATTGTGGGTAAATGTTCACAAGTATCATAAAATAAGTTTCTTATGTAGCTAATTGTCACGACCCGTCCTTGAGGCCCGTGTCATGACTACCCCAAGCCCGCCTTCAATATGCCAGGGGATGGAGACTAGCACCAAGGCGTAAATCCCGGTAAAAAGGGAAGGCATTTCCTTTGTAAAGTAAACAAATACCACAGAGCAAGCAAGCAGTAGAAGTAAACACTAACTAAAAACAAAGTACAACAGTAAGTGCGGAAAGTAAGTGGGCCAGTATACAAACCCAATCTAAAAGTAAAGTACAACTGAAAAGGGAAAAACAACAAATGAAAAGTAAAGCTGCAACGTCGAGCTGTCTACTGGAAATCCCACCTGAAGGGTGGGTACAGATAGCCTCCACTGCTCCTCGGGTCCAGCCGACCGCTCCGAGTACGTCCCACCCAGTGGTCCACCTCCAGGTACCGTCCTGCTCCTCAAGCCTCAGCCACGATCAGCGTTGTCCATCGTCTGCAACCAACACAATGTAGTGCGGGCATAGCCCGTGCAGGAGTGAGTATAAGCTACTCAGTAGGGACCCTGAGACCCCCGATGGTCTCCCAAAATCCACAAAGGATAAACTACAAAGGAAAGATACAATCACGAAGTAACATACGACTCTGCTTAGGTATATGCCCATACATATACCTAAGTCATCAATTCTCATTCGGCTCCAACATTCGAGCCCAAGTACAACCCAGTCCACACAGGAAAGCAAACGTATTCCACACAGGAAGCAAAACGTAATCCACACAGGATAGCACAACACAATCCACATAGGAAAGCAAAACGTAAATCCACACAGGATAGCACAACACAGTCCACACAGGAAAGTAAAGAAGGATTCATCTCACACAGGTATACTTCTTCGAAAGAAAATATAGATGATCACTGATCCATCTAAGTCGTCAGACCCACAAAGGATCGATAGGTACTAACCCCCACAATGACCCACACAGGATCGGACCCACACAGGATCTGAAGGCGCTGGCTCACACAGAACCGTAGAGCGCTGACCCACACAGGATCGGACCCACACAGGATCGGTAGCACTGATCCACATAGGATCGCTGAGTGTTATAGTCGTCGTCGTCAAATCCACAGAGGATCTCTGCACAGTCGTCATCGCAGTCACAGTAGCAGTCGCAGCCAGCACTAGGGTTCCCGCACACAGTAAGCTCGTTCGGGAGGGTCCGCTCCACGAGCCGAGAGGCTGATACATCAACTGACACATAGACTATAGTTTATGTATCCAAAAGTTCCGTATCATCAATAGGAACTCAACGTCGCAGACGGCGCGTCAATCGGACGCCCGGTCTGAGAGTTATTGGCTTTTTCATCCCAGGGGCCCGATTGGTTTTTAAGGCAAAACTAACCCGGCCGTACTCCACCTGCGTCCAAACCTCGGGTGGAGTAAGCCAAAAGATCCGTCTCACTAAGATAAAACCAACAAAGTCAACGGCACATCAATCGGACATCCGAAGCTCAAGATATGAGTGTTTCCACTCTGAGGGCCCGGTTGGTTTCGTGTACGAACCAACCCGGACAAACTCAAAGTATTCCGAAACCTTGAGTGTGATATACCAAAATGACCGTCTCTATTCAAGGATCGCATATCAACTAACGGTGCGTCGATTGGAGGTCCTTATCCCAAGTTATGGGTAAAAGACCGTAGACGGTCCGAAAATGGGGGTTTCGGGCCCGGACCGACCCGGCCCGAGACCCCCCGGTCGGCCCGAACCGGGTCGACCCGCCCCATTCCGGGTCGGCCCAGCGTGGCGTGGCGTGGCCTGGCCCGGCCTGGCGGTCTGGCCCGGCTGGGCACAGCGCGCTGCCAGCTCGGCCTAAGGCCGAGCCGTTGGCAAAGGGGGGGGCGCCTGCCCCCCCTGTGTAACCGCAGCCCCCCATTTATGGGGACCGTTTGAATTCCGTCCAGGGGAATTAATTCCCTTGGCTCCTCCCTGTCCGGCTGGTTCCTGCTCAACGGGACCGGCGATGGCCGGTCCCCTTCTAGCTCCGACGCCGGTGGCCCAGTCCGGCCGCCGGTCACCTTGCTCCGCCGCGGCCCGGAACCGGCCGTGGCCCTTGTCGTCCAGCGCAGCGCGATGACGCCGCGCCCCTCCACCGTGGCCCTAGAACCGGCCGCGGTATTTTTGTGTGTCTCCGACGCGGCGCGATGGCGTCGCATCCTTGGATTAATTCGCGGCGTGGTGCGACGGCGTCGCGTCCTTGGTCTTCTTTCCATGGCGCGGCGCCACGCATTTTCCTTTTGCTTGATTCTGCGTGGTGCGACGGCACCACGCCTTCCCATACCAAACCAAAAATGAAACAATCTTGAAATAAGGATGAGGTTCGGCCGTGTTTGTGCGGTCCATCCCCCTCGCGTTATTCGATAATAATTGGTTTTAATCCACGAAGATCGTCAAGTTGGTATTCATGAACAAAATAAATAAATAAAACCCCTACCTCGGTTTCAAGAACGGTGCACGTCAACGAGCCACGGAAGACGAGCGTCGCGGAAGTCGGGCGTCGTGGAAAACGAACGTCTATTCCATTGTCGTCGAGGTGCGTCCGAAGAGGAAACGTCGTTGGAGAAGTTCTTCGCGTTCTTCGGCGGAGATGTTCTTCGTTGAAGAATGGTGTTCTTCATCGGAGTCTGAGGTGTTCTTCACGTTCTTCGTCGAACTTGAAGAAGAAGAAGACTTCCTCAAACCCTTACCCCTTTCTCTCCCAAGTCTCCACCACAAAAAAAACTAAGCCCCAAAGTAAAATAAGTCTCCCACTTATTTTATTAACCCAACATAGGTTTTTGAATTCAAGAGTTTGAAAAATCAAAACCCACATTTAACTCACATAAGTTATTAACATGAGTTGTTATAAAATTAAAGAGGTGATAAGTTGGAAAAACTTAAATGGGGGGTTAAGGAGTTAAAAAGGGGGGAGGTGAAAGGTTGGGGCTCGTGTGGGCCCCACCTTTCAATTATCCACACATGGGAAGTTGGGTGGATGTGGGCCCCACCACCAACTTCCCATGGGAGAAATTAACCACCTTGATATAAAATAAAATTGATCCAACAATTTTATTTACTTATTAATTAAACCCCATTAATTAACTTCTTCTCCCGCAAAAATGCAACTACAGTAAAGGTTCCCTTAAGTGATGACCAGCGTCGCGAGTTCATCGGTGCCATCGGATTTCAATTCCGAGAACCGGTTCAAAAGATAGGAATTTCCACTCGTTCGTTCACTGAACGTACCCGAGCTAAACTTCGGATAGAAATTCCGGGCACTCCGGGTCTCGGAATCAAGTGCCGTCTGAAATTGCGTTCTTGTAAAATTCCAAAGAAAATTAAGAAAAAATTTCCCTTGAATTTTACGGGTCTTTACATTACTCCCACCTCAGGTTTTACGTCCCTGTAAAGATACATCGAAAACTAGGTAAACAAATGTGGGTACTGAGCACGCATCTGAGCCTCCCGCTCCCAAGTGCTCTCCTGGAGGTTCTCGTGCTGCCATCTGATGCGCACCAGAGGAATCGATCATCCACGTAGGACCCGTTCCTGTCGATCCATGATCTCCATTGGGACCTTCGCAAAATTCATCCTGTCATCAACGTCAAACTCCCCATGGTCAATGATATGTGTCGGGTCGTGCATGTATCTCCTCAGCTGAGATACGTGGAAGACGTCGTGCACCCGGTGCAACTGAGGTGGTAGATCCAGACGATAAGCCACCTCGCCAATCCTGCTGAGGACCTGGAATGGTCCGATGAAGCGCGGAGACAACTTGCCTCCTCGGCCAAATCTCCGTAATCCACGTCGAGGTGAGACACGCAAGAATACGTGGTCGCCATCCTCGAACTCTAGTGGCCTCCGCCTCCTGTCAGCATAAGACTTTTGCCGGCTCTGAGATGTCCTCATCCGCTCCTGGATGACCTGGACCTTCTCTATCGTGGCCTGGACCATCTCCGGTCCCACAAGTGCTGACTCCCCAGGGTTTGTCCAGCACAAAGGAGATCTACAAGGTCGGCCGTACAATGCCTCGTATGGTGTCATCCCGATGGTGGAGTGGTAGCTGTTGTTGTACGCGAACTCCACCAAGGGTAGGTGGTCCTCCTAGCTATGACCAAAGTCGAGGACACATGCGCGGAGCATGTCCTCGAGAGTCTGAATGGTCCTCTTCATCTGACCATCTGTCTGAGGGTGAAAGGTTGTGCTCAGACGTAGCTGAGTCCTGAATGCCTCCTGTAACCCCTTCTAAAGCCGGGAAGTAAAGCGAGCATCTCAATCGGAGATGATAGATGATGGCACACCATGAATCCATACAATCTCCTGAACGTAAAGTCATCCCAAGATCTCTACTGAGCCCTTCTCTCTTATGGGTAAGAAGTGTGCCGACTTGGTGAGTCGGTCGACAATCACCTAAATGGAGTCGTGACCTCTGGAAGTGTGTGGAAGTCCAGTCACGAAGTCCATAGATATCCCGTCCCACTTCCACTCCGGGACCTCCAAGGGCTGTACCAAGCCTACTGGTACCTGATGCTCAGCCTTCACCTGCTGGCAGGTGAGGCATTGAGAAATGAACTCTGCCACAGCCTTCTTCATGCCCGGCCACCAGTGCTGTCGTCTGAGATCCTGGTACATCTTCGCCACTCCAGGATGTACCGCCAAAGGAGAAGTGTGAAACTCACTCAGAACCTCCTCTCTTAAAGTGACCAGTACTAAGGTATGTCCTCTGAAAAGGTTGTCGTCCTATGCTCCAAAGGATAATCCATCAGGTGCCTGTCCTGAGGATATCTGTGCACGCTGCGTCTCACAGTCAGCGTCCCCACGCTATGCCTCTCTGACCTGCTGCAGTAGTGGAGGAGTGACTGTGAGAGACTGAAGGAAGGATGCTCCATCTCTATCCACGAAGGATATATGCAAAGAGGCTAGCTACTCTTTCGCCTCCTCAAGTAGTTGAATGCCCGTCCTCCTGCTGAGGGCATCAGCTACCACATTCCCCTTCCCAGGAGTATAGACTATCTCAAATTCATAGTCCTAGAGGAACTCGAGCCATCGCCACTATCTCATATTCATGTCCTTCTGAGAGAAGATGTATCTGAGACTCTGATGGTCAGAAAAGACTGTAAAGCGCTCGCCCATCAGGTAGTGTCTCCATGTCTTCAGAGCGAAGACCACTGCTGCTAACTCCAGGTCATGGGTAGCGTAGTTCTGCTCATGCACCCTCAATTGACGTGATCCATAGGTGATCACTGCCCGCTCCTGCATCAGGACACATCCGAGTCCGGTCCCTGATGCATCACAGTAGACTACGTACCCTACTACCTCCTCAGGCAACCTCAAGATAGGTGCGCTGGTCAATCTCTGTCTCAGCTCCTGGAAGCCCTACTGACATCTGTCTGATCATACAAAGGGTTTCCCCTTCTTCGTCAAAGCTGAGAGTGGTGCCGCAACTCTGGAGAAGTCTGGCACAAATATCTAATAGTATCCATCTAGTCCCAAGAAACTCTGCACCTCCATCACGCTCCTGGGTGGCTCCCAAGCTAGCACTGCCTTGATCTTTGCAGGATCCACTGCAAATCCCACCTCAGAGATGACGTGCCCCAAGAAGTGGACCTCACGTATCCAGAACTGACACTTTGAGAGCTTTCCATAAAGTCGGTGCTCTCGGAGTGTGTCTAGTACAACCCGTAAGTGGTAGGCATGATCCTCCTCAGTTGTCGAGTAAATCAAAATGTCATCGATGAAGACCACGACAAATCGATCGAGGTATGGCTGAAAGATCCTGTTCATGAGGTCCATGAACACTGCTGGAGCATTGGTTATGCCGAAGGGCATAACCAAGAACTCATAGTGGCCATACCGACACCTGAAGGTCGTCTTCTGCACGTCCTCATCTCGAACTCTGAGCTGGTGATAGCCTGACCTGAGGTCTATCTTAGAGAACCATTGTGCTCCCTTGAGCTGATCAAAGAGGTCATCAATCCTCGGTAGCGGATACTTGTTCCTCACTGTCACCTGGTTCAGGCGACAATAGTCAATACAAAGTCGCAAGCTCACGTCTGCCTTCTTGGCGAACAATATCGGGGAAGCCCAGGTTGAAACACTGGGTCGGATAAACCCCTTTCCCTTCAAGTCCTCCAACTGTACCCATAGATATCGAAGCTCAGCGGGGGCCATCCGATACGCTGGAGTTGATATCGGGGTTGTCCCGGGGTACAGTTCAATATAAAAGTCTACCTCTCTGCGAAGAGGTAACCCTGGAATGTCGTCGGGAAAAACGTCCGCAAACTGATCCACCACTGCAGGAAAACCAGGACTATGCACGTCAACTGCTCCTAGGATGAGGCTAGCCAACTGATGAGTGATGGGCTGTCCTCTCCTCTGCGAGAGTCCATCCTGTGCTGCAAAGGCTCCCTTCTCACCGGTGAAGGTGAACCTGCTCCCGTCGGTGCGTACACATCGCACTTTGCGCCTAAAATAGTCAATCTGTGCATGGATCGTAGACAACCAATCCATGCCCAAGATGACGTCGTAAGGCCTCGACGCTGCTACAAGAAGATCTCAGCCGAATCTCTCGCCTCCTAGAGTAAGCTCACACTGCCGGCACCAGTGCGTAATCATCGAGTCTGCTCCCGTAGGAGTCTCTAGCCGTAAGGATCGAGCCAACGGCTCTGTCAGAATCTCAGAGCTCCGAACAAGGGCAGCGGCTATGAAAGAGTGACTCGCTCTTGTGTCTATAAGTACTGCAGCAAGGGTGGAATAGACACAGACAGTACCTCGAATCATCTCGGGCGTGCCGTGGTCGTAGGCCTCTGCTGCCTGGAGCTGTGCCTGTCTCTGCCCGCCAGCTCCCTGTGGTCGGGGTGGACCTCCTGGTGGTGGTGGTGGTAGAGCCTCAAAGCGTCGCCCACCACCTGCTGCTCGGCCAGCTCCCCTGCCTCATCTGCCTCCTCCCTGCAGACCGCCACGGTCGACCCTCTGCCTCTGCCTCGGTGGTCCCTCAACCATCTGCTGCTCCTCGGCATGGCGGGTCGGGCAGTCACGAGACATGTGGCCCTGCCCGCCGCACGAGTAGCACTGTCTACCTCTCGAAAGACTGGCTCCGTGCTGTGTGCCCCGCACTGCTGACCCAGTGTCCTGAGGTCGTCTGCCTGAGGGTCTAGTCTTCCTGGACCCATGAGTCATCCGTCGACTTCCTACTGCAGAAGACTCTGCTATGTGCCGCCCTAAGGTGGGTCTCGGCGCTGGTGTAGACTCAGAAAAAAAGCTCTCGATCAAAAGGGCTCTCTCTAGTACTCTTGTCTGAGTCGGAATGCTGAGGGAGATCAGTGATGCCCTGATCTCGTGTCTCAATCCCTGCTCAAAGGTCCGGGCCCAGAAGAATGGGTCTCGTACCATGTCTGTCGAGTAGCGCGAGAGATCAGTAAATCTCACCGAGTACTGGGCGACCGTCATGCTGCCCTGCCGCAGCTGAAGAAGCTCCTGGATGCGCACCGCACGTAGGGTGACTGGGACGAACTCCGAGCGGAAGAGGCTCTCAAAGTCCATCCAGAGGAGAGATGTCTCATCGTGCACCTGGAGCATCAAGCTCCACCATCGGCCCGCTGCTGCGCGCAGTAGGCTCGCAGCGAGGATCACCATGAGGTCTGCTGGTGTCCTCACTAGCCTAAAAACTCATACGACTGCCTCCAGCCAGTCCTCGGCTGCCTGGGGGTCCGTCTCCCCGCGGAACCTGGGCGGTCGTTGGCGCTGGAACTCATGCAGTGCACTGAGGCGACGTGCATCGTCAGTGGCTGGTGCTGGAAGCATCGGTGGCTTGGCGGGTAGAGCTACCGCTGATGCCACTGCTAACAAAGGGCCCTGCACCGAGGCCTCGTCACTCAGTGGGCTGTCGTCACGCTCGACTCTCGGAACCCTAGCTGGCTGCTGTCGTGGGGCCATCCTGAAAAGGAAACAGGTGCGCCATGGTCAGAACAGTATACCTGGTGAGCTGATACAAAGTAATCACAAAGAAAACTTGAAACACACATGCAATCAATGTTTTCGTGCATTAAGTCGGAAATCAGAAGTCAGGGTCCTGGTGTACGGATACGTTTGCCGCCGCACCAACACTGGACTCCCTGGACTGATAACCACACCCAATACGCTAAACACTATTGCTTCACATAGAAAAAGATCAGAGTCCCAAGTTCTGTGGTAGAACCGAACTCCTCTGATACCAATTTGTCACAACTCGTCCTCAGGGCCCGTGTCGTGACTACCCCAAGCCCGCCTTCCATAGGCCAGGGGCTGGCGACTAGCACCAAGGTATAAATCCCGGTAAAAAGGGAAGGCATTGCCTTTGTAAAGTAAACAAACACCACAGAGAAAGCAAGCAATAGAAGTAAACACTAAGTAAAAACAGAGTACAACAGTAAGTGCAGAAAGTAAGTAGGCCAGTATACAAACCCAAGCTGAAAGTAAAGTACAACTGAAAAGGGAAAAACAACAACTAAAAAGTAAAGCCGCAACGTCGAGCTGTCTACTGGAAATCCCACCTGAAGGGTGGGTACAGGTAGCCTCCACTGCTCCTCGGGTACAGCCGACCGCTCCAAGTACGTCCCACCCAGTGGTCCACCTCCAGGTACTGTCCTACTCCGCAAGCCTCAACCACGATCAGCGTTGTCCATCGTCTGCAACCAACACAACGTAGTGTGGGCATATCCCGTGCAGGGGTGAGTATAAGCTACTTAGTAGGGACCCCGAAACCCCCGATGGTCTCCCAAAATCCACAAAGGATAATCCAAAAAGGAAAGATACAATCACGAAGTAACATCCGACTCTGATTAGGTATATTCCCATACATATACCTAAGTCATCAATTCTCATTCGGCTCCAACATCCAAGCCCAAGTACAACCCAGTCCACACAGGAAAGCAAACGTATTCCACACAGGAAGCAAAACGTAATCCACACAGGATAGCACAACACAATCCACATAGGAAAGCAAAACGTAAATCCACACAGGATAGCACAACACAGTCCACACAGGAAAGTAAAGCAGGATTCAGCTCACATAGGTATACTTCTTCGAAAGATAATAGAAATGATCACTGATCCATCTAAGTCGTCGGACCCACAAAGGATCGATAGGTACTAACCCCCGCAATGACCCACACAGGATCGGACCCACACAGGATCTGAAGGCGCTGGCTCACACAGAACCGCTGAGCGCTGACCCACATAGGATCGGACCCACACAGGATCGGTAGCAATGATCCACATAGGATCGCTGAGTGTTGTAGTCGTCGTCGTCGAATCCATTGAGGATCTCTGCACAGTCGTCGTCGCAGTCACAGTTGCAGTCGCAGCCAGCACTAGGGTTCCCGCACACAGTAAGCTCGTTCGGGAGGGTCCGCTCCATGAGCCGAGAGTATGATACATCAACTGACACATAGACCAGAGTTTATGTATCCAAAAGTTCCGTATCTTCAACAGGAACTCAAAGCCGCAGACGGTGCGTCAATCGGACGCCCGGTCTGAGAGTTATTGGCTTTTTCGTCTCAGGGGCCCGGTTGGTTTTTAAGTCAAAACCAACCTGACCATACTCCACCTACGTCCAAACCTCGAGTGGAGTAAGCCAAAAGATCTGTCTCACTAAGAGAAAACCAAAAAAGTCGACGGCACGTCAATCGGACGTCCGAAGCTCAAGATATGAGTGTTTCCGCTCCGAGGGCCCGGTTGGTTTTGTGTACGAACCAACCCGGACGAACTCAAAGTATTCCGAAACCTTGAGTGAGATATACCGAAACGACCGTCTCGATTCAAGGATCGCATCGCAACTAACGGTGCATCGATTGGAGGTCCATATCCCAAGTTATGAGAAAAATACCGTAGACGGTCCGAAAACGGGGGTTTCGGGCCCGGACCGACCCGGCCCGAGACCCCCCGGTCAGCCCAACCCAGGTCGAACCGCCCCGGTCCGGGTCAGCCCGTCCTGGCGCGGCCCGGCCCGGCACGGCCCGACTGGGCACAGCACGCCCAGCGCGCTGCCAGCTCGGCCAAAGGCCGAGCCATTGGCAAAGGGGGGGGGGCGCCTGCCCCCCCTGTGTAACCGTGGCCCCCCATTTATGGGGGCCATTTGAAGTCCGGCCGGGGGAATTAATTCCCCTGGCTCCTCCCTATACAGTCGGTCCGACCTGGTCGGCCGGTTCCTGCTCAACGGGACCGGCGATGGCCGGTCACCTTCCAGCTCCGACGCCGGCGGCCCGGTCCGGCCGCCGGTCACCTTACTCCGCCGCGGCCCGGAACCGGTCGTGGCCCTTATCGTCCGGCGCGGCGCGACAACGCCGCGCCCCTCCGCCGCAGCCCCGGAACTAGCCGCGGTATTTTTAGGTGTCTCCGACGCGGCGTGATGGCGTCGCGTCCTTGTATTAATTTGCGGCGCGGCGCGACGGCGTCGCGTCCTTGGTCTTCTTTCCACGGCGCGACGCGACGGCGCCGCGCATTTTCCTTTCGCTTGATTCCGCGTGGTGCGACGGCACCACGCCTTCCCGTACCAAACCACAAAGGAATCAATCATGAAATAAGGAGGAGGGTCGGCCGTGTTTGTGCGGTCCGGCCCCCTCGTGTTATTCGATAACAATTGGTTTTAATCCACAAAGATCGTCAAGTTGGTATTCACGAACAAAATAAATAAATAAAACCCCTACCTCGGTTTCAAGAATGGTGCACGTCAACGAGCCGCGGAAGACGAGCGTCGTGGAAGTCAGACGTCGCGGAAAATGAACGTTTATTCCATTGTCGTTGAGGTGCGTCCGAAGAGGAAACGTCGTTGGAGAAGTTCTTCGCGTTCTTTGGCGGAGATGTTCTTCGTTGAAGAACGGTGTTCTTCGTCGGAGTTCGAGGTGTTCTTCACGTTCTTCGTCGAAGTTGAAGAAGAAGAAGACTTCCTCAAACCCTTACCCCTTTCTCTCCCAAGTCTCCACCACAAGAAAAACTAACCCCCAAAGTAAAATAAGTCTCCCACTTATTTTATTAACCCAACATAGGTTTTTGAATTCAAGAGTTTGAAAAATCAAAACCCACATTTAACTCACATAAGTTATTAACATGAGTTGTTATAAAATTAAAGAGGTGATAAGTTAGAAAAACTTAAATGGGGAGTTAAAGAGTTAAAAAGGGGGGAGGTGAAAGGTTAGGGCTCGTGTGGGACCCACCTTTCAATTATCCACACATGGGAAGTTGGGTGGATGTGGGCCCCACCACCAACTTCCCATGGGATAAATTAACCACCTTGATATAAAATAAAATTGATCCAACAATTTTATTTACTTCTTAATTAAACCCCATTAATTAACTTCTTCTCTCGCACAAATGCAACTACAGTAAAGGTTCCCTTAAGTGATTACCGGCGTTGCGAGTTCATCGGTGCCATCGGATTTCAATTCCGAGCATCGGTTCAAAATATAGGAATTTCCGCTCGTTCATTCACTGAACGTACCCGAGCTAAACTTCGGATAGAAATTCCGGGCACTCTGGGTCTCGGAATCAAGTGCCGTCTGAAACTGTGTTCTTGTAAAATTCCAAAGAAAATTTAGAAAAAATTTACCTTGAATTTTACGGGTCTTTACACTGATCCTCGGAGATATTAAACCTTCTATTCTTGGTATTTTGTGACTATTTAGGAGATGTAATGTTTAAATTATAGAAATTATGTAAGATAAAGATATTTTTAGCTTGGTATTCCAAATTTTGTATCAAATATGTTGTTTAAATAAAAAAATTAGCATCATATCTCAGAGTGCAGTTCTAGGGTGCCTCAAATAGGATTTCAACCTAGAGAAAAATATACTCCTATGTATTTTTCTGAAAAATAAAACTTAGAATTCAATGTAAAATCATGAAATTCTATTCTCATTTATTTTTTAGACAAATTATACATAATTTAATGGGCCTATAAACTAATAAAGAGGCTTCGTATAAACTTTAGATCATCTATAAAGGTAATGTTAAAGTAAATGATGTGAAACTATGAATTTTTTAAAATAAGTTTGAAAACTTAAAGGTGGATGATGAAGAAAATATAGATTATTAATTTAAAAGGGTAAATAAAATCATCAGTAATGTCCAATTTTTTTAGACACCTTGACTAATAAAACTATTGTGAAGAATTTAATGAGAAATTTCCTAGATAGATATGATCCAAAAAATTTATAATTAAAGGATAAAGAGTATTTATCTCTAGATGAGCTAAAAAATATCCTTGTTTCATATTAAATGTGGAACTATATAGTATTTAAAAATAATTTAAAGGAATATATGGACTTTGAATCCATAAAGAATCTTAAATTCATAGGTTTGAAAGATGATTCTTTTGATGAATCAGAAGGTGATGATGACACAAATGGAAAGTGTAAAAAAGATAATATCCCTCATATCAAGGAGTATCAAAAGTGATAAATGGAATTATAAGTTAAAACTTCTATTGAAGTGATTTTAGTATGTTATAATAGGTAACTTCTCTATAAATTTCCTTAAGAAGAAGAGTGGTAATTATGATGGTGATTTGGGATAAAAACCTTGAAAAAAGAAGTAGTGAAATAGTTCTAAGGAATCTAAAAAATCAGTATAAGGTAAAAATAAGTTCACTCAAAAGAAGAATAAAATTATACTGAGTAAGAAATAAGAATATTACTCATTATAAGATGTATCATCTAATGAAAAAAATCTATAGAAACTAGTGAACTTCATGGATCATTTAAATCATGAGGAAACTTCAAGTGATAAAGAAAGAGGAGGTGAATAAAAATATATAGAACATTTTTTAAAATTATAACTTAAGCATATATTGAGAAAAATATTAAGCATAAGAAAGAAAATTAATTGATTATAAAGGAAGTAAAAAATAAAATGTGAATACAAATAGGATTTTCTCAAAAGGGAAGATGCTAATCTTGAGGAAATCAAAATTCTCAAGTCGAAAGTATAAAAGAGATAAAATGGTGAATGATTTAAAAGAAAAATTTATTATTAAATAAGAAAATATTAGAAAGAAACATTCAATAAATTTTGAAGTTGATAAGCCTATAAATAAGTTAAATTAATATTATCACAAATCAATGAAATTTAAAGCCGAGTCGTCTCATGTGGTTGAAAGAGTTGACTCAACAAGCTAGGAGAAATATTATTCTTCCAAGAAGGTTGATAATATATATTTTTATAACTATATTGGTTCCTTATATAAATATTATAAATTCTAGGTTAAGAGGAAAATAAGAGTGATTTCATTAAACCAATGAAAGTCAAGAACAAATTCTGGAGGCAAGTTCCCCTATGCTAGAAGAGAAATTAATCCATGTCTCTTGATGGGCCTCTTTGACCATTCTATAACCATAATTTAAACCAACCATGGTGGAGGTTCAAATGATATTATTGGTGATGTGGAAACTATATGAATAAAGCCTGTAATTTCTAGTATAACATCTCACTTCCCATAATAATTCATTAGTTTATGGGGAGTGATCCTCTTAGTGAACAAAATACCAATTGGATACTAAGATATAATATCTCTCATAATTAAGAATCTGAATTAAAAACTCTTCAATGAAAAATTATTTTGAATGGAAATAAGAAACCTATAGATGATGTGACCAAACCAATAATAGTGTATAAGATTTCATAAAAACTCTTCCTAGAGAGGATATATATACTATAATATAAAATAAAAAGGTAAAATGAAAGATAGATGAAAATTATCTAATAGTTTAAGTTTCCTTGAAAGCTGGCTGGAAAGAAAAATCACAGATACCAGATAGAGATTGTTCTTTACATATAATAGGTGATGTGAAAATATTGAGAAATTTTGAATATAAAAATAGTGTATCTATAAATTTTGAGAATGATTGTTCCCTTAAAATTAAATGAGTCGGGGTGGCTGTGATTAATGATCAAAAGTAAAAATCTAAAAATTCATGTTTTTTATAGACTTAAGTATAATTTACTAAGTTTGATTCAACTGTGTGATGATGTAAATGAAGTTATTTTTTACAAATATGGTTGTATCATATTATACTTTAATTATGTGGATATAATCATGAAAAAAATGATAACTATAAGTAACCTATTTCAAATTTGTGATCTAAGTAATTCATGTTACTTATGTTCTAGAGATGAAAATGAGCTATGTAATATAAGTCATATCCATTATGTAAAAAATAATATGAGGAATATTTAAAAGGAGTAAGAGTTTATATATTTTCCTAAATTAAAAGAATAAAGGTTCAAGCTTCTTAACACTTATTAGAATAGAAAGATAATATAGGGAAGTCATGGTAAAATAAATATTTAGTCTACCCAACCACTAGAACTCGTGAATTTTGATATTTATGGACCAGTGAAACATCAATCCATAAATGGATATCTATACTTTATCAATTTTATTGATTAATTCACATGGATGATCAGTGTCATGTTCATGAAACATAAATCTAAAGTTATGGTGATGTTTAAATTTTTTAAAAGGAATACTGAGAAAGAACTTGGTTTATACATATAGAATATAAAAATAGATAATGTTATAGAGTATACAAGTAAATATTTTGAATCATGTATATAAAAAACTATAATCATGCATTATTTTAGTGCTTCCTATACCCCTCAGCAAAACAGGTTTGTAGAAATTAAAAAATAGAAGTTTTGTTTATATAGGGAGGAAAGTACTTGTGGATTATAAACTCCAAAAATTATTTTGGGTAGAATCCATAAGTATTTTGGTACATGTTCTCAATAGGCCTTTACTTCAACCAAAATCTAATATGACTACTTATGATATTTGGTAAGAAAAAAGTAATCCCATGGTGAATTAATTTAAACTATTTGGGAGTCCTTACTTAATAATGATAAAAAAATGACCTTAGGAAATTTTATTAAAAATGATAAGGATAAAATATTCCTAGGATATTAATCTAATGGAAATAGTTTTATATATTAAAATAAGTGAGTTTTTGAGATTTTAGATTCGTGTGGTGTTAAATTAATTAAAAGTAAGTTCAAGAAGGTGAAGGAAAAAAACAATGATTTTGATGTATTAATGAAAGATTCTCTAATAACATATAAAAGGAATTACGGTAAGGAAATAAGTAATGATAATCAGGTTGAGAAAATATGTTATGATCAGTCCATTGATGAAGATACTTATGATGAAAACAAAATATTGAATTTTTAGAAATTAAAAAAGTATATTGAAATGGAAAATATCATTGGAATATAGGAATCCCCATTTCAAATAAGGTGTAAACTGATATTTGAAAAGTAAATTGAACTTATATATCAAATTGAACCTTATCCTATTATAGAAGTAATCAAGCATAAAGAATGGATAAGTGTGATAAATAAGAATCTAGATAAAATCGAGGAGAATTATACCTGGGAAATTTTTTCCCAGCAAGAAGATAAGAATATAATCAAAAAAAATTGGTGTTTTATAATAATCTCAATGAAAAAAAGTGAGTTTTCAAAGAATAAATCCAAGATAGTTTGTAAGGGATATTCATAGTTGGGATTTATTGATTTCTAAGAAACATTTTCTCTTATTTTAAGACTTAAAATGATAATGTTTTTTTTAATGGTTGTTTCTAACAAAAATTATAATGTATATCACATGGAAATAAATTATATACTCTTGAATGGTGAAGTTGAATAATAAATTAATATTAAGAAACCCCATGGTTTCATGATTGATAAATATGGAAGAAATGTGTGTAAACTTAATAAATCACTATATGGGATAAAGGAGGCCCCTCGGGCTTGGTATTTAAAACTTAATAACTACCTGATAAATATAAACTATTCTTGAGGAAAGTTAGATAGAAACTTATATATAAAATAAGTTGGCATATGCATACTGATTGTTATCATATATATTGATGACATAATCTTTACTAGAGATAGGGACAATTCTTGTAAATAATTATCTGAAAAATGAAGATAACCATTGAAATGTACATGATTATATAGATGAGTTTCTTTATTTGAATAAAAGTTCAACATAACATAAGTTATATATTCATTTCATATAAAAATTATTCAAATAAAATTTTGAATAAATTTGGAATGTAGGACTCAATGGTGGTTTCCATACCCATTACTATTAGTGTGAGGATGAGTAAATATGATACCAAAAGAAGTGTGAATCAGAGGGACTTTTAGAAGTTGATCAGAAGTTTAATCTATCTTATAACATCAAGATCAAAAATTATATAAACAATTACTTTTTGTGTGATATATAAAAGTGATCCAAAATAATCACACATGATGGATTCTAAGAGAATCCTGAAATATATCAAAGTAACTTCAAATTTTGATTGATTTACAAAATAGAAAGTTAAATTTTCTTGGGTTCACATATGCTGATTGGGCTAGAGATTTTTATGACTCCAAGTTAATATCTAGAGGAACATAATTTTTATGGAAAAGTTGTGTAATCTATCATAGTAAAAAAATGGTGACTTTGAGTACAACTGAATCAGAATATATTTCTTCCACACATGTGTGCTCTCAAATGATATAGATGAAATTTTATCTAGAATATTTGAAGGTGCATGTTGAAAATTCCTTGAAATTTTATTATGATAAACAAAGTGAAATTGAACTTTTAAAAAAACTCATTTTATCATTCTTGATCAAAACACATTGATATCATATATCATTTTATAAATATTGAAGTTTCTAAAAGAGAATTGAATTTAGAGTACGTATCAATAAAATATCAAATTGTTGGTGTTTTCACCAAAGATCTACTGAGGTAAAGATTTGAGGAATTAAGGATGAAACTTTATATTTAGTATACGCCTCTCACTTAATAAAAGATATGGGGTATACCATTCTATGCCTTGGATTATATTGAAAAGGGGGGAGTGGTGCAAACCTTTGTTAAAGGGTGTAATAAAATGGTTTCTCACTCAGGTATGGATCCATTAATTTTTTTTATAAATCTTTACTATAGACCTAATATGGATTCCTAATGAGTTAATAAAGTTTCCAAGGGTGTCTGGGCCTTTTTTAAAGCCTAAAACCCATCTTTTTGGAGGAAACAGACCCTGCACACGATTTAGAGTAAACCGTGCTGGATTTCTGCATGGTTTTCCAAATTGTTTGGATGTTGTTTTTTTGGATAGATCCACCTCGTATGGTTGGTGCACGGTCGTGTGATCTAACCATGAAAGCACCCCTTTTTCCTAGGTACTCGTGCATTGATTGTGCATGGTTTGATCAAACCGTGCAGAGGATGTGATTTCGGGCAGAACCGTTCCGCACAGTTTGTGCACGATTTCACAAACCATGCAGACAAATTGTGCATGGGTTATTTTTTGAGTAAATTCCTAGTTTTTTCTTTAATGATATAATTAAGCCACCCCTTCCTCTATAATCTGAGTTTATGTGGGATTTACCTATTTCTCTCTCAATTTGGATCTTTTTAAAGGCCAAGGATAGGGATCAAGAGATCACCTTCATCCGGCATCCGATCGATCTTCTATTCATCATGTTGGATATGCAATGGTAAGTACTCAAGTACTCTTTATTCATTATTCTTCTCTTTTACTATCAACCTTGGTATCGCTATGTGAGCATTTTTAACCTTTTTTTAGATCTACTCTGATCCGAGGAAAACCAAGGGCCCATATCGGAGGAGGAGGATCGTATAACCATAAGGTGGGTGGTCTATAAATCATCCCTAAAGTTTGTTGATTTTTGGAATGTTCGTGTGGGGCCTACCGATCACATTGGGGACCATCTCTTAAATTTACATTACATGCTTATACTTTTTAGAGTCGTATGGTTATGATCTTTCCAAATATGTGATTAGTTGTTTGTGGTTACACCCAAAACTCAATTTTCCTCATGTCGAAGGTTATGCCATAATTGGGTTTTTATTGTTTTTCCATGTTTGATCCACCATTCGGATGTTCCCTTGCTTGACCTTCCTAAAGGTGATCCTTTCTATAATAAATTTTTTTTTGTTAAATGATAATTACATAATGGCATGTACCATGTATGCTCACCACTTGACCCGCCTAAGGTAAATTATTCAAATGATTATTAAATATGGAATGTGGAATGGAAAGTATACTAAGTATATAACTTGGCCTTACTAAAATAGATTGAATAAAGGTTACATGTTCGTAGAACCCCTTCCATGTTTATGGAAGGTTGCGGAGTGAACCTCAATAATTGAATATTCCTTAATGGTTAACTAAGACTTAATTAAATGGTTTCAACACTACTTGGCCTATTCGCACTAATTGAAGACAAGGCTTGGACCAATAAATAAATGGTTTCAACTCTACTTAACCTATCCACACTAATGGAAGGAAATACTTGAACCAAATAAATTATATCATGATTAAAATATCAAATAGGAATGGATTGACTCGAGATCACCTCAGATTCTGAGAGGAGAATACCTTGGGTCTCGATAACCCCATTCCAATTCAAGGATATGGTTTTCTTAGGTTGATACCCACCTAGATTCTGGTTCTTGTCTATTCCTTGGATGCCCGGTATACTACTATAGGGTCCCCTTTCATTAGTCCAGGATACCACAGATACACTCCTTGGATCCAGCATTAAAAAGTAAGTGCCTTGGATATTCTCCTTGGACCTGGTCCTTTCTTAGCCCTATTTTACTTTGGATGAACTCCTTGGACTCATGAGGCACCTTATTGTGGAATGACTTGGATTACACTCCTTGGATTACACTCTTACCCCTTAGCTAGACTCATATACTACTGATTTATCTTTCTATGAGTTTATGTTACCCTGATTATTACCCTGAAACTCCCTCACTGGATATAATTTTCAGGTTGCCTTGTTACGTCTTGAGACCTTCACTAATTATATTATCACGAGGTGATGTTAGTGTTGGCTATGCCTCATGTGACCTATTAAAATTAAATGGTAATTACTTAATTAATGAACTGGTTACATGTTCATACACCATCCGAGGGTTGAAGTAGGTACTTGGGTATTTAGTTACATTGTATTGTTTTATTTACTTTATATATATATACATGAATGCACACTACTATATTCCATTACACGGTCTGGATGTTATATACACCATTGGTGGTGGCCCACTGAGATTTATCTCACACCCTATTCGGTCTCCATTTGGTACCCGTAGTAGATTACAAGGTTGCAGGTATTGAAAAATGGAAACATACAGCTTCCAACTCTTGATTGTGTGCTAATAGGATAGATCTTGATAGTAGATGACTGAGTAGGATCTCGAGATACTTGGAGTAGTTTTTTTTTTCTTTTACCTTGTGGAACATGTTATGCATGTTGTCTTGTATCCATGTTTTCTAGTTTTCTAGTGATATGACATTACATCATCATTATTCCAGTTGATATAGTTATTATTATTATCATTTATCTATCGAATTACTTATCTCCTACTATCTATTTATATCATTTATATTTCTTCTGCTGTTTACTATTCATTTATATTCCATCCATTGTGCTACACTCTTCTAATGAGGGAATATTATTTCCAAAAACACACTCTAGGCCCTCGCTTCTAGTTGGCAGCCTCTGGTATTCAGGAAGATACACTTGAGGCCATGTGGCCCACTAGGCTCAGGGCACCCCTTAAGTGGCATCCAGGTCTGGGTCTTCACAAAGGGGGAGTAAAAACTCTTTTATCATATTTTAATTTAAAGCTAAATTTATTATAAAAGGGAGAGGAAATGGAAAAAATTAAGATAAACATATGGAAAATAAATTTAGTGGGACTACATCAAAGTCACTTGGCCAAAGATTTTCTGACACTGAGAGATATAATTATCAAAAAAACATTTATTTATCTAGTTGTGTGTGTAAGGAATTTTATCTTTAAGAAATTTTATGTTTTTATGGAAATTAAATCTGATTGAGTGATGAATATAGTTGATTAATTCTCTCCAAAAAAATATTTTATCTAACAGTGCGGTGTTGGGACTTTTCTCTTTGAGAAAGTCTATGGTTGGATGGAAAGTAATTTTTATTGAGTGATAAAGAGAGTTTATGTATGTTTATGAAAAATCCAAATGGGGGAATTGAAGTTCTCCTAATGTTATTAAGGTTTTTTATTTGATTTCAATGGTTGCATAAGTTTAGGGGTGATCACTTTAGTTGGAATAATTTTTTTGAGATGATAGTATAATTTATATAGGACTATATTTGGTTGGTTTTTATGAGATGATTATAAGTTATTACTCAGGGAACCTGATCATTACACTGTAAGATACTCATGTTCTAATGACCTTCTATTTTTCATTCTCCAATTATATTAAATTGAGATTCATGGAAGTTTTGAACATTGTAAAGACAAAACTATGTACGTGGTGTAGTCATAAAGTCATACAATGCATGACTAGTGATTTCAAAGGAATATAAATCACACTTTCTTAGATTAGTTGGGATAACATCTAAGAAAACTAAAGGTTTAGTAAATTGGATGATAGAATAAGGAATTTTTATGTTGAAGGATCTAAAAAGGAAACATGAAGATCTTTGATATCACTAGAAGTATGATCAGTGAAATATGTATCAAAATTTAAAACACTAAAAACTAAGATGGTGCCAAAAATATTCCATCATTAGATCAGGATATAGATTCATTGTATATTAGAAAAAATTATAAATTACCTAAATCTAGATAACTAGAATATGGATGATTAGAATAAACGTTGATAATTCATTGGAATATTTCATTCAAACAATGTTTTTTAGTTAAAAAAAATTTAACACCAGAAACTCTAAATAAGTTCTATAGTTTATTTGAGGCTAAATACTATAATTTTGATGCAATGAAAATGGGGATCAACTATAAGAATTCATGGATTGAAGTCTATATATTATTATTTATTGGATGATTCTGAGGGACTTTACTTTTATGTGAATTTAAAATCATTATGATGATGTTGAGATAGATGTTCAAATTTTCAAAATTCTCAAAGGATAGATTATGAATCTAACAATTTTTTTAAGAGATTTAACAAAGAATATTAACTATGATATCCTTATAAGGGCTTAAATTTATTCAAACCATGAATTAAAATATGAAAAATACTTGTATTTTAAACATCATGTGCCACTATTTTAATAAAATAATATTTGTTATATAAAGAAGTGGGTTTATTTAGAACTTGTGGTTTCTTATACTAAAAAATATTGTGAGTTTAGTTTATTGTGAGGAGTTTGACCTATAAATCCCAAAGAATACATTTTTTCAAATAATAAAATAATTCTTAGAGTACTCAAATCTGAGGAAGAACCACCTAAATTCTATAGATTTTCATGTCAAGGTACAAAAATCACAATTTTCTATGATTGGAGTTTTGGAAACCTACTTATAGAGGTTTTGGTCGGGAGAGGGAGTAGAATTATAACATTATAAGGAATAAAGGAATATCTAAATTTATTACAAAAGTAACTGGAAGATATCATGTTGGTTGTGGTATCATTTTAATTAGTACGAACCAATATAATCTTTTCAGGATACATATTGTATGGAATACACTATGTTTTTGGATAATAATGATCTCACCCCACTTATAATTGATAACAAGATTATTAATGTAAAATCTACATCTCAAGATGATAACTAAATATATAAAAGAGTGGGTTTCCCTAATTATGACTAAACCATGTAAAAATCATGGGTCCATTTATCTCTCTTTTATTTCTTGAATATGGGTGAGGGTGAGTTTATTTTTTGAATAAACCATAACTCTATAAAGTTTTAGAGGTTTATTTAAAGTTAACAAAAATTATAAAAAGGAGACCATTGATTCAAACCCCCTTTTCAGTGATCCACCCATTCCTTAAAACACCAATGAAATTTTACCTATAATGGATAAAGATATTCATAAATTTTTGACTTGCATGAAAACTAAAATAGTTATGAACCCATTTAAATCTATAAGAAGGAAAAGTAATTTTTTAGAATTAATATATAGCGATGTATGTGATTTTCATACTATGCCCACCATAGGTAATAAAAATTAATTTTTGGATTTTATAACTGATTATTATATTTTTTTTTTCTATCTTTTACTTTCTAAAGATGTAGTTATACATAAATTTAGTATCTAAAAATGATGTTGAAATCCAATATAAAATTAAAATTAAATTCCAAAAAATCAATAAGGGAGGTGGATATTATATTCCTTAATTTTTTGAATCCCTAGGTATCATACATAAAGTGATAGATACCTATACATCTCAATAAAATGGTATAGTTGAGAGAAATAATATAACATTAATAGAAATGGTTAATTCCACGATGTCCATCTCAAGTCTCTCAAGTGGTTTTTAGTCAGAGGAATTATTAACTGAATCTCATATACTAAATAGTTTTCCCATAAAAATAAAGTCTATGAATTCATATGAATTATTGATTCATATAAAAAACCAAATTATAAAATATTTTTGGGTTTTCATGCAATTATAAGAGTATTTGAACCTAAAAGGGAAAAGTTGGGTAAATAAGGTAATGATTTCATATTTATTGGATATGTAGATCATTTAAAAGATATAAATTCATGATTTTATAATAAAATTATTTAGTAGATATTAACATAGTTATTTAATCAAGAGATGTTATCTTTTATGAATCTAGTTTTACCACTTTACCTAAGTTTAAATTGAGGAATCTATCTCAAATGATTATACTAAGAAGATATGGTTGAGTAGGTTTATAAAGGTAAATAACCCCAGATAACCAAGACATATGGATCTGATTTTTATATATTCTTTTTGGAAGGAACTAATGATAGTATTGTTAAATAAAATCTAAATTTTATTAATATATATTTTTATCCAAAAACATTCAAAGAAGTTATTTCATATTCTAATGTATCACTTTGGAAGGAAGCTATAAATGATGAAATGGATTCTATAACCAAGAAAATTACTTGGATATTAGTTTATCTTTCTCAAGGTTTATAACTTATAGGTTTTAATTGGTAATATTAAAGGAAAAGGAAATTAAATGGTGCAGTTAAAAAAATAAATCTAGATTGGTATCCATGGAATTTACCAAAAAGGAATAAATTTATTATTTCAATACCTATGCTTCCATGGATAATACTAATTTGATTATAATTATTATCACTTTATATTCCATATATAATTTATAAATTAAACAAATATATGTAAGAAAAGTATTCTTAAATCATGAGTTAGATGAAGAAATATGTATGAAACAACCATAAGGATTCATAGTACCTAGAAAAGAAAAGAAGGTTTGAAAATTGTTACAGTCCATATATAGTTTAAAATAATATCTGAAATAATGGAATGATAGTTAACCAAGATGATAAATGAGTTTATAGTAAATTCCATAATAATCATGGTGTTGTTATTTATTTATATATTGATGACATGTTAATTTTTGGAACTAATATGAATCAGGTAAATGAGGATAGGTCTATTTAATTTAAAAACATTGATATAAAATACTTAGGTGAATAAAATTTAATTTTTGGAATCAAAATTGTTGGGAATAATAATTTTATTTTTCTTTATTAATCCCATTATATTGAAAAGGTCTTAAAGTGGTTTGAATAATTTTATTTTTCACTAGTTTCTACCCCATATGATTCTAGTAGTAGAATTATACCAAATCATGTTAGGTTAGTTACTCAAATGAAATATTAAAAGGTTATTGGGTGTCTCATATATTCCATGACAAGCATAATACCTGATATTTCATAGTTGTTAGAAATATGAGTAGGTATACAACTAATTTGGGTTATGCATAATGGGATGTTGTTAAAAGAGTAATGAGATATCTTAAGTGTACTATAGATTATTTTATATTTTATAGTGGAAACACAAGGGTGTTAGATGGTTTTTTTTATTCAAGTTAGATTTATAGTACGGAGGATCAATATTTTATGAGTGGCTAGGTTTTTAAACTTGGATTTGGAGTGATCTATTAGGGATTAAAGAAACAAACTCATATAATGGACTCCATAATGGATTATAAGTTTTTTTATTTAGTAACTACTAGAAAAAAAGTTAAATGTATTAAATATATTTTATCAGATTTACCATTGGGACCTATGTCGATGTCTTTGGTTAGCATATATTATGATTTTCAATCAATGTTGGCTCGGTCATATAGAAATACTTATAATGTAAAATCATGATATATTGGTCTCAGACATAGTTATACCTATAATTTAGTAAAATATGGTATCATAACTGTGGACTTTGTTGGATCACAATATAATTTGGTAGATCCACTAACAAGGGAACTTTTAAAGGGTGTTGGTTTACAAAACTTCCTTAGGTATGGTCTTAAAGTCATTGAAAAATATTCACCAATGATGGGACCTCAACTTAACATGTGATTTCACTACTTTACTTTTATTCAAGGATTATGAAGATGATTAAAAATTTCTTAGTTATCAATTCATAAGTAATTTCACTCTACTAAATAGTAGAGTCCATCTAATGTATCTAGTGGTTATCACCCCCCAACCTTCATGGGGAGATTTCAATCAGATTTGATCTCAATAGAAATCCCTCTAGTTGTTCAAATATATCCACTACCTCAATCCACACTACTAGTATACTTTTTCATTCCAAAACTATTGTGCAGCACACTCCATGTTCAGTATGAATTGTGGGATAACTTATGATTTTCATCTACCAAATGCATGTTCCGGTCTGTATAACTTTCATACTTATGGAATTTTCATCTACCTCTCATTTATCTCCATCAAATAAATAAAAAATTTATCCTCTATAGTTCCTCCTTATGTTGGAATAACTCTTTGGTTAGAAAAAAAATTCACACGCATAGCTGAAACCTAACAATCTCCCACTTGAGAATCATTTTTCAAGACACACCAATAAGTCATTTATCAACTTCAGTAAACATATTTCACTCCTAAAACATCCTTTACAACTACATGGTTTCCCCACCATTATTTATATCATCCTAAGGAAACTGAATTGTATAATCACCTTAGCATATCCCAAACTATGACCATTGTCAGTATATCTACTATATTTTAAGCCCTTTAATCTTTCAGAGATCTATTACTCCATCCTCCAACAAATTTTGGATAAATTGATACTTCAGTTGAATGTGATTCATCATGAAATGAATTTTAGTATTTTTATCAAATTGAATCACACTTTTTGAATCAAAAAATAGAAACCTCTCATATTAACTCATATAGAGATCTTACAATAGTCCCTTCACCCAGATCATCTTTTTCCCAACTTTTGTTAGTGAAGCGTACTCTACTTTTATTTTCAAGTATGAAACTATATGTTGAAGATTTAAAATACATATTAAAATCATCTAAAGGTTAACACATGTCTCATGGTTCTCTTTTGAGTGCCAGAATATCCCCAAAATTCATAGCTAGAAAACCGTTGAATTGAATCAACTATTTTGAATTAAAGTAACAAGTTTTCAAAACCTTTTAAGTACCAGGTAATACACTTCATAGTGACATAATGTTCTCTTTTGATATTCAACATGTATATTCCAACTAATCTAACTGCTTGTGCACTACCCAATCAGGTTTAAAACATGGAATGCATCATACTTCCAGTTTTCCTTACATATGAAATCTTTATCATGTACTCTAACTTATCTTAAATTTATAGTAAATTTTCATTGCTTAATTTAAAGTGTTTATATGGGTTCATGTTCATTGGTTTCACCTCACTCATGCCGAATCACACCATCACCTTATGGATGTATAAGTGAGTTAAGTAAAAAGTACCAAAAATTAATTCCCTCAGAATCCAAAATCCCTAAGATCTATTTAGAAAAATTGAGATCCTTAATCTCAAAACTTATGAAAAATTCAATCTTTATCTTATTAAACTTTTCATTTTACAAATATTAAATAAGAATGTCATAAACATAGATAATAAGGATGATAAAAATATCATAATCAAACACCTTAAAATAATAGCAATGGTCATCATTGTTCCATATAAACTTATGTTGCATCATAGAGTCATTAAACTTTTGATTCCATTACATCAGTGACTACTTGAAACCATAAATTTTCTACTTCATCTTGCACACATGTTCCTAGTTTGGATGCTCCAAGAAACAAGTTGGATTCTCTATATAGATTTCCTCATCTAATTCCCAATAAAGGAATTTTGTCTTCACATATAACTATTCCAGATGTAATCCCTTCATGGAAACCATAATAAGAATTGTATAGATAGTCATATAGTTAACTATAAATGAAAATATATATGAGAAATTCACACCTTCCATTTGTTAAAAACCCTCTATGATTATTCATTCCATGTACTACCTTTTACCATATGATTCCTTATTTGGTAGATACACCCATTTATTATAAAGGAATTTCTTCTAGAAATTCATTCTATTGTCTATTATTTTTTTAACACGTAGATGTAATCAAGATAATCCCTCATCACTAACTCTCATTAATTTGATTCTTTCATATTTATGGCCTCTACTAAGATCACAGGCTCTCTATCATCAATGAGCATCAAATAATATAGATTACTCTTGTACCTCCTCACTTGGTGCCTTAATTTGGTATATCTCTATAACTCCCTCTACAGATCATATCCTTAGAGTACTACAACTTCAAGATATATAACTTCTAGATCACTATATTCTAAAACTATACCGCATTCCTTCATAATCTTATACCTTCCTGGTACTTTTATCTTTGGAAACGCCATCAAAACTTGACTCTCATATATTGTAACTTCTATACAGTTCGGTGTTTCCAATATAGATATACTTCCTGAATTCTCTATAACATATGTAAATTTAAGATGTCTATTCAGTTGAACTTGAACCTATAATGATAATTTTATCTCATAAGCATTCTTTGTTAAGTTATAATCCTTCCAAATGATATCTTAATTTAGGATAACATTTTAAATTTACACAATAATTCATGAGTTTTTATCCCAAATTCAAAAACAAAATTTTTCATCTCTATATCCATATCCTATAAAGTTATATGCTTGGGGATTTTCCTTTACATAAATGTGGATATATGTGAGTGAGTTAAATACTTTAAGATGGGTCAAATAAACCTTCCCTCCATACTAATAGTATTCTGGTAGTTCTTACCCCAATAGAGAAGAGGGACTCCAGTTGATCAAGTATGTCACACAATTAATTACCTCTTCCCAAAAAAACATGGGTAATACCATTTGAATTATCATACTCCATGAATTTTCAACCAATGTAAGATTCATCCTCTCTATAACTTAGTTTTGTTCTAGGGTACTTGGTATGGTATTCTCAAACCATATTCCCTTTCACTAGCAGAACCTCTGAAACTCTCTACTTTTATACTCCCCACTTTATCAGATCATAGGAAGTTAACCTTGAAACCAATTTCCTTTTCCACAATTGATATATATTATATAAAGGTTAAAAACACCTCATACTCATTCTTAAGAAATAACACCCACACTTTCCTTATTTCATTGTTTATGAAGGTTTTATAGAACAATGACCCTCTGTGATAATGAATCGGAGCATGTCCCCGTACATCTTTTTGGACCAACTCTAACTTCCTATTCTTTAGTGATTTACCTTTTGTTTAGAAGGACACCTTAAACTTCTTTCCAAATAAACAATATTTTTAAGTCTTGTACTCCATGATTCCAATTTTTATAATACCTTTAACAATGAGGATCTTCATTCCTTTCTCACTTAATTGACCCAGATGATCATGCCATAAAATTGAGGAAGTTACTTGTTTGGCATGAATTTTACATTTAGATACTCTCATGTGGTACAATGTCCCTTCCTTTTCTCCTTTATTCATAACCATGGAATTGTGTGAAATTTTCTACACACCATCCATGATTTTTTTACAAAAAACCATATCATATAACTATCCAATTAAAATTAATTTCTTCTTTAATCTTGGAATATGTCATGCGCCCTTCAAATATAACATAATTTTATTCCTAATATGAATAAATATGTCACACTGTCCAAAAATCTCAAGATTATAATCATCCACAAAATGAAACTTATTGTATCTTCTAGAAGTATAACTCTTTAAACTTTCCCTCTCATATGGTGAATGAAAATAATGTTTGGAGTCTATAATCCAAGACTCAATCAAACTAAAAGCACTCAATAGTAGACCACTATTATATTCCAATACAGGATTCTTAGATCCACTTACAAAAGTGTATATTTCATAATTCAATCTTATATCATTGTAATATATCTTTATATGACCTTTCTTCTCACAATTCTAATACATGGGACCACCATCTGCTGATCTAATCCTGCTCCGGGTTCTCCTTCCATTTCATTTTCTATGACCATTCTATACTATTAAATATCTCCTCCCTTATTCATTGTAGGAATTTAAAAAATATGAATGGATCTACTTAAAAATAAGTTCTTCATTAAAGATCCTGTCTCTAATGTCTGCAAACACAAAATCAATCTTTCCTCTTGAGTTTCTCATAGTGGTGGCCATCGCACCCCACAAATCAAGGAGTGGTGAAAGTTACAAAAACAAACACTCTAGATCTCCAAAGTTCACATTCACAAACTCTAATTGACTATGGATCATGTTGAATTCATTCATATGATCTACCACTAGTTTACCTTCCAATAACCTCATGTCAAACAACCTTCACAAAAGGAAAACCATATTTATTATAGTCAGCTTCTCATGTATGTTTGTGAGAGTCTTAATAAGTTTTTATATAGTTTTAACTTACATAATATTATAATATATGTTTCAAGATAATGAAATTTGAATCAATGTTAGTTCTTTCTTATCCATCCTCTCCCGTTCCTCATTTTTCATCACTTTTGTCTTGGTTATTTTGGATATAAAATCAAAGTCCTTCTATAGTAAAAAATATTCTATCTACATTTTCTAGAACCCAAAATATATATTGTTTAACTTCTCTACCCAAACCTTACCATATTTCAATTCAATTTCCCTATAAATTAATGAACTCACACTAAATTTTACAACATATAAGAGGGATTAATAATTACATACTAAAAACTCTCTTATAATTTAAAGGGTGGAATGATTGTATAAAACCAAGCTTTGAAACTATTTTAGCATGGTCTGATCATTTGAAACTTAAATCAAATATCTGATACATTTTTTTGTGATAATGGATATCTTTTTACAAAACCACTAAAACTTACTATGTGGAAACAAATAATTGATGTGATCCTATGCTATAATGTCTAGAAAATGGAAGACAAACTACACCCAAATCATCACACCATAATGTACAACCACTAAATGAACATAGATAATAATTATTGAAATATGGTGATTAAAAGAATAAAAGGTAAAAGAATAAAAAAAACATGGTGCAGACGTGATTCCTACTCCATAGGGAAAATACTATTTTATTTCTATTCAAGTAATCATAAAATTATTACAATTAATTAGTTACCAACTCACAAGTGATTTCACTCTACTAAATAGTAGAGTCCATTTGATGCATCTCATAGTCACCACCTATTATTATTTATGAGGATAATTACACCATATATTATCTCTATATAAAGCCCTATGTTAAGTTAAATACTTCAATTTCTTCAACCCACACTTCCAGTACACTGTGTGCATTTTGAAACTATCATGCATTACACTCCAACTTCAGTCTGAGTGAAGGGAAACTTTTGATTTCCATCTTTTAGTTCCACCTTTCAGTTAGTGTCATTTGGTCTTAATAACTTTTTAACTTCATAGCTACCACTACACCATCTCCATAAAATCTATTAGAATTTATCTTCTAGTGTTAATCCTTCCTTTAAAATAACCCTTTGTCCAAAAAAATGGTTTTCACACACGTGGTTGAAAACTAACACTCTCTTGATTCCAAAACCTATTCAAGGGTTACACTCTACTAAGTAAAATTATAGAGTAATGATCCACTATTTTATCTTAAATAAGATTTTACTTTAACCCATTTTATTATCAATCTAGTGTGGGTGAATCTACTCTTAAGAATAGAGACATCATAACATGACTCATTGGGCTCCACATACTACCATCTGAGAAAATTTAATGCCATTACCCAATTATATCCTCTACAATAATAAAAATCATAATACAATAAAAAATATAATTTAAAAAGGTTAAAAAATATAGTAATAATTATAAAAATATATATAAAATCATTACAACATAATTATAGAAATTTTTTCTTGGTTTTAGAAGTTTAAAATAATAGATAAATACTTTGATGTTGTTAACAAAGTTATAGATCGTTATCTTAACTTTTTAAAAAAATAAAAATCACGCAAAACAGAGTTAAATAATTCTCAAGATATTATCAACATATTTTAAAATTCCAAAGTTTTTAATTTTTCAACTAAATAATATGAAATTAAAAATTGATAATGTTTTAATTCAAATCATATAATAATATAAATGGGATTATAAAATGAATTTTTATCAACATATATAAGACATATCATTTTATCTTTTTCAAATATTTAAATATAATTATAATAAAAGGTGACTATGAGAGCTATAGTGATTTTTCTTAGTTAGATACTCATAAAATTTCAAGTCAATCCAACCATAAATGATCAAAATATATATAATATACTAAAAAATGTACAAATTTTAATATTACTTAATAAAACTTTTAATTAACTTTAAATTAGCATATAAAAACCATAAATTCTATAATATTAAAAAAAATTATTAGAAACATAGTGAATTTTTTTAGGATTATTAAAATCATGGATTCATTGAGATTTTATTTGTGATATGTGTTTAAATATGTTGAATATTTTTATTTTATGATTGGATTTTTTGGTTGTTTTTTAAAACCTAAAACTAGTTATTTCCTGTTATTTTATTAAAATCATTACTTTAACTTTGTCCTATTGTATTTTAAAATGCTCATTTAAAAAACCTAACTCAATTAAATACTTATTTATAATTAAAAAAATTAAAAATTTATTTAAAAAGTTTGAATGAATGAATATAAAATTAAATAAATATATTTTATAATTTTATTATCATTTTAAAATATATTGAAATGATTTTTCTTATTGTTTATGGTATTTAGATATTTAATATATGAGTCAATGGTTAAATTTTTGGCTGATCCAATGGTCTGGTTTGTATTTATGCTCCTAATTGTATCTATATTTCTTCATCAATAAATAATAAAAACCCAATCTCACTTAAAGGTATGGATTATTGGTATTCTCATTCAATGTGGTATTAAATTTATTCACTAACCATATCATCCCACTCTCTTTATCAAGATTATGTTTCCTCTCAGTTGTCCATCAATTCCCTACTAACTTAGTTGACCACCCTCCTCATCATGCTCATCCCAAGTTGTAATTCCCTTCCTAATGTGCCACCCTCTCTACCATAGAATCCCCCATCATTCTTCTATATCCTACAATAACCATGGACCCTCCCATAAGCCATTTTTTACCATCTACCTACTACCCTATCCCCATCTGTTGGGTCCTCTTATTTTCCCACCTCCTCTTAATGACTTTGGCTCTAACTATTTTGTGTTAAATTAGCAATGTATCAACAAATCACCTTAAAATTTTTCCAAAACCACTTTTTTATGAATTTTTTTGTCTATAATTTCATATATTATTCATTAATATTAATCTTTGTAGTGATTTAAACATTTTTTGGGGGGCCATGGAAGATTCTTATGGTGTTCCATAACAGATTACTGTCTCCACACATCATGTGGATGATTGTTTGGACATAATAATTTTTTATATCTAGTGAAATAGAGTGATTATTTCCCTTGAGGGTATATATCTTGAATGTCATTTGATTGTAGATCCTCCCTCTTTAATTGAACCCAAGTATAAAGCATGAAAACTATCCAATGGAAAAATATTTACCTTTCTAGTCAATTCTTTAGAATGATCTATTAAGGAGGTTACCCGCATAGAAAATATTGTTAATAAATTTTTGGATTTCTTAAATCTCTTATACTCAATGATAAATAATTATGAATTTTTTTAGGATAATTTTCAGTGTATTTTCTATATTCATATGTGAAATTAATCTTTCCCTGTATAATTTATGAAATGAAAATCACTTCAAGATTATATTCTAAAACTATGGAATATTCCATAAACACCAGTAGGTTTCATGACCTAGTGTAATCAAATATGACTATTTTCTCGTAATCATGGGTTTCTTCCTAATTATAAAACTATTAAGATTGGGATTCTAGAAAGTCAATCCATAATGTAAATATCTTATATCTATCATTTTATTAGTTTTTTAAATCATATCATGCCTACTCTAGTTCCCCCTACGATAGATCATGGTTCCATGACATCTTCATGAGAACATTATGGTGGTCATTATTCCACCACTCATGGACCAGCATGTGGAAGTGGGTTTGGACGTATAATTTTCTATCATTATGAAAAATCAGGCCATTTTATTAACATTTTTTTGTCACTCAATAGATGTACAACAACCCTTTCTCGCACTACCCTAGTAGCCTCCAGAAAGTCCCTGGATTTTCAAACCTCCACCAGGAATGCACACAAACACTTGAGTGAAGAACTAGAGCTTATTCATTCTCAATGTGCCACTCCTCATCCCTCTTCCTCAACTTAATTAGCTCACATAGTTGGTAACACATCATGCATCACTCAACAACCCTAGTCGTGGATATTGGATTCAAGAGACTTCAATCACACCATTGTTGATATGGATATGTCAAATGTTTATCGACCTCATTCAAGTCATATAGTGATCATGGTTATTGATAACCCCTCCATTCCCCTTTCCAGTTTTTGAACATGTATAATTACATCACAAACTGTGCTTTCACAAGTAGTGTATTATATTAAAATCCCTTTTAATATTTTATCCATTAGTTGTCTTACTCTAAACTCTATTGTAATTTTTTCACATAATAATGTTATCTTTCAAAAAAAATTGATAACTTAGGATCCTCATGGAGGATGGTTGAAAAGTTGTGTATGTATATTTTATGTGACATCCATTTTCACATGATATACTTTATCTACTCATGCATTGGAGTATCATTCTCACTATTTCCATCCCACCCTCCACTATTTGTAGAAATTATATTTTCAGTTGGGATCATCCTTCTCTTTCAAATGTGAGGCCTAAAATTTTTACAAGACCTTGTTATACTAATTACATCAAAATCATAAAGTTATTTTATATTTTCATGCCTTTTTAAACTAAAATCAAAACACCATTTTTCAAATAAATAAAATTTTTATAGATAGATAATGTTTATGAATATTTTTTCATAATATTTCTTATTTTACCTTACCAATCATGGGATTATCCATCAAACATCATGTTCATACACCCCTTAGTAAAATATAACCATGAAGATAAATAATTTTTATCTTCTAAAAATAGTTATATCTCTCTTAATTCGCATGAATTTTCCCCTTTATAATTGTCCAGATTTTATTTTGATAGCAAGTTATCTTATCAATCAAATTCAATCTTCCATGCTATATAGGAAGATTCCTTTTCAAATTAATTTTATTATAAATTCTTCCCAATAGCTTCCTCTATGATTCTTTGGGTGTATTTTTTATGTTTTATATAACTATCCTTCTTCATCAAAATTCATTACTTATTCTATTTTTTTCATCTTTATTGGCTATTATTATAATCAAAAAGGCTATTAGCACTTATCTACTCACCTCATACATTATATTATTTCTTTTGATGTCTTGTTTTTCAAGAACACACACTTATATTCATCAATTTCTCCTACAAAGTCTACCACCCATCTAGATAAATTAATTCTCTTATAATTCACTTTACTCCTTACTATAAGGGTAATGGACTTGTACAAATGAATATCCCTTGCTCAAATACTATACCTTCTTTTCTAACACAGAATTACCATCCTCATCATTGGTTAATATTCCATATACATCTCTAGGTAACTTGTCCATTAATTTAGACAATACTAAAGGTGGTTCTTGTTTTCAATGGGTATACTTAAATATATGGAGTGGAAACTTTTTATATATTATACCTAGTGGAAAATATGGCCTCTATTAATTTTCTAATCTCTATGAAGGCCTCCTTTCATTGTTCTCTCCATCAACTTGATGTTAAAAATGCTTCCTTGCATAGGTTTTTAGAACAAGAAGGATATATAAAACAAACCCCCTAGATTTGTGGATTTATATTATCCTTTGGTGTTTTTTCCTTCTTCACCCACATTATGGTCTCAAAAAATCCCCTTGTTCTTGGTTTGGAAGGTTCTACAGTATGGTCACCTCTAATGGACTTCATCATAGTATAAAGGATTCATATATATTCTACCATTGTACTACATATATCTATATTTTATTAGCATTTTACATTGATGATATCATTATTATTGGTAATGACTCGCATGGTATTGATAATATCCAATTATATCTGCAATGAAAATTTCACACCAAGGACCTAGGACCCTTGTAGTGCTTTATAAACATTGAAATGTCATGTAACAATAGGGGTGTCTCTCTATCCCAACAATTTTATGCCCTATATATCCTTATAGAGACTGAACTATCTCAAGAAACTTCGATTGACATACAACTTGAGTTTGGTGGAAAGGTCTTAAATATTTATAGTCTATCATTCTCTCATTGAGATAACTAATGTCATCATGTTGGTAGGCTCAATTATCACACCATGACTCACCTAAACATTTCTTGTGGTGTCCGTAAGGTCATCCAATTCATGGATAATCCTACATAAACATAGTGGAAGGTCTTTCTATGAATTTTCAACTATGTTAAATAGGATCTTGGGTGTGGTCTACTTAACTTAAATCATAAACACTCTCTTTTTGAATTATTTTTAAATGTTGACTATGTTAGTTTCTTATCTTCTTGAAAGTCTGCATTAGACTTTGATTTCATTAATGGTGGAAATATCATCTTTTAGAGAAGTAAGAAACAAACTATTATCTCATGTTTCAGTACCAAACACTAATAAGAATGGGGTTATTATCTCATGCCAAAACCATGTAAATAGACTTATAAACCATGTATATACTCTATGTCCATGGTTAGGTGATCCATAGATACTATTTACATTATAATAACCTATAGAAATGATAAGGACTTAATTGTGGCCATAATTTGGCTATTACCATGGTCCTAAACTATGGAAATAGGTCTTGGACTATGTCCATGGTTTTATACTATGGCCATAGGTCTTATAAATTATTAAAAATTATCCACCATAGAGGTTTGATCATGTGATATTTTGGTCATTCAATTGATCTTTTTCCACTAACCTACAAAATTCTATATATAAATGCATATAAATATATATACACATGGTCTAGCTAAACCATAGTTTTTGGTGTGCCATATAGATATTATCTACGTGGATTGTGGTCATTGGTCATATTTATAACCATGAACATTGTGAATTGTGGCTATAGGTGACCCATATGGAAACAATCCACATTGACCATGGACATGGGCCATCCCATCACCATGGTTGACATGGACCATGGTAATATCCCTTTTTTACACCCTTCTCATGCATTTCTTTCATAACTAAGGGGTTTCTTATGTATTACAACCACTATAGACCATGAGGTACATGAATATGGGCCCTTATCACATGGGACTATAGAGATAGTCCACATCAACCATCATGTTCCATGTTGGTATATGGCTGTAGGCTTCTCTAAATATATAGTTCTTTCATCTATGGCTATAGAAACATGGATATAGGGAAATTTTTAAGTAGTTAAATATAAGCATCATATTGTAGCTTATGTCACTGTTGAAATTCTTTGGTCATGATAAATACTTCATGATATCAGGTTTCTGATTCATCAGCTTGAAAATATATGTTGTGAAAATCAAGAAACCATAAATACATTGAAAAATGTCATCTTTAATGAGTACAAAAAAAATATTGAGGTCTACTATCATTTCATTAATTTTAATTTTTAGAAAAAGTGTTGGAGTTAGTTCCTTAAAACTAATGAACTATAAACTTTTGATTACCTTCATAATCAAAGAAAAAAGTATTAATATGTCACACCCCAAACCTATTATTTTCCCTATTATTTTATTTAATTATTTATTTTTTATTGATTCCATGAATTTTGTTGAACTAGTTTTTATTTTTTATTTTTTTGAATTTCTGCACAGGTGTGCGGTCAGCGCACAGTTATTATGCGAAAACTATGAAAATGATTCTATATATAGAAAGAGACCAAATGAATGGTTGATGAATGGTTTATCTAACTATATATCTTGACTTTGTGGGGTACTCTAGATCTTCCAATATAGGGCACATGATTAATGCACAATTTTCCCAACTATGTGGTCAAACCATGCGTAGTGTACAAAAACTTAAAAATATGAAAATTAACTATGCCCCCCACTATTTTACCTATTTTCAAACCTAACACCCCTCATACCCCCTCACACATCATGTACCACCAATGAGACCCAATATTTTAGCCTCTCCTAACTTCCATCCTCCATTTCTAGGTGATTTCCCATCGATTCTCAAGTGCATCTTCTTAGGTTATGCCTCCTCCTGGTATTTCTTCTTCTTCTTCTTATTTGTTTTAATTTTCCTCTATACCTTCACTATGAAACATAATTTTCCAAACCCTAATAGTATTTAATTGTTTTATTTGGTCTTTTTTTATAGGTTTGGTGAGGCTCGATTTGAGGCATGTTTTAGTGGCATTCGATGAAGGTGATGAGTTCCTCTTTGATTTCAGGTAGGTTTCCCCTTATTTTGGGTATTTAAATTTTGTAACCTTACTTTATTTTATTATAATTCTTTATTTTTATATCAAATGATAATAATAAATATATTCAAGGATTATTTTAATGGAAAATCAAGTTTCACTTGATTTTCACTTCAACTCAAAGGTTTTTCAATAATTGGATGTTTGGTAAAAATATGATTTAAATGATTTACACACTAAATATTTTATAAAATAATGAATAGATTTTATTAATAAGTTTTGATGTTTTAAAATATATTTTTTCTTTAAAATTGGATATCTATTTTGTTTTTAAAACTATTATAAAAATTGTGTGTTTTAATGTCTCTTTCTATGTGGATATTATCCACATATACATAGGTAAACATGTATATATAAATATATACAAATTCACATGAAAATATATGAATTTGTTCAATGAGATAGATATATATGTTTAAGTGTATATGGTAATAACAATGGAAGGAAACCTTTGGGTTTTAAATGTAATACTTAAACTTGATTTTCAAATGGGTTTTAAGTGATTCTAAAAATAAATTATAAGGTCTGGTTGGCACTTTATAAATATAATTATTGTGAAAAAAACCCACCCAAGGGAAATACCCTTGTTTTTTATATTCTTAAAGAATGAAATTGTCAGTTTTATAGAAAATTTTTATTATATGCTTATGCTTATTGAGTAAGGGGTCATTCCATGAGGGGTGCTCATAGGTGGGGAAGAATAATTGTTTTCCTTATGATATTATAATGATATGTGAATTCATATATATATTTGAAATGCTCACCTCCATTTATATGTCATGGAAATCCTAGGTTCTTAGGTAGGACATCCTTGTTTAGGGTGGGTTCCCTTTCCACTAGCTATTCTGAATGAATTAAATGTGATGATCCCATTGGCTAGTGATATGATACTCTTTACATTGATTAAGGGTCTTCCCAATTAATGATGTTAGTTATGGGTTCCATTAGCCTTAGAAACCTTAGTTTTTTTCCCATGATGATTATTTTAAATCACTAATTGTATGATTTTACTCTTACACTTATCTTACTTTATATTGCCCATGATTTATATCTTATTTATTATTTCTTGAGCTTTATGCCTCTTTAGAAAAAATGATTTCCTAAAATTTATTAGAAAGAATAATTTTAAGATGGTTTTAAGACTAATTTTTGAATGGTTATTTCAATAAAAAGAGGATTTGACTTAAAAATTATTTCAAAGTGATTATTTTCATTTAAATAAAATAAAAAGGTAAGTTTATAAAATGATATTGGCCTTATATTCTTATGTAACAAAAACCTATTTTTAATATTGTATTGAAAACTACTAAAAATGATATTTAATTTAAATACATAAACTTGGGGTGTGGTTTACTTTGGTATGCCTACTGAGATTATTGTCACACCTATTATCACTTTAGTTTTAGGTTTTATAATTTCTATCACCACCCATGGGGCGTTGATACTATATTTTCATATGGTGACTTGTGGAGTCACATGAAGGAATGTTAGTTTTTTATTTTATTTTTTATTTTATCTCATTAGATATATATACCTTTTACTAATTTATATGGTTGTAGGTGTACTTCTATTATGATGGATGAGGATAGGTATCTGGAGGTGATCTTTTCTTCATGAAAGGGTGTATGGGGTGAGCAGAGGGATTTTTTAGTTTAATTTGATTACTACTGTTATATCCTATTGTTTGTTTTACTTTTCTGCCAATATGATTATATCATGGATGTATAACATATGGATAGTTCATGCAAAATTTTTTAATGTTTTTTAACTCTGATTATTGGGAGAAACAATTCTCACTAATATAATTTGATTCCCTAACACTAGTTTCCAACCCAAGGAGAAAGGGAATGTGCCACAGATATATCGCATGTCAAATCAAGAATCTGATGGAGGGACAACTTAGGTTGGTCTATGAAAAATAGTATCAAATGGGGACTTTTTATTTGGGTGTGTCTGGTGGTTGGAGTTGGTACTTTCATGACTCAGGAGGTAGGAGCGGGAATAGTGTTGTTGAAGGTCTCGGGCACAGCGGAAGCTCATGGGTGGATGTGACCACTTGGCTTTTTGTCATTAGAAATGATCAATACGAGATCAATACGATGATAAATTCCAGACTCCACAGATCGAATCACAGAAATAGACAAAGAAGAATAATAGTTCTAAAACCACAAAGGAGGACCATCACAGGTTGATTATAATTAATTTAATTAATTAATAAGAAGTAAATTTTTTGGCATTATTTCTTCGTTGATATTTCTGATCACATTTTGATGTGATTCATCATTGTTTCATAGAAGCCAAGTGTATACTTACTCTAGAGGTGATCCACACATGCACCACGTATCTCTAGACATCACCAAAGGAATCTCTGGGTGCTAGCATGGAGAAGCCTTTCCTTGCGTTGTCTGCCTTAGATCTCCTTGATCTGATGGAGGTGGATCTCTCTCGGTCTTGAGAGCATTCTTTGAGGATGGATTTCTTTCGGTCTTGAGAGATTTCTCCAGAATTGTTGTGCATAGCGATTCTTAGGAAAATTTTTGGGGTTGTGAGGATATTTATAATCTGGTTTGAGGTTATAGAGTTATGACAATAAATAAACGTATTACGCATTTTATTTATTTCATTAACTCTTATTGAAAACCCCATGTCGAATCATTAATTTTTTTACATAATCCTATGATGATTATAATAAATATCATTTAATAAAATGATATTATTTCCTCAAAATCACGACTCGAAAAACTACACGGCGTGTAATCATTAATACACGTCGTGTACTTGTTTTTCATTGAAAACTGCATGGCATGTACATTCAATGTACACAGCGTGTATATCTTGTTTTCATTTTTCATTTCCTTTACAAAATTAAAACTACACGGCGTGTACATTAAATGTAAACGGCGTGTATATATTGTTTTTTATATTATTATTCCTCCAACATTAAAATGATTTAGTTTTCCTTGAATAATTATTAAACCACATACAGGAATAATCTTTATTCTACTTTAGATACTTGGATACACTTAGTGTGTGACACTCTCGGCCTCTTTCTTGTTGGCATTAAGCAGGATTGCCTAAAGTCCAATATTACTATCTAGCAATGATTCAAGGCACCCAAGAGAAAGAATTTTATGTCGCATTGATGTGTCACCTCATACAAATAGGAGTTTCTAAAAAGGGAAGATGCTAATCTTGAGGAAATAAAAATTTTCAAGTTGAAAGTATAAAAGAGATAAAATGGTGAATGATTTAAAATAAAAAGTTATTATTAAATAAGAAAAAATTAGAAAGAAATATTCAAGAAATTTTGAAGTTGATAAGCCTATAAATAAGTTAAATTAATATTTTCACAAATCAATGAAATTTAAGGCCGAGTTGTCTCATGTGGTTGAAAGAGTTGACTCAACAAGCTAGGAGAAATTTTCTTCTTCCAAGAAGGTTGATAAGATATCTTATTATAACTATATTGGTTCCTTAGATAAATATTATAAATTCTAGGTTAATAGGAAAATAAGAGTGATTTCATTAAACCAATTAAAGTCAAGAACAACTTCTGGAGGCAAGTTCCCATGTGCTAGAAGATAAATTAATCCATGTATTCTGATGGGCCTCTTTGACCATTCTATAACCATAATGTAAACCAACCATGGTGGAGGTTCAAATGATATTATTGGTGATGTGGAAGCTATTGGAATAAAGCCTTTAATTTATAGTATAACATCTCACTTCCCATAATAATTCATTAGTTGATGGGGAGTGATCCTCTTAGTGAACAAAATACCAATTGGATACTAAGATATAATATCTCCCATAAGTAAGAATCTGAACTAAAAACTCTTCAATGAAAAATTATTTTGAATGGAAAGAATAAACCTATAGATGATGTGAACAAAAAAATAATTGTGTATAAGATTTCATGAAAACTCTTACTAGAGAGGATCCATATATTATAATATAAAATGAAAAGGTAAAATAAAATATAGATGAAAATTATCTAATAGTTTAAGTTTCCTTGAAAGCTGGCTGGAAAGAAAAATCACAGATACCAGATAGAGATTTTTCTTTACATATAATAGGTGATGTGAAAATATTGAGAAATTTTGAATATAAAAATAGTGTATCTATAACTTTTGGGAATGATAGTTCCCTTAAAATTAAATGAGTCGGGTGGCTGTTATTAATGATCAAAAGTAAAAATCTAAAAAATTCATGTTTTTTATAGACTTAAGTATAATTTACTGAGTTTGATTCAACTGTGTGATGATGTAAATGAAGTTATTTTTTAGAAATATGGTTGTATCATATGATACTTTAATTATGTGGATATAATCATGAAAAAAATGATAACTATAAGTAACCTATTTCAAATTTGTGATCTGAGTAATTCATGTTACATATGTTCTAGAGATGAAAATGAGCTATGTAATAGAAGTCATATCCATTATGTAAAAAATAATATGATGAATATTTAAAAGGAGTAAGAGTTTATATATTTTCCTAAATTAAAAGAATAAAGTTTAAATCTTCTTAAAACTTGTTAGAATGGAAAAACAATATAGGGAAGTCATGGTAAAATAAATATTTAGTCTACCCAACAACTAGAACTCGTGAATTTTGATATTTATGGACCAGTGAAACATCAATCCATAAATGGATATCTATACTTTATAAATTTTATTGATTAATTCACCTGGATGATCAGTGTCATGTTTATGAAGCATAAATCTAAAGTTACAGATATGTTTAAATTTTTTTAAAGGAATACTAAGAAAGAACTTGTTTTATACATCTAGAATATAAAAATAGATAATGGTATAGAGTATACAAGTAAATATTTTGAATCATGTCTATAAAAAACAAGAATCATGCATTATTTTAGGGCTTCCTATACCCCTCAGCAAAACAGGTTTGTAGAAATAAAAAAATAGAAGTTTTGTTTATATAAGGAGGAAAGTACTTGTGGAGTATAAACTCCAAAAATTATTTTGGATAGAATCCATAAGTATTTTGGTACATGTTCCTAATAGGTCTTTACTTCAACCAAAATCCAATATGACTAATTATGATATTTGGTAAGAAAAATTAATCCCATGGTGAATTACTTTAAACTATTTGGGATTCCTTATTTAATAATGATAAAAAATGACCTTAGGAAATTTTATTAAAAATTATAAGAATAAAATATTCATAGGATATTAATCTAATGTAAATAGTCTTATATATTAGAATAAGTGAGTTTCTAAGATTTTAGATTCGTGTGGTGTTAAAGTAATTAAAAGTAAGTTCAAGAAGGTGAAGGAAGAAAACAATGGTTTTGATGTATTAATGAAATATGCTCTAATAACATATAAAAGGAATGATGGTAAGGAAATAAGTCATGATAATCAGGTTGAGAAAATATGTTATGATCAGTCCATTGATGAAGATACTTCTGATGAAAACAAAATATTGAATTTTTAGAAATTAAAAAAGTATATTGAAATGGAAAATATCATTGTAATATAGGAATTCCCATTTCAAATAAGGTGTAAAATGATATTTGAAAAGTAAATTGAACTTATATATCAAATTGAACCTTATCCTATTACAGAAGTAATCAAGCATAAAGAATGGATAAGTGTGATAAATAAGAATCTAGATAAAATCGAGGAGAATTATACCTGGGAAATTTTTTCCCAGAAAGAAGATAAGAATATCATCAAAACAAAATTGGTGTTTTATAATAATCTCAATGAAAAAAAGTGAGTTTTCAAAGAATAAATCCAAGATAGTTTGTAAGGGATATTCATAGGTGGAATTTATTGATTTCTAAGAAACATTTTCTCTTATTGTAAGACTCAAAATGATAATATTTTTTTTAATGGTTGTTTCTAACAAAAATTATAATGTATATCACATGGAAATAAATTATATACTCTTGAATGGTGAAGTTGAATAATAAGTTAATATTAAGAAACCCCATGGTTTCATGATTGATAAATATGGAAGAAATGTGTGTAAACTTAATAAATCACTGTATGGGATAAAGGAGGCCCCTCGGGCTTGGTATTTAAAACTTAATAACTACCTGATAAAGATAAACTATTCTTGAGTAAAGTTAGATAGAAACTTATATATAAAATAAGTTGGCATAGTCATGCTGATTGTTATCATATATATTGATGACATAATCTTTACTAGAGATAGGGACAATTCTTGTAAATAATTATCTGAAAAAATGAAGATAACCATTGAAATGTTCATGCTTATATAGATGAGTTTCTTTATTTGAATAAAATTTCAACATGACATAAGTTATATATTAATTTCATATAAAAATTATTCTAAGAAACTTTTGAATAAATTTGGAATGTAGGAATCAAAGGTGGTTTCCAGACCCATTACTATTAGTGTGAGGATGAGTAAATATGAGACCAAAAGAAGTGTGAATCAAAGGGACTTTTAGAAGTTGATCAGAAGTTTAATCTATCTTATAACATCAAGATCAAAAATTATATAAACAATTACTTTTTGTGTGATATATAAAAGTGATCCAAAATAATCACGCATGATGGATTCTAAGAGAATCCTAAAATATGTCAAAGTAACTTCAAATTTTGATTGATTTACAAAATAGGAAGTTAAATTTTCTTAGGTTCACATATGCTGATTGGGATATAGATTTTTATGGTTCTAAGTTAATATCCATAGGAACATCATTTTTAGGGAAAAGTTGTGTAATCTATCATAGTAAAAAAAATGGTGACTTTGAGTACAACTGAATCGGAATATATTTCTTCCACACATGTGTGCTCTCAAATGATATAGATGAAATTTTATCTAGAATATTTGAAGGTGCATGTTGAAAATTCCTTGAAATTTTATTATGATAAAAAAAGTGAAATTGACCTTTTAAAAAAACTCATTTCATTATTCTTGATCAAAACACATTGATATCATATATCATTTTATAAAGATTGAAGTTTCTAAAAGAGAAATGAATTTAGAGTATGTATCAATAAAATATCAAATTGTTGGTGTTTTCACCAAAGATCTACTGAGGTAAAGATTTTATGAATTAAGAATGAAACTTTATATTTAGTATACACCTCTCACTTAATAAAAGATATGGGGTATACCATTCTATGCCTTGGATTATATTGAAAAGGGGGGGAGTGGTACAAACCTTTGTTAAAGGGTGTAAGAAAACATTTTCTCACTATAAGGCCCCAGCCTTAAACATTACTTAATCTTGAGTTACTTCAAGAATACACATTGAGGATCTTTTCAGGTTTATATTTTTAGAGAATTAGATCATAAAACATGCATTACATCCCACATTTAAACAAAGTGGTTACAATAAAAGATAGTATTCATTTTTTTCCCATCAACGGAAACATATTTAAAATAAAACATGGATTCTTTCTTGACACTTCCTTGACACTATCATCATATCATGTACTTTTCCCTTGACCTGTGAAAAAACATTTCAGAAACTTGGGATGAGCATAAAAAGCTCAGTAAGGGATATAAAAATATGGAAAGGAAACATGAGTACATGTATACATAAGAATCAATGAAATCATACTTTACTCATAAAACATAATAACTTTAATATACCTCATCAAATCATGAATAAATCATATAAATCATAAGACATAAAGCTAAATTGAAGCATTCATAACATTCTTACATAGGGAGTAACCCTCTTGGTTATGTTTGGAATACCCATCATACTATATTCCCTAAATCTCTTCGGAGAAACCTTAATGTTTAACTCCTTCACGTTACCCAATGCATTGGAGAGCTATATCGGGCTCACAAGCCCTTAGTTTATCACGGAACCACCCGTCTTCATAACAATTCCCAAGAACCATAACATAATTGTATCACATAAAACATGTATAAAGGAAACATAACATTTCTACTTTTCAATCACAAGATATCAATACAACACATTGATATAAAAACATTATGATAACCATTTTCAATACCAAAATAAAAGAAAAGTAAAACATGGTATTTATTTTTCATTCAAAAAAAGTTATGGCTTGTAGAGGAAACTGAAACTCAAATAATGGTCACGGCGGCAGAGAAGTCGTTGTCGCCGCATACGTACGACAAAAACATTCCATTTTGTCGTTTAGTAAAATGCTTCATATAAAAAGATTCCTTTTGGATAAATGTAAAAGTAAAAGGGGTTTATACACCGTATAAAAGAAGGTTGTGTATAAAACAAAATATGCCTCAATGAAAGGAGATTGAGACGAAGTCCCATACCTCAGGTCTGACTTGACTCGATCGTTCTTTAACCTCTGGAATAATAAACTTAAGTTAATTTCTACTTTCTTAAGAACATTTTTCAAGTTCATTATTCCTTTTATATCACTTATTACCATATCATGAACACTATGTAATTATTTAAGTTAATAACGGTCGTTTTAACGATCATTGGTACTTGAGTCAAAAATAAACTCTTTTATAATTACAAGTTGTTCATGTATCCATTATATCCAGAGCTATACTCATGATGTAGATATATATATCATATATATCCAGTATATACATGCATTTATAATATTACATAATGTTTAGAGGTAAGAAATGAAATGCACCATTCATGGAGACGGTAATCCGTACGTACGCATGAATGATACTTTCATTTATATTTCGTATTTTATGGAATGGAATCATAATGATATAAAGGTATATTATAATTCCAGTATAATATTATATATAATATCATTAATTCCATCCTTTATACGTCCCACATATGGTATTAACGAATCAAATCACTTTGAGGGGGCGGTAGTCCGCACTTCCTAAAATGAAGATATCGCATTTACCCATAATGGAAACCATAAAGGTATGCCATGAATGAAAAATACATAAGCTTAAGTAAAACATAAAAATATTATATACCATATATAAATATAGTTACATCTTAATTTCCACCTTTGAATGTGTTTAAAGAATATTGAACAATCATCGTTTCGTGAGGCAGAAATTTGCCATCCACGGAAACAGTATGTTCTTTAACCATTAGATGTAGGTGTGTGTAAGTGTAGCTCTAATACTTCTTATAAAAAAATACTAGTATATTTAATATACTGTTGTTGTTACAAAATAAAGTAATAAAAAGAGTTTAGAGGGTTGGATAAGAAAAATAAAACATAAGAACACAAGAGAAAACACTACCTTTAAAACGGGTAACTCTTTTTGATTTGAGCTCAAAGGCTTCCTTCGGAAGACTTCTGCCCAAAGTGAGGGTTCAAGGAGTAATAGAGGGATGTTAAGAGACAAAATGGATAGGGTTTGGTCGAGCCAAAGGCTTGAGAGGTGGGGGTAAGGTGGTATAGGTGGGGGCCTTTTATAAGAGGAGAGGAGGGGCACTCTTGGAAAGTCATAAAAGGATACTTTATTATAAAATGTTTTTCAGATTTAAAAGGTCCCAAAATTATATATTTCAAGGATAAGGTGATAATAGTTAGAAATACACCCATCCAATAGGTTTTTTACATGTTTAGGTCTTATATTTTACATTATCTTTTCATTTTTTTAAATCGTTAAATAATGAGGTAATCGATGCATCATCATGGTGTCATAAATAATTTAATTTATTTAATATCTAAAAATTATAAAAAAAATACTATGATGTAGGAAATATTTTTAGATTTCTAATGAATATTTATAGTCAAAAATATGACTTGTATAACCCCATTTAAAAATTGTTTTAGTAAAACAACTCATGTTTGTGTCATTTTTACTTTTACTTTAAATAAAAGGAATTAATGTCTTTATCTTACCCAAGTGGCTCCATGGGGTCCCAAAAATCGACCCATGGGTTGTCTTGGTTGTCCATGACACATCAAATAAGGGTAGTACTTGGGTATAGGTCATTTCATATTATTAAAACATTATTTTTACCTTAAATTAAACTAATTACCTCTAATCATGATTAAAAACATAAAAGTTACTATTCACCAAAAAATTATTTTAATCCCATTGAACCACATTTTACTTATTAATGACAACCATGTATGTTGGATTTTTGAAATTCAAAACACAGATGTGGTAAAATTTCATTTAAACGAAAAATCAGTTTTTTTAAGTACCACTTAGTGGTTTCACTATTCATCAAAAATTGAAGCTTTTCAGAAAAATACCAAAACATCACCCTAAGCTATATTTGATATTCCGGATTCAAAAATGATGACTATTTTACAAAATTCAAAACATATAAGTTACATTAATTAATTTAATCATTAATTCCTGCTGTCAGAGCAAATAGCGTGTTTTTGTGAAACAATAAGTATCAAAAGATTGACACTAGTTTAAGTCCAATTTCAAAGTGAAATTAATTCCAACGAACACTATTGGATTAAATGGTAAAAATATATTATAATTGAACTTTAAAACCAATTCAAAATATAATCTAATCATATAAATAAATTAGATTAAAAAGAGGTTTTGAATTAAAATACAATATTTTTCACTATTCATTAAAAATGAACTTTATCGGAAAAATACCAAAAATTTACCCAAAGTAAATTTCAATGTCCCAATCATAAAGAATAAGTTTATTTCGACAAATAGAGCTTATAAAATTTTCAAAAGTTTGACTTAAAAATGGTTTGTCATCAAAAGGCAGTAAAACAATCTTTTAAAAATATTAGTGTATTCCATGCTTAAGATTGGATTTATTCTCATTTTAAGCCTCTAAAATACTATCTAATTCATTAATAGACATAGATAAAAATATATATTATTCATTACTTACTTGGGATGTTACACCCTTCCCCCCTTTAGAAAATTTCATCCCCGTAATTTATTTACTTATCGAATAAGTGGGGGTATTTAGCCCTAATTGCATTTTCAGATTCCCATGTTGCCTCTTCAATAATGTGGTTTTTCCACAAAACCTTTACTTGATAAATCACCTTATTCCGTAACACTTGCTCCTTGTGGTCAAGAATCTGGACCGGTTGTTCCTCATAAGATAAGTTCTCTTCCAGCTAAACTACCTCTGGACTCAAAACATGAGATGGATCTGGCATATACTTTTTCAACATCGAAACATGAAAAACATTGTGTGTCTGAGATAAACTCGGAGGTAAAGACACTCGGTAAGTAACTGATCCAACTCTCTCCAGAATTTCATATGGTCCAAGGAACCTTGGACTCATCTTTCCTTTCTTACCAAATCGCATCACACTTTTCTCCGGTGAAACTTTGAGAAAAACATGATCACCTACCTCGAAAGATAGATCCTTCCTCCTGTTGTATGCATAACTTTTCTGTCTGCTCTGAGCTATTCTCATGTGTTTCTGAATCAACTGAACTTTTTCTTCCATCTCTTCTACCAATTCTGGTCTCATCAGCTTTCTTTCACCCACTTCATCCCAAAAAGTTAGAGTTCGACACCGTTTCCCATATAATGCCTCAAATGGTGCCATCTGTATACTAGAATGAAAACTGTTATTATAAGAAAACTCAACCAAAGAAAGATGTTGGTCCCAACTTCCCTGATAATCCATCGAACAAGCACGTAGCATATCCTCCAAAGTCTGAATTGTTTGTTCTGACTGCCCATCTAATTGAGGATGAAAAGCTGTACTAAAATTTAATTTAGTACCCAACAACTTCTGAAGGCCCTTCCAAAAGTTATAAGTAAACTTGGGATCACGGTCAGATACAAAAGAGAGAGGAACTCCATGTAACCTGACTATCTCTTTAAGATACAGACGGGAAAGTTGATCTAGGGAAAAAGTATCTCGTATAGCAAGGAAATGAGCAGATTTAGTCAAGCGATCAACAATAACCCAGATTGCATTATTACCTCGAGGTGTCTTCGGCAATCCCACAATGAATTCCATAGATATATTCTCCCATTTCCATTCTGGTACTGGTAAAGGCTGAAGCATCCCTTTTGGTAACTGCCGCTCTGCTTTAAGCTGTTGACATGTCAAACACTTCACAGTAAAATCAGCAATATCCCTTTTCATTTCGTCCCATCAGTAATACTCCCAAAGATCTCTATACATCTTAGTACTTCTAGGATGAACTAAAAACGGAGAACTATGAGCTTCACATAACAAATATCTCTTCAACTGTGAATCACACGGCACACACAATCTCTTCCCAAATCTCAAAACACAATCATTATCAATATTGAATTCAGGAAACTTACCTTTCTAAACCAGCTCTACCTTTTTCTTCAACTCAATATCTTGCTTCTGTGTTTGCTTAATTCTGTCTGATAGAGAAGATTTCACTGATACCTGAAACAAAACAGAAGGACATCCTGCACCAACAACTTCTATACTAAAGTTCATCAAATCCTTAACCAAAGGATCACGTTCCAAACGCAATATTTTTAATGAAGCATTACTTTTTTGACTTAAAGCATCATCCACTTTATTTGCTTTTCCTGGATGGTAATGAATTGTACAATCATAATCCTTGATTAATTCTAGTCATCTCCTCTATCTCATGTTAAATTCTTTCTGAGTGAATATATACTTTAAACTTTTATGATCGGTATATATTTCACACTTTACTCCATACAAATGATGCCTCCAAATTTTTAAAGCGAAAACAACAACAGCTAATTCCAAATCATGTGTAGGGTAATTTACCTCATGATTTTTCAACTGTTGTGAAGAATAAGCAATTACCTGATCATTCTGCATTAGGACTCAACCAAGTCTTTTCAATGAAGCATCATTGTAGATAACAAACTCACCATTCCTGGAAGGTAGTGCCAAAACTGGAGCATTCACAAATCTTCTTTTCAGTTCCTGAAAACAATCATCGCATTATTTTGTCCAGATAAACTTAACACCCTTCCGAGTTAGCTTAGTCATTGGACTAGATAACTGTGAAAAATTTCTAACAAACCTTCGGTAATAGCCTGCCAAACCAAGGAAGCTACGAATCACAGTTACATTTGTGGGTCTTTTCCATTCTTCAACAACTTTTGTTTTTGCAGGATCAATAGTTATCCCATATTTTGAAACAATGTGACCAAGGAAAGAAATTGGTTGCAACCAAAACTCACACTTGCTTAATTTCCCATACAATTTCTTTTCTTTTAAGGTTTTCAAAATAACCCTTAAATGTCTTTCATGCTCCTCTTTAATTTTAGAAAACACCAAAATATCATCAATGAAAATAACCACAAACTTATCCAATAACTCATGGAAAATACTATTCATTAAGTCTTTGAATACAGCAGGTGCATTGGTTATCCCAAAAGGCATTACTAAAAATTCATAATGGCCATATCTTGTACGAAACGCGGTCTTCAGAATATCTTCTTCCTTTACCTTCAACTGATGGTACCCCGATCTCAGGTCAATCTTTGAAAAATACTGAGTTCCCTGGAGCTGATCAAACAAATCATCGATATGAGGCAAAGGATATTTGTTCTTAACAGTGGTGTTATTCAAGGATCTATAATCAATGAAAAGTCTCATAGAACCATCTTTCTTTTTAACAAATAAAATAGGAGCACCCCATGGTGATGTGCTAGGTCGAATGAAACCTTTCTCTAATAAATCTTGCAATTGCTCCTTCAACTCTAAAAGTTCAATTTGAGCCATTCGATAAGGGGGTTTTGAAATTAGCTTAGCATAAGGAACTAAGTCAATAGTAAATTCTACTTCCCGATCTGGTATTATTCTAGGTAACTCATCAGGAAAAACATCAGGATACTCATTTACCATTGGCACATCATTAATCTGAATAGTTCCCTTATTTTTAACAATGTGTGCAAGGTAACATTCATTTCCATCTTTTATAAGTTTCTAGGCCTCTTGATAAGTTATCAAAAGTAAGGGTTCATTCTTGTACACAAACTGAAAGTCTTTCTGAAAAGAAACTTCTTTAGCTCTACAGTCAATCTTAGCATGGTAAATAGAGATCCAATCCATACCCAGGATAACATCAAACTCTACTAGAGGTAAAACAATAAGGTTCGTAAGTAGGTTCTTTCCACGGATAAGGATAGGAAGATTCTTATAAATTATTTTTTCCTCAACAATTCCCCCAGGTATTTTTACCACAAGTTCAGGAGTCATTTCTTGAGATGGTATTCCCATTTTACTAGAAAATTTTTCAGAGATGAAAGAATGTGTAGACCCTGAATCAAACAACACACTGGCATAATCTGAAAAAACAAACAAAGTACCTGATATAACTTCATTTGATGGCCCGATATCTGCTGAAGTAGTTGCAAAGGATTTCACCACCCCTTTCTGCTTGTAGTCTAACTGCTTCCCATCACTCGAGCTCTTTTTCGGACACTCGTTTTCATAGTGACCCATCTCATTTCACTTAAAAAATTTCACTAACTGCAAATCAAATTTGGACTTACCATCACCTTGATCTTTTTCAGTGAAATCACGAGCCTTATGTCCCATCTTACCACATCGGTAGCACTTTCCAGAATTCAGAAGACATTCCCCAGCATTCCTTTTCTCACATTTATCACAAACTGGAAACTTAGTTTTCTTACCATCATACCTTTTTGAAGAATTCTTCCCTTTCTCCTACCACATAGGTCTCTTCTTCTGCTGGTTGTTATAGAACACTTGATCATCGACAAACTCCATTTCCACCTTCTCAGCACATCGAACAAGATTTTCATAACTTTTGAACTCATGAGAAGCCAATGCCCTTCGATATTTTGGCTTTAATCCTTAATAAAAATGATTGATTTTACTATTAAGGTCTTGGATAAAATTTGGGGCATACATTGTCAATCGAGTGAACCTTTCTTCATAGGCAGCCACTGAGTCTTCCTCTTGCCTCAATTCCAAGAATTGTTTTTCCATCCTAAGTCAAACTGCCTTAGGAAAATACTTCTCAAGAAACATACCTTCGAATTCATCCCAGTTGAGAGCATCAATCTCATCAGCATCGCTGATATTTTTAACCATCGACCACCACTGATCTACTTCACCCTCCAAACGGTAAATAGAAAGACTAACCTTTTGATTGTCTGAACACCCCATGACATCGAAAATCTTCTCCAGTGCTTTAATCCACCCTTCATCTAGCACAGGGTCAGATGATCCTCTGAATGATGGGGGATGTTGCCTCATGAAATGTTCCACCACTGACATGTTCCTCTGCGGTTGATCTGGCTGATCTCGTGCATGGATACTACCACCATTTATTGCTTGAGTCAACTGTGCCATTACTACAACAAACTGTTCAGTTCCAATTCTGACCATCTCAGGATGCTGATTCGGAAGGTTATTTTCTTCTGTATGCCTTCCTAGCACTACTTACAGGTTTCCTCTACAGAAAACCATTCTGAACAAACATGTCTTAGATGAAGCAATATGGTAATCTTCAAATGCTATATCATTTCAATTTGACCATAAAAAAATATTTTTGGATAATAATTTAATAAAATTCTAACTCCTAAAGTTATCTAAACCGACCTCTGGTACCAACTATAAGGCCCCAACCTTAAACATTACTTAATCTTGAGTTACTTCAAGAATACACGTTGAGGATCTTTTCAGGTTTAGAGTTTTAGAGAATTAGATCATAAAACATGCATTACATCCCACATTTAAACAAAGTGGTTACAATAAAATATAGTATTCATTTTTTTCCCATCAACGGAAACATATTTAAAATAAAACATGGATTCTTTCTTGACACTTCCTTGACACTATCATCATATCATGTACCTTTCCCTTGACCTGTGAAAAACATTTCAAAAACTTGGGATAAGCATAAAAAACTCAGTAAGGGATATAAAAATATGGAAAGGAAACATGAGTACATGTATACATAAGAATCAATGAAATCATACATTACTCATAAAACATAAGCACTTTAACATACCTCATCAAATCATGAATAAATCATAGAAATCATAAGACATAAAGGTAACTTGAGGCATTCATAACATTCTTACATAGGTAGTAACCCTCTTGGTTACGTTTGGAATACCCATCACAGTATATTCCCTAAATCTCTTCGGAAAAACCTTAACGTTTAACTCCTTCGCGTTACCCAATGCATTGGAGAGCTATATTGGGATCACCTGCCCTTAGTTTATCACGGAACCACCCGTCTTCATAACAATTCCCAAGAACCATCACATAATTGTATCACATAAAACATGCATAAAGGAAACATAACATTTCCACTTTTCAATCACAATATATCAATAAAACACATTGATATAAAAAGATTATGAAAACCATTTTCAATACCAAAAATAAAAGAAAAGTAAAACACGGTATTTATTTTTTATTCAAAAAAAGTTGTGGCTTGTAGAGGAAGCCGAAACTCAAATAATGGTCACGGCGGCGGAGAAGTAGTTGTCGCCGCATACGTACGACAAAAACATTCCCTTTTGTCGTTTAGTAAAACTCTTCGTATAAAAATATTCCTTTTGGATAAACATAAAATTCAAAGGGTTTTATACACCATATAAAATAAGGTTGTGTATAAAACAAAATATGCCTCAATGAAAGGAGATTGAGATGAAGTCTCATACCTCGGGTCCGACTTGACTCAATCATTCTTTAACCTCCTGAATAATAAACTTGAGTTAATTTCTACTTGCTTAAGAACCTTTTTCAAGTTCATTATTCCTTTTATATCACTTATTACCATGTCATTAACACTATGTAATTATTTAAGTTAATAACGGTCATTTTAACGATCATTGGTACTTGAGTCAAAAATAAACTCTTTTATAATTACAAGTTATTCATGTATCCATTATATCTAGAGTTATACTCATGATTTAGATATATATATCATATATATACAGTATATACATGCATTTATAATATTACATAATGTTTAGATGTAAGAAATGAAATGCACCGTTCATGGAGACGGTAAGCCGTACGTACGCATGAACGCTACTTTCATTTCTATTTTGTATTTTATGGAATGGAATCATAATGATATAAAGGTATATTATAATTCTAGTATAATATCATATATAATATCATTAATTCCATACTTTATACGTCCCATATATGGTATTAATTAATCAAATCACTTTGAGGGGCGGTAGTCCGCACTTTCTAAAATGAAGATATCGCGTTTACCCATAATGGAAATCATAAAGGTATGCCATGAATGAAAAATACAGAAGATTAAGTAAAACATAAACATATTATATACCATATATAAATATAGTGACATATTAATGGCCACCTTTGAAGGTGTTTAAAGAATATTGAACAATCATCGTTTCGTGAGGCAGAAATTCACCATCCACGAAAACAGTATGTTCTTTAACCATTAGATGTAGGTGTGTGTAAGTGTAGCTCGAATACTCCTTATAAAAATATCCTAGTATATTGAAGATACTGGTTTTGTTACAAAATAAATGAATAAAAGGAGTTTAGAGGGCTGGAGAAGCAAAATAAAACATAAGAACACAAGAGAAAACACTACCTTTAAAACGGGTAACTCTTTTTGATTTGAGCTCAAAGGCTTCCTTGGGAAGACTTCTGCCCAAATTGAGGCTTCAAGGAGTAATAGAGGGATGTGGAGAGACAAAATGTACAGGTTTTGGCCGATCAAAAGGCTTGAGAGGTGTGGGTAAGGTGGTAGAGGTGGGGGCCTTTTATAAGAGGAGAGGAGGGGCACTCTTGGAAAGTTATAAAAGGATACCTTATTATAATATGTTTTCGGATTTAAAAGGTCCCAAAATTATATATTTTGAGGATAAGGTGATAATAGTTCGAAATACACTCATACAATAGGTTTTTTACATGTGTAGGTCTTAGATTTTACATTATCTTTTCATTTTTTTTAAAATTGTTAAATAATGAGGTAATCGCTGCATCATCACGGTGTCATAAATAATTTAATTTATTTAATATGTAAAAATTATAAAAAAAAATACTATGATGTAGGAAATATTTTTATCTTTATAATGAATATTTATAGTCAAAACTATGACTTGTATAACCCCATTTAAAAATTGTTTTAGTAAAACAACTCATGTTTGTGTCATTTTTACTTTTACTTTAAATAAAAGGCATTAATGTCTTTATCTTACCCAAGTGGATCCATGGGGTCTCAAAAATAGACCCATGGGTTGTCTTGGTCATCCATGACACATCCAATAAGGGTAGGACATGTTTCTAGGTCATTTCATATTATTAAAACATTATTTTTACCTTAAATTACACTAATTACCTCTAATCGCGATTAAAAACTTAAAAGTTACTATTCACCAAAAAATTATTTTAATCGCATTGAACCACATTTTACTTCTTAATAAAAACCATTTATATCGGATTTTTGAAATTTAAAACACAGAGGTGGTAAAATTTCATTTAAACGAAAAATCAGTTTTTTAAGTACCACTTAGTGGTTTCACTATTCATCAAAAATTGAAGCTTTTCAGAAAAATACCAAAACATAACCCTAAGATATATTTGATATTACGGATTCAAAAATGATGTCTATTTTACAAAATTCAAAACATATAAGTTGCATTAATTAATTTAATCATTAATTCCCGCTGTCAGAGCAAATAGCGTGTTTTTATGAAACAATAAGTATCAAAAGATTGACACTGTTTTAAGTCCAATTTCAAAGTGAAATTAATTCCAACGACCACTATTGGATTAAATGGTAAAAATATATTCTAATTGAACTTTAAAACCAATTCAAAAGATAATCTAATCATATAAATAAATTAGATTAAAAGGAGGTTTTGAATTAAAATACAACATTTTTCACTATTCATTAAAAAAATGAACTTTATCGGAAAAATGCCAAAAATTTACCCAAAGTAAATTTCAATGTCCCAATCATAAATAATAAATTTATTTCGACAAATAGAGCTTATAAAATTTTCAAAAGTTTGATTTAAAAATGGTTTGCCATCAAAAGGCAGTAAAACAATCTTTTAAAAATATTAGTGTATTCCATGCTTAAGATTGGATTTATTCTCATTTTAAGCCTCTAAAACACTATCTAATTCATTAATAGACATAGATAAAAATATCTATTATTCATTACTTAATTGGGATGTTACACTCACTCAGGTATGGATCCATTAATTTTTTGTATAAATCTTTACTCTAGACCTAATATGGATTCCTAATGAGTTAATAAAGTTTCTAAGGGTTTCTGGGGCTTTCTTAAAGCCTAAAACCCATCTTTTTGGAGGAAACAGACCCTGCACACAATTTAGAGTAAACTGTGCTGGATTTCTGCATGGTTTGCCAAATTGTTTGGATGTTGTTTTTTTGGATAGATCCACCTCGCATGGTTGGCGCACGGTCGTGCGATATAACCGTGCAAGCGCCCCTTTTTCCTAGGTACTCGTGCATTAATTGTGCATGGTTTGATCAAACCGTGTAGAGGATGTGATTTTGGGCAGAACCGTTCCGCACAGTTTGTGCACAATTTCACAAACCATGCGGATAAATTGTGCGTGGGTTATTTTATGGGTAAATTCCTAGTTTTTTCATTAATGATATAATTAAGTCACCCATTCCTCTATAATCTGAGTTTATGCGGGATTGACCTATTTCTCTCTCAATTTGGATCTTTTTAAAGGCCAAGGATAGGGATCAATAGATCACCTTCATCCGGCATCTGATCGATCTTCTATTCATCATGTTGGATGTGCAACGGTAAGTACTCAAGTACACTTTATTCATTATTATTCTCTTTTACTATCGACCCTGGTATCACTATGTGAGCATTTTTAACCTTTTTTTAGATCTACTCTGATCCAAGGCAAACCAAGGGCCCATATCGGAGGAGGAGGATCATACAACTATAAGGTGGGTGGTCTATAACTCATCCCTAAAATTTGTTGATTTTTGGAATGTTCGTGTGGGGCATATTGATCCCATTGGGGACCGTCTCTTAAATTTATATTACATGATTATACTGGTTAGAGTCATATGGTTATGATATTTCCAAATATGTGATTAGTTGTTAGTGGTTACACCCAAAACTCAATTTTCCTCATGTCGAAGGTTATGCCATAATTGGGTTTTTATTGTTTTTCCATGTTTGATCCACCATTCGGATGTGCCCTTCCTTGACCTTCCTAAAGGTGATCCTTTCTATAATAAATTTTTTTTGTTAAATGATAATTACATAATGGCATGTACCATGTATGCTCACCACTTGACCCGCCTAAGGTAAATTATTCAAATGATTATTAAATGTGGAATGTGGAATAGAAAGTATACTAAGTATATAACTTGGCCTTACCAAAATAGATTGAATAAAGGTTACATGTTCGTAGCACCCCTTCCATGTTTATGGAAGGTAGCGGAGTAAACCTCAATAATTGAATATTCCTTAATGGTTAAATAAGACTTAATTAAATGGTTGCAACACTACTTGGCCTATTCGCACTAATGTAAGACAAGGCTTGGACCAATAAATAAATGGTTTCAACTCTGCTTAACCTATCCACACTAATGGAAGGCAATACTTGAACCAAATAAATTATCTCATGATTACAATATCAAATAGGAATGGATTGACTCAAGATCACCTCGGATTCTGAGAGGACAATACCTTGGGTCTCGAGAACCCCATTCCAATTCAAGGATGTGGTTTTCTTAGGTTGATACCCACCTAGATTCTGGTTCTTGTCTATTCCTTGGATGCTCGGTATACTACTATAGGGTCCCCTTTCATTATTCCAGGATACCTCAGATACACTCCTTGGATCCAGCATTAAAAAGTAAGCACATTGGATACACTCCTTGGACCCGGTCCTTTCTTAGCCCTATTTTACTTTGGATGCACTCCTTGGACTCATGAGGCACCTTATTGTGGAATTCCTTGGATTACACTCTTACCCCTTATCTAGACTCATATACTACTGACTTATCTTTCTATTAGTTTATGTTACCTTGTTTATTACCCTGAAACTCCCTCACTGGATATAATTTTTAGGTTGCCTTGTTACGTCTTGAGACCTTCACTAATTATATTATCACGAGGTGATGTTAGTGTTGGCTATGCCTCATGTGACCTATTAACATTAAATGGTAATTACTTAATTAATGAAATAGTTACATGTTCATACACCAGCCGAGGGTTGAAGCAGGTACTTGGGTATTTAGTTACATTGTATTGTTTTATTTACTTTATATATATATACATGAATTCACAGTACTATATTCCATTACACGGTCCGGATGTTATATACACCGTTGGTGGTGGCCCACTGAGATTTATCTCACACCCTATTCGGGCTCCATTTGGTACCCGTAGTAGATTACAAGGTTGCAGGTATTGAAAAATGGAAACATACAGCTTCCAACTCTTGATTGTGTGCTAATAGGATAGAGCTTGATAGCAGATAACCGAGTAGGATCTCAAGATACTTGGAGTAGTCTTTTTTTCTTTTACCTTTTGGAACATGTTATGCATGTTTTCTTGTATCCATGATTTCTAGTTTTCTAGTGATATGACATTACAGCATCATTATTCCAGTTGATATAGTTATTGTTATTATCATTTATCTATGGAATTAGTTTTCTCCTGATATTTATTTATATCATTTATATTGCTTTTGCTGTTTACTATTCCTTTATATTCCTTCTATTGTGCTACACTCTTCTAATGATGGCATAGTCTTTCCACAGACACACTCTAGTCCCTCGCTGCTAGTTGGCAGCCTCTGGCATTCAGGAAGATGCACTTGAGGCCATGTGGCCTACCAGGCTCAGGGAACCCGTTAAGTGGCATCTAGGTCTGGGTCTTCACAAAGGGGGAGTAAAAACTCTTTTATCATATTTTAATTTAAAGCTAAATTTATTATAAAAGGGAGAGGAAATGAAAAAAAAATTAAGATAAACATACAGAAAATAAATTTAGTGGGACTACATCAAAGTCACTTGGCCAAAGATTTTCTGTCACTGAGAGATATAATTATCAAAAAAACATTTATTTATCTAGTTGTGTGTGTAAGGAATTTTCTCCTTAAGAAATTTTATGTTTTTATGGAAATTAAATCTGATTGAGTGATGAAGATAGTTGATTAATTCTCTCCAAAAAAATATTTTATCTAACAGTGTGGTGTTGGGACTTTTCTCTTTGAGAAATTCTATGGTTGGATGGAAAGTAATTTTTATTGAGTGATAACGAGAGTTGATGTATGTTTCTAAAAAATCCAAAGGGGGGAATTGAAGTTCTCCTAATGTTATTAAGGTTTTTTATTTGATTTCAATGGTTGCATAAGTTTATGGGTGATCACTTTAGTTGGAATAATTTTTTTGAGATGATAGTATAATTTATATAGGACTATATTTGGTTGGTTTTTATGAGATAATTATAAGTTATTACTCAGGGAACCTGATCATTACACTATAAGATACTCATGTTCTACTGACCTGATATTTTTCATTCTCCAATTATATTAAATTGAGATTCATGGAAGTTTTGAACAGTGTAAAGACAAAACTATGTACGTGGTGTAGTCATAAAGTCATACAATGCATGACTAGTGATTTCAAAGGAATATAAATCACACTTTCTTAGATTAGTTGGGATAAAATCTGAGAAGACTAAAGGTTTAGTAAATTGGATGATAGAATAAGGAATCTTTATGTTGAAGGATCTAAAAAAGGAAACATGAAGATCTCTGATATCACTAGAAGTATGATCCGTGAAATATGTATCAAAATTTAAAGCACTAAAAACTAAGATAGTGCCAAAAATATTTCATCACTAGATCAGGAGATAGATTCATTATATGTTAGAAAAAAATATAAATTACCTAAATCTAGATAACTAGAATATGGATGATTATAATAAACGTTGATAAGTCATTGGAATATTTCATTCAAACAAAGTTTTTGATCTAAAAAAAATTCACACCAAAAACTCTAAATAAGTTCCATAGTTTATTTGAGGCTAAATACTATAATTTTGATGCAATGAAAATGGGGATCAACTATAAGAATTCATGGAATGAAGGATATATATTATTATTTATTGGATGATTCTGAGGGACTTTACTTTTATGTGAATTTAAAATCATTATGATGATGTTGTGATGTTCAAATTTTCAAAATTCTCAAAGGATAGATAATGATTATAGAAATTTTTTTAAGAGATTTAAAAAAGAATATTAACCATGATATCCTTATAAGGCCTTAAATTAAGTCAACCCATGAATTAAAATATGAAAAATACTTGTATTTTAAACATCATGTGCCACTATTTTAATAAAATAATATTGGTTATATAAAGAAGTGGGTTTATTTAGAGCTTGTGGTTTCTTATACAAAAAAATATTGTGAGTTTAGTTTATTGTGAGTAGTTTGACCTATAAATACCAAAGAATACATTTTTTCAAATAATAAAATAATTCTTAGAGTACTCAAATCTGAGGAAGAATCACCTAAATTCTATAGATTTTCATGTCAAGGTACAAAAATCACAATTTTCAATGAATGGAGTTTTGGACACCTACTTATAAAGGTTTTGGTCGGGAGAGGGATTAGAATTATAACATTATAAGGATTATAGGAATATCTAAATTTGTTACTAAAGTAACTGGAAGATATCATGTTGGTTGTGGTATCATTTTAATTAGTAGGAACCAATATAATCTTTTCGGGATACATATTGTATGGGATACACTATGTTTTTGGATAATAATGATCTCACCCAACTTATAATTGATAACAAGATTATTAATGTAAAATCTACATCTCTAGATGATAAATAAATATATAAAAGAGTGGGTTTCCCTCATTATGACTAAACCATGTAAAAATCATGGGTCCATTTATCTCTATTTTATTTCTTGAATATGGGTGAGGGTGAGTTTATTTTTTGAATAAACCATAACTCTAAAAAGTTTTAAAGGTTTATTTAAAGTTAACAAAAATTATAAAAAGGAGACCACTTATTCAAACCCCCTTTTTAGTGATCCACCCATTCCTTGAAATACCAATGAAATTTTACCTATAATGGACAAAAATATTCATAAATTTTTGACTTGCATGAAAACTAAAATAGTTATGAACCCATTTAAATCTATAAGAAGGAAAAGTAATTTTTTAGAATTAATATATAGCGATGTATGTGATTTTCATAATATTCCCACCATAGGTAATAAAAAGTAATTTTTGGATTTTATAAATGATTATTATATTTTTTTATATCTTTTACTTTCTAAAGATGTAGTTATACATAAATTTAGTATCTAAAAATGATGTTGAAATCTAATATGAAATTAAAATTAAATTCCAAAAATTCAATAAGGGAGGTGAATATTATATTCCTTAATTTTTTGAATCCCTATGGATCATACATAAAGTGATAGATACCTATACATATCAATAAAATGGTATAGTTCAGAGAAATAATATAACATTAATGGAAATGGTTAATTCCACGATGACCATCTCAAGTCTCTCAAGTGGTTTTTAGTGAGAGGAATTATTAACTGAATCTCATATCCTAAATAGTTTTCCCATATAAAGGAAGTCTATAGATTCATATTAATTATTGATTCATATAAAAAAACCAAATTATAAAATAGTTTTGGGTTTGCATGAAATTATAAGAGTATATGAACCTAAAAGGGAAAAGTTGGGTAAATAAGGTAATGATTTCATATTTATTGGATATGTAGATCATTTAAAAGATTATAAATTCATGATTTTATAATAAAATTATTTAGTAGATATTAACATAGTTATTTAATCAAGATATGTTATCTTTTATGAATCTAGGTTTACCACTTTACCTAATTTTAAATTGAGGAATCTATCTCAAATGATCATATTAAGAAGATATGGTTGAGTAGGTTTATAAAGGTAAATAACCCCAGATAACCAAGACATATGGATCTTATTTTTATATATTATTTTTGGAAGGAACCAATAATAGTATTGTTACATAAAATCTCAATTTTATTAATATATATTTTTATCTAAAAACATTCAAAGAAGTTATTTCATATTCTAATGTATCACTTTGGAAGGAAGCTATAAATGATGAAATGGATTCTATAACCAAGAAAATTACTTGAATATTAGTTTTTATTTCTCAAGTTTCATAACTTATAGGTTTTAATTGGTTATATTGAAGGAAAAGGAAATTCAATGGCGCAGTTAAAAAAATAAATCTAGATTGGTATCCATGGAATTTACCCAAAAGGAATAAATTTATTATTTCAATACCTATGCTTCCATGGATAATACTAATTTGATTATAATTATTATCACTTTATATTCCATATATAATTTATAAATTAAACAAATATATGTAAAAAAAGTATTCTTAAATCATGAGTTAGATGAAGAAAGATGTATGAAACAACCAGAAGGATTCATAGTACCTAGAAAAGAAAATAAGGTTTGAAAATTGTTATAGTCCATATATAGTTTAAAATAATATCTGAAATAATGGAATGATAAATTTAATGAAGTAATTTTATCAAATGAATTTATAGTTAACCAAGATGATAAATGAGTTTATAGTAAATTCCATAATAATCATGGTGTTGTTATTTATTTATATATTGATGACATGTTAATTTTTGGAACTAATATGAATCAAGTAAATGAGGATAGGTCTATTTAATTTAAAAACATTGATATAAAATACTTAGGTGAATAAAATTTCATTTTTGGAATCAAAATTGTTGGGAATAATAATTTTATTTTTCTTTATTAATCCCATTATATTGAAAAGGTCTTAAAGAGGTTTGAATAATTTTATTTTTCACTAGTTTCTACCCCATATGATTCTAGGATTAGAATTATACCAAATCATGTTAGGTTAGTTACTCAAATGAAATATTAAAAGGTTATTGGGTGTCTCATATATTCCATGACAAGCATAATACCTGATATTTCATAGTTGTTAGAAAGATGAGTAGGTATACAACTAATTTGGGTTATGCATAATGGGATGTTGTTAAAAGAGTAATCAGATATATTAAGTGTACTATAGATTATTGTATATTTTATAGTGGAAACACAAGGGTGTTAGATGGTTTTTTTTATTCAAGTTAGATTTATATTATGGAGGATTAATCTTTTATGAGTGGATAGGTTTTTAAACTTGGATTTGGATTGATCTATTAGGGATTAAAGAAACAAACTCATATAACGGACTCCATAATGGATTCTGAGTTTTTTTATTTAGTAACTACGAGAAAAAAAGTTAAATGTATTAAATCTCTTTTATTAGATCTACCATTGGGACCTTTGTAGATGTCTTTGGTTAGTATATATTATGATTTTCAATCAATGTTGGCTCGGGTATATAGAAATACTTATAATGTAAAATCATGATATATTGGTCTCAGACATAGCTATACCTAGAATTTAGTAAAATATGGTATAATAATTGTGGACTTTGTTAGTTCAAGATATAATTTGGCAGATCCACTAACAAGGGAACTTTTAAAGGGTGTTGTTTTACAAAACTTCCTTAGGTATGGTCTTAAATTCCTTTAAAAATATTCACCAATGATGGGACCTCAACTTTACATGTGATTTCACTACTTTACTTTTATTCAAGGATTATGAATATGATTAAAAATTTCTTAGTCATCAATTCATAAGTAATTTCACTCTACTAAATAGTAGAGTCCATCTAATGTATCTAGTGGTTATCACCGCCCAACCTTCATGGGGAGAATTCAATCAGATTTGATCTCAATAAAAATCCCTCTAGTTGTTCAAATATATCCACTACCTCAATCCACACTACTAGTATACTTTTTCATTCCAAAACTATTGTGAAACACACTCCATGTTCAGTATGAATTGTGGGATAACTTATGATTTTCATCTTCCAAATGCATGTTCTGGTCTGTATTACTTTCATACTTATGGAATTTTCATCTACCGCTCCTTTATCTCCATCAAATAAATAAAAATTTATCCTTTATAGTTCCTCCTTATGTTGGAATAACTCTTTGGTTAGAAAAAAAATTCACACGCATAGCTGAAACCTAACAATCTCCCACTTGAGAATCATTTTTCGAGATACACCAATAAGTCCTTTATCAACTTCAGTAAACATATTTCACTCCTCAAACATCCTTTACAACTACATGGTTCCCCCGCTATTATTTAGATCATCCTAAGGAAACTGAATTGTATAATCACCTTAGCATATCCCAAACTATGACCATTGTCAGTATATCTACTATATTTTAATCCCTTTAATCTTTCAGAGATCTATTACTTCGTCCTCCAACAAATTTTGGATAAAGTGATACTTCAGCTGAATGTGATTCATCATGGAATGAACTGTAGTATTTTTATTAAATTGAATCACACTTTTTGAATCAAAAAATAGAAACCTCTCATATTAACTCATATAGAGATCTTACAATAGTCCCTTCACCCAGATCATCTTTTTCCTAACTTTTGTTAGTGAAGCGTACTCTACTTTTATATTCGAGTATGAAACTATATGTTGAAGATTTAAAATAGATATTACAATCATCTAAAATTTAACCCATGTCTCATGGTTCTCTTTTGAGTGCCTGAAAATCCCCAAAATTTATAGCTAGCAAACCGTTGAATTGAATCATCTATTTTGAATTAAAGTAACAAGTTTTCAAAACCCTTTACGTACCAGGTAATACACTTCATAGTGACCTAATTTTCTCTTTTGATATTCAACATGTATATTCCAACTACTCTAACTGCTTGTGCACTACCCAATCAGGTTTAAAACATGGAATGCATCATACTTCCAGTTTTCCTTACATATGAAATCTTTATCATGTACTCTAACTTATCTTAAATTTATAGTAAATTTTTATTGCTTAATTTAAAGTGTTTATATGGGTTCATGTTCATTGGTTTCACCTCACTCATGCTGAATCACACCATCACCTTATGGATGTATAAGTGAGTTAAGTAAAAAGTACCAAAAATTAATTCCCTCAGAATCCAAAATCCCTAAGATCTATTTAGAAAAATTGAGATCCTTAATCTCAAAACTTATGAAAAATTCAATATTTATCTTATTAAACTTTTCATTTTACAAATATTAAATAAGCATGTCATAAACATAGATAATAAGGATGATAAAAATATCATAATCAAACACCTTAAAATAATAGCAATGGTCATCATTGTTCCATATAAACTTATGTTGCATCATAGAGTCATTAAACTTTTGATTCCATTACATCAGTGACCACTTAAAACCATAAATTTTATACTTCATCTTGCACACATTGTCCCAGTTTGGATGCTCCAAGAAATAAGTTGGATGCTCTATATAGATTTCCTCATCTAAGTCCCAATAAAGGAATGTTGTCTTCACATATAACTATTCCAGATGTAATCCCTTCATGGAAACCATAATAAGAATTGTATAGATAGTCATATATTTAACAATAAATAAAAATATATATGAGAAATGCACACCTTCCATTTGTTAAAAACCCTTTATGATTATTCATTCCTTGTACTACCATTTACCATATGATTCCTTATTCGGTAGATACACCCATTTATTATAAAGGAATTTCTTCTATAAATCCATTCTATTATATCTTATTTTTTAACACAAAGATGGAATCAAGATAATACCACATCACTAACTCTCATTTGTTTGAGTCTTTCATATTTATGGCCTCTACTAAGATCACAGGCTCTCTATCATCAATGAGCATCAAATAATATAGATTACTCTTGTACCTCCTCACTTGGTGCCTTAATTTGGTATATCTCTATAACTCCCTCTACAGATCAGATCCTTACAGTACTACAACTTCAAGATATATAACTTCTAGATCACTATCTTCTAAAACTATACCTCATTCCTTCATAATCTTATACCTTCCTGGTACTTTTATTTTTGGAAACACCATCAAAACTTGACTCTCATATATTGTAACTTCTATACAGTTCAGTGTTTCCAATATAGATATACTTCATGAATTCTCTATAACATATGTAAATTTAAGATGTCTATTCAGTTGAACTTGAACCTATAATGATAATTTTATCTCATCAGCATTCTTTGATAAGTTATAATCCTTCCAAATGATATCTTCATTTAGGATAACATTTCAAATTTACACAATATTTCATGAGTTTTTATCCCAAATTCAAAAACAAAATTCTTCATCTCTATATCCATATCCTATAAAGTTATATTCTTGGGGATTTTCCTTTACATAAATGTGGATATATGTGAGTGAGTTAAATACTTTAATATGGGTAAAATAAACCTTCCCTCCATACTAATAGTATTCTGGTAGTTCGTACCCCAATAGAGAACAGGGACTCCAGTTGATCAAGTATGTCACACAATTAATTACCTCTTCCCAAAAAAACATGGGTAATCCCATTTGAATTATCATACTCCATGACTTTTCAACCAATGTAAGATTCATCCTCTCTATAAATTAGTTGCGTTCTAGGGTACTTGGTATGGTCTTCTCAAACCATATTCCCTTTCACTAGTAGAACCTCTGAAACTCTGTACTTTTATACTCCCCACTTTATCAGATCATAGGAATTTAACCTTGCAACCAATTTCCTTTTCCACCATTGATATATATTATATAAAGATTAAAAACACATCATACTCATTCTTAAGAAATAACACCCACACTTTCCTTATTTCATTGTTGATGAAGGTTTTATAAAACAATGACCCTCCATGATAATGAATCAGAGCATGTCGTTGTATATCTTTTTGGACCAACTCTAACTTCATATTCTTTAGTGATTTACCTTTTGTTTAGAAGGACACCTTAAACTTCTTTCCAAATAAACAATATTTTCAAGTCTTTTACTCCATGATTCCAATTTTTAGAATACCTTTAACAACAAGGATCTTCATTCCTTTCTCACTTAAGTGACCCAAATGATCATGCCATAAAATTGAGGAAGTTACTTGTTTGGCATGAATTTTACATTTAGATACTCTCATGTGGTATAATGTCCCTTCCTTTTCTCCTTTATTCATAACCATATAATTGTGTGAAATTTTCCACACACCATCCATGATTTTTTTTAAAAAAATATATCATATAACTATCCAATGAAAATTAATTTCTTCTTTAATATTGGAATATGTCATGCGCCCTTAAAATATAACATAATTTTATTCCTAATATGAATAAATATGTCACACTGTCCAAAAATCTCAAGAGTATAATCATCCATAAGATGAACCTTATTGTATATTCTAGAAGTATAACTCTTTAAACTTTCCCTCTCATATGGTGAATGAAAATAATGTTTGGAGTCTATAATCCAAGACTCAAGCAAACTAAAAGAACTCAATAGTAGACCACTATTATATTCCAATACATGATTCTTAGATCCACTTCCAAAAGTGTATATTTCATAATTCACTCTTAGATCATTGTAATATATCTTTATATAACCTTTCTTCTCACAATTCCAATACATGGGACCACCATCTGCTGATCTAATCCCGCTCCGGGTTCTCCTTCCATTTCATTTTCTATGACCATTCTATACTATTAAATATCGCCTCCCTTATGCATTGTAGGAATTTAAAAAATATGAATGGATCTGCTTGAAAATAATTTCTTCATTAAAGATCGTGTCTCTAATGTCTGCAAACACAAAATCAATATTTCCTCTTGAGTTTCTCATAGAGGTGTCCATCGCATCCCACAAATCAAGGAGTGGCGAAAGTTACAAAAACACCCACTCTAGATCTCCAAACTTCACATTCACAAACTCTAATTGACTATGGATCATGTTGAATTCATTCATATTATCTACCACTAGTTTACCTTCTAATATCCTCATGTCAAACAACCTTCACAAAAGGAAAACAATATTTATTATAGTCATCTTCTCATGTATGTTTGTGAGAGTCTTCATAAGTTTTTATGTGGTTTTAACTTACATAATATTATAATACATGTTTCAAGATAATGAAATTTGAATCAATGTTAGTTCTTTCTTATCCATCCTCTCTCGTTCCTCTTTTTTCATCACTTTTTTCTTGGTTATTTTGGATATAAAATCAAAGTCCTTCTATAGTAAAAAATATTCTATCTATATTTTCTAGAACCCAAAATATATATTGTTTAACTTCTCTACCCAAACCTTACCATCATTCAATTCCATTTCCCTATAAATTAATGAACTCACACTAAATTTTACAACATATAAGAGGGATCAATAATTACATACTAAAAACTCTCTTACAATGTAAAGTGTGGAATGATTGTATAAAACCAAGCTTTGAAACTATTTTAGCATGGTCTGATAATTTGAAACTTAAATCAAATATCTGATACAATTTTTTGTGATAATGGATATCTTTTTACAAAACCACTAAAACTTACTATGTGGAAACAAATAATTGATGTGATCATATGCTATAATGTCTAGAAAATGGAATACAAACTACACCCAAATCATCACACCATAATGTACAACCACTAAATGAACATAGATAATAATTATTGGAAGATGGTGATTAAAAGAATAAAAGGTAAAAGAATAAAAAAGACATGGTTCAAGCGTGATTCCTACTCCATAGGGAAGATACTATTTTATTTCTATTCAAGTAATCATAAAATGATTACAATTAATTAGTTACCAACTCACAAGTGATTTCACTCTACTAAATAGTAGAGTCCATTTGATGCATCTCATAGTCACCACCTTTTATTATTTATGAGGAGAATTCCACCATTTGGCCTTATATTCTTATGTAATAAAAACCTATTTGTAATATTGTATTGAAAACTAGTAAAAATGATATTTAATTTAAAGACATAAACTTGGGGTGTGGTTTACTTTGGTATGTCTACTGAGATTATTTCTCACACCTATTATCACTTTAGTTTTAGGTTTTATAATTTCTATCACCACCCATGGGGCGTTGATACTATATTTTCATATGGTGACTTGTAGAGTCACATGAAGGAATGTTAGTTTTTTATTTTGTTTTTTATTTTATCTCATTAGATATATATACCTTTTACTAATTTATATGGTTGTAGGTGTACTTATATTATGATGGATGAGGATAGGTATCTGGAGGTGATATTTTCTTTGTGAAAGGGTGTATGGGGTGAGCGGAGGGATTTTTTAGTTTAATTTGATTACTACTGTTATATCCTATTGTTTGTTTTACATTTCTACCAATGTGATTATATCATGGATGTATAACATATGGATAGTTCATGCCAATTTTTTTAATGTTTTTTAACTCTGATTATTGGGAGAAACAATTCTCACTAATATACTTTGATTCCCTAACACTAGTTTCCAACCTAAGGAGAAAGGGAATGTACCTCAGATATGTCACATGTCAAATCAAGCATCTTATGGAGGGACAAATTAGGTTGGTCTATGAAAAATAGTATCAAATGGGGCCTTTTTATTTGGGTGTGTCTGGTGGTTGGAGTTGGTACTTTCATGACTCAGGAGGTAGGAGCGGGAATAGTGTTGTTGAAGGTCTCTGGCGCAGCGGAAGCTCATGGGTGGATGTGACCACTTGGCTTTTTGTCATTAGAAATGATCAATCTGAGATCAATATGACGATAAATGACAGGCTCCATAGATCGAATCACCAAAATAGACAAAGAAGAATAATAGTCCCGGAACCATAAAGGAGGATCATCACAGGTTGATTATAATTAATTTAATTAATTGACAAGAAGTACATTTTATGGAATTCTTTCTTCGTTGATATTTTTGATCACGTTCTGATGTGATTCATTATTGCGTCACAGAAGCCAAGTGTAGACTTCCTCTAGAGGTGATCCACACATGCACCACGTATCTCTAGACATCACCAAATGAATCTCTGGTTGCTAGCGTGGAGAAGCCTTTCCTTGCGTTGTCGGCCTTAGATCGCCTTGATCTGATGGAGGTGGATCTCTCTCAGTCTTGAGAGTGTTCTTTGAGGATGGATTTCTTTCGGTCTTGAGATAATTCTCTAGAATTGTTGTGCACAGCGATTCTTAGGAAAAGTGTTGGGGTTGTGAGGATATTTATAATCCGGTTTGAGGTTATAGAGTTATGACAATAAATAAACGTGTTACGCGTTTTATTTATTTCATTAATTTTTATTTAAAACCCCATGTTGAATCATTAATTCATTGACATACGCCCACGCTGATTATAATAAATATCATTTAATAAAACGATATTATTTCCTCAAAATCCCGACTCGAAAAACTACATAGTGTGTAATCATTAATACACGTTGTGTACTCGTTTTTCATTGAAAACTACATGGCGTGTACATTCAATGTACACTGCGTGTATATCTTGTTTTCATTTTTCATTTCCTTTACAAAATGAAAACTACACGGCGTGTACATTCAATGTAGACGGCGTGTATATCTTTTTTTTCATTTTATTTTTCCTCCAACATTAAAATGATTTAGTCTTCCTTGAATAATTATTAAACCACATACAGGAATAATTTTTATTCTACTTGAGATACTTGGATACACTTAGTGTGTGACCCTCTCGGCCTCTTTCTTGTTGGCATTAGGCAGGCTTTCTTAAAGTCCAAGATTACTGTCTAGCAATGAGTCAAGGCACACAAGAGAAAGAATTTGATGTCGCATTGATGTGTCACCTCATACGAATGCTTACCGTGTAATTTAATCCCTTTGTCTCAATATCTCATCAAGAAGGTTTCATAGCAGTGTCATAAACCTATAAGTTTGATCTGTCATTCTTTGAATTCCAGAAATAAACTAATTGTGACACCATGGCCATAGAATTTGAGCGACAGTTATATTTCAATCAAAGGGCCCGAGATATCTACTTCCATAAATATGGAAGGGAAAAATCCTTCCTCGACTTATCCATTAACAACATGTCATTTGTGATGTAACCAACATACCCTACTTCCCGCCAACTGTCTTTATGACAGTTTTCATCAGCAAATCTAAGTGTGAGAGTCATGAAATGAGTTAATTATAATCTTCCAGTCTAAGGACCATTACACACGCTTGTAGATAGAAATGTCTGATGACACCAAGACATGCGGAATTGCTACTGGCGGGTCTGTTCTCATAATCTCCCATCTTGGAGATTACCAAGTGTGAAATCCATGAGATAGAGTCTTGTCTTCTTATGAGTACTCGCACATGATGGTCTGTATACCATGTGTCCTATCATAGTATGTCATCCAACCATAGAACTTTATTTAAGAATATTGTTATAGAATTTCAAGGTTCTCATTATAGCGGGGATCTTCCATGACTTTATTAATGAAACAAATATTCCAATACATTATTATATTATAATCATGCAGAACAATGAATAATATATAATAAGTGTACATTCATGTAATCAAAGTATAAATAGTTGGTTCTGAGGACACCAACCCTAACAAACTCCCACTTGGACTAGAGCCAACTGCCTGCAACTTTTAGTTCGTTATACCTCACATGATGATCATGTTTCTACTGAGTTAAGGCTTTAGTCAAGGGGTCCTCCATGTTGTCTTCTGTGGAAATAATAATCACTGCAACTTCACCTCTCTGAGAAAAATCCCTCAAGAGATGATACTTCTAAAGTATGTGATTTTTCCACTGATGTAACCTTTTCTCTTTTTCAAGTGTCGTCGCTGCAGTATTATCACAATAGAGTGTGATAGGATCTTTACTGCTAGGTACTACATCTAGCTCTTGGACGAAGCTTCACATCCATACTGCTTCTTTAGTTGTCTCAGAAGCTGTGATATACTCGGACTCTGCTGTAGAATATGCGACCACACCTTGCTTTGAGCTCTTCCAGTTCACTGCACCTCCATTCAAACTAAAGATGTATCCAGTCTGCGACTTCATGTCATCTTAATCAGTCTATAAACTAGCATTTACATATCCTCTAATGACTAGTTCCTCATCTCCTCCATAAACCAGGAACATATCCTTAGTATGCCTCAGATACTTAAGGATGGGCTTGACTGCCATCCAATGGTGGTCTCCTGGATCAGCTTGATATCTGCCTACCGCACTTAATGTGTAAGCAACATCTAGCCTTGTACATAGCATAGCATACATGACTAACCCAATCGCGGATGGTTAAGGGATCCTTTCCATTTTCTTTCTTTACTCATGTGTCTAAGGACACATTTTCTTGGAAAGATGAATTCCATGTGACACTGGAAACAATCCCCTCTTGGACTGTTCCATATTGAATCTCTTCAGTATCTTGTCAATGTATATACTTTGACTTAGGCCCAGAATTCACTTGGATCTATCATGATGTATCTTGATCCCAAGAATATATGTTGCCTCACCCAAGTCTTTCATAGAGAATCATTTATCCAACCATGCCTTAACTGACTGTAAGACGGTTACTTCGTTTCCAATTAGTAATATGTCATCAACATATACTATTAGGAAAACGAATGCACTTCCACTAAACCTTTTGTAGACACAAGGCTCACATTTGTTCTTAATAAATCCAAATTCTGTTACGGCTTCATCAAAACGAATGTTCCATGACCTTGATGCTTTCTTTAATCCATAAATGGATTTCTGCAACTTTCATACCTTGTTGGCATCCTTTAGAGTCACAAACCCTTCAAGTTGTGTCATTTAGACATCTTCCTGGAGGTTCCCATTAAGGAATGCTATTTTGACATCCATTTTCCAAATTTCATATTCATGGTAAGCGGTAATGGCCAATAGAATTCTGATGGGTTTCAGCATCGCAACCGGTGAAAAGTTTTCTTCATAGTCAATTCATTGACGTTGTATAAAACATTTTACAACAATTCATGCCTTATAGGTGTTGACTTGTCCCTCCATGTCTAGTTTCTTCTTGAATACCCATTTATTACCAACAGGCTTTACATCAACTGGAGGATCTGCCAAAATCTAGACTTGGTTTTGGTACATGGAATCCATTTCAGAATTCATGGCTTCTTTCCACTTGGCAACATCTGTGCCTTCAACTACTTCCTTGTAGGTAATAGGATCATTATTGTCAACCAATAATGAGTCACCATCCTTGGTGACAAGAAAATCATATCGTTCTGGTTCTCTCACCTCTCTCGTGCTCCTACACAGTTCTTGTGTCTCTGGAACAGATTTTTCTTCCATGGGGATTTGTGGAATCCGTTCTTGTACTAACTCATGTGTATCTTGAATCTCAACATCATCGAAGTCGATCTCGCTCCCACTATCTCTTTTGGAGATGTGATCCCTCTCAAGGAATATGGCATGTCTTTCCACTATAACCTTTTTATCTAAGGGGTTGTATAGGTAATATCCCTTTGTTTCCTTGGGATATCCTATAAAGGTAAACTTTGTGCCTCAGGGTACAATCTTGTTACCTGAAGAGGCCTTAACAAATGCTTCGCTACCCTACACATGTAAATTTGACAACATGGCTTTGCGTCCACTCCATAATTCGTATGGAATACCATTTATAAATTTAGTTGGTACTTGTTTTAGTATGTGTGTTGTTGTTTGTAATGCATATCCCCAAAAGGATAATGGAAGACTCGCATGACTCGTCATTGATCTCACCATGTCCAACAGGTTGTGGTTCCTCCTTTAACTTACACCATTCTACTGAGGCATGTAAGGAGGAGTGAGTTGAGATAGAATCCCAAACTCCCATAAGAAATAAATGAAGTCCTGATTAAGATATTATCCTCCTCTATCTGAGTGGAGTTTCTTAATCTTCTTACCAAGTTGGTTCTCAACTTCATTATTGTATTCTTTGAACTGATCAAAAGAATCTGACTTATACCTCATTAAGTAAATATATCCAAATCTACTAAAATCATCGGTAAAAGTTATGAAGTATAAGAACCCACCCCTTTCTTCAACTGGAAATGGTCCACACACATCTGTGTGAACTAATTCTAGAATCTCTTTAACCCTTTCACCTTTCCCACTAAATGGGGCTTTGGTCATTTTTCCTTATAGACACGCATGACATACACCAAGTGGTTTTAGTTCGAAAGAATCTAAATACCCATCTTGATGTAATTTTCTCAAACGTTTATCATTGACATGACCTAACTGGTGATACCAAATTTGGGTGTGGTGTGATTCATGTAAATTAACTTTGTCATCAATTTCCATTACTTGGTTTGTATAGTTTAACACATAAAGGTCGTTATATAAATGTGCCCAACCAAAACAAATGATATCTTTATAAAAGTAGCAACATTCATTTCCAAACTTGAAGATGAATCCATCAGTATCTAATATGGATATTGAAATAATGTTTTTGGTTACATAGGGTACATAATAACATCCTTTTAATACCAAGACCATCCCAGTAGGCAATGTGAGGTGGTAGTCTCTGACAGCTATAGCAGCGAGTCTGGATCTGTTGGCTGCTTGCAGATCCACCTCACCTCGGTCAATATTTCTAAATCTACTTGGTTTCTATATTTGGATATATATGTGAGCACCACAAGAAGTATCTAATACCCAATTGGTAGAAATAGATAGATTTCATTCGATAACAAATGCACTTGAAGCTTCCCCTTGCTTCCTTGGTTGGGTGCAGTTTTTCTTCCAGTGGCCCTTCTTGCCACATGCGAAACAAATAGCCTCCTGTTATCTTACCTCCCCTTTGATCTTCCTTTTCTTGGAAGGCATTGAAGAAGATTTGGGCTTAAAGATCTTCTCTTTCCCTTTCCTTTTATTCATCATAAGGACATAAGGCTTTTCACGCTCCATATCATTGTCCACTTGGAGAATGAGGATAAGAAGATCAGATAGAGACTTCTCAATGTTGTTCATGTTGAAATTTACAACAAAGTTAGAGAAACTCTGGGGGGAGTGATGCAAGAATGAGATCGGTACCCAGTTCTTCAGGGAGTTTAAACCCTAAAACCTCCAAGCACTCAATGTAGCCAATGATCTTGACTACATGAGTCCCAACTGGGGCACCCTCTCCAAGCTTGATCTGAAATAGAGCCTTGGAGATCTCAAACTTTTCTTATCTTTCTCTATCCTGGTATAGACCATGGAGGTGATTGAAAATGCTATAGGCATCCATGTCTTCATGAGACTTCATGAGCTCACTAGACATTAATGAAAATATAAAACATTGAACATTGATTGCATCGCTCAAATGTTGATCATAGACCAGGAAATCTTCATCACTCGCCCCTTGGGTAGGCGAATCAGGAAGTGAGGACTCCAGCACATAAAACTTTCATTCATGGCATAGGATAACCCGAAGGCGCCTAAACCATTCTTGAAAGTTACTGCTAGTGAGGATATTGTCTTTATCCATAATTGATCACAGAGAAAATGTGGTTGAAGAGTTTGTCATATTGATTCTACAAATTAAAAGAGAAGATTTATCAATACCTTTTGATTACATTTTATGAAAAATAATAAATGAATTTATTAATTCTCCCACTATTTTATCAAGTCCCAATGGTCCTCACCATTGAACTCAGAATGTCCAGTTGTGATGACATTCTAGTGGAAAGGACCCATATTCCCCTTCACATAACCCCAACAAGGATTGTTTAATCTATTTAAAGGTATTTAGGTAGTAAGGTCTTTGCCAACTGTGAGCTTACAGTTCCTTGATCTGTTGAGTGCACTCCCCAATCCTGAAATCCTGACTTGTATTTCCTCAACACTTGCCTCCATTTTACAACAAGTCTAGCAAGGGATACTCCTCTTGATTTAAAATGTTTAATTCAACCTGAAACTTTCATAAGAGCTTCCTTTATAAAAGTAAGTGTCCCAACAAGGGTTGGTCAAACACATAGTTTTATTGAGTCTTTCCCTTAATCAAGTAACAGAAGGCTTGGTCTGACTTAATATGGTATTTGAGGTATTTTAATCCTTTATGCGTTGTTTCTCATTATCACATGCTTATTAATATTAAGTGATGCTTTCTTAAGTGATTAACCATGTTCTGATAATGTTTACACATAGTCTGGTTTTTATTTTATTCTATCTTTACATGCTTGTTTATTTCATTAATTATGTGAACGCGAAAAAACATACATAATAAATAAACCATGAAATCATATAGAAATAAAATAAGATGGCATGATCATGAGCTTCTATTGGTTATCTTATCTAGCGGTTTTGATAAGCTAACCCTGACCTAGGGAAAACACCTTGAACCTGATGGTTCGTGTTTTGGCAGCTCCCACCTGTCCACCTTTGTATCTTCTTGGGTTGGTTTCACCTCAGCTTCGGATTTTTAACTGTCTCCTCTAGCTTAGGAGATCCTCCATTACATGGGGTTTACATTAAAGAAACCATGGGAACGTAGGCCCTACATTTTATTGGAAAAGTCTCACAGGCCAACGAATTTAAATTAAATAAATTTAAATGAAACCATACACACACAAAGGGTCTTTGGTCTAGCTCATGATCATCCATAGCATGCAACGACATTTATGAATATTTAGTATTCAAATTCTTTTAATCTTTCTTTTATTCAAGATAAGTCACGCTTGAATTCAATTAATTATGATCTTATAATTAATCAATTATTTATCTTAAATTCCAATCTGAATTTCCTTGAGATTCTTCTCATCCATATTCCTTGTACAGGTCTTTGTACTTTGGAGGAAACCTGGTGAAATTCCATTTCTGGAAAGTACACAACGTGTATTTATTTCCACCCTTTATCCAAAGTATGTGTTGGGGTCTTTGGCGTGTTTTATGTACTTTGGAAATTTTGGAGTACACGGTGTGTAGATTAATCTAACATGGCGTGTATTTTCTTGTTACGCGGTTACCGGCCAGGCAATCCCATGTACGTGGTACATGGCTTATCTTTGTACACGGTTTCACCTAGGTCAGATCAGAATACATGTCATGTTGATTCAACATACACGTCGTGTATTCCAGTTTCCATGCGTCGTTCAGTTCTAGTCAACATGGTGTAATAAAAACTTAGGTATGCTCAATTCACACGGCGTGGATTTGGCAGACCAGTACCAGTTTGTTAAACCTAAGTACATGGTGTGTAGTTTTTAATACATGTCATGTATTCCTATGTTGTATAAATAGAATGATCGGATCCTCCATATGAGTTCCTCATTTTTATTTTAATCAAAATTAAAATTAAAAGTTCGTTTCTGTGATGTGAATTGAGAAACGAAGGAGGAAGAACCGATCTCGTTCATTCAGTTTTACAGAACGATTTATCTTGAATTGAATCAAATATAAATGTGTAAATTATCAATGAAAATTAAATAACTATAATCAATGTTGTGACCGCTCTGATACCAATTGAAGGTCCCAGGCATAGCGGAAGCTCGTGGGTGGATGTGCCCACTTGGATTTTTTTCATTAGCAATGATCAATCCGGGATCAATACGACGATAAACACCAGACTCCTCAGATCAAATCACATAAATAGACAAAGAAGAAGAGTAGTCCCAGAACCACAAAGGAGGATCATCACAGGTTGATTATAATTAATTTAATTAATTGAAAAGAAGTACCTTTTATTCCGTTCTTTCTTTGTTGATATTTTTTATCATGTTATGATGTGATTCGTCGTTGTGTCATAGAATCCAAGTGTAGACTTCCTCTAGCGGTGATCCACACGTGCACCACGTATCTCTGGACGTCGCTAAAGGAATCTTTGGGTGCTAGCGTAGAGAATCCTTTGCTTTTGTTATCCACCTTAGATCGCCTTAATCCGATGGAGGTGGATCTATCTCGGTCTTGAGAGTGTTCTTCGAGGACAGAGTTCTTTCGGTCTTGAGAGAATTCTACAGAATTTTTGTGCACAATGATTCTTAGGAAAAGTGTTGGGGTTGTGAGGATATTTATAATCAGGTTTGAGGTTATAGAGTTATGACAATAAATAAATGCATTACTCATTTTATTTATTTCATTAACTCTTATTGAAAACCCCATGTCGAATCATTAATTCCTTGACATGCGCTCACGCTGATTATAATAAATATCATTTAATAAAACGATATTATTTCCTCAAAATCCCGACTAGAAAAACTACATGGCCTATAATCATTAATACACGGCATGTACTCATTTTTCATTGAAAACTACACAACGTGTACATTCAATGTACACGGCGTGTATATCATGTTTTCATTTTTCATTTCCTTTCCAAAATGAAAACTACACGGCGTGTACATTCAATGTACACGGCATGTATATCTTGTTTTTCATTTTATTCTTCCTCCAACATTAAAATGATTTAGGGTTCCTTGAATAATTATTAAACTAAATACATGAATAATCTTTATTCTACTTGAGATACTTGGATACACTTAGTGTGTGACCCTCTAGGCCTCTTTCTCGTTGGCATTAGGCAGGCTTGCCTAAAGTCCAAGATTATTGTCTAGAAACGGGTCAAGGTACCCAAGAGAAAGAATTTGACGTCGCATTGATGTGTCACCTCATACGAACACTTACCATGTAATTTAATCCCTTTATCTAAATATCTCATCAATAAGGTTTCATGGCAGTGTCATAAACCTATATGCTTGATCCGTCATTCTTTGAATTTCAGAAATAAACTCGTCATGACACCGTGGCCATGGAATTTGAGCGACAGTTATATTTCAATCAAAGGGACTGAGATATCTACTTCCATAAATATGGAAGGGACAAATCCTTCCTCAACTTATCCATTAACAACATGTCCTTCATGATGCACCCAACGTACCCTACTTCCTGCCAACTGTCTTCGTGATGGTTTTCGTTGGAAAATCTAAGTGTGTGAGTCATGACATGGGTTAATGATAATCTTCCAGTCTAAGGACCATTACACACGCTCGTAGATAGAAATGTCTGATGACACCAAGACATGCGAAATTACTACTAGCGGGTATGTTCTCATAATCTCCCATCTTAGAGATTACCAAGTGCGAACTCCATGAGAGAGAGTCTCATATTCTTACGAGTACTCGCACATAATGGTATGTATACCATGTTTCATATCATAGTATGTCATCCAACCGTAGAACTTTATTTAAGAATATTGTTATAGAATTTCATGGTTCTCATCATAGCAGGGATCTGCCCTGACCTTATTAATGAAACAAATATTCCAGGATATTATTATATTATAGTCATGGAGAACAATGAACAATATATAATAAGTGTACATTCATGTAATCAAAGTATAAACATTTGGTTCTTAGGACACCAATCCTAACAGTTGTGAGCTCTTAATTATTCTGAACCTCAAGTTTTTAGGGAGTTTTGGGTTGTGAGTCTTGTTTTAAAAGATTTGTTTATTTTTTTATGTTATTTTTATAAAATTTATATGTTTGAGGGATGAAAATGGGATTGAATTAGTTTCATTCAATGAGATCTCATGGCCTATAACCCCATATAGAGCTTTATTTCATGGTTCAACATAACTTCCAATGGAATTTTCATGCTTAGAACATGGTATGCTAAACCATGTGGCTAAGTCATACACAACCACTAGCCCATATTATGAGAATTTTGATGTTTTTTTATGTTATTTATTGAGTTTTTATTTTCATGTGTTGGGTTTAAAAACAAAAATGTGTTATATTTTGGAAATTGATAAAGGGGATTTATAAAAATGTAAAAATATTTTAAGTGGGATTTAAAAATTTATAAAGTAACTTTCTAAATAAATTAAAATGATTTTGGCACTAAAATTTTTAAATTGGCATTTAAAAGTGACTTTTGTATTTTAAAACCAATTTCTAAATGAGATTTTGAAATTTTCAAAAAAAATACTAATTAATTATGGTTTCAAATGCTCAAAATTATTTTAAATAAAAATTGGGTTTTTATGAATAAAAACTTTGTTTTAAATGGTGGGAATTAAAGTTTGAATTTTTTGAAGTAAATTGAGTAAAATTAAATGATTTTTTTGTTATTTTAAAATGAGAAAAAGTACTCCTTGGTTTTGGGAGGATTTTTAAAAGTGTTTTAAAAAAATTTGTTTTGGTATTTTAATTGGATAATGATTTTTGTTATAGATTACCTATTTGGGGATGAATATAAATTTTAGGTGTGATGTGATTTATATTTCATGTTACTTGATTGATTGGATTTCCCATTTGAAAATATTTGGTGGACTTCAGGGATTTTCATCTTAGGATGTCCTCGAGTGGTGCCTCTTATGGTTAGGGAGTGTGTTTATTTTTTATTAATAGCCTTTCCCAGACTCGAGGACGAGTGGTAAATACAAATCGATCCTTATTGTAGAGAAATTATTGATATTCCTTCATTGGTTTTGTTCTCTTAGTTTTTCTTTAGTTCTATTAGTGAAGTATTAATTGTCTTAGAGATGTTATTTTTTAAGGGGTTGGAAAATTAGAAGTCTTGAGTGCATACATGGATAACTAGGACGGGTGATACCCACATCATAGGTCATGCCCTAGCAGGCACCTTTATTATTTAGATGGATTCACTAGGGTCTTGGGGATATGACACCCCAAGTTTCTTCCTCTTCAACCATTGTTCTAAGGCTAGCATTATTTTATCTTGTTCAGGCATGTTTTTTTAGGTAATTATGGTTGTGTTGTGTATTTTATCATTTATATTCCCTTGTCTGTCCTTGTTTGATTCAATGTTAGTCCTGAACTTTTAGAGACCTGTATAATTTATTTGAATGGAATTATGGATGCCTACTTGATTGAGCATCTTGTTTGATCCCCTTTTTATTCATAACTTTCCTAGATCATGGTGTTTCCTTTAGAGCTGTTATTTGGTTCTATTAAACTTTCATGTTGGTAAAGTATTTATGGTGGGTGATGGTTCCGGGTGCAGTGGAAGTGTGAAAAGGTAGGAAATATATTAAAATTTATTTTAATAATTTTTTCTTGAAATCAAGAGTGAGGATCATGCACATCAAATTTATAATTAATTTATTTAATATTTGAAGAAATAAATACTTGGGATTAGGAACTTTCTTCATTGGTGAATGTTGATCGTCCGAATGGACCCTTTTGTATTATCTTCATTACATTGTGAGGATCCAAGGATATAATCCCTCTAGTGGTGATCCACATGTGCTCCTATGATCTTTGAGCAACACCACTCAATCTCCAGATGTTAGCGTGGTGAGTCGAATGTCTTGCATTGTTCGTTTTTTATCACTCGTTCTTTGGTCTTAAAGAAATCTCTCTTACACTTCTCGTTCTTGAGTGGGAGCGAGAAGGAGGAGTTGAGAGATAATTTTTTGTGTGAAACAATTCTCTATTCTCAATTTTTGGATACACTACACAATAGACATAGTCATCTATTTATAGAGTTAGGATTTAAGTTAAAATATTATTTAATTGTATATCAAACATTAAATATCATTTATTACCTTTAATAAACCCCACGCTACATAATAATAATTATATTATTATTATTTTATGGTGCGTGTCAACTTGCGCAATAAAAAATATTATGTAACGGTCTTGTTAATTAATATTAAACACTGAACTCAATCTTGGTCCGTTTGAACTCCTCTATCATTTATTGAACAACTGAATAAATATTTTCTTCATAAATAAATATTTTATTCATAGTCTAGCAAATAAATATTTATTAAAATATTCAATAAATAAAATAAATATTTTATTCACATATCAGCGAATAAATATTTATTTAATTTATGCGATCAATATAACTTTAATATTGAAATTTTTTATTCCATTAATTAAACTCAAATAGAATTTAAATGAGAACAATGGAAACACTTAGTGTGTGACCCTCTAGGATTCTTTCTCATTGGTATTAGGTGGTCTTGCCTAAAGTTCAAGATTACTTTCTAGCAATAGGTCAAGAAACCCAAGATAAATAACTCAATATTGCAATGTAAACAACCACATACAAACACTCACTGTGTAATGTATTCCCTTTGTCACAATATCTCATCAAACAGTTGTGTCACCAACTTATATGATCGATATGTCTTTCTATGACTATTTGAAATAAACACACCATTACACCATGGTAATGGAATTTAATGTGATGGTTCTATTCCAATCAAAGGGTTGAGATATCATTTTCCATAAATATGGAAGGGAAAATCCTTCCTCGACTTATTAATTAATGACATGTCCTTTGTGACACACCCAGCATATCCAACTTCACCATGAACTGTTATCATTAGGGTTTACGAAATACATCTAAGTGTGTGAGTTGTAACATTCATTCATAATAATCTTAAAGTATAAATACCATCACACAAACTCATAGATAAGAATATCTGATGACACCAAAATATGTGGAATTCCTACTGGCATGTTTGTTCTCATAATATCTCATCTTGGAAATTAGAAAGTGCAAACTTTTTGAGAAGAATCCTCATCTGCTTATGAGTACTCGCACCTAACAGTTTATGTACTATGTGTCCCATCATAGTACGTTATCCAACCACATAAAATTATTTGAGAATATCATTATAGAACATCAAGGTTCTCATCATAGCAGGGAACTATTATGACCTTTTCAATGTGATGTATACTCTAGGACATTATTACATTAGATTCATGCATAACAACAAAAAATATGTAATAATAAGTTTTATTAATATTAAATACATTGAATGTTCATGTAATAAAGGTATAAATAGTTGGTCCTAGGACACCAACTCCAACAACCTCCCACTTGGACTAGAGACAACTTCCTACGACCTTAAGTTCTCTAGACCATACATGATAGTCATGTTTCTGCTGAATTAAGGCTTTAGTCATGGGGTCCGCCATGTTGTATTCTATAGAAATATTACTCACTGTAACTTCACCTCTCTGAGAAAAACCCCTTAAGAGTTGATACTTTTGATGTATGTGATTTTTACACTAATGTGACCTTTTCTATTTTAGAAGATCCACTGTTGTAGTATTATCACAATAGAGTGTGATTGGATCTTTATTGATAGGTACCACAACAAGCTATTGGAAAAATTTGTGCATCCATAATGCATCTTTAGCTACCTCAAAAGTCGTGATATACTCGGAATCTATTGTAGAATTATAACCAAAGCCTGCTTTGACCTCTTCCAGCTCACAATACCTCCATTCAAAGTGAAGATGTGTCCCATTTGTGACTTCATTTCATCTTGATCAGTTTGTAAACTAGCATCCGCATATCCTCTGATAACTAGCTGTTCATCTCCTCCATAAATCAGTAACATATCCTTAGTACACCTTAGTTACTTAAGTATAGTCTTGACTTCCATCCAATGGAGGTCACCTAGATCAGCTTGATATATTCCTACCGCACTTAATGTATAGGCGACATCTAGCCTAGTACATAGCATAGCATGCATGACTGACTCAATCACTGATGTGTATGGAATCCTTGTCATTTTGTTTCTTTCCTCATGTGTCTAAGGACACATTTTCCTGGAAAGATGAATTCCATGTGATCATTGCAACAATCCCTTTTTGTATTGTTCTATACTGAATCTCTTCAATATCTTGTCAATGTATGTACTTTGACTTAGGTTGAACAACCTCTTAGATCTATCACGATGGATCTTGATCCCAAGAATATATGCAACCTCTCCCAAATCATTCATAGAGAAACATTTATTTAACCATGCCTTAACAGACTGTAAGACTGATATTTCATTTCTAATGAGTAATATATCATTAACATATATTATTAAGAAAATTATTTCATTCCCACTAAACCTTTTATAGACACACGGTTCACATTCATTCTTTATGAAACCAAATTCCGTTATGGCCTCATCAAAATGAATATTCCATGACCTGGATGCTTATTTTAATCCATAAATGGATCTTTGAAACTTCAAAACCTTGTTGGCATCCTTTGGAGTTGAAAACCCTTCAGGTTGTGTCATATAGACATCTTCCTAAAGGTTCCCAGTAAGGAAGGTTGTTTTGACATCCATTTTCCAATTCTCATGATCATGGAAAGCTGTAATGGCAAGTAGAATTCTGATGGATTTCAATATTTCAACTGGTAAAAAGGTTTCGTCGTAGTCAATGCCTTGACGCTGTTTAAACCCTTTTGTAACCAGTAGCACCTTATAGGTACTAATTTTCCCTTTCATGTCTAATTTCTTCTTTAATTCCCATTTACAACCAATGGGTTTTACAACTACTGGAGGGCCTATCAAAATCCAGACTTGGTTTTGGTACTAGAATCCATTTTAGAATTCATGGCTTCTTGACACTTGGAAACATTTGTGCCACTTACTACTTCCTTGTAGGTTAGAAGATAATTATTATAAACTAATAATGAGTCACCATCCTCGATGACTAGAAAACTATACAGTTCTAGTTCTCTAATATCTCTAATAATCCTAATCAATAATTGTGTCTCTAGAACAATTTCTTCTTCCACAGGGCTTTGTGGGATTTTTTCTAATGCCAACTCTTGTGTATCTTGAGTTTGGACTTCATCAAAGTCTATCTCACTCCCACTATCTCTTTTAGAGATAATATCATCCTCAAGAAATGTGGACGTATGTCAACCATAACATTTTTGTCTAAAGGGTTGTATAGGTAATGTCTCTTTGTTTATTTGGGATATCCTATAAATATACACTTTGTGCCTTGGGGTGAAATCTTTTTACATGAATAGGTATTAACAAATGTTTCACAACCCCACACATGTAAGTAAGAAAACATAGGTTTCTTTCTATTCCATAATTGGTATGGTATATCGTCTGTTGATTTAGTTGGAACTCGATTTAGTATGTATTCCTTTGTTTGTAATGTTATCCCTAAAAGGATAATGGAATACTCGCATAACTCTTCATTGATCTCACCATGTCTAACAAGGTATGATTCCTCCTTTAACTTACACCATTCCACTGAGTTGTATAAGGAGGAGTGAGTTGAGAAAAAATGATTAACTCCCATATATAATTAATGAAGTCTTGATTAACATATTCTCCACCACGATCTGAGAAAAGTTTCTTAATCTTCTTACCAAGCTGGTTCTCAACTTCATTCTTGTATTCCTTGAATTTTTCAAAAGAATCTAACTTATACCTCATTAAGTAGACATATATGCATCTACTAAAATAATCAGTAAAAGTTATAAATTATGATTACCCACCCCTTGCTTCAACAGTAAATGGTCAACACACATCGGTATGAACTAATTCAAGAAGCTATTTATCCATTTCACCTTTCCCGCTAAATAGGGAATTGGTCATTTTTTCTTGTAAACATGTGTGACATACACCAAGTAGTTTTACTTAAAAATAATCTAAATATCTATCTTGATGTAATTTAGTCGAGTGTTTTTCATTTACATGACCTAGCCGATGATGCCAAAGTTGGGTGTAATATGATTCATGTGAAGTAACTTTGTTATTGATTACCATTATTTGGTTTGTGTAATCCAACACATAAATACCATTATTTAAATGTGTCTTATCATAAAAAATGTTAACTTTATAAAATAAGCAACATTTATTCCCAAATTTGAAAATAAATCTATTTGTATCAAGTTTGGATACAGAAATAATGTTTTTGGTAACTAAAGGCGCATAATAAAAACCAATTAAAACCAAGATCATTCTATTTGGCAACATAAGGTGGTAGTCCCCAATAGTTATAGCAGCAAGTTTAGCTTTGTTGGCTGCTTGAAGATCTACCTATCCTTAGTCAATATTTCTAAATCTACTTGGTTCCTTTATTTGAATACATATGTGAGCACCAAAAATTATATCTAATACCCAATTTTTATAAACAGATAAATTGCACTCGATAACAAATTCACCTGAAGCTTCCCCTTGCTTCTTTGGTTGGGTGCAGTTTTTCTTCCAATGGCCCTTCTTGCCACATGTGAAATAAAAGGCATCATATTCCCTTACTTTCCCCTTGATATTCCTCTTCTTGGAAGGGAAAGAAGAAGCTATGGGCTTAAATCTCTTCACTTTCCCTTTCCATTTTTTCACCATAAGGAAGAAAGGTTTTTCACGCTTCGTATCTTTATCTACTTGGTGAAGAAGAGTAAGAATATTTGGTGGAGACTTCTCAATTTTGTTCATATTAAAATTCACAACAAAACTAGAGAATCTCTGAGGGAGTGATGCTAGAATGAGGTCTATCCCCATTTCTTTGGGGAGTTTAAACCTTATAACCTCTAATTTCTCAATACAGTCAGTGAGCTTGACTATGTGAGCCTTGGAAATATCAAATTGTTCCTCTCCAGTTATCTCCTTATAAATACCACAAATTTTATCAAGCATGCTATATACATCCATGTTTTCATGAGACTTCATTAGTTCACTAAACATTGATGAAAGCATCAAACATTGAACATCAACCACGTCGCTCAAATGTTTTTCATAGATAAGGAACTCTTCATCACTCGCCTCTTTAGTAGGCAGATTGGGCATTGAGGATTCTGGCATGTAAGATTTTCGTTCATGGAATAGCACAACCCAAAGGTGACTAAATCACTCTTAGAAGTTACTACCAGTTAGGAGGTTATCTTTCACCAATATTGATCGTAGGGATAGTATGGATTATGAACTTGTCATTTTATTCTATACTTAAAAGGAGTAGATTATTAGTATTGTGCTTGATTATAAAATAATTGAGATATAATAAATTAAATGTTTTTATTTATTTATTTATTAAATATACCACTATTTTATCAAGTCTCAATAGCCCTCAATACAATTTCGGTCAAGTCAACCCAAAACTCTCATGAGAACTCCCCAATAAAATTAAGTGTCCAGACTTTAGACGCGTAGAACACTTAGTTCTATGATTTCATTCCCAGTCAAGTAATAGAAGGCTTAGTATAACGTAATATTTAATTGAGGGATTTTAATTTATTATGCATAAATTTTTATCTTGTTTATCCTTTACATGTCTTATTAATATTAAGTGGATGTTACTTAATTAATTAACCATGTTGGATAAAAAATTTATGCATAATTCATTTATTTAATTTTTGTCTTTGCACATTAATTCATTTATTTATGTGATCATGGTCTTGCACCCATAAAATAAATAATTGCATAGACAAAAATAATTAATTAATTAAATGACTTGTTCATGAGCTTTATCTTACGGTTGATTTAATGAGAGAACATTAAATCAACCTTTGACCTAGGGAAAATAACTCTTATTGTCGATCTTGGCATGAGTTATAGCATTTCACATTTCCACCTATGTATCACCTAGGTTGGCATTATTATGGTTTCGTCTTGAACCACGTCCATGTGTCTTGGGATGCTTCATTAATTACAAATATTTATTACTCACATGCAAGTGAGGGGAACCAAAGGATTGGTTAAAGGGGGTTACATAAATATCCTTGGACATGTAGGTCCTACATAATAATAGAGGGAGGAATGACTTACAGACCATCATTTAATTTAATATTATATAATTGTAAACTCGTGCAGTAAATTAAATTAAAACATCCAACGCATACACAGGTTTTGATCAAGCTCATGAACGGTCATACATGAAAAAAAATACATAAAAGTAAACGACTATCATTAATTTCTTTATTTTTTCTTTTATTATTTAAGATAAATTCACTTGTATTAATTAATTAATTAATTAATTCTATTTCATCTTAATGACCAGATGATCTTATTTGGAGATACCCATCATTAATGGAATTTATGGAAAATAAATGGCATAACCAATAATGACATATTAATTATAATAAATTAATTGAGAATTTAAAATTATTTAAAACCATTATTAAATTGTTACACACAACGATGTTTCAATCAAAAAAATAAGGTTTTAATGCTGAAATTTTCAAATTTAATTTAATTTTAATTTTTTCCATTAATGGGAGACTACACGGCGTGCACATGCAGTTACACGCCATGTGCCTCGTTTGTCGTATATCCAAGTGACACATCTGGGGCTTCAGCGTGTTAACTCAGTTAGACTACATGGTGTGTACATACCAAGTGGACACCCTGTATTTGCTTATCGTGTGTTGGGTTGGCCCGGTCAACACGCGGTGTGCAATAAAGTCACCGCATGTAATTAATTTCTCGGTGCATCTAGATACAATACGCATGGGTATACGGTGTGTGCTTTGACCGCACACCGTGTAACCTAGTTTTACCAGCCAATGATTTGGCACTTCCCGATGGCATCTTTGGTCATTCTTCATTTGTTCTTAAACCTTTAAGAAAATGAAACACTAAACAAATATGACCAATATGTCAATAACATGTTAATTCAAATCAAATTGAAGAAGGAATAACATGAAATGAAAATCTAACCACAATTGCGCATAGATCAACAATCAAATAAATAATTATAAATTTAAATGTGACCGCTCTGATGCCACTTGATGGTTCCGGGTACAGTGAAAGCGTGCGAAGGTGGGAGATATATTAAAATTTCTTTTAATAATCGTTTCCAGAAACCAAGAGTGGGGATCTTGCACATAAAATTTATAATTAATTTATTTAATATTTGAAGAAATAAATACTTGGTCTTATAAACTTTATTCATTGGTGAATGTTGATCGTATGAAAGGACCCTTTTGGATTAGCTTCATTGCGTTGTGAGGATCCAAGGATAGAATCTCTCTAGAGGTGATCCACATGTGCTCTTATAATCTCCGAGCAACACCACACGATCTTCGAGTGCTAGTGCGGTGAGTCGAATGTCTTGCGTTGTTCATTCTTGATCACTCATTCTTCGATCTTGAAGAAATCTCTCTTGCACTTCTCGTTCTTGAGAGGGAGAAAGGAGGAGTTGAGAGAGAATTCATTGTGCACAAAAATTATTTATTCTCAATTTTTTGATACACTACACAATAGACATAATCGTCTATTTATAGAGTTAGGATTTAAGTTAAAATATTATTTAATTGAATATCAATCATTAAATAATATTTATTACCTTTAATAAACCTCATGCCACATAATAATAATTATATTACTATTATTTTGTGGTGTGTTCCAACTTGCATAATAACAAATATTATGTAACAGTATTGTTCATTAATATTTGTCACCAAACTCGGTCTTGGTCTATTCGAGCTCTTATATCATTTATTAAACAACTGAATAAATATCTTATTCATAAATAAATATTTTATTAACAATCTAGCAAATAGATATTTATTAAAATATTCAATAAATAAAAATAAATATTTTATTCACGTGATGGAGAATAAATATTTATTTAATTTATGCAATCAATATAACTTGAATAAAATTATTCCTCAGACTTGAGAATAATATTTATTCCATTAATTAAACTCAAATAGAATTTAATCTAGATCAACGAAAAGACTTAGTGTGTGACCCTCTAGGATTCTTTTTCGTTGGCATTAGGTGGGCTTGCCTAAAGTCCAAGATTACTGTCTAGCAATTGGTCAAGGCACCCAAGTAAGTTGCATAATCGTGTCACCAACCTATATGCTCGTTATGTCTTTCTTCGACTATCTGAAATAAACACATCATTACACCTGGCCATGAAATTTAATGTGACAATTCTATTCCAATCAAAGGGACAAGATATCATCTTCAATAAATATGGAAGGGACAAATCCTTCCTCGGTTTATTTATTAATTACATGTCACTCATGAAGCACCCAACGTATCCAACTTCACCATGAACTATTATCATCATGGTTTATGAAATACATCTAAGTACACAAGTTGTAACATGCATTAATAATAATATTAAAGTCTAAGGACCATCACACATGCTCGTAGATAGGAATATTTGATGACACCGAAACATGCAGAATTCCTACTGGCAGGTATGTTCTCATAATATCTCATCTTAGAGATTACCAAGTGCGAACTTTATGATAAGAAGTCTCATCTGCTTATGAGTACCCACACCTGACAGTATGTGTACTATGTGTCTCGTCATAGTACGTTATCCAACCACATAACATTATTTGAGAATGTCATCATAGCACATCAAGGTTCTCATCATAGCGGCGAATTGTTATGACCTTATCAATGTAATGCATACTCTAGGACATTATTACATTATAGTCATACAAAACAACAAATAATATATAATAATAAGTTTTATTAATATTTAATGCATTGAATATTCATGTAATCAAATTACAAAAGGTTGGTCCTAGGACACCAACTCCAACAATGGGAAAGTTGGGTGTCGGTCTCCATTCTCCTTTGATAATCTCCAAAGGTATTTGGAATTATTTTAAAGGCTCCTTCTCATGGAAATTTTGAATCTTTTATGGTAGTTTTTAGGGATCATTCGTATCATTAGTAAGTTCTGATCTAATTAGATGATGATCCATTGGGTAATATTGAGGATGCTCATTTTATGGGAATTATAATATAGTGGTGAGACCACCATATTCGGTTTTTCCTTCACTATTTCTATGATTTGGTTTAGAGTCCCTTACAATTTCTCATTTCGGTGAGGGAGTGTCCAATAGTGGGTCTTGAGCTTAGATTCTCCTTGGGAGATGAATTCCACTTGGGATATGGTTGTGATTCTTTTTTATTAGTACCATAGGTTTTGTTTCGGTGGTAGTTATGGTGTTCCTTGCCTTTGGAGAATCAATTTGATCGAGGAGGTAGAATCGTGTCCTTCCTTTTTACCATATGAATAAGTTGAGGCTTTCTGGGAGTAGAAAGCGTTATGGTGAGAATTTTTCACACCCTAGCCCTATTATTTTCCCTATTACTTTTTTTTTTGATCACGTCCTTGAATTTTGGGTTGAACTTATTTTAATTTTTGGATTTTTGGAATTTCAACATAGGCGTATGGTTGGCAGACTGTTAGTAGAAACCTTGTGCAAAATGTATGAATGTGTCTATAATTGGATAGATCCAAAATGTATGATTGGCACATGATTTTTCTAACTGTGTGTCCTGTCTTTGTAAAGAGATCTTGGTCTTCCAATAGGGGCACAAAGTTTGACCAACTGTGCGATCAAACCATTTGCAATGTCCAAAAACTAAAGAATGTTAAAACTAACTATCCCCCCTCCTATTTACACTATTTTTAGACCTCACCCCACTCATACCCTCTAACGTATCACATGCCACCAAAGATCCCCCAGTTTTGTGCCTCTCCTCCCTTCCCTCCTCCGTTTCTAGGTGATTTTCCTTCCAATTTTGCATTGGATCTCCTTAGTTTAGGTCTCATATTCCTCATATTTCTTCTTCTTCTTCTGTGTTTTGATTTTTCATCCCTCCCTTTATTATGAACCATCCTTTTCCAAACCCTACTGGGATCATGCTGTTTTCTTTTGTCAATTTTTTGTTTTATAGGGTTTGTGAGGATCGATTTGAGGCTCATTCTAGTGACTTTCATCGAATGTGAGGGGTTCCTCTTCAATTTTGATTAGTTTGCCCCTTTTTTTAGGTCTTTAAATTCTTAAACATTTCTTTCTTGAATTTGTAATTCCTTTTTTGATATCGAATGAAAATAATAAATATATTCAATGAGTGTTTGAAGAGAAAATTAAGTTTCACTTGATTCTCACTTCAATTCAAACGTTTCTCCCTAATTAAAAGTTTGGTATAAAAAAATCTTTAAGTGATTTGGAACATTATATGTTTTATAAAATATTGAATGGATTTAATTAATAATTTTTTATGTTTTAAAAGATATTACGCCTTTCAAAGTGGTGTTCTCACATGTTTTAAAATGGATTATAAAGATTTTGTGTTGTTAAAATGTATCTTTCCATGTTGGTGTTATCCATATATACGCAGGTTAACATATATATATAAATATGTATAAATTCAAATGGGAATATGTGAATTTTTTCAATGAGAGAAATATATATATGTGTAAGTGTATATAGGCATAAAAAATAGAAGTAAACCTTAGGGTTTTAAATGTGATACTCAAACTTTATTTTCAAATAGGTTTAGTGATTCTTAAAATAAATTATAAGGTCTGATTATAGCTTTATAGAGATAATTTTTTTGAATAAAACTCACCCAATGGATGTGCCCTTGTGTTGTATATTCTTAGATAATGAAATTTTCCTTAGTATAGGACATCTTTATTATGCACTTATTCTTATTGAGTAAGGGTTCATTCCATGAGGGGTGCTCAGAAGTGAGGAAGAATAATTGTTTTCCTTCTTCTATTATGATGATATGTGTATTCATATATATAGTTCAGGATGGGTTTCCTTTCCACTAGTTATTCCTAGTAAAGTAAATGTGATGCTCCCACTGGCCAGTGATGTGATATTATTTCCACTAATTGAGGGTCTACCTAATTAGTGACATTAGTTCTAGGTTTCCCCTATACATAGTTATTTTAGGGTGTGTCTCCAATGATGCTCGTTTTAAATTACTAATTGTATGATTTTACTCTTTCACTTTTCTTACATTATACTGCCCTTGATTTTTGGGCTCTTTATTCTTTCTTGAGCTTTATTCCTCTTTAGAAAAAAATGGTTTCTTAAAGTGTATTGTAAATAATACTTTGAATGTGATTTTAAAACTAGTTTTCAAATGGGTGTTTCAAGTAAAGGAGGCTTTGGCCTAAAATGATTTCAAAGCGATTGTTTTCATTTAAAGAAAATAAAAAGAAAGTCTATAAAATGATATTTTATTTATATAATTATGTAATAAAAACTATTTTTAATATTGTATTTCAAACCAGAAAAAAAAGGATCTTTTATTTAAAGACTTAAACTTGGGGTGTGGTTTCCTTTGGAATGCCTTCTGAGTTATTACTCGTGTATATTATCACTTCGGTTTTAGGTTCTATCATTTCTATTATCATCCATGGGGCATTGAGACTTTATTTTTGGATGGTGACTCGTGGAGTCGCATAGAGGTATTTCAGTTGTTTATTTTGTTTTAGTTTCTTTTATCACATTCTCCATGTAGGCATTTCATTGGTTTCTATGGTTAGAGGTGTATAATTATTACGGTGGTTGTAATTTCTACAAGGGAGGGTGTCTAGGTGAGCGAAGGGATTTGTTTGTTTACTATTTCTATATCCTGTTTGTTTTACTTTTCTGCCTATGTGATTCTGGCATGGATATATAAAATATGGAAGGGTCATGCCCATCTATTTCACTATTGTTTAACTCTAATTATTGGTCGAAATCATTCATGTTGGTTCTACTTTGGCACTAATTTCCAGCCCGGGGTGATCGGGAATGCACCTCGAGCATGTCACGGGCCGACTTGGGCATTCGATGGTTGTACGGCTTGGGTTGGTATGTGAAAAAAAAAATATCATATCATGTGATAAGTGTTTTTTCTATGTAACACTAATGTGATAATGTCCTTATAGAGTGTTTTTGCATCAAAAGTTTATAGCAGTTCTCCACTATAATGAGAATCTTGAAGTGTTATGATAATATTCTTAAATATATTTCATATAGTCTATATGACATATATCTGATGGGACATGAATAATGTTTTGGCTATCATGTGTTGGATTCTCATAAGTGGACAAGTCTTATTTTCATGAAATTTCACACTTAGTAATCTCTAAGAAAGCAAGTTATAAGGATAGACCCACCAATTGGAATTCAACATTTTATATGTCATTGGATATTTCTATTTTTGAACTTGTGTATTGATCCTTAGACTTTAGATTATTATTAATATATATCATGAATAATGTACTTTGATGTATTTTCAAAAACTGTGATGACATATACTCATGGTGAAGTAGGATATGTTGGATACGTCATAAGTGATATAACATTGATTGAATAAATTAATAAAGGATTTGTCCCTTCTAACTTCGTGAAGTAGATATCCCAAGACCTTTGATTGAAATAAATTTGTCTCGTTAAGACCACATCTAGGGAGGTTTATCAATGAGTTTATTTCTGGTATTCAAAGAAAGATATATCATGCATATAGATTGATGGAATAAGTATACAACATGCTTGATGGGATATTGAAACAAAAGGATTATATTACACAATAAGTATTCATATGAGGTTGTTTTAATTGCGGCATTAACTTCATTCTATATGGGTGTCTTGACATGTTGTTAGACACTAATATTTAACTTTGGTTCGATCATCTAATGTCACTGAAAAAGAGACATAGAGGATCACACACTGACTGTATGAAGAATCTCATATTAAATTCTATAATTTAATATTTATAATAAATATTATTCTCGTGATCAAAGAATAATAAGTATTTAAATTCTATTGATCGCATGAATTCAATCACCAATTATTCATGTTTAAAATATATCTGAGTTAAATATTAAATAAATATTTATTCACCAATTAGTGAATATAATATTTATTTATTTATTGAATGAATAATATAATTATATTTAATTATTTAAATAAACATTTATTATTTGAGGTTCGCTAAATGTCGGGGAGGATTGACAGGCCGATTTAAGGGCCCGATGAAATGGTATGGATTATTTAATATTATTTAAATAAATATTATTTTATTTATTTAAGAGCTGATATTTAAATATTTATGATTTAGCATGCATCATGGAATATTATAATATTGTTGTTTTTGTTTTTGTTGTTACTTTATGTGCGGTTTACTTAGAACAAACAATTAGAAAAAGGACTTATGTGTAATAACTAATTATTTGACCCTAAGTATATAATCCTAATTATATAATTTCTAGGGTTATGTTAATTATTATTCACTACATATTCTCTCTAGAGAATTTTCATAAGACTGAAGAGAATTTTTCAAGAATGAGAGGTGATCATCCACCTCCCTCATGACCAAGAGAATAAGAGAATGATTTTTACAAGCCCGAAGGAATTCTTATTGCGATCAATAGTGGATGATGCAATGTGTTTGGTTCCTCCATGCTAGCACTCAAAGTTACAATGGCGACATTCTGAGATTCATGGAGCATGTGTAGATACCAATAAAAGAATAGTGATTTGGATTTAATCTCCCTTGAAGTGTTGTTACTTCCTTACAGGTAGCCAAATTTTGAAATTTGTAAGAAAATGGTCAATCCTCTACTATCTAAAAAAGTGTAGGTAGTGGAAGTCTGAGATTGTCCCATGAAGAGGCTAAAATTGTGAGCCTTTGGAGTTGATTGGTTTAGATGTTGACTCAATCACAAATGGTTGGATCAAGATATTTAATTACTATATTATTTAACTGGAAACCAATGAATTAAAACAAAGGCTTGGGATCAATTTCAAAGGATTTCACAAAGAAAATACCATCTTTCTCAACCACAGATTGGATGAAATGTTGTCCACCAAGTCATTCAACAAACATTAACCTCTTATGCTTAAATAAGTTAAATCTTCCTGAGCTAATGAAAACCCTTTGGTCCTGATAAGTTTACTATCATGGAATATACCAAGCATGACTCTTAATAGTGGAAGATAAATGTGAGTCATTGGTCATAACCTGATTCACTCAACTCATTTATATTTCCTCTTCTTGTAATTCTCTTGGTTAGATTCGTGAAAGAAATATGATTTGGATTAAGTACCCAAGTTAATTCCTAACCAAATCAAATTATCATGATTGATATTAATGATTAATTAATGCGCTCATCCTTTTTTCTCTCATTCCCTCACCCCTTAAGTACTTAGCCACGCGGTACAGAGAACACTGTCATGCAAGGAGTCACTTAAGATAAAAATGTATGAAGGCAAGATCGAAATCACGAAGTGGAAAAACAATGGAAAGAGAATTAACTTTCTTGAATTAAAGACAAAAATCTCAAAAAAAAAGTATTGGAATCACACACAAAAATCTTCAGAGCAAAAACAAGAGGAAAACCCAAAAATTATTATCCTTTTTTGAACTCTCGATAGAGTTTTCTATTTATATTCAAACACTATTCATAACATGACTATGAATATCGCAGTGAAAATCATCAAGGGACCCACCTCAGACCTCTTTAGGCTCAATCATATCATGGTACAAACCACCCTTTCACGGTGTGAAGAATTATGTACTCTTTCAAAACTTTAATCTCCTTAGAAATCTCAATGAGAAATTCTTAAGAAGTCGATTGAGATATATTCCTCTTGATTATTGATTGGATCCATCGTGGTGTGATATATCTTTCATAGTATAAACTTCTTCCACAATTTTGAAAAGGCATTGCCCTTACCAACCATCCAATGACCCTTGCACAACTCCTCCAGAACCCCAACACTGCTTTGATCCCCTTACATAGCTCGTCTTTCACCATTACACAATGGTTTGAGAACCTTCATACTGCTTCCTCACATTACCCTTATATAGCCACCATTTACCCTTATGTGGCCATTGACACGGCATGATAGAAGCTTCATAGCACAACACTAGAAAACTCTTGCCCCGCATCGAAAATTCAAGCGCCTGTGTATTTTCTTAAATATCAGAGGACGTCTCTAATAATCTAGAAAAGTAGCCCCAAGGTTATGTCGAACTCTACTACCTAGTGGCTCCCCACATCAACTGCGCCTCTAACTCACACGCGTACACCCACATGACTTTGTGTTGAACCATGCAAAGCTTTGTCCCTCTTCAATATTCCAGTGGTCAAAACTTTGGTCGATGATTGGTTGTAATGTGCTAGCCTGATCTTATGAGGTGTTGGCTACGACTAGATTGATTTTAAATCTAAACTCTTTGTTTACAATGTGAAGGCGTGTCATGATGATTACTCTATAATCTCTTCATTGGGCATTCTTATTTCTATTTTGTGTGGCATGAACTCTATAATTTCCTTGGTATTCAAGTTGTTTTATACTATTCCCCCACACTTGAACAATTTTTTGTCCTCATGAAAAATACATCTCAACAATGAGGCACCAAACATTAACAAGAGCATTATCAAATCAAGCATATCAATAGAAATGAGTATTAAATAAAACAACATTAAATTTCAATAACTCATCCTCCATAGGAAACTATGCTTCTTGATTGGACTTCATTCCAACTCCTTTTTCCCTCTATCATTGGTTTCTCAACCTTTCTTTAGAAATCCATGTCCATTTGTGATTTACCTTTCCAAAAACTTTTCACTCAACACTCGAGATCATATGAAACTACAGTTTTACTCAATCTCAAGTGCACACCCTATCATAGGCTTACAAGAAACCTAAACCTTCGCTTAGAAGTCATACCATACATATAATGAGGACTTTTCATTCATGTTTAAATGCATCTGAGGCTATAAGTTGTTGGTTTATGATGTAAAAAATAAAATTAGAGGCAGAAAAGGGAGGGTTGAATCCTCATAATGAATGATATTCAAGTTAGCTCAATTAAATGAACTCCTTCAACTCCTCTTCAGGAGACAATAGTCCCCAATTCCTTCTCATCTTTACAAATGAGGTCCACATTTAAACATGCAAAATAGTGATAATAATCCTCTTTTACAATCAGATTTTTTCCTCTCCTATTTTTTTCAATATAATGTGTGTGAGACCAAGTTACAAACCCTTGGAATTGAAACCCACTTGCACCTCAATCCCCACCATCAACATCCTACCTACAATAATTGTAATAGTTAATACAATAACGAGGAAGGTGTTGCTAGATGTAGGTCAATCAAGACATTTGATCGCTTTTTCTTTATTTTTCTTTTCTTTTCTTTTCTGATTTTATTTTTTTTTTTTTTAATATGGAGAAAACATGCAAGTACAATCACCAAAAGTTGTGAACCATTTCCCTAAATAACCAAGATATTTCCCCATACTCATTCCCGTCACACTCACCCAAAGGTATCATGAAATACCCAACTCCCTCTTTAAAGCTCAAAAGAAAAATCATGCAATTAAATTCAAAAAATAAGAGTGGAAAGGAGACAAGCATGTAATGTGGATCAAATGTAAGGTATGACTCAATGTAAAATAGACAATTCAATCAATGACCTCAATCATTTAAATGTGGTTTAAAAATCATCATGTTTTTCTAAGATTATAAAGCATGTTATGGTAGTGATATGTGTGTCCCGAGAGGTAATGTGATAGAAAATGTAAAATTGGCTTAGAAAAACTCCCTATATGTAAATTCAAAAAATGTAACAATCACACCAAACATGAGTGCCAAGTAATTAGTCAATCAATTAACAACTTCTTAAATTAAAACAAAAGACAAAAAATCAATTCAGCAATCATACTAAATTCTACCTAGGAGTAAACAAGAAATTGATTTTCAATAATTTCCATCAATAACTTTCACTTCTATTTCCATGGTTATTTTGAAATTTCTCAAATAAATAGCGTGACTCCAATGGAAAATGTATCTTAAACTAATGAAGACAAGACAAAAGTCAAGCGGGGTACCATGTTAGCGTAAAAATGTCCCCTACACAATTAAAAATTAAACAGTTTCCCCATTATTTGGAGATCAAGGTGGAAGGTTTGCAATGAAAAACAACTTAGTGATAGCAAAATAAAAAAGCCATAAGACAAGAAAAAACCCTTAGCAAAGTAGTGTGGAATAGAAACTGATTGTGGTGTGTCTAGAAACCTTCATTCACCTGAAAAAAAGGGGATTAAGTCCTAAAACACATAATTCCTACACTTGAAATTGGTGAGTTCAACAAAAATAAACATTAATGCACAAGAAGGAAGGTGACAAAATGGGGTCAGATACTCTTTCAAGGCATATGAAATAGATATACAATAAGCGCCAGAGAAAATAAATACATGGATAGCATAAGTAAAGTTCAAAAAACAATTGGGGAGAAGGAAAATCCTAAGAAACTGGGTTCCCATCCCCAGTCCTCTCTCTCCTGGTTTCCTCCACATGAGTATGATGCGCATCAAGAGTGGGCTGCTCAAGCTAGCCGACAGTATCAATGGTCTAAATAATTCTATGATCTGGATGAGGTGTAGCTGAGGCGGTAGCCATATGCTCATCTAGAATGGGATGGTCAGAATATGAGGATTCTGATTTGGTGTAGTGAGTATATCCTTCTCATTAGCTGATGATGGCCACCAGATGACCGACAGAGTCTATGTTGAGGGATTCTCATTAAGGGAGACTCAAATCTGAATAGATTTCATGGATCTTGTAGCTGAGTCGATAAAAGGAGTTTCCTTCACCTTTAAGTGGCATGCCCCTTCACCTTGTGGTGGTAGGCCATCAAATACTCCTATTGGTAAGTTGGGTCTGTGATGTCTATCGAAATAAGGGAAGGGTCTGTAAGAGAAACCGTGGAGGTAGTGGAAGGGGCAGGTTACAGGGCCAAGGAGGTCTTAGGGTGAGAAAATGGGTACACTTGTGGCTCAGCGAATCCTGGAATAGAACCTGAAGGTGCTTGATAATGAATTGGACAGAGGCACACAAGTTGTGAAACCACACCACCATAGTGGAGGTGGTTGAAGATATATGGACCTAGGCAATAGTTTCCCTCGTTCCAGCCTCTATCTAGGTGGTTATGGATTCTAAAGCAGCTGGATATGGATCCTATCTCTCAATAACAGTTGGATGCTCACTCATACCGTTTCTCGATCTTCATAAGCAGGCCCATCTTAAATAAGAGATGCAAATCAGTCAGCAGTAACTTGATCGAGGAAGATAATGGCATAGAGGCATCAAAGAAGCTGAAGAGATTGGCTAGATGTGTAATGAAGTTTCCACCCATCAACGTCCCTCAGGCCTCCCAGGCCTGGTCCTCACAATAAAGAAAAAACTAGCAAGGTATGTGAACGGCTGGTTTATGGGACAATGTGGACAGGAGAAACACCTCAAGCTAGCTCAACACCCCCTAAGAATCTCCTTGGGTCAGCTAAACATGGCTGATAGCCCTACGCACAATCTTTTGGAAAGTTCTACATAGACGCATTCTATTATTAGTATTTGGATCATGTTTTCTGGTACAATCAGCTGTTATCTCATCCTAGAACAGCTGTGTGTTTTCCTTATTCAAATCCATGGTTAGGGTCTTATATTCCTCTGTCTCAATGAAGTCGAAACTGTAGATTGGGAAAACCCTCTTGCCCCCTTACCTCAAAGTGAGGCTGAGGCGTTCTTTTATAATGAATGATAAAGACCACATCGGACCACAAGTCCGATGTGGGATACAGACTCCAACACTCCCCCTCAAGCTAGGTGTACCTAGCTTGGACACATAATGAAAAAAAAAAAAGCAACAAAACAGACGCTAACACTCCCCCTCAAGCTGGAGGGGCCCAAATTGATGACAAAAACAAGACAAAACATAATAAAAGATAAAGCTTCAACATTGCTGCTCCCCCTGAAGATGTTGATATGATGCCGCTGAAAAAGGGTGGGTAAACGCCGAAAAAGTGCAGGGCCGGACAACAGAGCGCCGGGAAATCCACACCGGCGGGGCGGTCGTCAGAGCGTCAGGAAATCCGCACTACGGGCCGGTCAGTCATAGCGCCGGGAAATCCGCAATGTCAGGCCGATCGTCAAAGCGCCGAGAAATCCGCACGGGAGGGTCGGACATCAAAGCGCCAGGGAATCCGCAGGAGGCAACGGCGATGGGATGCGGTGATTCCGCAAGAGGCGTCGAGCAGGGAGGTAGGGATTCAGCAGGAGGCGTCGGGCAGGGAGGCAGGGATTCCGCGGGAAGCAGGAGAAGGCCGGCATGGAGGGAGCAGTTGTTGATGCGTCGCGTAAGGAGGCGGAGTCGAAGCGATGGTGCATTCGGACCGGATCTGGCGGGATCTGGAAGTAGGGAAGCCGCTGGAGGAGGAGGATCATGTCCTTGAGAGAATCGCACAGGGAGGGGCCGCCTGGATTTCGTCGCATGCACAGGGTGAAGCCGAAGAGGGAAGGCCGCTTAGAACAGAGAGGCGCGACGGAAACAGCGTGTGCGCAGCGAGGAGGAGGCGATCCGCCGGGAGTTGCGCCGTAGGGGAGAAGCTCCGCAGGACCGAGCGGCGAGCGGCGCGACGGGATGCGCCGCGACGGGATGCGTCGGGAGGGAGTTCGTCGGGTAGGAGCGGCGCTGGAGGGGAGAATCGCCGGAAGGGCAGGGACCCGCGGCGGAAGGAGACGCCGGCAGGGGGGAGATCCGCCGGTGAGAAAGATCCGCCATGAGGGAGGGCCTGCACGACCGGGAGGAGCAACGAAGGGGGGGGCGGCCGACTATCTGGATTGGAGCCGCTGCCCCCCGGACGGGGAAAACCCTAAAGCCTGAAGGGAGGGAAAAAAATTAGGGAGGGAGGGAAAAAAATTAGGGAGGGAGGGATCGGGTTTCGAAAACCCCCTCTGATACCATGTAGGAAAATAAAATGAGAGAGACCCGAACCCCCAAGGTGTTCTCTCTAAAGGAGCCCTTGGGGTTCTTTTATAATGAATAATTAAGACCACACCGGACCTCAAGTCCGATGTGGGATGCAGACTCCAACAAAAACTATAAATGCTCAGACCAACTCCAAACTCCTTCAATGATAAATTCTAGTGTTGTCGGCCTAGATGGAATTTAATCTGTACCGGGGTGATCTCCAATGTGTAGAGAAAATATAAAAAGATCTCGCGATAGGTTTCCTCAAGTTCCTTGATGATATTTTCTAGATGCATAGCCTAGCCTGAAGGGCCTCTAAAAACTCCTCTTTCATTTGAATTTTTCGCATAATTTCTAGGACCACTTTCTTGTTTGTTTTAATTGGCTTCATTTGCAACTTGGAAAAATGATCCTGGTGTTTGGATTCACTAAATTGAATATAGGGGTGAGTGAGGTGTTGAAGGGCATCCTCCCTAGAAGAAAAAAGTGATTTGTACTAGGAAGAAGAGGAAGGGTTGGAAGAGGGCGAACGGGAAGGGGAAGGTGAAGAGGTGTGTGTCCTATGTTTCTTGTAAGTGGTTTATGTTTTGGTAGGATGCTTGTCCAGAGGTTTTCTAGCCAGAGGCTTGGGCATGGCTTTTTTGAAGTGAGCCACTAGAGTGGGAATGAAACGAATTGAGGAAAGTTTTAAATGATTGGAAATGGATTAATCAAGGGTGTGTCGCTTAGGGAGAAATGAAAATGAAGGGGACGTGGCAATGGATATAAATTATGGTGATGGTTAAGAGGAAGGGATGATGGTGGGAAGGGGGATCATAGGATTCTAAACATGCACTGCTGCCCATGGAAAAATTTTCCAGGCTTTGATGGCCTTGAAACCAGGTAAAGAGTCGAAGGGTTCAGAGTAAAGGATCTCTGGCGAAGGGGAAAATGAAAAGGCACAGAATAGTTTAGGGTTGAATCACGATATTTAAATCCTTTCATAATAGTAGCAGCAGGAAGCCCCCTCTTTACATCATGATACATCTATGAAACATCCCAAAAACTGACTACTAGCTACAGAAATTTTCATGTCGTTATCAACAGACTTATTGGTGTGAAATAGCGAATGAATTCTCAAACAAAGGTGATGAGATTTCCTAGGAAGTGTCACGATGAAAGTCACTTCATACACACGATGACATTAAAGTTCTAAATCCTTGGGGATTCTAGGCCAGATCGTAGGAAATGTCATGTCACAGGTGACTTTCTTCATGTCATAAATGGTGGTTAATTGTGGAACATAATTGATGACTTTTCCCAGGAAGCTCACGGCCTGTTAAGAGTACCTTTACGCAGCGAACAAAAACTGGCTTTTATATAGATAGTATACTTTCATGATGAACTTAATACGAGTCCAGATTACCTTGATGTAGTAATGATTTTTAGAGTACCTTTACATAGAGTTCAAACTGCCCTGACGTAGCTTGATGTCGCACTGTGGTTCTAGTCTTTGTGGTGTGAACTGTTGTGTGCAGTTTGGGGACAGAATGATGTCACGCTGTGGTTCTTGTCTTCCCTTAAATGACCCTTCAAGCTTGTGGACTCTCTCACATATTGACACACTTTGCTAATTGATCTCTCCTCGTACACAACAGGACAGTACCCACTGCTGGCATGTTGTAGAACAATGATAACTTGGCAGTGGTTCCTGTCACACTATAGATCATCTCACTCCCTGATTCAACAAGCTTTTTATTCAATCATGGGCCAAACAGGACTAGGCGATCTTGCATATATCTTCATAATCAACAGCCTTCAGCACCCGCCCCTCATAGATGCCCCTCTCAATCCTCACCTTCGCAGAGAAACTCTCTGTGGACACCGCAAGCAGCCTCGCAATAGACCCACGGTATGCCCCGTTCACCACCCTCACAAGGCCTCCGATCTGAGGGATCACTGTCTCCAGCTCCGCCTGGTCCACCCGCACCACGTGCTTGCTCTCCAACATCTCAATCTCCCCCACGTACCGATCCACCACCTTCCTCACCCACCCCTTCTGCTTGTAGTACCCCTTCTCCACCAATGCCTTGCTCATCACCTTCACCACGATCCCCTCGCACACCCAGTAATCCTTCCTGTTGCTCAGCTCCTTTGCCTTCTCTTCCTCTCTCATCAATTCATCCAATGCCGACTCCCCGCCATTGCCATTGCCATTGCTCTTCCCTAACCCGCCACCGCCTTTCCTCTCTACCCCGAAGCTTTCCAATAACAGGTTTGGACACTCGCCCTTGGGCTTGGATGATGATGAACCGAGCGCAAACACAACCTTCCCATCATTCTCGATCTTTGCCAAGTGCTCTTTGGGAGACGGCCTCGTGGTGGTGGTGATTAATTGCTCAGCCTTCTCAATCTGCCTCTGGATCTCCCTCTCTTGCTTCTCCTCCTCCACCATGTCCGCCCTGGCCCGCTTGTGCTTCAGCCTCTCCTTCAAAAGGGTCTCGGAGTCCCGATCGATGTAGGTGATGAACCAGCCTTTCGGCGTCTCATCGACCTTGCACTTCCCGGTCCGACCCAGGTACTTCACGAACTCCGTTAGTGTGGCCCACTTCGTGGAGTTCATGTGGATGTGGTGGCGGTCGGCAATGTACTCATTGTACACAACGGTGGCGGCGATGCGACTGAAGCGGTGGCTGCGCTTCATGTGCTCAAGGAACAGCGCCTCAAACTCCTCTGAGTAGCCGCCGACGATGCGGTTTGGGTTTTGGCCAAACACCTCCATCTGCCGCTGGTGGCTCTCGCTCATGCAGTGGCACTTGAATCCGTTCTCATCCCGGCACTGCTTCTGGCACATCTGACAATACCACCGGAGTTTTTGCAGCCCCTTGGCTTTGATACGGTTCGCGATGGCTTTCGGGGTGAGAAACTCGTTCTTTCCCATTGGAATTTCTTAACTCGAAAATCTAAGTCTCACAAGTCAGCAGGAAAAAAAGCACCTGCATTTTAACAATCAAAGAAAAAACAGATCATTATGAGTGAATTTTCTAACTAGTATGATCAAATCTTTGCTAAAACATGACACTGGTAGAAAAGAATAATCTCATGCACAATCACCACAACAAGATGGAATCTCTAAAGGTTGCCAGTCATACCTAGAACCCCGATCAGAAGTAACGACTACCAATAGAAAAAATAATAATGAGAATTTGAAAATGCATAAATTTTGAACAGTAATCAACTAATGTCGGAACCAAATAATTATATTACTAGTATTTCCCCCCGTGCATTCGCAGGGGACACAGTTGCTACTGAAAGAAAAAACAATAAACTATATTTGAAAAGAAATAATAATATGAATGTTTCAAGAATGAATGTAGAAACTATGATTATATTAATATGGATATAAGAATTGAAGATATAGAATGGTAGAACATTGAAGGAGATGTGTAGAGTTTGACAGAGTACACAAATCCCTAATTTGTGAGATATGGGTTCATATTCAGCATTAATAAGAAAACATCCAACTACCATAGAATATGTATACACGTATATAATATATATATATATATATATATATAGACACTACATATAGGAAAATTCGTAACTTCATGAAAATCTTAGCTACTTCTAAAATTAATGCAATACTTAAATTTGCAAGACTGGAGCCATACCTTGCTTCCTGCGTGTTTCTGTAAATAGAAATACGCTATACTTTTGTTGGATATGGATAGAAATTTTGCTGGTTATGGATAGAAACGCTTGGTTTCGAAATCTGTGCCTAAAATAAGGGCAACACCTTGTTTCTACCCCAAACTGTGTGATACCTGCACCTGAATCAATTTCCAAAATTATCAATGAATGGATGTTTTAACAGTCTAAAAAAATTCTCAGAATGGTAAATTATAAGAAGATACAAAAATGTTTTACAACGTCAAAAAAATAAAAATAAACATCTATAATGTTAGGTCCTTGCTTTCATATTCCTCAAAAAATTAACCAAATCAGCAGATTCTATGAGGAAAACTGTTCCATGACCATCCAAATCATTTCTCATTTTATTGTCAAATCTCATCCTCTGTTCAATGGAAGAGATAAAATATCTGTTTGGACAACATAATGCCATGAATTCCATATCGTACATGTATCAAGGTTTTAAAATCTATAAGTAAATCTGAATACAGATGTACTACAATAAAATTACAATACAAGTAGAGAAATATAGTTTCCAAAATAGGAACATTCACATTGAAAAATAAAAAATGTAAAAAGAGGGATGGACTGGGAACAATCTAATGGGGAATAAAAAATGAAAGGAAAACATGGGAATCCCAAAACCCAGAATAAAAATTACTTTTCATCATGATTTCTGAGTAGAATAAATGCAATGAGAAATAAGATGAAAAATGAAAGATGGAAGACCCAGTAGTGTAAATCATAAACCCAGAAATCTAGAATCACATTGATATAATTTTGCATGCTGATAAGTGTAGAAGGAAGAAAAAGCAATAGAAAGTAGGCAAGCTCGATTGATTTTAGTAAAGCCCATGTTCATAGGAAGTCGACTCACGTATCACCCAAAAAAAAAACTCTTGCCACTGCTATGACAGATTGGAATGGGAAAAATAAGAGTATAATGAGAAAAGGATGAGCAATAATTTGAAGGAAAAAAATTAACATATTCAGAGTAGAAAAAACAACAGAAAACATCTTCAAACATTTATTAATAGAAGTGGGATTGTTAAAAGGATAACATACCGAAGGAAATTGATGAGAGCGATCGACCAGTTGCGAGTTTGAACAGAAATAGAGGTGCAAACAAAATGGAAATGGATCGATGTAGGAGCAGGCCTGAATGGAAGCCTTGGTCGGAGATCGGGGAGACGCTCCGCGGCGAAGGAGAGTGAGATTGAAGTGTCGTCAATCCGACAGCGGAAAACCCTAAAAACCTTCCGAAAGCGGCATCGGCGGGGCGGCGTATTCTGGAGGTGTGAGGGGCCGAGATCTGCGAGGGAGACGAAGATAGACAGTGGGAGGAGGGCCGGAAACGGGGAGCGGGGGGACAGGGACGCCGGGGGAGCGTGGGGAGCGAGGGGGGGGCGAGGGGGGGGCGAGGGGGGAGCGGGGTAGGCAGGGACGAGGAGACCGAGAGGGAGACTGGGGAGATGGAGACGGGGAGACAGAGGCAGGAAGAATACAGAGATTAGGGAGCAGAGGGTTTCGAGATGAAGAAGGGGCGCGAAACGGAGAGCGAAAGATGGGGATGGGAAACTGGGGAGAGGGGAGACCGATGCGAGGAGTTGGGGACCGGGGAAAGGATTAGAACGGAGTTAGATTTCATTTCCAGGATCATTTAATTACAAATTTTTACACACAAAAAATTGTGATGATTTATAAAATTTAACCTAACACAAGATCACCCCACATGCAATTAAGTGATTGTGAGCCCCATGTTGTCGCCTCTCCATAATCGGTATACTGACCATGAGTTTCTCCTTCAAACAACCGTAAAGGCAAAACGAAAGTTGCGTCGTCGATCAATGTAGTTGTGGAAACCGAATATGAAGCTAATGCAGGCCAATCGAAGTCACGCCACTGCAACCCCCAAAACAGCCGAGCAGATCCACCAACGCTTGAAAATGCTTCACAATACCTAATCTCTCACCACATTGAAACTCCCAAGCTCATTCTCACCACTGTTGAAGCCTTGTTGCCTATCTTCCATTCAAAGCCAAAGCGATATAGATAATTTGAAAATCAAAAAGAAAATGTGTTTTGTAATTCATCAATAGCCAACAATTTGTAAATTCGAGAAAAAAATCTGAATATTTGTTCTATCTCATAAATAGTTGTCGAAATATTCTAAGAATAAAGAGAAGATATGTGCACACATAATAAGATCTGAAGCCTACATGCAAGAGATAACTCACCATTACCTAGCAAAAGGAAACAATGTTGAAGATGAGAGATGAGGTGTTACCCTATGATTCAATGATACATACCCATCTTTATAGATAAATTAATACAAGGACATTAACTGAGAAGTCTCATATTATCTAACAAAAACTATTTTATACTCATCTTATTGATTATGGAGTTTGTTTCATTGCATAAAACCTGAATGAGAAGAAAGATCAGAAGAGGTAAAGAAATGATTTTTAAGGAGGGAATGAATGAAAAACATGGATATCCTCGAAACCAAATTGAAATTCTTCATTACCAATATTTTTAGATCTGAAAATTTAATAGGAAATAAAAGGAAAAATAAAAAAAAGTTGATGCAACACTTTAAGTTCATACTAAAGAAGAAAAAAATTACATTAATGTAACACATCATATGCAATATCATATACGGTGTAGGATGGAAATCGTGTTAATGTTGAGGTAGTGGTAAAAGAATATAAACAAAAAGTGATGAAATGGATACAAATGAATGGATAAATATGTAATGATTCAGGTGGATGGTTGTAGTGATTAATACAAAGCCATAAGAAAAATTGTAGAAATTGTCACATACCAAAAATATATATTGTATAGTTATATACATATACATAATTAAAGTAAATAATACATCTAGACTTATCACTATCAAAATAAATTTTACAATGATGTCATAAAAAAGCGGACTTCAAAATATTTTTAGAATACATCTATTGATATATGTATTTTCTTTTGTTGTGGGCATATCACTTCAGACATTTTAGTAATGAGTTATTAATAAATAGACAATCATTTTTTGTACAAACCATATTTCACAGCATATTTGATTAAATAAAAAATTCAAATACATAATAAATCAGAATTAGTATACAACATTACTCATGATTGAAAGAAAAACTACGAAAATATGGAACAGAAGTGAAACCAAAGATTTCTCCTTATAAGCATTGTCTGCAGTGATGAAAATGGGTACTGTCTTATAACACAAACTGGTATTCAAAGTCAGCTAAGATGACACAAGGTGATGAGTATAAAGAGATTATCTAAAAACACGAATCACTGAACAAAATATAGTAAAAAATTACAAATAAATTATTTACCGTGATATATGTTTTGAACATTATTACACTTGAACATATTTTAGAATTTATAACATATATAGTATTAAAAAGGACAATACACAACTCATTGATGGAAAATATCTTACCCCAGCAGTAGTAGGCCAGTCACATGGCGGAAAGGTCCTGAAATAGAGTTGCAGAATATGAAATCCCTTGAAGATCCTACCGACGAATCTATGGAAACTTGAGCATACATGGATGAAGTGACGAGGGATTAGGAAACAATGACAAGTTTGTAAGAACTTCATCTTACCGTTTAAAATTTTATATCAGGATTGTCGAATTATACGAAGTCAGCATTGGCTGAAATTGTTGCAAAATATAATCTATAGAACAGACAATTATCATTGGATGAAAACTCTAATAGATTTTATCTCCAGTTGCACATGTTTTAAGTAATTTGTAAATTTTTATTATACATGACATTGTTTTTCTTCACATAACCTGTATCACAGGACAAAACATTTCTACGAAGTATAAAAATAAATGAATAATTTTTTTTAAAAGGGTTTTAGGATTTGAAAAAATCAAAAAAGGGAATAAGATTGAGGATATTTAAAAAAACGGGGTTAGGGAAGCGTCAACCTCGTTAACGCTTCCACCATCGGCAGGAAGTGTGAATGAGGTTCATGCTTCCTATATAAAACTTTTGAAGGAAGATTGAACCTCGTTCACTCTTCCTATATATATTTTTAATAAATAAATATTACCACATATATACATAATTAAATATTAAAATAAATATTAATAAAAAAATCAAATATTAGAAAATTCTAATTAAATAGAAATAAATAATAATTAAAAATTCATCAATATTAAAAAATATCAATAAAATCTTAATTAAATATTTATAAATATTAAAAAAACATTAAAAAACATTAATAAACATTTAGTAAATATTCATAATACAAATAAATATTAATAAATACCGATTAAATATTAAATAAATATTCCTAAATATTAATACATACTAACGGATATAAACAAATCAAAATAAATATTAAGAAATATAAATAAGTTATACTAAAATATTAATAAATAATAATTAAATATTCACAAATATTAATAAATATTGATAATTAATAATAATTATTCACAAATACTAAAAATATTAAATAAATATTCAGAAATATTAATTAAATTTTAATAAATATCATCAATATCAATAAATGTTAATCAAATATCCACAAAAAGTAATAAAATTTAATTAAATATTCATAAAATACTAATTAAATATAAATGAATATTAATAAATATTAAATAAATATTCATAAATATTAATTAAATGTTAATTAAATATTAGTAAATATTAACAAAACTTAATAAAATATTAAATAAATATTCATAAATATTAACTAAATATTAACAGAATATTCATAAAAAATAATAAATATTAAATAAATATTCATAAATACTCATAAATACCAATAAATATCAATAAATGTCAATAAATATAAAAAAACATTAATACATTATAATTAAATATTTAAAAATATAAATAAAATACTATTAAATATTAATAAATAACAATAGAATATTTTTCAACATTTATAAATATTTATTAAAAATTAACAAAAATTAATAAACATTAAATAAATATTAATAAATACTCATAAATAATCATAAATACCAATAAAAATTAACTAAATATTAATAAATATTAAATAAATATCAATAAAGGTTAATAAATGTTAATAAATATTAATAAATATTAATAAAAAATAGATAGTCATTAAATAACTATTCATAAATATTAATAAATATTATTAGATTTTAGTAAATATTGATATTTATTATAATTTATCAACATTTAGTAATATTTATTATTATTTATTAATATTTATGAATACTTAATTGATATTTAGAAATATTTAATAATATTTAATAATATTTCTTTAATATTCATATATTATTTATTAATATTTATTGACATTTAGTTAGTATTTATTAATATTCAATTAATATTTAATAATAATAATTTATATTCATTAATATTTAATTAACGTTTATTGATATTTATGAAAATTTAATTAATATTAATTAATTTTTAATTAATATTTACAAATATTGATAAATATTGAAAATTATTTCAATATTATTTATTAATATTTTATTCATATTTAAGAATATTTAATTAACATGTATTAATATTTATTTATATTTATTTATATTTATTGATATTTATTGGAATTTATTGATATGTAATTAATATTTATTAGTATTTATAAATATTTAATTAAACTTTATTACTTTTTATGAATATTTGATTAGTATTTATCAATATTAACCATATTTATTAAAATTTAATTAATATTTATGAATATTTATTTAATATTTATTAATATTTGTTAATAAATACTAATATTTATTAATATTTTTAGTATTTATGAATAATTAATAATAATTATTCATAAATAATAATTAATATTTTTTAATATTTAATTTATATTTATTAATATTTTATTATTACTAATTTATATTTGTTAATATTTATTTACATTTTTTTATATCCATTAGTATTTATCCATATTTGATTAATATTTAGGAATATTTATTTAATATTTAATATATATTTATTAATATTTATTTGTATTATGAATATTTATTAAATTTTTATTAATATTTTTAATATTTTTAATATTTATAAATATTTAATTAAAAATTTATGGATATTTTATTAGTATTGATGAATTTTTAATTAATATTTATTTATATTTAATTAGTATTTATTAATATTTGAATTTTTATTATTATTTAATTATATATATATATATATATATTTATTTATTTATTAAGAAAAACATGTAGTAAGAGTGAACAAGGTTCACTCTTCCTTCAGATGTTTTACACAGGAAGCGTGGACCCTATTCACGCTTACTGCCGAGGGTAAAAGCATCAATGAGGCTGACACTTCCCGAGACCCATTTTTTTAAATATCCCTAACCCTATACCCTTTTTCAATTTTTAAAATCTTAAAACCTTTTAAAAAAATTATCCAAAGTAAATGATTAATTATATGGCAATAACAATTCAACGAATGGTGTATTCTCTTGTTTATTGATTAGAGAAAAAAAAAGCAATAAACAATATAAGGGTATGAATCAATGCATCCTTTGCTTTGTTTCTTTCTCATAGTCACGTTTATTGATAAACCTTTATAGAGAAATACATGTCATGTCTGTTGATAAACCTTTATGTAGAAATACTTAGTATTCATTATCAATGCAAAATGGAAATATTTTAGCATCATACTTACCAATAATTCCAAAACCTTAATAAATAATAAAAAACAAACGATAAATAATAAATAATACATATCAAACTAAAACCATTACTGTCACTCCCAAGAAGGCCTAAACTTCTCTGAGCAATACAAGGTGTACACTCTTTCCCATTGTCACACTACAATTTTTCCTCAAATACATGAACTAAAGACATATCCTAGATATTTCTTTTTTCATTACAAATAACCTTCAATAGTTAGTTATAATACATTTCGATAGGTTAGTTTTCAATGTATTATTTAGGTGGGATTTTGATGGGCCATTTAAGCCTTTGTATGTCATGAACCCCACCCAACTCACTTTTATATGGTTTACTCTTTGTCGGCATTTCAGGTATTTTTCTCATGGCTATTTTTTTTCTAGTTTGTGTTATCCATGCTTCTTATATAAACTCTTTTAATTATGACTTCTACAACGCATGACTACTATTTTTGTTAGGAGAAAAGTTGCTCTTATGTATACATAATAGAGTTTCATAAATTGCATCAAATGGCTTCACTGGATTTCCTATTTCGTTGATTATGCATTTTTGTATCCTCTACATGGTAGAAAATAACATTCTTAGAATTGAAAATGATTATAATGTTCAGTCGCTTATAGTAAGAACACTCAGTCACTTGTTATGATTGTTCATATTGCCCAGATTGTCCAGTCTCCTATTCTAAGGATGTCGAGTCACTTGTTCTGAATGTTATGTCAATTGTTCTATATTATTTGTTTTAGATTTATTTATTGAATTCATTTCTGGACTTCCTGTGATATTCTGTACTCTTTTAGATGAATTCTGTAATGCACAACTACTGTTTTAGTTAGGAGAAAAGATGCTCTTATGTATACTTGATAAAGTTTCATAAATTTCATCGAATGGCTTCACTGGATTTCCTATCTCATTGCTTATGTATTTTTTTATCCTCTGTATGGTAGGAAATAATATTCTAATAATTGAAAATGCTTATAATGTTCATTCGCTTGCTCCAAGAACAATCAATCACTTGTTCTGATTGTTCAGATTAACCAGATTGTCTAGTCTCTTGTTCTAAGGATGTCTAATCACTTCTTCTGAATGTTCAGTCACTTATTATGCATTCTTTGTTTTAGATTTATTTATTGAATACATGTCTTACCTTATTGTGATATTTTGTATTCTTCGTTTGTTTTTTTCCCTTCAAATTTTCATTTTTGAAATGTTCAATAGTATTCTATTTTATGTTTAAAGTTAATGTTAGTTTGATTCTGATTGTTTGTCATACTGTCAGAAAGGATCCATATCGTGCCATACCTTTCGAAGGTTTGAAATTTGTAGATGTTGGTTGTGGTGGTGGAATTTTTGCTGAGGTATGTGATTTTTCTGTTGTGAGAATGTTTGGAATTTTTAATATAAAGGCCTTGTTTGTGTGCTTTATGTCCTATGGAGTATTAAAAGGATTTTAATTAATATAGAATACAAAATCATCAAGTGAAATTTTTTTAAATGTTTATGTGACTTGTAAATGTAAAACTTTCTAAATAAATGTTTCATTTACTTAAGATATGAAATGTAATAAATTGACCATTTTGAAAGATAAAAAATGATTGTAGAGTAGGAAAACATGATAGATCATTAAAACCAAAATTTTATAGATCCTATAAGTTTGTATAAAAATATACAACATTAATTTAAAAATATGAAACATTTATATATGTTGTACCACTGTAATAGATGAATAAAACTTCTAATAGTTATTAAAATTAATATTATTAAAAAAATAACATACCTTTATAAGTTAGGAATGCATATACCTGCTAGAGACTTAGGCAACAAGAACATTATATTTATTTTAGTTTATAGTAATCATGGTGATCAAAGGGAATATATAATTAGATTATTATAATCATAAAAAAAATGAATTTATAAAGTGATAAGAAAAATAGAACAAAAAAATGAATGCACCCATGTCGAAATTTCATGCCTTTCTAAATCACATAAATGCAAAAATTCATAAATTTTAATATCTTCCAAATGGTTATATTGATCCTGAGATTTCCTATCTAGAGTATAGAGTGACATCATAGGTAGTGTTATGGTAAAAAATTATGTGTAGTAAAAATTCATTTTCATAGTAATCCACCATTTGAAAATGAAAAACTACAATTCACATTTGATACATTAAAAAAATATATAAATTAAGAGAATCAATAAAAGAAATAAGTAAAATTCATACCTTCAGTCTCCATTTTTTTCATTAAAGGTGTAGTAGGAAAATCCTTGCTCCTTGCATGACATATTGATTACTTTTAATTTCAAAAATCCATGTAGGTGGAAAAACTTAATTTTTTTTATTAATGCATTCCCAATTTTGGATGTTGCAATCACCGAAGAAGCATGAAAATCCATGCAGTTATAAATAAAATTATTAATTAATTGAGATTTTTGTAGGAGAGGGGGAAAACATAGAAATTCTGTAAACCAAAAAATGACCGAAAATCCCCCCCCACGGTCGGTTGGGGTAGTGAGGGTGGGTTGGTATTAGGGGTGTGGTCTCTAGGTTGAGTCCCCGGACCAATAGTTTTTTCATAATTTTATTGTAGTATCATGTGCCGCACTTGAAGTTGTACCCATTTTTTTTTCAAAAAATGGCCAAAAAGGAAATAGTATATTTGTAAATGCAAAAAAATGTAGATAATGAATATATGATTGTAAAATATATAGTGAATATATTTTAATGATATAAAAAGTTGATAAAATGAAATAGTATCCAGACAAGAAGGTAGCAAACCATTTATCTCAACTTCTGAAAATGGAAAGCATGATGCAATTTGCATGTTGTGAATATTAGGCATTGTGTATAAGTGAAAAGCATCTTCTATTTGGTTTTCTGCATTTTTCAAACTATGGTGAGTATAAGAACCTTAAATAAAGGAGTAACCATATAAAAATATATTTTATATATTTGAAACAGTCTTATTTTATATTTTAGTTAATTTGTATCATTTATTTGAAGTGAGAAAACACATAAGGCCAAACCTATGATAATGTTGACTTTAGTTTTCATTTTCAGAATCATTTGTTTCCAAGGTTCCTTGCACAATGCTTTTTGATTTTCAGTCTTTTGTGACATCTTTATCATGATGTGTGTTGAATTGTTCAAAAATATCTCAATAATTGATGTTAAGGGAATATTGTATCACAAAAAAAATTTAAATTCATATCCCATGTGTTTGATTAACAAAATAAAAACTAAAATAGGGAATTAATGCTCACTGAGAAATAAGTAAATGAAAAAGGAAACTTATATTGAAAAATTTATACGTTGAATAGAAAATAATGAATATTAGGTATGCATTAAAGGGATTAATATTAAATCACAATAAGATAAAATCATTGAAAAAAAATCAAACCTTCAACAGAGTAAAGTAGTTATAAAAAATATACTGTCAAATATTCTTTTAGTTAATGGCGACCCTTGAAGTTATGGACGTTGAGTTTTTTTAAAGTAGGAAGACATCGATTGTTGTACAATCTATGATATATTGGAATTTTACAGATCAAATAAAATAATATATTGTATATAAATAAATATATAATAAAAAAACCTTTCTAATTAAAAATATCCATTTGGATTTATATTATAGTGTTAATATCAAGTAATAGTCAAAACTCATCAACTCCTTAATTTTGGAGACACCGATTTGATAATCAAAGCTAAAAAACCTGGTTATTTCCTTATAAGAATAGGTGTCATGAAAAAAATAGGGAGTTCATTATCAAGCAATTAATAGAAGAGAAAGGTTTCTAAAAAAATAGTTGCAAAAATATACATAAAATTTACATTTTACAATGTTACAACCTAGGTTGCAGCGGAAACCCTAACATCTGAAAAGGGAAAATAATTTATGTTGTGATCTATGAAAGCATGAAAGTCAAATTTAGTCAAAAATAAAAAGGCAGATGAAATCAAATGTAGGAAATAAATGAAATAAAATGGATAAAAAACATATGAAAAATGTAAGATACAGAATATATATATATATATGTGTATATATATATATGGAAAAGAATAATTATATGAATGATAATATGAACATGCATGATATATAGGGAAAAACAGTGAAGGGATCATCTCATCAGGGAGAGCTATCATCTCCTGCACTTGTTGTCTCCTCCTTAATCTTATCAGATTTGTTAAAGGATGGAGAGAAGCTCCATCTCTCCAATTTCTACAACTGCTTGCCTAGGGTCTCCCAGTTGCAGCCCCACTCGGTAATTGGGTCCAATTGAATCCACCTCTCTATGGATTGAATCTTAACACAAATGGATCCTTCTTTTAGGGGAACATGAAGGGAGGAGGGGTGGTTCATGATGCTAGGGGATCCTTTGTGTTTTCTTTTGTGATCTGCCTCGGTAAGGGCACCTCTATCCAGGCGGAGGCCCTTGCCTTCCTCTCTGGACTCACCCTCTGCCACCAGGGGGAATCAACATCACTGAAGCTGAAACGGACTCCCAAATCCTCCTCAACTCACTGCATTGTGCTTTCCCAACTCCATGGTCTATCTCGTACTTTATCAGGAGAAGTAGGAACATCCTCTCTAATATTTGGGTGAAGCATACATGTCATAAAGGGAATAAGGTGGTAGACTATATGTCCTCGATCGCAGTTCAAGACCTGGGTACCTTGTGCTTTTACAATTTAAATCAGCTTAAACCTAAGGTGGTTGACCTTGTGAGAGGGGATTCCCTCAGCTTACATTTTTTCTATCCCCCCTAGACCCCCTTCATGTTCCCTTTCCTTCTTAAAAATTAATGTGACGATGATATGTCTCTCTAATGTAATATGTGAGGTTGAAAGACAAGCAAATAATGGTAATGCAGATATAGGTGAATTCAATTTTTTTCAAAGAATCTTATTCAAGACATTAAAGAGTCAATATTATAACAATGAACATATATAAATAATAATAAGGAACGATGCTTGATATGAATGAAAGAAAAAAACATAAAATGTGAATATGAACATGTAAAAGTGTAAGAAACCTACCTCATATCATACCCACAATTCTATCATTTTATAACCTAGACACCAAAAATATCATATGACACCATCCTAGGTAAAATATTGGCATTTTATATCAAAAAATCTAAAAAAATAATCTAAACAAATCAAAATTTAATAAACACTTGCCTATAATTCACCCAAAACCAACACCTCTTCTAATAGCATGCAAAAAACTCATATAAGCTTCCTCAAATAATCCTGAAAAAGTGAGATAATTTTAAAAAAATTAGATATAGTTTTGGAACTAATTGAATATGTTACCTGAATCAAGTTTTCTTTGAGTTTATAAGTAGTTTTTGGTTCCAACTGCATCACTTGTTTATCAAAAAGGACCACTGAAATTTCTCTACTGAAATCCATGACATGCAGCTGCACCCTAAATCTGGTAGTATAGAAAAAATATAATAAGTTACCGATGAACAATTTGATGTCCAAGATGATGAATTGTTTATATCTCTTAGCTTGTATTGTGTGAAGCTAAATAAAATAAAATTCATAAGTAAAATAAATGAGACCAAATGTGTAAGAAGTGTCAGGGTAATGCTACTACTGATAGTGCTAGTGGAAGCATTATTTGTCAATTCGTTTGATATAAAACAATTAATTTAAAAAATTAATAATAAAATTAAATGAGTTTTAACTTCATAATTCAAAAATTTATGGATGAAACCATTTAATATTATATGTCTCTCTGATGTAATATATGAGGTTGAAAGACAAGCAAATAACAGTAATGCAAAGATTGGTGAATTCATAATTTTTTTAAAGAAGATTATTCAATACATTAAAGAGTAAATATTATAACAATGAACATATATAAATAATAATAAGGAATGGTTCTCAATATGGATGAAATAAAAAAAGCATAAAAGGTGAATTTAGACATGTAAAACTATAAGAAACCTACCTCACATCATATCCGTAATTCTATCATTCTATAACCTGGACACCAAAAATCTCATATGACACCATCCTAGGTAAATTATCGACATTTTATAATCAAAACAGAAAAAATCATCTAAACAAATCAAAATCGAATAAATACTTTCCTAGAATTCACCCAAAACAAAATGATATTTAGTTATAAGTTTAAATGTTATGAAATTAATTAATGTACAAAAAAATATGAATCAAACAACCCAAAGATTAATAAAATTAAGGCATTCCTGGTGAAGTTATGTAATTAAATTTGTGTTTAAGATTAAAAATTATAATATTTATATTTTATAACAATGAATCAATGATGGTAATATGGTGAGATAAATATATAATTTAATGAAACTCATATACCTAACAAAATTTAGGAATTTTAACCTCAGAAACAGAATGCCTCAGGAAAACCTAATCAGTAGAAGAAGGTTGACATTTCAAGATCATGTTTCCCAGGTTCTTCAAAACCGAAGAATTATCAAAAAATAGCATGATGTTTAGTACCACAAACATCAAATTAAAATAAAAGAAAACCGTGATGGAGAGGCTATGGATCTGAAATAGGGCAGGGTGTTTATGGATCCAAAAAAAATAAAACCCTACTTAATGTGATAAATCAGATGCTGATGCGAGAAAAAATGATTGATTAAGTAGTGAAGGAGGATACCATGACTTGATAATGGTGGAATAATGAAGAGGATTGGTGGTACACGAAACCCTTGTTGAAGGCGGAGGTAGAGTCGGAGGCCGAGGATAATTTGGAGGTGGAGGCAGAGGCAGAGGCCGATGCACATGAGGAGGCGGAGGTGGTGGCCGATGTAAAGAAGAACCGAGGAGGGGATTCAGGGATGGGATTGTGGAGAGGAGAGTCAAGGAGTGGGGGATCAATTCAGGAGAATAGTAACACAAATAAGTTGAGTGGAAATGAAGGTGGGAGAGACATGTAATGGATAATTGCTGTAGAGATGACACATGTAAGATAATTTACAAGATTTAGTATAGATAATGGATAATACATTTTTCAATGAGCTCAAATTATTATACTAAATCTTAACTAAATATAACAACTCAAAAGGTTCCCACCTGAATCATTACAAATATAAAAACAAGTTCATATGTAATGAAACCATTTTTTAAAGAGATTAAATTTTAGTGATCAATCAAGACTAGTTGTAAAAGAAATTTATATTCAGTCATAGCCTTATTTATTTAACACACTCATTCCATCAATTTGATTAAATGTAAGTTAATTTTGGGAAAACAATCCAAACTTGTGCCATCCATCTAGTGGGTACCACCCAATGTTTGCTAACATCCCTTCAACTTAAACCCAATAAGAATACACCACTAATTTTCATTCAAAAATAAACAAGATGCTTCATTGGATCATTTTTTCAAACATGTGGTGGTCAACATTCTTTCTTTCCTTCAAAGCTCATGAAAACATACTAATAGAATCATTTAATAAAACATGATTCAACCATACCAATATTTCATTAGAAATGAAAAACGATTGTAGAATAGATTTTTGAAGAAGGTGGATACCTATAAATGGATTATAAAAGCCAGAATTGAATAATATGATAAGAAAACTCTGAAGAACACCACCTAATCTTCTTCATACTGAGTCGAGAAGATAGATAACTTTACCAAGGTATTTTGTGCACCCTCTTTCTAGCTTGTAATGCATTCAATGCTAGATTGTTGGTGTTAAATCAGATAGTGGGAAGGCACATATTAGATCTAACAAGTTCATATCATTGTGATGGAGATTCAAAAAGATCATTGCTACAATGAAGACCAAGAAATGGATGAGTGAGTGGGGTTCAAGAAGTGGGGATTGGGGATTTGGGGGAGTGCTGGAGAAACTGGTAATCTGATAGGTAATGTTTGTTATACAGAGGGAGTGGGAAAAAATAAATATTATTTGATTGCATATAATGACAATACAATGGATAGGTTATAAAATTATAATTATAAAAAAAATAAATATTATTATTTAAAAATAATTTTATGATTATAATAAATATAAATACAATTGAAATTATTATACTTTTAATTTCATTTTTTATTATAATATATTTTGAAATGAAACCCATACCTCATAAAGAGGTATGCTGCTTAATTTATAGATGAGAAAAGGATTACAATAGATAAATCACACCAATGTGGGATACAGATATTAAAAATGTCTAATATTATAATACTCTTAACACTCCCCCTCAATCTGGGACATATATATTTATCATGTCTAGCTTGTTACACAAAAATTGGACACATAGTCCAGACACCCCTTTTGTGAGAACACCTTCAATTTGACCAGAGATGTGAACATTGATAAATGTGATCTTATTTTTCTCAAAATTTTCTTGAATTAAATGAAAATAAACTTCAATATGTTATATCCACTCACAAAATACGGTATTTGTGGAAATCTTGATAACAATTTTATTATCACACTAGACATGCACCAGTTTCTTGGTAGTATACCCAATCTATTGAAGAATTTTTTGTGATCAAATTATATTTTTAGTCACATATGTCATGGAATGATACTCCAACTCTACACTTGATCGAGAGATAACTATCGACTTCTTTCTTCACCATGATAAAAAATTTCCACAAAAAAATACTATAAAACTAGATGTAGATCTCCTAGAAGAGAGACACTCATCATAATTTGCATCAAAAAATTCCTCAATATCTATATTCCCATAATAGGAATATAGAATACCTAAACTTGGTTCCCTTTTCCCATATCTAAAAATGTAAAGAACAACCTCCCAATGTTATTTTGGGAGATTCTATAAACTGAATCACTTTGTAACCGCAAAAGAAATATCAGGTCGAGTCATCGTCAAGTAGTTTAGCTTCCCAACAAGTCATCTTTATCTGTCGGGAGATGGAAACATCTCACTTTAAGTATGAAGTGACATTTCTCTAGGTTTGAGGGATGATTCAAACAAGTTATCTCATGTCCTACCAGTCTCCTTCAGAAGATCAAGAACATACTTTCTATGAGATAGAAAAATTCATTTGTTACATTTGGAGACCTAAATTCCCAAGAAATATCATAGTGAACCAAAATCTTTTGTTTTAAAATTTTATGAATAAAATACCTGAGTCGACCAATTCCAGTAGCATCACTACCAGTAAAAACAATTTCATACACATATACTACCAAAAGAATTCTTATTGCTGCATATTGATGATAGAAAACAGAGGAATCTTTCATGATATGAAACATGTCAACACTAATCATAACAGTGTAAAAATGGATGAACCAAGCACATGGGAATTGTTTGAGTCCATATAATGATTTAAAAAGGTGTAAAACCTTGGAATACTCCCCCTAAGAAACAAACCCATGTGGTTTTTCCATATAAACTTCTTCATTATGAAAACCATGAAGAAAAACATTTTTAACATTCAACTGATGGAGAGGTCAGTAAAAGAAGGTAGTAGGAGAGATAAGTAGGTGAACCGAGCACATATTTACCACTAGAGAGAAGGTATTAAAATAATCAACTCCATATGTCTGCACATAACCTTTGGAAACAAGGCAAGCCTGGAGATGATTAAGAGAGTCATCAACATTGACGTGAGCTATATAGATCCATTTGCAACCAACCAATTACTTACCTGAAGTAAGAGGGAAAAGATCACAAGTATGGTTGGAGTCTAGTTCCTGAAGTCCATATTGTATATCCTGTAACCATCTGGGATAAGATATAGCCTTGATAATAGTGCATGGTGTCGAGTGATCAGTTAGTGTATCTATAACTCGTGAGGTAGTCACAAATAATCTATGATAATTTAGATAGAAGCATAATCCTTTTCAAAGAAAAATAGGCAACTCTAATGATATAGGATCAAGAGTAGTTGAGTCAATAGATGTGGTGGAAAAATTTGGTGTTGGGGTGGTAGATGTGATAGGTCAGCGAGTATATACCTGGCCAAATCATGATCCAACAACATCACTAAAAAGAGATATGGGTGGAGGTGTATTGAGAAAACATGGTAAAATAACTTCAAAATGAGGAACAATGGATTGGTGGGAACTAGGGAATAAAAATAACTAACGATTCAACAAAGGAAATATCAACTGAGACAACACAATGATGAAAATCTGGAGAGAATCATCGATAACCACGTTGGGTGTGAGAATAACTAAGAAAGATGCATTTTTTAAGCACGTGCATCAAACTTGGTAATCGAGGGGTGAATATCTCGAACATAACACACACAACCAAAAATACACATGGGTATGGAATGGGGATATGTTATTGAAAATAAATGGAAAAGTGTATCCCCTTGAAGAATAGATGAGGTAAGTCTGTTGATATTATATATGGATACAAGAATGACATCACCCCAAAAAATAGTTGGATCTTTCTTCTGAAATAAAAGTGCATGAGAAACTTCTAACAAATGTAGGTTTTTTCATTCAGAAAAACCATTTTTCTGAGGTGATCGAGGACAATAATTATGATGGATAATGCCATGATCATCTAGAAAAGATTGGAATAGTCCAGATAAATATTCAAGATCATTTTAAAAATAGAAACATTAAAGTTTAGTGGAAAATTGGGAGGTAATTTCTTGATAATAGTAGCAAAACATGGTAAATATTTCAAAATGATTTTTTAGAAAATAGACCCAAGTCATCCATGAAAAATCATCGATGAAAGTAAAAAAATATCAATAACCCAATTTAGATGGATTGTGAATGAGCCCCCAAATATCATAATGAACCAAATTAAAATGAGTGGATTCACAAGGAATTGCATGGGGAACATAGGTGACCTGGTGATTCTTTGAGTAGTAACAAGGTTCACATTCAAAAGGAAGAAGATGACCCAAGTCTAGAATTTTTTTTGAAGAACAGGGGCAGGTGGATAACCAAGGTGATAGTGAAGCCAGAGGGTATGATTAGAGATGGAATGAAAGGTGAGGGCTGGGGATGAGTCAAACACACACGCACCACCCTGAAGACATCCACTACTAAGAACCCGAGTCATCGAATGCTCATGAAACATAACTAAAGTAGGTGAGAAGATGTTAGACACTGTAAGTTAGTTATAAGTTAACTAATAGATAGTAAATTAAAGGTACAACTGGGAACAAAGGCAACAAAAAACAGTGTTAAGCCAGGTATAATTGTATAACTCCCATAACTAGCAATCTGCATTGTCTTACCATCAACCATAGTAATATTACCTCTAGTAGAGGTCGATCTATAAGATCAAATAATACCTACATCCCTAGTGATGTGTTCTGAGGCACCAGAGTCAAGAACCCATGAGGTGGACCGTTGGGATAGACACGCCACTGGAGTATCTCAATGAGCAATAATCACGCTTGATGATGCCATAGACTGTGTGTTGAAAATGCATGTCAATAAGGTGTATAGTTGGTAGAGAATTTGTATTGAAATTGCACAATTTAAACATCTAAGTATTAATTATGTTATAGAAGAAATATCTGCATGGATGGCTATGATGACCCAAACTTTTATCAATGGATTTTTTACCTTCTTATAATTATCTTATATGGTATAAAACACATATATAGCATAAAGATCCCAATAAAAACCCTATTCTCATAAATAATGAAATAAGTGATAATCATATAAATTAAAGAACCTATATTGATGGAATAGTAACTTGACCCTTGGAATAGTAACATGACCATTAGGAATAGTAATATATCTAATAGAATAGTAAATTCTCATATGAAAGTATATAAATAAAACTTAGGCATCTTATAAATGAAAATATGATATAATTATATCATAGTGTTGGACTCCTCATGTATTAATCATTTTTTAATGATCACAAATCTTATTTAATCATGTGTTAATGATTCCAAATATTATTCAACCTAGGTAACTTCTATAAATTATATCCAATCATGTGTATTTATGTTTAAAGTTTTCTTATGCTTTAAGAAGAGCCTTGCAAGATCTTAATTGCTCTATTTTCAATTTACCTAATTTATACTATCTTTTATCTACTCTCAAAATACCTTATTTAACAAATGCTTAAGTCTAATCCTTTATATTATCATCTTTATTTAAGTATTCACATAGTTACTTTGAAAAGTCTAAGACACCGTGAGTCTGCCACTGGCTATGTATTTATGACACCATGAAGCTAGACACCGTGAAGCCAGACACCATGAAGCAAGACACCATAAACAAGACACCGTGAACAAAACATAGTGAACAAGACACCGTGAAGCTAGACACCGTGAAGCAGACACCGTAACACCAGACACCATGAAGCAGACACCGTAACACCAGACACTGTGAAGCAGACACCGCGAACAAGTCACCATGACCATGAGACACCGTGACACTCAGACATTGTGATCAACCTAGACACTGTGTGATGCAAACACCGTTTCCATGACTTACTATGACACCGTTTCTTAAACTATTTTTTCATCTTTAAATTGAATTTCCAACGATCGTATTTTGTGCTTTTAATGCAACTGCTATTAATTAATGTGGGTTGTTGGCATGTCAGGGAACCATACCTCGTACCTATAAAAGGTAATCATTCCCATTGTTGGAGAAAAATAGAAATAAAATGAATATCAAGCCACTGCAAAAGACATATACACAGAGACATATACGTAAGGAAGAAGAAAAGATACACATTTACATGTAGATAAGAACACACAAAGAACTCAAAGAACACTCATACACATCAAGAACAGAAGTTCAAAGAGGAGGTTCAAGCGCCACTTGGAATACTCTCACATTTAAGCTGAACACCTGTATTGTAAGTGAAGAAACAAAAACCATGACGCTCTATTTTCCACACAACTTCCTGAGAAAGAATCAAAGCTTCATCTGTTTCAATCCAAAGGAGTCCAGAGCTGCATTGACATCACACAAGATAATTCTAAACTCATCTCGATATTCTTTCTCTGCTGTGATCATCCTTTTCTTTACATTATGAGCAGTGTGTGATTCTATCTGTTTTGACACACACTGACTCCTAAACTGAACTGGAGGATATTGAAATCCTCACAATAAACTATTTTACACCTTTGTGTATCCCACGTAGAACTGTGGTAGAGGTCTAAGGACCTGGACAACCTGTGTGTTGTTGTTGTTGCTTTCCCACATAGAACTGTGGTAGAGGTATGAGGAACTGGACAGTCTGAGTACTGTTGTAAACCCCGATCCAGGGTGTGGATCAAAGTTTTATATAAACTGTTTGAGAGGACCAAGTCTCATCTTAAGACTGAACCTCTTGGTTAAAACCATTGTGCATCTTATTTTAGTTTAAACTATTTTCAATATTCCACTGCTATTTAATTTAAAACTCAAATCTGTTTTAAAGTAACTTTGATAGTTGAATTAGTAAGTGTTTTTAATTATTGTGAACCAGTAAGTTAGTTTCAAAAGCTAATTTAATCTTCAGATTAAGTTAACTGAGAAATAATCAATCTTTGAGAAACTAATTGAACATTTACAATCTTTATAAATTCACTATAGTTTAAATTGTTTTATGAATTGGGGGATTTTAATATAAATATTTTAAACAAAATTTTTTAATTGGAACTCAATTCACCCCCTATTGAGTATCCAATCTGACCAACATTTGGTATCAAAGGTTGTTGATAAAAGGTTTTCAAAACTCTCTGTTTGTGAAAATTTTTCAACTGTGATTTTAGTTGCATCTTAAAGATCTTAAATTTTTTGTTAATTCTAAATTTTTATATCTTTATATAACTTAGGTATTATGGATAACAGATTAGAAGGTGTAGCTACCACCATTCCACCATTCTTTAATGGTGTTAATTATGCCCAATGGAAAATCAAAATGAAAATTCATTTAGAAAGTATGGGATTTGACATTTGGACTACCATAGAGACTCAATATAAGATTCCAGAAACTGTTAGAACTACTTGGGATGAACCTAATAAAGTTTCTTACAATAATAATTGTAAAGTAATGAATTCCCTATATTGTGCTTTAGGAGATGAATAATTTAATCGAATATCTTCTTGTAAGACTGCTTATGAAATATGGGATACTCTGGCTGTTTCCTATGAGGGAAAAACCAATGTCAAAGAAATGAGACTAAACACATACACTATTAAGTATGATAATTTTAAAATGAAAACTAATAAATCTATTTTTGATATGTATCTCAGGTTTAATGAGATATTCAATACAATTAGATCACTGGGAAAAGCTATTCCAGCAAAGGAACAAATCATGAGGATACTAAGATGCCTACCAGACAAATAGAGAGGAACCTCTGTCTCTATACGAGAATCATGTGACATTGTAAAGCAACCTGTCAAGGAGCTTATTGGTAAGTTGACGATGTATGAAGAAGAACTGAAGGTAAAAAAATATGAAGATGATGAACCTAAGAAGAATTCAGTGGCATTTAAATCTACTGCCTCAAATACCAAGGATAGGGAGAAAGTTCACATAACTGAAGAAATCTCAACTAGTGAAAATTCTGACTCAGACTGTGATGAAGAGATGGATCATATAGACAGGAGATTCAATAAATTCTATAGAAAGAATAATTTTTTTAGAAAATCAAATTATAAGGGTAAGTATGACCAATAAGGTAATTGGAAGAGATATTAGAAGAAAGATGATAAAAATGATGAGATAGTCTATTATGAATGTAAAAGGAATGGACATGTTAAGGATGACTATCCAAAATTGAAGTTTAAGAAGAAATATGATTATAAGGACAAAAATTATAAGAAATCCATGAAGGAAACATGGAGTGCTTTAGAAGACAACTCAAGTGGATCTGAAGCTTCTTATTCTGAAGAAAAGAATCATGCCAACACCTGTTTCATGACTAAATCATCTGAGGTACCTGTTTCCCCTATACTGAATGATTACTATTCTGGGAATGAAAGTGATTCATATAATGATGATAATATGTCTAAAAATGAATTATTTGAATAATGTAATATGTTAGAAGATACTTTCAATGAGCTAAAAGATAAGTACAAATCATTAAAGAAACAATATGCCTTGACTAGCACTGTTAAATTTGATCTTAGTATAGAAAAAGAAAAGAATGATCAATTTTTAAAAGAGAATACTGAACTCAAATTGTCTAATGAGAAACTTAGAAAAGACTTAGAGAAGTTCACAAATGGAAAAAAAATACTCTAACTCAAATTCTTGGAAAACAAGTTGCACAAAAGTATACTACTGGTTTAGGATACCAACCCAAACAGAGACAGATTGTTAAGAATAAATTTATTCCAAAATCTAGACAATATGCTGATAGTTCAATTTCTGGAAACTCTTATGCTTAATCTATCTATTAAAATTCTTATAGACCAAACAAAGTTTACTTATCAAAATGATTTGAATCTGTTAATTATAGGAAACCCAATAGACAAATATGGGTGCCTAAAGTTTTACTTGCTAACCTTTCTGGACCCAAGAAAATCCGGGTACCAAAATTATCTTCTGTCTAAATCTGTTCTGTAGGAAACATGCTTGAAAATTTACTATAGGAAGATATATTACTTGGATAGTGGATGTTCAAGGCATATGATAGGATACTACTCATTCTTTAAGAGCTTAATCAAAGTTGATGGAGGACATGTCACTTTTGGGGATAACTCAAAAGGAAAAATCATCAGCTTATGCTAGATTGGTAACACTGATTCAATTTTAATTTCTAAAGTACTATTTGTTGATGGATTAAAATATAACCTTCTAAGTATTTATCAGTTGTGTGATGATGGTTTCAATGTTAAATTTGAAAATGATGCTTGTAATGTATTTGATTCTAAAAATGTTTTGGTATTTACTACATTAAGAAATGAGAATGTTTATGCTGTAGATTTAAATTCTTTAGTTAAACAAAATGTTACTTGTTTAAATGATTTTCATAAAGAATCTTGGATATAGAACAGAAGATTAGGACACTGTAATGTTCACTCTCTCAGGTTACTGACTGGGAAAGGTTTAGTTAGAGACCTTCCCAAACTATAATTCCCAACAGATAAAGTTTGTAATCCTTGTCAAAAGGGAAAACAACATAAAGTTTATTTCAAATCAAATAAAGAAGTTTATACTTCTCAACCTCTTGAGTTGGTTCACATGGATTTGTTTAGACCATAAAGGGTTTCAAGTCTAAATGGGAAACACTATGTTTATGTTCTTGTAGATGATTTTTCTAGGTACACTTGGGTATACTTTCTAACTCACAAACGTGAAGCTTGTTCCTATTTTTTTAAATATCCCAAGTCTGTAGAAAACCTTAGCGGACTTAGGATCAAGACCTTGAGAAGTGATCATGGTCGTGAATTTGAAAACCAGGAGTTTGAATATTATTTCTCACTTAATGGATATAGTCACAACTTCTCTACTCCTATAACACCTCAACATAATGGTGTATTAGAAAGAATAAATATGACTCTTCAAGAGATTTCTAGTACAATTATCAATGAATATGATTTACCTATTTACTTTTGGGCTGAAGAAGTCAATAAATATTGTTAAATTATGAATAGAGTCTTGATTATACCAATTCTTAAAAAGTCCCCTTATGAGCTTTGGAACAATAGGAAGCCTAAGGTTAATTACTTTAGAGTTTTTGGTTGCAAAGTTTTTATCCTTAACACTAAAGATAATCTTGACAAATTTTCTTCCAAAAGCGATGAAGGAATTTTCCTAGGTTACTCAATATCAAGTAAAGCCTATAAAGTATTCAATAAGAGAACCAAATGTGTGGAAGAATCTGTACACATCAAATTTGATGAAACTGATCCACATGAACCTAAGACCCCTCTTGAAAATCTTGAAGAAGATATGTCCATTCTAAACCTTAATGACAAGAACAGTGAACCTGGTGTTAAGACAACCAGTTCTGTAAATTTTCCAGAACCTGCTTCTGTAGAACTCAAACCTATAAATGAAACTAAAATTTCTAGCCCTACCTTCTCTAGACCAACTAGGACCCTTAAAAATCTCCCTTTAGATGCTGTAATAGGAGATTTAGGTAGAGGGACACAAACTAGAGCTTCTCTGAGAAACCGGGTTGAACATTAAGCTTTTCTTTCACAACTTGAACCTAAAAATATCAATGATGCAATCAATGATGAATTTTGGGTGATGGCTATGCAAGAATAATTGAATCAATTTGAAAGGAACAAAGTTTGGAAACTTGTAGATAGACCTAAGGAAACTTTGACCATAGACACTAAATGGATTTTTAGGAATAAAGTTGATGAAGCTGGTAACATAGTTAGAAATAAGGATAGACTAGTTACAAAAGTCTATAGTCAAGAAGAAGGAATTGACTATGAGGAGACCTTTGCACTAGTATCCAGACTTAAAGCCATTAGAATCCTACTTGCTTATGCAGAACATTTGAATTTCAAACTATATCAAATGGATGTCAAGAGTGTATTCTTAAATGGGTATATAGTTGAGGATGTTTTTGTTGAACAACCCCCTAGATTTACAAACCCTCATTTTCCAAATCATATTTTTAAATTATCAAAATCTTTATATGGTTTAAAGCAAGCTCCACGAGCTTGGTATGATAGATTGAGTACTTTTCTTATTTCAAAAGGATTTACAAAAGGAATAACTGATCCTACTCTTTTTATAAAACTAATTTCTAATGATGTTTTAGTTGTTCAAATCTATGTAGATGAAATTATTTTTGGATCTTCAAAAAATTCTTTATGCGTTGATTTTTCTAAAATGATGAAAAACAAATTTGAAATGAGTTTAATGGGAGAACTCAAATATTTTATTGGATTTCAAGTTTTTCAAAATGAAAATGGTATTATTTTAAATCAAAGTAAATATACAAAGGATATTCTAAAATGTTTTGGATTGGATAACACTAAAATTAGTGACACTCCCATGAGTACCACTTGTAAGTTGGATCTTGATGAAGATGGAAAATCTGTTGATCAAACCACTTATATAGGAATGATTAGAAGTTTACTCTACTTAACTTCTAGTCATCCTGACATTATGTTTAGTGTGTGTATGTGTGCTCGTTTTCAAGAAAACCCTAAGGAATATCATTTAAATGATGTAAAGAGAATTTTCAAATACCTCAAGAAAACACCCAATCTAGGACTATTTTATCCTAAAGGAAAATCATTTGAATTAGTTAGTTACTTTGATGCCGACTTCGAGGGATATAAGTTAGATAGAAAAAGCACCTCTGGAACATGTCACCTTTTAGGAAAGTCACTAGTATCATGGTGTAGTAAGAAACAAAATTTTATTGCATTATCTACTGTGAAAGATGAATACATAGCTGCTGGCAGTTGTTGTGCACAAATTTTGTGGATAAAACACACATTACTAGATTATGGATATAAATTCAGGCATGTACCTATAAATTGTGACAAAACAAGTGCTATTAACACCTCAAAGAATCTTGTTTCACATTTTAGGACAAAGCATATTGATGTAAGGCATAACTTTTTGAGAGATCATTATCAAAAAGGTGATATAACTTTGGAATTCCTTGGTACTGAATATCAACTTGCTGATATATTCACTAAAACATTAAATTCTAAGAGAATAGACTACATCATACATGAACTAGGCATGATAAATCTAAAATAAATACCTTACTTGTTACTATTTCAGGTCTTACTGTTTGATATCTTACTATGTTATACTTTAATGTTTCATGATTACGGTTTCTCAGTTACTATCTCTCATGTTTACTATCTCACCATAAAGTTTTATGTTTATGGCCTCACCATTAGAATTTTGTACTTACGGTCTGACGTTTACTGTCTCACCGTAACGCATGCTGAAAAGATCACTCACGGTCTCACCGTGAAACTCATTTACTGTCTCACTATAATGACCACTAACGGTCTCACTGTAAAAAATTCTTTATGTTTTTTTAAACCCGTATCACGGTAATTATCCTTTTCACATTTTTTATCTTCCTGTGTTTTTATTTTTGCGATGTTTGGTATTCCTAAATGATGAAACAGAGTAAGTATCACTCGCTTCTTCACTTGGGGTTTCTTCTACTTACTCTTTTTGAACCCTTCTTCATCCCTGAAACCCTTCTCTCGCTCGAACCTTCAATGAATGACAAGAATGAAATGTTCGTTATCATCAATCCCTGAGAAGTGCAGCTTGAAGAATAAGAAGACTACACCGAAGCTAACACCCGAAGGACCTTTAAATCTGAATATGGTAAACTGCGTTGTTATACCTGAGAAATAGATTTGCCCCAAATGGATTCTATCTAGTAAGTCTCTAGTTTTGAAAGTGTTGGAACAACAAGTCTAGTTAGAATGGTTCTCGAAGGAGGATAGACCCATCTAGTTTTACCAATACGTACAGTTCTCATTTGATTATGGTGAAAGTTATGTTGTGAGGAGTTGGGTCAATGGACAGAGATGCTCTTTCTCTTCGAGGTAATGGGATTCATGCCTTAGGATACCTCATGAAGGTATATGTGAGGATTATCATAGAGGACCACTACAACAAAAACTCCGTTTAGCGGCAGTTCTGGGAACCGCCGCTAAACCTTTTTTAAGAAAGGTTTCACGACGGTTTATAATAAACCGCCGTGAAACCTTTGTTTTTTTACAGAGCTGACCCTTCCCCCCACCCCGACCCCTCTTCTCACCCTGCGACCCTAGCGACCCCACGACCCCGGTGACCCCGCGACCCCGCGACTCCGGTGACCCCGCGACTCCGGTGACCCCACGACCCCGGCGACCCCGGCCCCCCGTGACCCCGGTGACCCCGCGACCCCATGACCCCGATGACACCATGACCCCGACGACCTATACGAACCCTAAGGTTTGAATTGTACTAATTTTCTTGTAGGTTGAGTTAAAAATCACTCAAGAACTTGTATAGAGTAGGCGCCCAAATCTTCATTCATTGTTGTGTTCGTTTTTATTTCAATTAATTTCAGTGTTTTTCATGTTTCTTTGTATCAGCCTTTTGCAGGTGGTTTGTTTTGTTTTGGAGTCCGAAACAACTCCTGTTTTGTTCCAGCATATCAAGTAAGGGTGAAATTTTATTTTCAAATTATGGTTTTTTGATTTACAATAAGTAATGAATTGTATTTATCAAAGCTATGGTCTGCAATAAGGAATTGTTTTGATCAAAACTTGATTGTTTAATGAATTTTTATTTTGCAGTAAATGATTATGTTTAGTAAAATTATATTCATTTACTGTAACATATATTTTTTATACAATTTATATTTTGGATTGTGGACCTTATTTTCTATAAGGGATCATTTAATGTATTTGAATTATGTTTTAGTTAAGTTTAGGAAATATAATGTAAGGGATTTAATATTTACTATTGTGCTAAAACTTATTTTAAGGGATAATTTCATTTTTATAATTTATGTCTTATGTTAATGTTTCTCTAAATCATGTTTTGAGAATTAGAATATAGGGTTTAGTTTGTCCTTAAAAATTTATCTTCTTATAATTGAGTTCTATTTAGGGAATTATATTTTATCATGTTTTGATGTTACAAAGTAAGCGATTAATTTTATTTTAAAAATTTTAATTCATGAATTTATAATTTTGTTAGAGGTAGTGTTGTCAAAGGTGCGCGGTGGAATAAGGCGCAAAGGCCACTTGGGGATTCGGCGTGAGGCGCAACTAAGGCGAAAATGCACATAATTAAATATATACAATTTTCAACAATATTTTAAATAAAAAAAACTTAAATTCAATCAAAATAATACAAATTAAAATACATGTTGATAATTTTTAACCAAATCATAATCAAATAATCAATCATTAAGAACCTAAACATTAAAATCATCATGTTATGTTATATGTATTCTGAAATGTTAAATTTGTTTCTCTTATTCCCTGCTATGTTAAATGTACTATGTTAAATGAGTTTGACAACCTAAACATCAAAATCATTATGTTATGTTAAATGTGTTTTTGTTGTTATTCCTTGCTTGATTTTGGTCATGATATGGTTCTATTTTTATAGAGTTTGATTTAGTTATTCTTTTATTTATATATTAAATGTTATGTTATATTTAGGGATGTATAGCTCACTTTTGAGAAAATATCCCCAATTTCCATTAGCCCCTCTAAGAACAATCTTCATCACACGCACCCACGATTTCCACTAGCTCCCCCATTATTTCCCTTGATTTCCCTGATTCCCTCCTACCCACGATTTCTATCACACCCCTGATTTCCGCCGAAACTCTCGATTTCCATCGGGCCCTCGATTTCTGCCGCCCCTCTAAGTATGATCTTCAATGCCTTATTCCCTTTGATTTCGAGGGATAATGGTTCTCCTTTTCCATGACTCGTGACATAGTGCCTCTTGGGTAGGTGCACGAGGCGCGCGCCTTTGGTGCGCCTCAGTGAGGTCGCCTCACCTCACCCATGGTGAGGCGCACCGGGTGTGCCTCGCCACGCCTCATGCCAAGGTGCATCTTGAACGCCATTTTTGATGTGGTATCCACCTTACCACATCAATTTTTATTCAACAACACTAGTAAGTCCTTCTCTAGATAAATTATACCAAAGGCGCTCAATCCCACCCACCAATGTGCTATCATATCCCGACCACGATTCCTTAAAACTCAAGGAATAACAAAAATGTTCAATGCCCACACCGAAGTTTGAATCCAACTCTTAGTTCAACTCCATGGTCAGATCCTTGATCGTCCCATTTAACCATAATTCTCCACTCATGAGCACTAACACATATATGATCCAAATCACCCTCAAGTCACACCACCACTCTTTTCTATGTGAATACACTAAAGAGAGGTCTAGGAATTAAATCCACACAAGGTTTGTAGAACCTCAAAACCTAATCTCCCAAGTTATTTCATCATGAATTTCCATGAACACCACCACTTATCTAACTCAGGGGATCATCTTTATTATATTATGTTTCTGTAATCTTATACTATCGTATATATGGATCTCTTTCTCTATTTAGTAGTAACTATGTGTTTTAATTTTTTTTATTATTCTGTAGGCACATTGTGATATATATGGATAAAATCTAGATCACATTACCGAGGAACACACCTCGGCATGTTAAGGGATTGAATGAGTTTTTAGATTTTGAAATTTCTAATCAATCCGTTGAAGGGAGAATAAAATGTTCATGTCCTAAATGTAAATTTAGAACATGGTTGAAGAGATATGAAGTTTATGAACATTTAATATTGAAGAAATTCCCTGGTCAATATTTGTGTTGGATTTGGCATGGAGAATCGAATGTTACAGAAAGATTGAGAACTGATGTTAATCCACAGAATGAGGTCCCAAGTTCATCAAAAATGGAAAATGAAATGAAAAACCTCATAAATGATGCATTCGGCACTGCAAGACACCACTATCAGCATCAAAACATATCAGAACAACCAGAAGAGGGTTATACAAATTGCAACGTGACAAGTGATGTTTTTGAGACTGTAACACAGGCAGATCAAGATTGTAACATATCATTGGATCTTCCTCTTGATTCTGTAGAGACAAATGTAAGAGAAAACTTCACCGAGGAAAATGCATTTCATGATTTAGTTGACGATGGAAATCAAGAGTTGTATAGTGGGTGGTTGAAATATTCAAAGCTTTCATTTCTGTTGAAGTTGTACCATATCAAATGTCTATGTGGAATTACAAATAAGGAAATGTCCATGATATTGGAATTGATTCGTGATGCATTTCATGAAGCAAAAATCCCATAATCTTTTTATGATATGAAAAAAGTTGTTAACAATCTTGGTCTGAATTATACAAAAATACATGTGTGTCCTAATGATTGTATGCTTTATTAGAAAGAGGATTCAAGTAGACAGAATTGCAAGAAATGTTCTTCTTCTAGATGGCTAGCAAAGGGTGATGTTGGAAGTCTGAATGAACATAATTTCATGGAGAAGAAGAAAAGGAACACACCTGCAAAGGTTTTGCATTACTTTACTTTGAAGCCTCGATTGCAAAGATTATTCATGTCATTGAAAACCGCTGAATACATGAAGTGACATTCTGTAGATAATAACAATGATGGGTTAATGAGACATCCATGAGATTCCCAATCGTGGAAGACATTTGATTCATTACATCTCGATTTCTCAGCTGATCCTAGAAATGTTCGATTGGGATTGGTTGTCGATGGATTCAACCCATTTGGGACTTTGAGTACAAGTTATAGCATTTGGCCAGTTGTTTTGATCCCTTATAATCTGCCTCCGTGGATGTGTATGCAACAAACATCTTTTATCCTTTCGATGATTATTCCTGAAAAAAAAAATTCTTGGAAATGATATTGATGTATACTTGCAGCCTTTGATTGACGAATTGTAGGAGTTATGGAGCAATGGTGTTGAGACATTTGATGCTTATTCTAAAACAATGTTCAAAATGCATGCTGCTTTAATGTGGACCATTATTGACTTCCTTGGGCTTGGGGATTTATCTGGTTAGAACACATACACATGTTTGGATTGTCCCATTTATAACTTCGATTTTGAGCCCAAATGGCTACCTCACAGTAGAAAATGCTGCTTCTTGTGTCATCGAAGATTTCTCGATGCATCTCATAGATTTCGACTGAACAGATCAAAATTTAATGGTTCCATTGATCGTAGACCACCTCCAAAGTTGTTAACTGGTTCTGAAATATTGAAACAACTTGAAAATGTTGAAACAAAATTTGGGAAGGTTCATCATTTGAATGATAGAAGAAAACAGGTCTGAAGTGCATCGTCAAGCGAAATCAGAACACAACAATGGAAGAAAAAAAGTATATTCTTCAAACTTCTGTATTGGGAATTTAATTTGTTGCGGCATAATCTTGATGTGATGCATATTGAGAATAATGTCTGTGACAATTTGATTTTCACATTGCTTAATGAGCATGTAAAGTCTAAGGATCATCTCAATGCTCGCAAAGACTTACAAGCAATGAACATAAAACACGATCTCTGACCAGATGAGAATGAAAAGTATCCTCCGACAATTTTTTCAATGAAAAATAGGGATAAAGATACATTCCTTCGAATTTTAAAGAATGTTAAGGTATCTGATGGGTATTCAAGTAACATCTCGAGGTGTTTTGACTTGAAGAATCGTAAGTTACATGGATTGAAAAGTCACGATTCACATATTTTGTTACAACAGTTACTACCATTGGCATTACGTACATTATTACCTGAAAAAATTACTGCTGTTGTACTCCAATTCTACAAATTTTTCAGACAACTATGTGAGAAATATCTACATCCATTTCAGCTTGACAACCTCCAGGAGAGGTTTGAATTGACCCTTTATGCAATGAAGATGATCTTTCCTCCGTCGTTTTTTACTGTAATGATGCATTTAACGGTGCATTTGGTTGAGGAAGCTAAATTAGGAGGCCCCGTTCATTATCGATGGATGTATCCAATTGAGTGGTACTTTATTTATATGTTTTTCAGTTAAGTAAACAATTTTTGGTACTTAATTAAATGCATAATTATGTTTATTTTATTTCACAGATATCTTGGGCATTTGAAATCATACATGAGAAATAAAGCTCAACCAGAAGGCTATATTGCTGAAGGATATTTGGATGATGAGTGTCTTAACTTTTGTTCTCGATACCTGGATGATATTGAGACAATATTTAATTGAGTTAGACGTGTTGATGACACATCGAATCAATCTCAAATACATCAGAAATCCAAAATATTTCCTGCTATTGGCCGATCAGTTGGGAGGACCTCAAATGTGACACTGACTGAATTGGAATTATTATAGGCACATAGATATATGATGCTGAATAGTGAAATTACAGATCCATTTATTGAAGAGTTGAGGATACAAACAAAGAGACGAATTAGAGTCCGAACACGAAATGAGAAAGATATAACGAAAGTTGTTAATAAAGAGCTTGTAGAATGGTTTGCACGATGTGTAAGTTCATAAATATTGAAATAAGTATGAATATTAGTTTGACACATACATTTTGTAAATATAATAAAGTATATTTCTTTTTTCAGATCATGAATACTGATACTCGAGCAGAGGTGTCAGAATATTTGAAGTTTCTTGCTAGAGGTCCTCTAAAACAAGTTAGAAAGTTCGACGCTTATAATGTGAATGAATTTATATTTTGTATAGTTGATCGTGAAGTGGGTTTGAAAACATAGAATAGTGGTATATTTACATTTGCTGAAGTGGAATACTATGGAAAACTACATGATATTATTGAATTAAACTACCATGGAAATTTTTCTGTTGTTTTATTAAAATGAAAATGGGTCGATATTATCAGAGGTGTTAAAAGAGATTCCTTGCAATTTACTTCTATGAACTTCTCTCGTTTGATGGATGTTGGTGATCGTGAACTGCATGATCCATATATCTTAGCATCGCAATAAAAAATTGTATATTATGTGAATGATGTTGTCGATGAAGGGTGGAGTGTAGTTTCCCACGTAATACAAAGAGATTTGTATGATATGGGTGATGAAGTGGAAAATTTGACCTCTGAAATTGAATTTAATCAATAACAGGAAGTAGAATTATTTGTCCATCATGATATTGAAAATATTAGTCTAGCAAGGATGAATGAAGTGGATGAAGCAATATAGTAGTAAACCAACATGATTGAAGGGGGAAATGATTGTATGTACAATTATTTATTTATTCAGCAACCACTTGTTTCATTTCTGTAGTCATTCATTATCATTGTTATATATATTCTGTCTGTTAGTACTGGGCATATATTATCATTTTTAATTTTTTATGCATAATTTTTTTGAAATATATATTCTGAACTTAATTTTATTTGATTAAATGACAGGAATGCCAAGGAGGAAGCGGTACACTATTTCATCTAGTTCCGTGACAGATGACGATCCATCTGGCTCCCTCCCCATGACATATGAGGCACTTGCTTCTGACACCCCTACACCACCTCCCCTTGAACCATCTCTCACACCATCTTTGGATGTCCCATTAGAGGCAAAGTATTCGACTCCCCCTTCAGGAGCCTCAGCAGTGGGGCAGCGACATGCCCCTTCCAGTTCATCACGGGCATACTGGAGTGTCACTGTCATAGGTACAAATTTTAATTAAATAAATTTATTGCATTTTGTTTATACTAATTGTTTGCTCATTGAAGATGAAAAAAATAAAATTGTGGAGAAAAACATAAAAAGTGCAGATTTTTGGAATATGATTGGTGAAAAGATAGTCGTGCCATTTGATTTTTATGGGGTCCCGACGGATGACGCCGCAGGGTTACTTGGCCAGATTCTAGGCCAGCTGGCAGCGAAGCCCATTTACCTTCCTATTTCATATGATGATTGGAGAAATATGCCTGCAAGCTGGAAAAATGAAGTTTTTGATTCTCAAATAAAGGTAAATTTATTACATTATGGTTTAATTGAATGTCATGTTACTAATATGTTCAAAATGAATTTCTGTATACAGATGTTATTCCACTTTACATTTGCTGATGTGATAGCATGGAAATGGGAATTGAAAATATAGGTAAGAAATGGAAAGATTTCAAATGGATATTGTGGTGTGATGTCAACGATACCTCGTTGACTGTGCAACAAATGTATGAGAAGCTACCCGGTGGGGTACCGAAAGAACAATGGAAAATTTTTGTTGACAGACATCGTGATGAGAAGCTTATGGTATTGAAATATATATTATTATATTATCCTCATTTTACATTTATACATTTATATGAAGAGTACATGACATTGAATACATTACTATCAAATTTCATTTTATTTATTTCAGGATCTCTCAAGACAAAATGCATCAAACCGGGCTAAGCAAGTCATCCCTCACACTGCAAGCTCAAAAAGATTTTCTAGAAGCCGAACGACATTGATAATCTTTTAATTAGTTTAAATATTTATAAGACAGTATTATCTATTTAATATATTGAATTTTTTATTTATCTTTGCTTAATGCAGTCACAAAGTTTAAGGCACGAAGCATCCCGAACTGAATTGTGGTTGGATGTTCACAAGAAATCAGATGGAAGTTTTGTTAATGTGCCTACTAAAGAAGTTGGGGTATGAAGTCAATTTTTTATTATAATAACTTATTATTAGTTTTTACTATGTTAATATATATTGATATTTGATTTTTAGGTAAAAATTAAAGAACTATGGGATGCCAATCCCGCGCAGTCCTACTCAATCTCCCAGGATGACCCGATTGCTAAAGTCCTTAGGAAGGAGCATCTTGGTAGAGTGCGTGGGATGGGTTTGGGACCCGTACCATCTGAGGTTTTTAGAAGGCCACTGGGGATGGCAGTTTCATCTACTCCTAGATTTAGTTATCCCATACCCGAAGATGCTCAGAAAGAGATTGTTTCTCTACTAAACACAGTTCACCAGCAAGGGGATCAGATATCTGCTTTGCAGAAAGAGTTGATTGAAATACGTCAGCATATGAGCAGATATGCCCCCGGTGGTAGTGCATTGACTGGTGGTATGCAGGTAAATCACAAAAAATCAAAATCATTTAGTTTTATAACTTTTATTAGTTTTAAGTTTTAATATAAATATGCAACTGTATTTAATTTTCAATATAATGTTCTTAAAAGTGATAGCAGAAAGTGGTGATGAAGGTGGAGAGGGTGACGATGCATCATCGGACCCTGAGTATTTGTATTGTTCATGTGTTGAAAAAATATGGGAATAATTGGTTTGTATATGTAACATTTGTGGCACATAGTTGCCACCAAACATTTTCATGTCTTAAAATTTCCTTGATTTCTCATGTTTATTTTTATGCGTTTTATTGATTTATGATGTTTCTTTTTATGTCTTGATTTCTCGAGTGTGGAATACATCATTCCATTTAGGTCTGTGTTTGAATTGGTAGTCGATATTTTGGATGACTAGGAGTTAAACCCATTGTTGATGTGTTGATCAAATTGGGTCATTTCATAGTGATCAAGGGGATAGTGTTGTGGACACTTTGGTGAGGCCCTTGTAATTTGTCTTACTGGGAGGCCCTTGTGAGTGGTAAGTGACCGCTGCTAAACGGCGTGTCTCTTGTAGTGAATCTTGTCTTTGTTCTAGGGAACCAAACATTGCGACACATTGGGATTAACAACACCTAATATACTTATATAGATCCTCCATTATATCGAATATCAATAAGATGGAGGTTCCAAATATGGGTGGTATAGTATTTGAATCCACACACTCAAGATATGAATTCCAATAAGGTTGTACTCATTCACATCAAAACTCAATGTAATCCATATGAGAAGTGAAGGAATCCACCGACTCCTAAGATACTACATCCTAAAATACCATTGGGATAATTTCCTTATATTGATTGAGATATATACCCCATGAAGGTAACTATAGATAAAACATTAATGTTGTAGTAATTTGCATCAATTTATTTGATCCTAATCAAGTTGGACATCTCAGATTGACCTTTATTGATTGATTAATCTACTATTATTATATAATATTAGATAAATGAGGTATGATAACATCAACCAAATCACCATACATAATGGGTTTTTTCCCTATAGAAATTTAATATTGATTTTCACATGTTATACTATTTTGAATTTGAACTAAGTAATATTCTCTTATGTTGAGATGGTTTTACTATTTTTTAGTGGTGAGGGGGTAGTGGATTCATCCACACCTATTTCATACTCAATAGAATCATGTTTCCCAAATCAATTGGGTTAACATTGAAGAAATATACTAATGTGTTACCACCAATAGGAAACACATATTTACACTGTAAGAGGGATATCATTAATTTCGGTGTGATCCCATAGGATGAATGATACTGGAGATGACCATGAGGAAAAAATGATAAAAAATTCCCCCACCCACGTGGGTTATGTTTTCCATTGTAATTTTATAGTCACAAAGGCCACTTAGGATAGATTCTTATGCTTTTAGATATTAGAGCATTGTAACCATCCCTAGTATATTATCTAGATATTCTAATGGGACTCAAGGGTGTTTAAACTACTAGGGGAATAAATATACTCTTGAGTGTCAGTGGTTGGATATCCCCAGTGGGATCAACTTTTAGATGCTTGAGTATAGACAATAGGGAAAAACACCCTATATATCTTCTTGAGTACTCAAGGTCACATGTTAATAAAAATGACTATAGTGAACATGATACTCATAATGAAGTTCTAAGGTGATTTATACTTTATGGTGGACATATTTATCCAAATCAATATGATAAGAGAAGAACGTGTTCTCATGATCTATTGAAAGGATACAAAAAGGTTGGATGTGAAATTACAGACCAATGGTTTTTCTATAGAATATTTTTAGTTGGACAACCTATGGGGAATTATTCCCTATAGATTACCATGGGTTTTATATAATGTCAGGATAGATCCATTTAGATGGTATTCCTTAAATAAGGTGTGAACCATCATGCACTCATTTTACAAGGGTAGGAGACAATGTATGTCAGGGTATGGGGAACATATATTCATAGAAATTGAGTCCTATGTATGAAATAACAATTGTTTTCATGCCTCACCATTGTGTTCCTTATGGGTACTATCAGCTTGTTTTTGGTCTTGAACATAATTGGTGCATTTGGTGATTCAATTTTAATTGAAGTATGTCAATGTTGTATGTTGGTATGTGCAATATGGTTCATTCTTATATAGCATGTCAATGTTTACTTATTTTTTTTTCAATTTATTCTATACCGATTTCCTAGGTTGATGTTTCGTGTTTTCTGTTGGTATGTACAATATGGTGTTGCTGGTTTGATCTGTCTTTCAGGGCAGTGGTGCAGCGGAAGCAATTTTTTTTTTCTGTTATGCTTTTAGCAACGGTTTAAACCGCTGTGAAATGTACATTGGCGGCGGTTTAAACCGCCGCTAAAAGGTGAAAACCGCCACGAAATGTAAAAAAAATTACGTTTCGCGGTGCTTTTAACCGCCGATAAATAGTCGCAGTGTAAGGGCTCATTCCGTGGAAGTTCTCGTGACTTAAGCGGCAGTTTTACGGCGGCTGGATTTGAGTTTATTCGCGGCGGTTATAACCGCCGTGAATAAACTAATGTAAAGGGCACGTAAAAACCGCCGCGAAACTCTGTCAAAACCGCTGCGAAATGAGGCAGCTAAGAAGCTTTCCTTAAACCGCTGCGAAATAGAAATAACCGCTGCTAATAGATTGGAGACGCCATATTAGGTGTCGGTTTACATAAACCACCACCAAACCATATAGCGGCGGTTTAAACCGCCGCGAAACACAAAAAAAAACCGCCGCTAAACGACGATTTTCTTTTAGTGGGCCTCTACCTTCAACCGATTTATTTGATCTAGAAGATGCCATGAAAAACTTAACTGGAAATGGCACTCAGAGGAGAGCCATTGATGCTGAATTAGATGGAGAAACAAGGCTTCTATTTAAGTCTGTACATAATTTGGTAAGTCCAAGAAAATGTGATTTTGCTATATTAAAATATCAAGATGTGTTTTTGATTCACCTCATGAAAAATGGGCATAATATCAACCTATAAAAGTATATCATACACCATATGTGTGAGTTGATCAAAGTAACATCCAAGTAAACTTCTCTATTTTACTCTCGGCTAATATCAGCCATGATTCTTGCAAAAGGTGTGGTTGGACTTAATGAGGAAGTGATTATGAACTATGAGTATTGCCTCTCAAAATACACTATCAAAATAATGAAGATAAACTATAATCCTTGGAAAAAGTAATGGGTGGAATACAATGATAAAGTTTATGATAAATTCAATCCGGTGAATTATGCCTCAAGACCAAAAGACATTTCTGATCCTAGTTTGGAACCGAATGAGATTGTTGAGTATCCTGAAGAAGAGGAAGAAGAGGATGAAGTGCCACATAGGGAAGCAATTATTTTTGAGGAAGACATGACTATTGTTCCTCATGCAGTTCTTGAAGAAGAAGTCCCTACTCCTAAAGAAGCTATCAATTTGGAAATTCAACCCAAAGTTGTAAAAGAATCAATTACCAAAGAATCTAAAAAGAATTCCATGTAAGAGCCTATAGTAGAATAACCTATAGTGGAAGAGCTACATATTCTACAAGAGGTCAATCTTGAGGAACTCCCTAGGGAACAGTCTATTTCTGAAATCATACCTTATGCTAAAGAACGGATGGAGCTAGCTTTTCAAATGGCTAGACAAGAAATGAGTGAGGAACCTAGAGCTGAGTTTGTGGAACTAGACCAATATCCTAAGACTCTCAGTCCTGATAAAGAAGCATTAGTTGAGGGGAAGCAAACCCCAAATCTTGAGTCAGTTGAAGCCTCACATCCAACTGAGTCAAGTCTTGCAAACACTCAGTATAAATTTCCAAGTTTCTATGATGTGAATGATTCTCAGCAGGTTACTGCAACTGGACTTGATATTTCCTCCCTATTTCAGTTGAAATCAGTATCCAATTTTTCACCTAAGAAGGAACATGAGCCCATACGAGTCCCTACTCCTGAACCCTTATCTGAACAACCATCCTTTGTAATTAAGGATGATCTGAAGGAATTTGGTGCTACCCTCTTATCTAGAGTTGAGAAACTCATGAATACCCAACCTCTTCCTGTGACAAATTTAAGTGAGAGAGATGCCTCACTATTATTGGAGAAGATTATCTGGAAAATACAACCTAAGATGATCCATGAAATTCAAGAAGTGAGAGTTGAAAATAAGCTGCTCATTAATGAATTAAAGACCCTAAGAAGTATGGTTGAAGAAATGTAGAGAGAGCTGCATTCGAGATCTGAATCTATTGTTCTTCCTGTAGAACCTGCTGCTCCTCAAATCCCAAAAGTTGGTGTGTCTCATCTTCAACCTTATCTAGCATCCTTAGATGAAAAGATCGCTAAAAGGAACAAACAAATTGTGAAGGAAATGAAAGAGATTGTTTCCAATCTAAATAAAATCACTGATGAGTATACAAGGTGTCTTTAAAAGGTGTTGAATCAACTAAAATCTCTGACCACTGTTATCAAAGCATCTGGTCAATCCTCTAAACCCTCCTTGGACAGTGATCTGCTCATAACTTTAATCAAAGAAGATCTTCAGAATGTATTCAGTGGTTTCAATGTGGCTTCTTTAACTGAAGTGGTCAAAAACAGTGATAGAGTTCTTGACCTAGTACAAATCCACTCCAAAATTACTAACGATGCTCAACCAGAGGTTTCCAAGAAAGTGGATTTCTACTTCAACAAAAATTTTTCCAAGACAAATATGACAAACCTTTTCAAGTACCTTGTAGAAAATCTACGAATTCTTCCTGTGAATCAACCTTTCAAGAACCAAGTCCAGAATCTCACAGAGTTTACTAGATTGTTGGACAAGTTTATAGAGAACAAGGATGATTTTGAGAAATCCATGCAATATAGTGGATAGATCATTACAGATTTCATCAAATTCCTAAGGCTCTATATTCATGTCCAGAGTACAGCCATTGTTGCTCCAGCGGCTGCACCTCTCAGACCTGGGATGCCTACCTTCTCCTCTTCTCTAGCCTCAACCACCATGTCTATCAGAAAAGCACTCAGTCAGATCAAGCCTATGATTCTTGATCAACAACTTCCTAGATCTTCTACTTATCCTACCTTGGATCCCTCAGTCTTTGAAGGTTTCCCTTTTCCCTCTTTATCAACCACCTCTATTCCTTCTTCTACCTCGGCCTCTGCCCCTATGGCATCCTCTTATTCCATTGCTGCTAAAGGAAAAGAGAAGGCCATCCCATGAAGAAGAATAATGGTTACTCTTTTTTTATAGGGATGCTATTGTTTTTGTATTACTCTTTTGTTTTTTAACGAACCTTGTTTACTCTAAATGGAATGTGCACTTTTTGACCTCTCTTATTTCATCTTTTTGATAATCCCTATATGTTATCCCTTTATCTCTATAGTTGATTTTATCTCTATAGTTGCATCCAATATAAATTTTAACTGTACATGATTTGTGATCATCAAAAAGGGGGAGATTGTTGGAATCCTCATGTATTAATCATGTTTTAATGATCACAAATCTTATTTAATCACGTGTTAATGATTCTAGATCTTATTCAACCTAGGTAACTTCTATAAATTATATCCAATCATGTGTATTTATGTTTAAAGTTTTCTCATGCTTTAAGAAGATCCTTTAAAGATCTTAATTGCTCTATTTTCAATTTACCTAATTTATAATATCTTTTATCTACTCTCAAAATACCTTCTTTAACAAATGCTTAAGTCTAATCCTTTCTATTATCATCTTTATTTAAGTCTGCACATAGTTACTTTGAAAAGTCTAAGACACCGTGAGTCTGCCACTGGCTATGTATTTCTGACACTGTGAAGCCAGACACCGTGAAGCCAAATTCCGTGAAGAAAAACACCGTAAAAAAGACACCGTAAACAAAACACAGTGAACAAGACACTGTGAATCCAGACACCGTGAAACAGACACTGTAACACCGGACACCGTGAAGCAGACACCGTAACACCAGACACTATGAAGTAGACACTGTGAACAAGACACCATGACCATGAGACACCGTGACACTCAGACACCATGATCAACATAGACACCGTGTGATGCAGACACCGTTTCAATGACTTACTGTGACACCGTTTCTTAAACTATTTTGCCGTCTTTCAATTTAATTTCCAACGGTCATATTTTGGGCTTTTAATGCAACTGCTATTAATTAATGTGGGTTGTTGACATGTCAGGGAACCGTACCTCATACCTATAAAAGGTAATCATTCCCATTGCTATAGAAAAAGAGAAATAAAAGGAATATCGAGCAACTGCAAAAGACATATACATAGAGACATATACGTAAGGAAGAATAAAAGATACACATGTACATGTAGAGAAGAACACACAAAGAACTCGAAGAACACTCATACACATCAAGAACAAAAGTTAAAAGAGGAGGTTCAAGTGCCACTTTGAATACTCTCACATTCAAGCTGAACACCTGTACTGGAAGTGAAGAAACAAAAACCACGACACTCTATTTTCCACACAACTTCCAAATAAGGACTCAAAGCTTCATCTGTTTCAATCCAAAGGAGTCAAGAGCTGCATTGACATCACATAAGAGCATTATAAACTCATCTTTATATTCTTACTCTGCTGTGATCATCATTTTCTTTACATTACGAGAAGTGTGTGCTTCTGTCTGTTTTGACACACACTGACTCCTAAGCTGAACTAGAGGATATTGAAATCCTCACACTAAACTCTTTTACACCTTTGTGTATCCCTCGTAGAATTGTGGTAGAGTTCTGAGGACCTGGATAGCCTGTGTGCTGTTGCTATTGCTTTCCCATGTAGAACGGTGGTATAGGTATGAAGACCTGGACAATACGAGTACTATTATAAACCCCGATCCAAGGTTTAGATCAAAGTTTTACATAAACTATTTGAGAGGACTAAGTCTCAGCTTGAGACTGAACCTCTTGGTTAAAACTGCTATGCATCTTATTTTAGTTTAAACTATTTTCAATATTCCGCTACTATTTAATTTAAAACTCAAATATGTTTTAAAGTAACTTTGATAGTTGAACTTGCAAGTGTTTTTAATTATTGTGAACCATTAAGTTAGTTTCAAAAGCTAATTTAATCTTTAGATTAAGTTAACTGAGAAATAATCAATCTTTGAGAAACTAATTGAACATTTAAAATCTTTATAAATTCACTACAGTTTAACTTTTTTTATGAATCAGAGGATTTTAATATAAATATTTTAAATAGAAATTTTAATTGGAACTCAATTCACCCCACTCTTGAGTATCCACTCCGACCAACACATAGTATAAGTAAATAAATGTTTTAAAAATGATAAATTAAGTGTTGTTATTTTTGAAAAACATTAGTGTTTATTTACAATTTTATAATTAATATATTAATTTAAAAGAGAATTTATTTTCATAAAATAGATTCATAAATTAATATTTTTTTTGATTATATGATAATTTTATGATACCTTAATTAATTTTTCAAAGTGTTGTAAAATCTACTACAATATTAAAATCAATATTTTTCGAATAAATGCTGATTTTATTTAAAAATTAAATTTCTCATATTTAGAAAATTATTTTCATAAAATGGATTATATTTTTGAATTCTACTCATCAAAAAATGGTTAGGGTGAATTTTTGTGTTTTTTCTAAAATAGTTGAATTTTTGGTGAATAGTGAAATACGATAATTTACGATATAAGCTAAATACATGAATTTTTGAGACATGGTTTAGGTATGTATGATGGAATCAACATTATCTAAAACTCTACTCTATTTAATTTGTTTAGTCTTAGGAATCAAAAATATTCATATTCTTGAACCAAAATAATAAACTAATGAATAAACTAATCAAAAAATTCCCCTCTCCACCCCTATAAACACCACCTATTCTCCTCACACCTACAAAGACATGAAGCTTGTCAAAATTATGTTCAATACACTTCCCAAAACTCTCCCCCAGATCTAGGATCTTCTGGTCTCAACAAAAGACCAAACCCAATTTCCCTAAGGAGTTTCTCAAGGAGAATGAATTCAAGAGATAAAATCCTATTTCATTTTCTTTTGATTTCTTTTTTTTATTTTCTTTTTTTATCCTCTCCTCACCTACCCTTATACAAGTGAAATGATAACTCAATTATATTATATATAATGTAATTTTATTGTTTTAATTTAATATCCATCATCAAACCTATTCTTCTCTCTCTTTTATTTTGAAAATGAAAATATCATCTGTGATGTGTTGATTTACCATTCTTGTGGACGATGCATTTTCATTTTTCATTACCACATTAATGGCTGATCATAAAACCATTATTATACTTAAATAATATTTTATTATACATATTATAAGTTATATAATGTTTTGGAACCAATATATAAATATTATGTTAAATAAAATGATATAAGTTCATGATGATCGTAAAAACTACCAAAATAAATTAAATCATTTTCATGAACGTTTTATCTAATAAATCATAATCATACCATATAAAAAAATTATATATAATACCAAATAAACTTTTTAAAGTTAATTAATAAAATATAATCTCAATTCTAGATAATTATTCTCATTGTACATGAACTTCCATAATTCTATACAAACAAACCGATCATGAAAACCAAGTAAATGAACACTCCCAAATCATGAAATCGAACTCTATAGCTCATTAAAAAGGTCATAAATAAAGTTAATAAAACTATAGTAAATCAAATACATGTATAAGAGGTTCTTTATTTATTAATTAATGAATCTGTTTTGATTATCCAGGATATTAAAGTGAAGAAAGAATTCAGACATAAGGTAAGGGGATTCTCGAACCAAACTCTTTTTCATTGGGTTATTCCAATTTCATTCCAAATTTTAGTGTGGATATTCTATTAATATTACTAAAATATAATTTTATTTTCCTTACCCTTTTCTTTTATGGATATACATGTTCCCGATCTGATTTTATGACAAATTCAAATATTTTCCAAAATAACTCTTCTTTCCAAAGCACATTTTGAATTCTCTTGAGATTGTTTCTTCTTCACTCAAGTGTGATGATTCTTATACCAAATATGCTTCTCCCTTTATAATTTGGTAACTCAAAGTTTATTCATGAATGTATGATTTATTAAATGAAACTCATTACTTTCCACGGGTTATTTTATGTCTAATATTGATATATGTTCTATGTGGCATGCATGATTATGTAAATGTTATAATGTGAAAGGTGCACTCAAAATTATATAGCACTCTGATGCATTAGGTAATGTGATGTATCTCATGAGATGATGTTCAATATGCATGAACATGATGCTATATTTGTTAATAATGATGATGTTATTATTATGCACATATGTTATGCATGAACATGATGCTAGCTTTGTTCACAACTATGTGTGGTATTTGAAAACTAAGACATAATGTTTCATTTTTATGCATTTCCACATTCCATGTCTTTATCTAATGATTCCTATCATGATTATGAAGATTAACCTATACTTATATAAGATGAAAATGATTATGATCACCCATGTTATATTGATTCATATCCCCAACACTGCCCAGACCGATACTAGCATCTCCAGGGGCCACTAGATCTATTGGAACCCCACTTACTGGGGCCTTAAAATCAAAACTGATGGTTTCTAATGCATGGGGGTCACGCGCGACGAAGGCATTGTTCGGGATGCCAAGGGGTTGGTGATTATGGAATTTTCAGTCTTCTTGGTCAGTGTATCATCCCTTCAGGATGATTCAAGGGATTTCCTTTAGGGTATTAGCCTATAAAATTAGGAATACATTGAAATTTCATAGGCAGAAATTGACTCTAAGATTCTCCATAACATCCTTAATGGCCTATTTCCATCCCCTGGTAAATAACCTATTGATAGAGAAAATATTTTCAATTAATTTATATTTAATATAATTATTTTAAATCCACAAAAGTGTTCCTCTAAGATGAATTGTTTCATTTTTATGATAATGGTGTTATTTTGAGCTGAATAGTAAAAATTGGCCATTTTGGATTTTTAATAGTTTTAAATTATTTTTGTAGTTTGACCATAACATTATCTGAATTGATCCAAATTAAAAAATTATTTCTTTTCCATATTCTAAACATCTAGGTATTCATTTACTATTTTTGGACTAAAAGCTGAATCGGCCATATGGAAGCTCAAAAGAAGCTCACAAGTGGAAGAAAGAAAACTTTTTGCAGTTCTGCCTAGTTTTGGCGTGGGCTTCATAACTCATTCATGGTGGGCCCAAATATTGTTATATTCGGTGGTTGGAAGTTAAAGGGGTTTTTTATAATCTTTAATTAAGAAAGGTCCGTGTGAATTGACCATTTAAGAGGTCATTAAATCACCATAATCTGGAGGTTTGTGATTTGGAGAGTCTGACTAGACAGAATAAATTCTCAGAGTAAAATGACCATAACTCTCGGAATACAAGTCTAAATCTGCTGATATTTTGGAGGTACACGCCCAAGATAATTATGAACAACATTCAAGAAGGGATCAATTCGTGAAAATGTCATTTAATGGGGACAAAACGCTTAAACATCTGGGGAAAAAATTCTGTCTATAAAAGGAGGAGAGCTCCACCCTCTCAAAGCATCCCACTCTCCATCCCATTTCTTCCAGGGCACCAAGAAGGAGAAATTTTCGGCTTTATTTTTTTATTTCTTTTATTTTTCATAGTTTTTTAATGCCTTATTCTTCCCCATTCATCTTGATTAACCTTACCATGGTGGGGTAAACTTTTGGAGTGATTGAGGAAGGGCTGGTTTTCTACATTGTAATGCTTGAGTTCTTGGACGCAATTGAATAGATTTCTTTCTTATTCAAAGTTGTTTTCAATTTATTATAGAGTATTTTATTATCAAGTGCAATCGTTCTTGAATATTAATTACGTTATTGATTTTTTCCTTGGTAAAATAATCATAATCTCCCTCCACTAATTTTTGGTTTATATACGATGGAATAAACCAGGAATTAGTGGTGAAGTACTCGACGATCGTCAGTACATGTAAAAGGTGTAGTGAATGTTCATGATTGTTTGGGATAAAAAAACCCAATTGGGTATTTCCCATTTCAATTAAGGATATTCAATACAAATATTTTAAACATGGAAGGAGAGTTGACCAAACCGAGATCTTGGTAAGGTTTTCTCTCACAATAATATTTTCACCAAGAAAGTGAGACGAAAAAATTGTGGAAACTCAATTTAATCAAATAAGAAGAAGAGGTTTGAATTAAATTGAACAAGAATATCATTACAATTAGAAAACTGACCCCGACCTAATCACCCTTTTAATATCATAGTTTTTCAATCATTTGAATTTCAAATTTCCTTTCAAAAGCACAAAATTTTTACCCCCGTTTTAAAGTGACACCCCATTTTTTGTGCACTCCTCTTCAGGAGAAATCCTAGGTCAACCACATTACTACATTTTAACTTAGGAAATAATTGTTTTTCCATGCCCTATGACAGGCGTGCATCAAACTTGGCACCGTTACTGGGGAGGTAAGTGCCACAAACTAATTGTAAATATTTGACCTTTTCAATTTTAAAAAAAAATTAAAAAAAAAATTATTTTTCCATATTGTTTTCAAGTGATTATTTATTTAATTCATGGAAAAATTACCCACCAGTGCGAGAACCAATTATTGAATCACCTTGGTCTATAGATTATAAAGTTTCTTTCTTGGCTAAAAAAATTCGGCGAGCTCAAATCCAAATCATAACAGAGGATTAATTCAAGGATCTCATTGAAAACCTTAAAGAGAACCTCGAATACCCAATGTTAGAGGGATTGGATAGAGAATTAATTGAACTTCAAGAGTATTTTACGGAATTTTATTAAGAAATGATCAATGTGCAACACTAAGAAGAAGAAGTTCACAAGGATCTTGAAGCCCGATTCAAAATAATTAGTCAAACATTTCAAAACCTGGAGAACTCAATAAAGTGGATAGCGGAACAAGTACATGCATCCCAGGATCAACAAATAGAGCCAGAACAAGAACTAGAACCAAAAAAATTGATGGAAGAAGTATCCCCACAAATCCTTCAAGTTGAAGAACCCATGGAGTCCTTAATGAAATTAAAAGAAGATGCATTGAGCCAAACTCAATCAATGTTGGAGGAGAGTGACGAAGAAGATTTAACTATTGAAATGCATATTAGAGATCAAAAAGATCTGGATAACTTCTGGAATGAGTGAGGAACTTCTTGATCCAACTATTCCTCATAATGTAGATGATTCAGCAACATTGAAGGAAGAAACCAACCAAGTAGTGGAATTTGAAGAGAAGATAGAGGAGTCTGACTACCTACCTCTATCAAGGGAAATTCAACTCCAAGAGCCACCTCTCATTGAAGAAGCAATTGAATCCAAAGAAGCCCAGGGAGTTAATATTTTCATAAACTCACTATATTTTTATTTTGTTGAAACTAAATTGAGTATTACCTCCCCTTCTTTTAATTTTTCAGATTCATCCAAAACATGTATTTACTTGGAGGAAGACAATAAAAAAGAAGAGTCATCCATGGAGGAACATCTAGAGCTCCCCAAACCTGTTGAACATTTAATGGAGGGAGAACATGAGAAGATCAAAGTGGATTTTCTAGAGGAAAATGAGACACAAGATACTTACTTTGAAAGGGAAGAATTTTATATTGATTCTTAATACTTTAATTTTTTTCAAATAGAATTAAACTCTGACATTCCATTTGATTTTTCCCCAGATGTATCATACCTTCAGCAACCACTAGAGAATAAAGAAGATGTTGTTCATGCGGAACCCAAGAAAGAGGAGGAATCATTCATTGTCCTAACCCCACCATGATTGTTTTATCTCATTACAATGAGGAAGGACTTGGTGCATTTTATCAATAGAGTGCTCAAGAGAAAGGAAGAAGTTCATCCTAGAAAGAAAAGTTTTTGTTGGTTCATGGGCAAGAAACTTCACCCACCATCAGATTGGGGATAACTGATTAGAACTGCCCCTCTGGAGGCATTAAAAACCCAGGGCCCACTTGGGGGATTAAACCAAGTTTTATCCTTCTATTCTAATCCTATTTATATTATCATTTCTTTCGATAAATATCTTATGTTTACTTTTGTTCTTTTATTTGTTGGTTTTCAGAGTGCAACACTTAGGAGGTTAACTCAATGTTGCACTGTGAATAAATCAGGTTGTACCTCTCCTTCACACTTTCTTGATGTTATGATTCATTTTAAAATTGTCTTACATGTTAAATCAACTTGAATTCATTGAGTACACTACATAATTTAAGTGTGGGGGAGGGAACCTTTGTAGTTTAGTATTTTCATTTTGTGTTTGTTTTTCAGAAAATAAAAAATTTGCATGTTTTAATATTTTTGTGTGTTTATTTTTCAGTTTTTGGTGTGTTTTTGAAACTTTTGAGATGAAATGATTATCATTACCATTTTTGAAACCCATGTCAATGAGTGAACCAATCTATTCCCTAAAACTGAGCTTAAATGAATGCTGAAATAACTTTGTTTCAAGTTAAAATCTTTTGTAATTTCATGAAAAGTACACTGATTTTTGAAACCCATGCCATATTTCACTGTCTATATCTTTGAAATCACTTTCCTGTGAGGCTTCAGAACCATTTTTGTCATATTCTTTTCATTCACCTCATTTCTTGAGAGAACCAGACCATGCTTGCTTTAACCAGAATTTGATTTATTCCTTTCAAAACTTGAGGGTTTGGGGTATGTGTGTTTTAAATGATTGAGGCATTTATTTGGTTTGAAGCCCCCTTTTCAAAATAATCATTTTCTTTATGTCCCAAATTTAAATTTATCCTTCATTTTATCCCCTAGTAGCCATGAATAGCCTGTTAGGTTAGCCACATTACAAGCCAATTTTCCCTATCCTACATGCTCTTGAAGTGAAATTGCATGATCTAGTTATACTTAAGTGTGGGGAAAGATGTCTTGTGCTGTACTACCTCATTTGGTGATACTTTTTGAGGAATATAAAATGTTTAAGAGATGATGTTCCTACTGAATATTTCACTTTGTTAAAAGCTGTGCATTTCTGGATATTTCATGATAAGAGAAGCTGTGCCTTTCTGGAGCTTCCGATGTAAAAAAAAGAAAGTTGTGCCTATCTGGAGCTTTCAAGAAAAATCATGTTTGAAAAGATTGAAATTTTTTGTACTGAAATCCTGAGCATATTGAATGATGATGGAGCTTAGTTTCTACAAAGGGGAATACAAGGAGACCATACTTGAGTGAAAATTAGAATCTTGCAATTTTGCTTCAAAAAGAGCCAAGCCATCCTTTTTCGGACACAGAATTTTTAACATATAAATCCTACCAACTGAAATCCACAGAACAACCTTGAAAAGTACTCATGAGAAACACATGTCCTTGAATCACATCGGGTGGAGAAGTATAAATTTATCAAGCCTATGGTGACTCTTGTGTGAGTTTGGATGACAAAATCCTTGTTCAACATTTACATTTGTGAGATGAGAGAAAATTCACGTGAGGTAGATGTTTTGTGTGTATGGGATAAGAAATGAAGTGTAAATATATTAAAATCTAAAATGGAGAACTTGAAATAATTTTTTTTGATGATACATGATGTCTTTTTGTTTCTTGGAATTATTTTGGTAGATCTCATTGATATGTGTTTTGGATTTGATTTGATTTGATTTTTACTTATCCAGGAGTCCAAGTGATAAGTGTGGGGGAATTTATAGAGAAAATACTTTCAATTAATTTATATTTAATATCATTGTTTTAAACCCACAAAAGTGTTCCTCTAAGATGTAATGTTTCATTTTTATGATATTGGTGTTATTTTGAGCTGAATAGTAAAAATTGGCCATTTTGGATTTTTAACAGTTTTAAATTATTTCTGTAGTTTGGCCATAAAATTATCTACACTGATCCAAATTGAAATTTTTTCTTTTCCAAATTCTACATATCCTGGGATTCATTTATTATTTTTTGACTAAAAGCTGAATCTTACATATGGAAGCTCAAAATAAGCTCACAAGTGGGAGAAAGAAAAATGTTTGCAGTTCTGCCTAGTTTTGGTGTGGGATTCATAACTCATTCATGGTGGGCCCAAATTTTGTGATATTCAGTGGGTGGACATGAAAGGAGTTTTGGATAATATTTAATGAAGGAAGGTCTGCGTGAATTGGCTATTTAAGGGGTCATTAAATCACCATAATCTGGAGGTTTGCGATTTGGAGAGTGTGACTCGACAGAATAAATTCTCAGAGTAAAACAACCATAACTGTCGAAATACAACTCCAAATCCGCTGCGATTTTGAGGGGACACACCCAAGATAATTATGAACAACATTCAAGGACTCAACATGTGAAAATGTAATTTAGTGGGGCCAAAACGCGTCAACATCTGGGGGAAAAATTCTGGCTATAAAAGGAGGAGAGCTCCACCCTCTCAAAGCATCCCATTCTCCATCCCATTCCTTCTGGGACACCAAGAAGGAGAACTTTTCGGATTTATTTTTTTATTTCTTTTCTTTTTCATAGTTTTGTAATGCCTTCTTCTTCCCCATTCATCTCGATTACCCATACTATGGTGGGGTAAACTTTTGGAGTGATTGGGAAAGGGTTGGTTTTCTACATTGTAATGCTTGAGTTCTTGAACACAATTGAATAAATTTCTTTCTTCTTCAAAGTTGTTTTCAATTTATTATAGTGGATTTTATTATCAAGTGTGATCGTTCTTGAATATTAATTCCTTTATTGTTTTTTTCCTCGATAAAATAATCATAATCTCCCTCCACTAATTTCTGGTTTATATACGATGAAATAAACTAGGAATTAGTGGTGAAGTACTCGACGATCGTTAGTACGTGTAAAAGGTGTAGTGAATGCTCTTGATTGTTTGGGATAAACAAAACCCAATCGGGTATTGACCATTTCAATTAAGGATATTCAATACAACTATTTTACACATGGAAGGAGAGTTGACCAAACCGAGATCTTAGTAAGGTTTTCTCTCACAATAATAATTTCACCAAGGAAGCGAGAGGAAATGATTGTGGAAAATCACTTTAATCAACTAAGAAGAAGAGGTTTGAATTAAATTGAACAATAATAGCATTATAATTAGGAAACTGACCCCGACCTAATCACCCTATTAATATCATAGTTTTTCAATAATTTGAATTTCAAATTTCCTTTCAAAAGCACAAAAATTTTACCCCCATTTTAAAGTGACAACCCGTTTTGTGTGCACTCCTATTCGGGAGAAATCCTAGGTCAACCACATTAATACATTTTATCTTTGGAAATAATTGTTTTTCCATGCCCTATGAAAGGCGTGCGTCAAACTTGGCGCCTTTTCCGGGGAGGTAAGTGCCACAAACTAATTGTAAATATTTGTCTTTTTCTATTTAAAAAACAAATTTTAAAAAAATCTTTTTCCATGTTGTTTTCAAATGATTATTTCTTTAGTTCATTGAACAGTTACCCACTAGTGCGAGAAGAAATTATTGAATCACCTTGGTCTATAGAGTATAATGTTTCTTTCTTGGCTAAACAAATTTGGGGAGCTCGAATCCAAATCATCACAGAGGATGAATTCAAGGATCTCATTGGAAACCTTAAAGAGAACCTCGAATACCCAGTGTTAGAGGGATTTTCTCGAGAATTAATTGAACTTTAGGAGTATTTTCCAGAATTTTATCAAGAAATGATCAATGTGAAACACCAAGAAGAAGAAGTTCACAAGGATCTTGAAGCCCGATTCAAAAGAATTAGTCAAGCATTTCAAGACCTGGAGAACTCAATAAACTGGATAAAGGAACAATTACATGCATCCTAGGATCAACAAATGGAGCCAGAACAAGAGCCCAAACCAAAAAAATTGATGGAAGAAGTATCCCCACAAATCCTTCAAGTTGAAGAACCCATGGAGTCCTTAATGAAATTAAAAGAAGATGCATTGAGCCGAACTCAATAAATGTTGGAGGAGAGTGATGAAGAATATTTAACTATTGAAATTCATATTAGAGATCAAAAAGATCTAGATAACTTCTGGAATGAGTGTGAGGAACTTCTTGATCCAACTATTCCTCATAATGTAGATGATTCAGCAACATTGAAGGAAGAAACCAACCAAGCAGTGGAATTTGAAGAGAAGATATAGGAGTCTGACTACCTACCTCTATCAAGGGAAATTCAACTCCAAGATCCACCTCTCATTGAAGAAGAAATTGAATCCAAAAAGCCCAGGGAGTTAAATATTTTCATAAACTCACTATCTTTTCAACATGTTAAAACTAAATTGAGTATTACCTCCCCTTATTTTAATTTTTCAGATTCAGCCAACACATGTATTTCCTTGGAGTAAGACGATGAAAAAGAAGATTCATCCATGGAGGAACATCTAGAGCTCCCCAAACCTGTTGAACATTTAATGGAGGGAGAACATGAGAAGATCAAAGTGGATTTTCTAGAGGAAAATGAGACACAAGCTACTTACTTTGAAAGGGAAGAATTTGATATTGATTCTTAATGATTTAATTTTTTTCAAATAGAATTAAACTCTGACATTCCCTTCAATTTTTCCCCAGATGTATCATACCTTCAACAACCACTAGAGAATAAAGAATATGTTGTTCATGCAGAACCCATGAAAGAGGAGGAATCATTCATTGTTCTAACCCCACCATACATGTTTTATCTCATTACAATGAGGGTGGACTTGTTGTATTTTATCGATGGAGTCCTCAAGAAAAAGGAAGAAGTTCATCCTGGAAAGAAAAGTTTTTGTTGGTTCATGAGGAAGAAACTTCACCCACCATCAGATTGGGGATAATCGATTAGAACTGCCCCTCTAGAGGCAGTCAAAACCCAGGGCCCACTTGGAGTATTAAACCAAGTTTTATCCTTATATTCTCATCCTATTTCTATTTTCATTTCTTTCAATAAATATCCTATGTTTACGTTTGTTCTTTTATTTGTAGGTTTTCAGAGTGCAACACTTCGGAGGTTAACTCAATGTTGCACTGCGAATAAATCAGGTTGTACCTATCCTTCAAACTTTCTTGATTTTGTGATTCATTTTAAAATTGGATTACATGTTAAATCAACTTGAATGCATTGAGGACACTGCATCATTTAAGTATGGGGGAGGAAACCTTTGTAGTTTAGTATTTTCATTTTGTGTTTGTTTTTCAGAAATTTTTTTTTTGCGTGCTTTCATATTTTTGTCTGTTTATTTTTCAGTTTTTGGTGTGTTTTTGAAACTTTTGAGTTGAAATGATTATCATTACCATTTTTGAAAACTATTTAAATGAGTGAACCAATCTATTCCCTAAAACTGGGCTTAAATGAATTCTGAAATAACTTTGTTTCAAGTTCAAATCTTTTGGAATTTCATGAAAAATACACTGATTTTTGAAACCCATGCCATATTTCACTGTTTATATCTTTGAAATCACTTTCCTGTGAGGCTTAAGAACCATTTTTTTCATATTATTTTCATTCACCTCATTTCTTGAGAGAACCATATCATGCTTTCTTTAACCATAATTTGATTTATTCCTTTCAAAACTTGAGGGTTTTGGGTATGAGTGTTTTAAATGATTGAGACATTTATTTGTTTTGAAGCCCCCTTTTCAAAATAATCCTTTTCATTATGGCCCACCTTTACATTTATCCTTCATTTTAGCCCCTAGTAGCCATGATATCCTATTAGGTTAGCCACATTACAAGCCAATTTTCCCTATCCTACCTTCTCTTAAAGTGAAATTTCATGATCTAGTTAAAATTAAGTGTGGGGGAAGATGTCTTGTGGTGTACTACCTCATTTGGTGATACTTTTGGAGGAATATAAAATTTTGAAGAGCTGATGTTACTACTGAATATTTCATTTTGTTAAAAGCTGTGCCTTTCTGGAGCTTTCATGATAAGAGAAGCTGTGCCTTTCTGGAGCTTCTGATGTAAATAAAAGGAAGTTTTGCCTATGTGGAGCTTTCAAGAAAAATCATGTTTGAAAAGATTGAAATTTTTTCTACTTAAATCTTAAGAAGATTGAATGATGATGGAGCTTAGTTTCTACAAAGGGGAAGATAATGAGACCATGCTTGAGTGAAAATTAGAATCTTTCAATTTAGCTTCAAAAAGAGCCAAGCCCTCCTTTTTCGGCCTCATAATTTTTAACATCTAAATCCTACCAACCGGAAGCCACAGAACAACCCTAAAAATTCCTCATGAGAAACACATGTCCTTGACTCACATCGGGTGTATAAGTAGGAATTTATCAAGTCTATGGTGACTCTTGTGTGAGTTTGGATGAGAAAAGCCTTGTTCAACATTTACATTTGTGAGATGAGAGAAAATTCTTGTGAGGTAGGTGTTTTGTGTGTATGGGATAAGAAATGAATTAAAAATATATTAAAATCTAAAATGGATAACTTGAAATATTTTTTTTTGATTAGTAATGATATCAATTTGTTTCTTGGAATTAATTTGGTAGATCTCATTGATATGTGTTTTGGATTTGATTTGATTTGATTTTTACTTGTCCAGGAGTGCAAGAGCTAAGTGTGGGGGAATTGATAGAGAAAATATTTTCAATTAATTTATATTGAATATCATTGTTTTAAACCCACAAAAGTGTTCCTCTAAGATGAATTTTTTCATTTTTATGATATTGGTGTTATTTTGAGCTGAATAGTAAAAATTGACCATTTTGGATTTTTAACAGTTTTAAATTATTTTTGTAGTTTGGCCATAAAATTATCTACACTGATCCAAATTTAAAAATTCTTTCTTTTCCAGATTCTACACATCCAGGGATTCATTTACTATTTTTCGACTAAACGCTGAATCTTCCATATGGAAGCTCAAAAGAAGCTCACAAGTGGGATAAAGAAAACTATTTGCAGTTCTGCCTAGTTTTGGTGTGGGCTTCATAACTCATTCATGGTGGGCTCAAATGTTGTGATATTTGGTGTGTGTACGTGCAAGGATTTTTGGAGAATCTTTAATTAATAAAGGGCCGCGTGAATTGGCCGTTTAAGGGGTCATTAAATCAACCTAATATGGAGGTTTGCGATTTGGAGAGTCTGACTGGACTGAATAAATTTTCAGAGTAAAATGGCCATAACCCTCGGAATACGAGTCTAAATCCACTGATATTTTTAGGGGACACGACCAAGATAATTATGAACAACATTCAAGAGATACTCAATGCGTGAAAATGTCATTTAATGGGGAAAAAATGCGTCATCATCTCGGGAAAAAATTCTGGCTATAAAAGGAGGAGAACTCCACCCTCTCAAAGCATCCCACTCTCCATCCCATTCCTTCCGGGACACCAAGAAGGAGAACTTTTAATCTTTATTTTTTTATTTCCTTTATTTTTCATAGTTTTTTAATGCCTTCTTCTTCCCCATTCATCTCGATTACCCTTACCATGGTGGGGTAAACTTTTGGGGTGATTAGGGAAGGGTTTGTTTTCTACATTGTAATGCTTGAGTTCTTGGACGCAATTAAATAAATTTCTTTCTTCAAAGTTGTTTTCAATTTCTTATAGTGGATTATATTATCAAGTGAGATCGTTCTTGAATATTAATTCAATTATTGATTTTTTCCTTGGTAAAATAATCATAATCTCCTTCCACTAATTTCTGGTTTATATACGATGGAATAAACCAGGAATTAGTGGTGAAGTACTCGACGATTGTCAGTACGTGTAAAAAGTGTAGTGAATGTTCTTGATTGTTTGGGATAAAAAAAACCCGATCGGGTATTGCCCATTTCAATTAAGGATATTCAATACAACTATTTTACACATGGAAGGAGAGTTGACCAAACCGAGATCTTGGTAAGGTTTTCTCTCACAATAATAATTTCATCAAGGAAGTGAGAGGAAATGATTGTGGAAACTCACTTTAATCAACTATGAAGAAGAGGTTTGAATTAAATTGAACAAGAATATCATTACAATTAGGAAATCAACCCTGAACTAATCACCCTTTTAATATCATAGTTTTTCAACCATTTGAATTTCAAATTTCCTTTCAAAAGCACAAATTTTTTACCCCCATTTTAAAGTGACAACCCATTTTGTGTGCATTCCTCTTCGGGAGACATCCTAGGTAAACCACATTACTACATTTTAACTTAGGAAATAATTGTTTTTCCATGCCCTATAACAGGCGTGCATCAAACTTGGCTCCATTTTCGAGGAGGTAAGTGCCACAAACTAATTGTAAATATTTGACTTTTTCAATTTAAAAAAAAAATTTAAAAAAAAATCTTTTTCCATGTTGTTTTCAAATGATTATTTCTTTAATTCATGGAACAATTACCCACCAGGGTGAGAACCAATTATTGAATCACCTTTGTCTATAGAGTATAAAGTTTCTTTCTTATCTAAACAAATTCGGGGAGCTCGAATCCAAATCATCACAGAGGATGAATTCAAGGATATCATTGAAAACCTTAAAGAGAACCTCGAATACCCAATGTTAGAGGGATTGGCTAGAGAATTAATTGAACTTCAGGAGTATTTTCTGGAATTTTATCAAGAAATGATCAATGTGAAACACCAAGAAGAAGAAGTTCACAAGGTTCTTGAACCTGATTCAAAAGAATTAGTCAAACATTTCAAAACCTGGAGAACTCAATAAAGTGGATAGAGGAACAAGTACATGCATCTTAGGATCAAAAAATGGAGCCAAAACAAGAACCAGAACCAAAAAAATTTATGGAAGAAGTATCCCCACAAATCCTTCAAGTTGAAGAACGCATGGAGTCCTTAATGAAATTAAAAGAAGATGCATTGAGCCGAACTCAATAAATGTTGGAGGAGAGTGATGAAGAATATTTAACTATTGAAATGCATATTGAAGATCAAAAATATCTGGATAACTTCTGGAATGAGTGTGAGGAACTTCTTGATCCAACTATTCCTCATAATGTAGACGATTCAACAACATTGAAGGAAGAAACCAACCAAGCAGTGGAATTTGAAGAGAATATAGAGGAGTCTGACTACCTACCTCTATCAAGGGAAATTCAACTCCAAGAGACACCTCTCATTGAAGAAGAAATTGAATCCAAACAAGCCCAGGGAGTTAATATTTTCATAAACTCACTATCTTTTGATTTTGTTGAAACTAAATTGAGTATTACCTCCCCTTATTTTAATTTTTCAAATTCAGCCAACACATTTATTTCCTTGGAGGAAGACGATGAAAAATAAGATTCATCCATGGAGGAACATCTAGAGCTCCCCAAACCTGTTGAACATTTAATGGAGGGAGAACATGAGAAGATAAAAGTGGATTTTCTAGAGGAAAATGAGACACAAGATACTTACTTTGAAAAGGAAGAATTTGATATTGATTCTTCATGCTTTAATTTTTTTCAAATAGAATTAAACTCTGACATTCCCTTTTATTTTTCCCCAGATGTATCATACCTTCAGCAACCACTGGAGAATAATGAAGATGTTGTTCATGCGGAACCCAAGAAAGAGGAGGAATCATTCATTTTCCTAACCCCACCATGCATGTTTTATCTCATTACAATGAGGGTGGACTTGGTGCATTTTATCGATGGATTCCTCAAGAAAAAGGAAGAAGTTCATCCTAGAAAGAAAAGTTTTTATTGGTTCATGAGCAAGAAACTTAAACCACCATCAGATTGGGGATAACCGATTAGAACTGCCCCTCTGGTGGCAGTCAAAACCTAGGGCCCACTTCGGGGATTAAACCAAGTTTTATCCTTCTATTATCATCCTATTTATATTTTCATTTCTTTCAATAAATATCTTATGTTTACTTTTGTTCTTTTATTTGTAGGTTTTCAGAGTGCAACACTTAGGAGGTTAACTCAATGTTGCACTGCGAATAAATTAGGCTGTACCTCTCCCTCACACTTTCTTGATGTTGTGATTCATTTTAAAATTGGCTTACATGTTAAATCAACTTGAATGCATTGACGACACTGCATCATTTAAGTGTGGGGGAGGGAACCTTTATAGTTTAGTATTTTCATTTTGTGTTTGTTTTTCAGAAAATAAAAAATTTGTGTGTTTTCATATTTTTGTGTGTTTATTTTTCAGTTTTTGGTGTGTTTTTAAAACTTTTGAGCTGAAATGATTATCATTACCATTTTTGAAACCCATGTCAATGAGCGAACCAATATATTCCTTAAAAATGAGCTTAAATGAATGCTTAAATAACTTTGTTTCAAGTTCAAATATTTTGGAATTTCATGAAAAGTACACTAATTTTTGAAACCCATGCCATATTTCACTGTCTATATCTTTGAAATCACTTTCCTGTGAGGCTTTAGAACCATTTTTGTCATATTATTTTCATTCACCTCATTTCTTGAGAGAACAATACCATGCTTGCTTTAACTAGAATTTGATTTATTCATTTCAAAACTTGAGGGTTTGGGGTATGTGTGTTTTAAATGATTGAGGCATTTATTTGGTTTGAATCCCCCTTTTCAAAATAATACTTTTAATTATGGACCACCTTTAAATTTATCCTTCATTGTAGCCCCTAGTATCCATGAATAGCCTATTAGGTTAGCCACATTACAAGCCAATTTTCCCTATCCTACCTGCTCTTGAAGTGAAATTACAGGATCTAGTTAAACTTAAGTGTGGGGGAATATGTCTTGTGGTGTACTACCTCATTTGGTGATACTTTTGGAGGAATATAAAATGTTTAAGAGATTATGTTCCTACTGAATATTTCATTTTGTTAAAATATGTGCCTTTCTGGAGCTTTCATGATAAGAGAAGCTGTGCCTTTCTGGAGATTCCGATGTAAAAAAAAGAAAGTTGTGCCTATCTGGAGCTTTCAAGAAAAATCATATTTGAAAAGATTGAATTTTTTTCTGCTGAAATCCTGAGCAGTTTGAATGATGATGGAGCTTAGTTTCTACAAAGGGGAAGATAAGGAGACCATACTTGAGTGAAAATTAGAATCTTGCAATTTTTCTTCAAAAAGAGCTAAGCCCTCCTTTTTCGGCCTCAGAATTTTTAACATCTAAATCTTACCAACCATAAGGAACAGAACAACCCTGAAAAGTCCGCATAAGAAACACATGTCCTTGACACACATCAGGTGGAGAAGTAGGAATTTATCAATCCTATGGTGACTCTTGTGTGAGTTTGGATGAGAAAAGCCTTGTTCAGCATTTACATTTGTGAGATGAGAGAAAATTCATGTGAGGTATGTGTTTTGTGTGCATGGGATAAGAAATGAAGTGGAAATATATTAAAATATAAAACGGAGAACTTGAAATAATTGTTTTTGATGAGGCATAATATCTTTTTGTTTCTTCTAATTAATTTGGTAGATCTCATTGATATGTGTTTTTTATTTGATTTGATTTGATTTTTACTTGTCCAGGAGTCCAAGTGCTAAGTGTGGGGGAATTTATAGAGAAAATATTTTCAATTAATTTATATTGAATATCATTTTTTTAAACCCACAAAAGTGTTCCTCTAAGATGAATTTTTTCATTTTTACGATATTGGTGTTATTTTGAGCTGAATAGTAAAAATTGGCCATTTTGGATTTTTAACAGTTTTAAATTATATCTGTAGTTTGGCCATAAAATTATCTACACTGATCCAAATTGTAAAATTCTTTTTTTTCCAGATTCTAAACATCTATATATTCATTTACTATTGTTGGACTAAAAGCTGAATCTTCCATATGGAAGCTTAAAAGAATCTCACAATTGGGAGAATTAAAACTATTTGCAGTTCTGCCTAGTTTTGGTGTGTGATTCATAACTCATTCATGGTGGGCCCAAATGTTGTGATATACGGTGGGTGGATGCTCAAGGAGTTTTGGAGAATATTTAATGAAGGAAGTTCCACGTTAATTGTCCTTTTAAGGGGTCATTAAATCACCCTAATCCGAAGGTTTGCGATTTGGAGAGTCTGACTGGATAGAATAAACTCTCAGAGTAAAACGACCATAACTCTCGGAATACAAGTCCAAATCTGATGATATTTTTAGGGGAGACGTCCAAGATAATTATAAACAACATTAAAGAAGTACTCAATGCGTGAAAATGTCATTTAATGGGGCCAAAAAGCGTCAAAATCCGGGGGAAAAATTCTGGCTATAAAAGGGGGAGAGCTCCACCCTCTCAATGCATCCCACTCTCCATCCCATTCCTTCCGAGACACCAAGAAGGAGAACTTTTCGGCTTTATTTTTTTATTTCTTTTCTTTTTCATAGTTTTTTAATGCATTCTTCTTCCACATTCATCTCAATTACCCTTACCATGGTGGGGTAAACTTTTAGAGTGATTGGGGAAGGGTTGGTTTTCTACATTGTAATGCCTGAGTTCTTGGACGCAATTGAATAAATTTCTTTCTTCTTAAAAGTTGTTTTCAATTTCTTATAGCAGATTTTATTATCAAGTGTGATCGTTATTGAATATTAATTCCGTTATTGATTTTTTCCTTGGTAAAATAATCATAATCTCCCTCCACTAATTTCTGGTTTATATATGATGGAATAAACCAGGAATTAGTGGTGAAGTACTCGACGATCGTCAGTACGTGTAAAAGGTGAAGTGAATATTCTTGATTGTTTGGGATAAAAAAACCCGATCGGGTATTGCCCATTTCAATTAAGGATATTCAATACAACTATTTTACACATGGAAGGAGAGTTTACCAAACCGAGATCTTGGTAAGTTTTTCTCTCACAATAATAATTTCACCAAGGAAGTGAGAGGAAACGATTGTAGAAACTCACTTTAATCAACTAAGAAGAAGTGGTTTGAATTAAATTGAAAAATAATAGCATTAAGATTAGGAAACCGACCTCGACCTAATCACCATTTTAATATCATAGTTTTTCAATCATTTGAATTTCAAATTTCCTTTCAAAAGCACAAAATTTTTACCCCCGTTTTAAAGTGACAACCCGTTTTGTGTGCACTCCTCTTCGAGAGACATCCTAGGTCAACCACATTACTACATTTTAACTTAGTAAATAATTGTTTTTCCACGCCCTATGATAGGTGTGCATCACCTATACCATCATAAAGTGTAGGGGAATTCTTAGTAATACCACCAAAGTGGTGCACTCATGGCGAGAGGGTAATCAAGTTGCAGACCACCTTGCTTCCCTTGAGGTTCTCGATCCTAATCCTATTTTCCTTCACAATGTAATGTATCTTAAACCCGAGGGGGTCAACTTGATTAGAGGGGATGCCCTTTGAATTCATTATTTCAGGCCTCCATGAGGCCCGGTTCTTGTGGTCCCTTTGCTGTGGCTTCTTAATAAAAATTTACTTGATGGTGATGATGATGATGTAATAGTTATGTAATAAAATTAGGGTCGCTATAATAGTGGCAGGTCATTTTTGTAAATTTTGGGGCATCATGTATTCACACCGGGAGAGGAGAAATAAAATAGGCAGTCACGTTGGAGAGTCTTCAGACTAGAGGTTTTTTCATAGGGAGGGGCAACAAGCAAGAGCGTCACACAGGAGGGTTAGTGCACATGGGGGGGCATGTTGGAGGCCGTCACACAAGAGGTTAGGGTTCATACAGGGTACGATGCATAGGGGGCGTGATCATGCAAGGAGGTGTGATGGGAGGGGAGGGGCTAAACCCCCTCTGATACCATGTTGAAATGAAACCCGTACCTCACAACAAGGTAGGATGCATGGTTTATAGATGAGAAACATATTACAATAGATAACCACACCAATGTGGGATACAAATATTAGATATATCTAATATTCTAATACTCTTCACAATATATTTATAATTTTAATAATTTTAACTTCAATTAATATTGAGTATAGTTAAATTTTACATACATGCATATTTTTCATCTCATGGTATAAGAAAGGGAAAATGAATTGTGGTATGCTTAAGTATGACCAGTTGGGCGGGGATATGGGACTCGGGTTTGAAGGAAACTCTAAGACTCATTTTGGAAGATCTTGGGTCTTAATTTTATCTTCTTATTTTAGTTTAGTTTAGCATATGGAGACTCATCATGTGACTTTGAATTTTGTGATGTATGACTGTATGACATTGCATGCATATTTTCAAGTTTGAGACATTCATTAGTTATGATGGTTCAATTTATTTTCCACTACTTGATTCTTTATTTGGTTATTGTTATTACAATTAGAGAGCACGCATGAGGCTATATGGGTCTCCTCCTCATTGGCAAAATTATGTCAGAACAAAACGTTATAATATGTAACCATATGTTTTCTTCTATTTGATTTTGATACTTTGAAATATTGGTAGAAAAGATAAATAATGATCAAAACTTGAGAAGCAAACATGTGTATGACCAACACATTTGTAGTGGAAGTTCAAGTTACCATGGAGTATGGAAGGAGATATATATTCGACAGATTATTGTTAGGTTGATTTTTAAGGGATATATTTTTCATCAGTTATGAATTATTTAATTATTCTTGATGAGGGCGAAAAGAGTGCGTGTTCATACATTATTCTTGGCGCATAGGATCATGAAATTTGCATGATTACAAATGATAGAAATTTTATTTAAATTGATATGGGAAAATGGATTTAGATAAACAATTGAATCACTAAAAAATTTAACTAATGACTTCTTGAATAAATTATTAGTGGTGAATTAATTAACTAAAACTAGTGACTAAAATGGCATGAATTAATTAATCTTCTATTGTGATTGTTACATGTATATTCATGGGGTGTTAACTGGGGATTTATAAACATGTGATTTCTTGAGTATGGAATGATGGTAAATTTATCAATAATTTATTTAAAATAGAAAGGATTGGTGTGGGGTTTGTGTATTCCATGCATTTTTATTTTGATCCATGATTGATATTCATTATTGGTGATTTGAATTTTTATATTATAGAAATATGGAAACTAACAGGCATGTTGAGGGACATCACGTGGGTAAATCCAAGCATGAACCATATGTTGAGGAGCTTTAGGAGGGTGAAGTAGAGCATGCTCCACTGGTGGAAGTTCTTGAGGCTCTGAATGATGTGCAACTTACAATGAGTAAGCCAAGGGTGATAGGGGTATTCTGAGGGGTGTGTAGTGACAACAAAACTGATATAACCTGTGATTTCTAGGTGTAGTATCCTCTTACCTTTAAGGGTGATATGAGATTGTAGGGTGAAAAAGAATAGATTGATGGGATATGCAAGATCACTGAGCTGATTGATACTCCAAAATACCAGAGGGTGAATCTCACGACGTTTATTTTTGAGGAACTGACACAACACTAGATGGCTTAGTGTAGGATAAGAAGACTGAAGGGTTATTGTGGGATGAATTTCAAACTCTGTTTATTATTGGTTTTATCCACACACTCTGAATATGGATAAATCTCAAGGGTTTATAGAGATTAAGAAAAAATGATAAGGTGGTTCTAAAATTTGTGTCAAGGTTTATTAACATGTTCAGGTTTGAAACAACCTTGGGTGGAGATGAGGTAATGAATGATATTGACTTGTGACCACCTCTTTGAGTTCAGATGAGGAAAGTGTTGTTAATTTGTGACCATAATGGCTCTATGACATGGCATAATTTCAACAGTTCACCATGAATACTTGCATCATGTGGTGAAATGGAGTGGCGACTTGTGGCTACCACAATCTTCATGAATCCATGGCGATCCATGGAAGAAATGTAAGAAAACTTCAATTTTTATAGGAAAATAAAAAAGGGAGGTTATTTCAGAGAATTTGAGATTTGATTAAAAAGGGAACATTATCAAAGCCAATTTTCTCTCCCTTATCTCCATCAAAATTTCACCTCAATCTCCAAGGGCAGGGTTCTTCAATTTGGCCTCTATATAACCTCTGAAAACCCTCAACAACCTCCAGTAAATCAAACTAACCAGTGTGAATGGCCTCCAACTTTTCCTAACCAAGTTGGGTCCACTTCCTCTTCTTTGCTTCTATCTATTGGGAAAACAAATCATAACTATGGAAAAAATGGTTGAAACAACTCATTTGGTGGGTCATTTTTTAAAAAAAATAGGGGTGGTGCCCCTTGGCTCTATAGGGGGTGCTGCCCTATGTCCCCCACTTGCTATCCAGGCAGTGAGATCCCTACCGAGGCACTGGCACCCTCAAACTCCCACTACCATTACAATCATCAAACACCATACTTAATTATGTATTCATATGATAATTTTGTTTCTATATGATTTATGCCTTAGATGAACCCATTAATGTTGATTACCTTGGGGGTGATAATATGGACTATAAACAACCCTTTTTCATAATTTGTGTTAAAAATGAGATTTGAATTATATTTTTTGTTTCTAACTTCTAGTTTCATACTATTATGACTTTTTGTGGAATGACATAGTAAATTTGAGACTTTGATTTGTAGTTTTTCAATATTGTTTTACATATTTTTCTTAATGTTTTAATGAATTTGATGAATTTATTTCAAAAATATATTTGTTCTTTATATATGATGTTAGTTTTTTTCCATATATGTTTTTGTGTGTGTATATATATATTTCAGCATATAATGGCATCCACCATATCCTCAATGTCATCCTCCATACTTCCATGGTAGATTTTCGGCTCAAAATCATAATCCGCTAACCCATATGTCATTGAACATGTGTCAAAGTTTTAATTTTTTTATTTCCTACTTACTATTGTATAGTGATAAGTAGGGTCGAACCCAAGGGAAGACTGAATAGTATGTTGAGTGACCAAATTTTCAAAACATTCCCACTATTGAAAATAGTGGGTAGAGTATATTTTTTATTTATTTAATGTATTATGATGATTAATTTGTGATTTTTTTATTTTGATGAAAACAATAAAGATTTACAATTATTTTTCTAAGAAACTAAGTTTGAAACTGGATTTATAATGGAGCATAAATAATAGTTGTACAAGAAACCATAACCGAGGTTTAGAAGTAACTGATCAAAATAAATTCTCGGGGAGAAATAATACTACTAGTTGAATGGTTAACCTCTTCACAAAAATAAAATTGAGTTTGAATCCTAGAGAAAGATTTGATTTAACTCTCTCTACAAGTGAAAAAAATGCAAAAGGTTGATTCTTAAAGCTCACTACTTCTTAAATCAATCAAAAGAGTAGAAATTTGAAGGAAAGACAGACTAAATCAATCTCATTTAATGATTTAGATATTTTGAATTAAAAGAGAGTGGTGTGACATAATTATTTTGGAAACATAAAACCGATTACATCGATCGATTCTATGTTGCAGTAAAATAGATCATAAAGAAACTAAAAGTTAATGACCATTGGAAATTAAATCCCCTAAGCACAAAAAATTCAATAAAAAATCATATTCAAAAATTGAAATTGGAAATAAATCAAATAAATTCTAAGAAATTGAGAAGTGGAGAAAGAAAACTCCCTCTCAAATCCCGTAATGCTACTCTATTTCTGAACTCCAATGCCTCTAAGTCTCTGTATTCTGCTACTCTCCAGGTGTTTGTGTCAACTCTCCTCTAAATTACCCAAATAATATTTATAAGACTAATTTATATATACATTTTGATATCAATTGTTTATAGTTTTTCATTAAATTACTCAATAATGCACGTGGTATGTGTCTAATTTTGCAGGAATAAAAGATTCACAGGATTCCAAAGAAGATAGGCAGAAAAAGTGAAAAAATGGCCAAGTACATGTCGTGATCCACTAGTAAACATCATGCAACTGAAGGTCATAGTATACCACAAGCTGTGAAGCCAAGTCATGACCATGCCAAGAAGCCTAAAGGAAAAAGCCGCTACACGTCGTGTACATCCAGGTCACGTCGTGATTCTAGTCAAACCAGATAGCAAGAAAGCTGTGAGGATTCCACACAGAAGACACCTGGACACGGGGTACTCATCATGAACACCCAGGACATGACGTGTACCTAGTCAAACCTCTTAAATTCACGAGATACCCGCGCGCCACACTATAGATCCAAAATCTATAGAAAATGATACGGATCGGTAGTGGAGAAGTAGAGCATTTGAGACAGTTCCAGACGAGCTCTTTCTCTCCCTTTCATCTCCCTTGAAATTTCTTTTTCCCTTTCCCATTTAAAACTCTCAAATTATTTGTGTTTTTACATTTTTATTAATCCAAGATCCATGGAGCTTCCGTTCTTCAACAAATTTCCAATTCCATTTCTGCATTTTGATTCAATTCCAATTTCCTTCTCAAGTAAGTATTTTATTTATAGTTGTGATTTACTTAGTGCATATTTTATTTCCTGAACCTTTACATGATCTCAATTCCATTAATCAACCTATCAAGCATGTTTTCTTTCATTTATTTAATTGCATCCTACCCCACAATGAGTAGCTAAATTCCTTAGGGGTATGGATCAAGTTTGATGTATCTACATACTTAAGTAAATATTTAATTCTAAACTTGGAAACCCTAATGGGATTAGTAATCAGGATCAAACTTAATAGGCCATCCCATTTGTGCGGATGTCCCTGACCACTAGACATTCAAGCAAACAACCCTATCTTGATTGGAGTAGACTAGGCTATGATCACTAGCCTAGGACACTTTCCACCTTTGAAGCCAAACGTAATGAACATAGGCTATTAACTATCTCCCGACCATAGAATAGTTACTTTCTAGGTAGAACTAGGTGGCTATACCAATATCAACTAGCGACAACTATTTTATTCACAGACTAAGATGAAGGGCCTTGCCAAGATTAGAACTAAAGACCATTCTTTACTTAGATACTCAACTTGATCTCGACCCCTCTTTAATTAATTACAGTCACCCTCAAGTAGTTTATAAGTAAAATCTCAAATAACAAGATTTCTAAAAAGGACTCCCCTACGGGTTTAAAAACAATAATTCCTCATCTGAAAAAGCGGTCTCCCTGTGGGTTCGACCCCACACTCCCACTACACTACACCCTTGTAGTTAGTGAAAATTTGGGACAATACATTCTAATTTAACTCAAGCTGGAGGAAGTAAGGACACCACTGCAGGGCCGATCAAATATCAAGAATGAGTTGAATGAATGGAATGTGAATCCCCAGTCAATCCCTGATCTCCCACTGCCTTTTTAAATTAAAAGTCCTATGTCGTCTCCTATTGGTCACCCACATCACCACCGACTTCATACCTATTTTCTTCCAAATATCTAAACACGTGGCACCAAACAAGTGGCATTAGTGCTCAGGATGTAAATCCAGTGAAACCCCTATAACAACCTCTGCTCCAGAGTTCTTCATAAACCTGGACGTAAATCCGACTCCTATCAACATCAGCACAATGTAAAATAGAGAAGAAAAAACATTAGAAGATTAAACTTTTATAAATGAATATTTACTATTATAATTAATATTATAATTATTGGATTAATATTAAATTACAATTTAATAGTTATTTATAATGATTTATTATAATTTATTAATTATTATTATTTTATTTATATTATTTTATTTTAATTAAAAAATTTATTAATTATTCTTAATAATTAAATTATTTATTTAATATTATTAAAGTTAATATTTTTATAACTTAATAAAAGATAATTATTTGAATTATTTATCAAATTTTATTAAGATAATTAATTGACAATTATTTATTTTATTAAATATTATTATTAAAGTTATTACTTAATTTATTAAGTTTATAAAATATTATTATAGTTAAATTAATTTATTAAGATTAATATTTATTTTATTTATTAAATTATTATATTAATTAATTAATTTCATTAATTATTAATTATTATATTATTTATTTCAATTCTTTTATTTTATTTAAATATTTTTTTAATTATTATTATTTAAATTATTAGATGATATTATTAACTAACTAATTTATTTATATTTAATATTTTTTATTAAAATTCTTATTATAATTAATTTATTTAAAATGTTTAATTATAATTATGAAATAATCATGGTTGTTAATCTATATTAATTTATTTGGTTAAATAATTAATTACATAGTTCTATTTAGTTTATAATTTTATATTAATTACCACTTAAATTATTATCATTATTAATTATTATTAATTATTATTTAATTATTATAATTAATATTTATTAATTTAAGTTTTAATATTATATTTATTATTTGTTCATCTTGTTTTTTATTATATTTTGTTTTATTTATTATTATTATTTTACTCCCTTTACTTATCTACTTTGTGGAGGGTGGGGATTCTCCTTTACCCAAAAGCCACTAGTGGGTCCTTACCTCACAACGGCACAACTCAGCACTTCCTCCCTTATCGGCAGCGCGACTTCAAGTAGAGGGATTACTCCATGGTAGTTCCTCCTCAATAACGACATCCAGCTCCTCCACAACGACGACGTGGTGATTCTTCAGATTTCATATATGGGCAACATTGGCTTATGTGACCGACAGCGGTTTTTTTAGGCGATAATGGCTGCGAATTGGCTCCTCTTCTTCATCAATGGTGGACGGTAGTAGATTCGGTGAGCTCCTCCCTCCACAGTGGCATTGACATCATAGCGGCGTCAGTGGATTTGACCTCTCCCAAAGTGGTGGTCGACGAATACAGATGGAAGATCAACTGGGGGAGGCGAATTAGATCAATGGTTCCAAATCTGAGACATGAGTTGGTTTCAATCTGACGATGGTTTGGTTTCAGATCTAGAAGTGACTTATTCAAGGAAGGAGGCAATGATTTCTCACAGAATAAAGATGATACTGGTGGTGTGTGGTTTCTGTAATGAAGTCTGGAGTGGCGGTAGCAGAAGGGAGAGATGGTGGAAGATGTGGTGATGGCAGAAGGAGGCATCGACGATGAGTCGATATGGAAAGCTGCAGGCGATGAGTCTATGTGACAGAAGCAAAAAAGAATGGTGTGTCATGAGGAAGGAGGTCCTGACGGTGCGTGGGCTGTAACTGGTAGTTTCTGTAGAGGAGTGGGCTGACGGTGTGTCGAGACATTGTTGGGTTGAAGATATGTTAGACTTTTCTAGCAAAGGAAAAATATCAACAGTGTGTGGATGTTAACTGTATGGTGGTGTGACTCCATTGAGAATAAAATTTTTCAAAGTAAAAAAAATGAGTCACTGTAGGATTTTCTATAAAATTAACCAATAAAAATTAATTTAGAACAATGAAGAATAAAAGAAAACAAAATAAAATCAAATTCAATTAATTAAATAAAAGAACTTAAATTAACAAATGAATTAATAACACTTAAAATAAATTGCTAATTAATTATTTCAACAGAAACTAAAAGTTAAAAACTTAACTTAAATTAAAAATTAATCATTAAAAATAAGAGAAATTACATATTTAAAAATTAAATTAAAACATTAAATTTAAATATTTAACTTAATTGTTGAAATCAAATAAAATAGTTAAATTGATAATTAAAGTTAAAATAAATTAAGAAAACAAAATTAAAATATTAAAAATTAAATTATAGTAAGAGTAACTAAAATTAAGTTTTAATTAATAAATTATTAAAATAAATATTATTAATCATAATTAATTTTTTTTGTTATTTTACAAGATTAAAAGGAACCCATAAAGTCATAATTAATAATTTGAATGTAAAAATACAAAATTGATTATAAAAAATTGATTAACTAATAAATTACACTATAAAATTAATAAAGTGAAATTAATTAATAAAAAGGGAAAAATTAATTAAATAAATTATTAAAAACTTAATAAAAATATGTTTCAAATCATGTGATTTTAAGGCCACATAAAATTCCCCTATACGTAAGCATTGATTGTCATCAATCAATTCCATGCTTTAGTGTATTTTTTTAAAATAGAAAAGTGTTTTTATTAATCAACTCAAAATGAAGCATGTAAAATAGTCTAAAATGAGTGGAAAAAAACTAAGAATTAAACTTTTTAAATGAAATGTCTCAAAAGAAATCTTGCTTAAATAAAATTCTTATTGGGTGATCAAGGAAGAAAATAACCATCTACTTCTGAGGATTTCATGCCTCATACATGAGGTCACTTAATGAATTATTTCAATTCAAGTTAAAGTTCTAAATTAAAGAGTGATAATAGGTTAAAAATTAGTGGAATTAAGAACTTAACAAAAGAAACCTTATACTTTGACTTTCTCCTAGGTTCCAAAAGGAAAAAATTAAGTTAATTTAATTTTTTTGAATAAACTTATTGTTAAAACACAAATGGTTTCATAAAAATCTAATGTCCCCATATTCATATGGTGTTCATAATTCCTCTCACCTTAATGAACTCGTTTTTAAAAACTAAGCACTTTACTTATTTTTTTTGGAATTTTTCCCAGCCATGTAACTTGTGCTAAGCACTATGAATGGGAACTTATTTAATATTATATAGAGGGATTACTCACACACACTATGCCCCGTGTCTCAGAGGTTCACTATGGGTTCCCAAATACCCATTTTACTACAGTTTCAAAAGATTTATATGAAAACCATTTACAATAGATCACTAAGGTGATTAATCTTTAATAATTAAAAAGTGAGTCCCGTAGGATAAAGTTCAAACTTCCAGTTTCCTAAGGTTATGATCATAACTCCACAAAAAGGTATCCTATATCACTCTCAAACTTAGTTCCTAAACAGAACATTCAAAAAAATAGTAAGCAAAATCACTCAGTAATCATTCATATTCAAATTTTTCAAATTAAAAGTAACTCTTAACTATCAATAAGATATTATTCATTAGGAAATAATGATTTGAAATGCAGAACAAAGACTAAAAAACTCAAATTAAAAAATAAATTTTAAAATATTTGATCATTTTAACCAAAAATTTTAAAGGGTAGAGGAATCTGATGGACTAACAATAAATCATAGATTATCTCAACATAAGTTAACCCCCTCCCTCACACTTAAAACCCAACTTTGTACCCAAAGTTGAATTCAAAGGTAGATAAGACAATTTTACAATTAAAACTCAAAGAAGATTTTTATTAAAGCAGGTTGATGACATGTTAAAGGTCACATTGAAGTTAAAACAGTGTGTTTTCCACAAAAAACATTTTATATTACAACAAGTTCACATGAATTATCATTTAAGACAATGTATATAAATTTTCAATTAAGTTCAAAATAATATCATGTGAAACATTTGAATGCACAGTGAATAAGGTGATAATAGTTTTCAAACTTTTGATTCAAACAAATTTTTAAGAGAGTAGAAAAAATGTAATCTAAACACCTTACTTAAGAACAACCAACCATGGGAAATTCCCCCCACATTTAATTTCACATAGTGAAGATAAAAAACATTATAACACTAAATTTTCAATGATCCAACATATGCACTAATAATTTCTATTAGCAATAGAAAATCACTAACTCACCACCACTAGCTTACCAATGAGTTACCATTGTGGTGACTCACCACCAGCAGTGGGACGATGGCTCAAGTGCAATGGTGAGTAAATGAATCATTGTTGAACATAGGAATAGTGACTTAACAATGATTTTTTTGAAAGTCATAAGGGAATCAAAAATGAATGCAAAAATTTAAAGAAGGGAATTCTCTGATAAAACTTAATCCATTTATGCTCCACCAACAGTCCCTTATGATTTGAAAAGAATTCTGATCCTCCAGTAACACCAATAGCAGTATACATTTTAATCTAAAAATAAGAAATAACAAGACCAAGAAGACATATCCAACATAAATAGATAATATAAGTACAACAACAAGTATAAATTTATTCAAAAATATAATAAGAACAAAATTAAAAACAATAAAAAGCATGGGTTGACTCCCATGAAGCACTGAATTTAAAATCATTAGTTATGCTTTATTGAAATTCAGTTTTCCAGCATAGTGAAGGCAACCAAGCCCTTTGGCTGTCCTTCAAAATAGAGTTTGAATCTTTCCCCATTCACCAACATGGGCTTGTTTTCCTCTCCAAAAATCTCTATAGTACTATTCTTAAGCACTCTAACTACTATAAAGGGTTTAGAACACTTAGATTTTAGTTTTCCAAGAAAGATCTTAAGTCTACAATTAAAGAGAAGGTCCTTATGTATAGTTTTAAATTGTATATTTTTAATAAAATAATCATGAAAAATTTTGGACCTCTCTTTGTATATCCTAGATTTATCATAATACTATCTCCTTATCTCATCAAGTTCACTTAACTCAAGAAGTCTCCTCTCTCAAGAACTCTTAAAATAAAAATTTAAGGCCTTAACTTCCCAATATGACTTGTGTTGTAACTCCATAGGAAAATGAAAACATTTCCCAAATAATAGACTATATGGATACATACCTATTGGGATCTTGAAACCTGTTCTATAAGCCTAAAATGATTCATATATCTTAAGAGACCAATCCTTCCTATAGTTTGAGACAGTTTTCTCTAAGATATGTTTCAGCTCTCTATTTGAGAATTCTACCTGTCCACTAGACTGTGGATGGTAGGTAGTGCAAATTTTATGAACACAACCATATTTCTCTATTAAATACTTAAGATTTTAGTTTTTAAAGTTTGTTTCTTTATCAGATATAATGGATTTTGGCACTCTAGATTTTGAAAAGATATTCTTTTTAACAAACTTTATTACACTGTTGGCCTGATTGTTGGGAAAATCTACTACCTCAAACCACATAGACACATAATATATAACCACTATAATATAATCATTCCCATGAGATGATGGAAATTGACCCATGAAATCTAAACCACAAAAATAAAAAATCTCAACTTCTAAAATACCCTTTGGGGTAACTCCTGCTTCCGCCCAACATTTCCAAAACTCTGACATCTATCACATCCTACAATAAAGCTTCTAGAATCCTTGAATAAGGTGGGATAATAAAAATTAGCTTGAAGAAATTTTTGTGTTGCCCTTTATCCACCATTATGCCCCCAAGGTGAGGAGTGATAAATTTACAATATAGAAATCATTTCGTCTTCTGGTACACACCTTCTAATAATTCCATCAGCGCATATCATAAACAGAAAAGGTCCATCCCACAGATAGTACTTGATCTCCAAAATTAATTTCTTCCTTTGGTTATTAGACAAGTCCTTAAGAATGAAACTAGTTATAAGGAAATTAGAATATTCTGCAAACTATGCAGACTTACTTATTAAAACAGTTAGAATCTTTTCATCAGGAAAGGAAGAGTTAATCTCCCTTGGATCTTCACAATGGGTATTAAGAAGCCTAGGAATTTAGTCTGTAACTAAGTTTTCAGCTCCCTATTTATCTCTAATTTTCAAGTCAAACTCTCACAATAAGAGGATCCATCTAATTAGCTTGATATTAGCCTCCTTAGAAAAAATATATTTAAAGACATAATGCTCAGTGAAAATGATGACTTTTTAAGCTAAAAGATACTACCTAAATTTCTCTAGAGAAAAAATCACATCCAAAAACTCATTTTCAGTAGTGGTATAGTTCCTTTGTGCCTTACCTACTAGTCTTCTAACATAGTAGACCAAATGAAACTTCTTATCACTCCTCTGTCCTAAGACAACTCCAACAATAATATCACTAACATCACACATTAATTCAAAGGGTAATCTCAAATCAGGTGCAGTAATGATAAGTGATGAAGCAAGTTTTTACTTAATGAAATTAAATGATTTCAAATAGTTTTCATCAAAGATGAATGGATAATCCTTGACAATAATGGAACAAAAATTACTTTTTATGTTAGAAAAATATTTTATAAACCTACGGTAAAAATCGGCATGACTTAGAAAAATTATAACAACTTTAACATTTTTAGGAGTTGGTAATTTTTGAATAAATTCAACTATAGAAGTTTCTACCTCCAAATATCTCTTGGAAAATTTATGCCCCAACATAATCCCTTCAGTGACCATGAATTGAAATTTTTCCCAATTAAGAACTAGGTTAGTCTCTAAGCATCTTTCTAACACTAACTCCAAAATTTTCAAAGTAATTTCAAATGTGCTACCAACAATGGAGAAATAATACATGAAAATTTCTACAATCCTCTCAATCATATCAAAAAATATATCCATCATTCACCTTTAAAAGGTTTCTAGAGCACCACATAAACCAAAGGGAATCTTCTGGTAGGAAAGTTTCCCAAAGGGGCATGTGAATGTAGTTTTCTCCTAATCATATATCGCTAATGGAATTTGGTTGTAACCAAAAAACCCATCCATAAAATAAAAGAACTCTTTTCTAATAAGCCTCTCAAGAATTTGATCAAGGAAGGGCATTGGAAAATGGTATTTCCTAGTGGCTGAATTGAGCTTCCTATAGTCTATACAGACTCTCCATTTGGTTTCTTTCCTAACTTGAATTTCTTTATTTTTTTCATTAGTGAAAATAGTGAAACCTCATTTCTTAGGAAAAAATTCAACCAGAGTAACCCAAGTACTACCAGAGATAGGATAAATAATTCCAACATCTAGTAGTTTGATAAATTATTCTCTAAAGACCTCTTTCATGTCGGGGTTAAATCTTCTTTGAAACTCTACTCTAGGTTTGTAATCTGGTTCCATAGGAATCTAATACATGCAGAATGAAGGGATAATCCATTTGATATCATCTATGGTCCAACCTATGGTAGATTTATATTTCATTAAAACACCTAACCATTTTTTCTCTTGATCAAATTTAAGTTTAGTAGAGATAATCATAGGCAAAGTATAATTATCTCCTAAAATTGAGTATTTAAGATGTGTAAGGAGTGATTTAAGCTCCAAGGTGGGTGAATTTTCACTTGAAGGAAGATTATTGGGCCTAGGAGGTCCAAGGTATTCAATATATCTCTTATAGGGAGTTTGAAAAGTTGAAATATTTTTAATTTCAGATACAATTTTATGTTTTTCCTCACTATTGTCCAAGGTGGACACTTCACTCTCATAAATTTCTAGTTTAGAATTAAGAATATTTATCAAGGATTAATCATCAAGTTTTATTTTCATCTCTCCCTCCACTTTATCAAAATTTTCAATAGTGATGGTGATAGTAGAATCACTCTCAAGTTCACTCAGAAATTCTTTAAGATCAGAAGAAAAAGAAACATCTCTAATAGAAGTAGAAACTGGACAATTGTCTAGTTTTGGAAATTTTTTTAGATTATTTGTTTGGGAAGATTCAATATTTTTTGGAACAGGAAAATAAAAATGTTTAGCTTCTAAATTTATTTATCTAGCATAGGTTTTATTTTTAGATTCTTCAAAACTTTTAAGTAAATTTTCAGCTTCTAAGAACCCTATCTTAGAACACTTTTTAGAAAATGTTGGTCCTTTGAAATTTTTGAACACATTGAATTATTCTTATTTTTCTCCAATTTTAAATATTAACCGACCCTTATACACATCAATGACAGCTCCTCCAGTGGCTAAGAAGGGCCTAACCATAATGATGGGAACCTCTTGGTCACACTCCATATCAAGGATTAAGAAGTTAGAAGGTATAAAAATCTTTCTTACACCTACTAGTAAGTCATCTATCCTCCCTACAAGATGCGTGAATGAGTGGTCAGCCAATTGAAAGATGGCTATAGTGGGTTAAAGATGACCCAATCTCAACTATTGGAATATTGAGTATGGAAGAATATTAATACTAGCACCTAAGTTAGATAGGAATTTGAGTTGACTAGAATTTACTAAGGTGTAGGGTATGAAAAAACTATCTGGGTCTTTGAGCATTAGTGGGATTTTCTTTTGAATAACAACACTACACTCTTCAGTGAGGCTGTAGGTAGCAAATTTTTCAAGCTTCTTTTTTTGGAAATAATTTTTTTGAGAGATTTGAGATAATAAGGAATTTTAATTAAAGATTGGATGAAAGAGATCTTCACTTGGAGCTTGGTCAAAAGACCAAGGAACTGAAGAAGTTCAACCTTATTATTACGTTTTATTTTTTTAGGGAAAGGGATAGGTGGGGAAAAATTCCTAAGAGCAGATGGAATATCCCTAAATTCTTTTATACTTTTCTCTTTATTCTTGTTATTTTTATTTTCATAAAAATTTTTAGATTTAATTTCAAGTGACAAATTGATATTTTCTTCATTTTCAGCACTTTTCTATTGATTTCCATATTCTATGTCAAGTGGATTTTTATCTATAGAATCATAAAGTTTTTCAGTTTGGGCATTTTTAGAGTCTTTTTCAGCTACAATATGAGTGTTGATCCCACTTCTAGTTACAATAACCAAGACATTCTCCCTAGGTTTGATTTTAGTTGTTCTAGGAAATCTACCTTTATCACTATATGTCATGTCCCTAGCTAGTTGTCCCAATTGAGTTTTTATATTTTTCATTCTAGTATCAGATTGAGTTTTATCAGAATTATATTGGGCTTGTTTTTTATTCAATTGAGTCTTGAATTTTTCATATTGAGAGTCTATTCTATTTAATATTTGATCCAATTTTGAAAACATTTGACCCTCAATGTTTCCTTATGAATTAGAAGATTTTTCCCTCTGTTGGTTTTGAAAGTTTTGTTTAGGTTGGTTTTGGTAACCAGGGGAAATGGGTTACTTGATAATTCCTTATTCTTTCCATGAAAATTTGGGATGGTTCCTATAAACTTGATTGTAATTGTTTTAAAAAGTTTCATCCTTGAAAGTAATCCTATGAACATAATAAAAAAAATTATTTTTCTTGTTGGGATGACATGTCAAAGTTTTTCAAAAAAAAATTCAGTGTGTCCGAACATCCCACATTGAGAGAATTGTTCTCTAAGAGATTGGTTTTGGTTTTGACAACCCAATTGGTTTATAGATTGTTTTGAACCTTGGTTAATTATTTATTGAATTTTATTAGTGATTTTAACAAGTTGATCTTGAGTGTCTATTCCTAAACTAGTGATGTTAACATTTCTATTTACTCTATTCCTTCTTAAATTTTTATGTTTTGAATTAATGGAAAATTTGTTGAAAATTTGTCTTAACTCTTCATCTATATTTTCATTATAGTTACCCCCAACATATTGGTCAACAAGGTTTTGACCAGAGGAGGAAAACCCTTCATAGAAGGTGTCCATAAGAACATGGTATGGAAATTGATGATGGGGACATTGCCTAAGAAGCTACTTAAATCTATCCCAATCCTAATAAAATGCTTCTACATACTCTTATTAATTTTTTTTTATTTTAGTTCTAAGTTCCAATTTAAGTATTTGGGGATAAAATTTCATGATGAATGAGTTATACACTTGATCCTAGTTTAAAAAAAATGTTTTCATCTAGACTCAAGAACCGATTCCTAGAATTCCCTTTAAAAAAAGGAAATAATCTCATTCTTAGCTCATTTTTTGTGAGTCATAGAAGTGGAAGTTACTGAACTGTATTATTAAAATATCTAATGATGGATACAGAGTCCTTATTAAAGAGTCCATTAAAATCTAGAAGTAGAGAAATGTGGGACTATTTGAGTTCATAGTTTTTGGCTCTAGGTGAAAGTCTAATGGATGTAGGGTTGCTTGAAACTTGAGGGAGTTAGAAATCCTTCATCCCAGAACTCTAAGTTTAATCTAAGAGTTCAGTTTTATGGTTTTGGAAATTGTTAATAGGAACTTTATCACCTAGATTTTCCATTTCAATTTTGTTTTTCTTTTTGAGAGCTGTTAAATGTGTATCAATTTCTGGGTTCAAGGGTTCTAATCTATCAAAAAATGATTTAGTGCTCATGAAATGGGTAAAGATAAATGAATTTCATCATAAACAGTACAATAAAACACATGGTAGTATAATATTAGTAACTATAGATGATAACAATTGAAAACAGTAACAAAAAACAAACAAAATTGACAAAATAGATTTTTTAGTAGTTTTTTTTTAATTTTTTTTAATTTTTTGTATATATGTTTAATTTATTTTTTTAGAAAAAAGTGGTCACTCAAAGCCTTCCCCAACAACGAAATAAAAAACTTGACCCATATGTCATTGAATACATGTCAATATTTTTATTTCCTACTTACTATTATATAGTGATAAGTAGGGTTGAACCCAAGGGAAGGCTAAACAATATGTTGAGTGACCAAATTTTCAAAACATTCCCACTTTTGAAAACAGTGGGTAGATTATCTTTTTTTATTTGATGTATTATGATGATGGATTTTTTTTTTATTTTGATGAAAATTCTAAATATGTACAATTATTTTTCTAAGAAACGAAGTTTGAAACTGAAGTTATGATGGAGCAGAAATAGCAGTTGTGTAGGAAAATAAAACATAGGTTTATAAGTAACCGATCAAAATAAATGACCAAGGAGAAATAATACTACTGGTTGAATTGTTGATCTCTTCACAAAAATAAAATTGAGTTCACACCCTTGAGAAATATTTGATTTAACTCTCTCACTAAGAGAAAAATCACATGAAAGGTTGATTCTTAAAGCTTGCCACTTCTTAAATCAATCAAAAGAGAATTTTTTTGAAGGAAATATGGACTAAATAAATCTCATTGAATGATTTATACATTTTGAATTAAAAGAGAGAGGCGAGACACAATTCTTTTGGAAACATGAAATAGATCTCGCCGATCAATTCTATGATGTAGTAAAATAGATCATAAAGAAACTAAAAGTTAATGACCAACATAAATTAAATCCCATGACCACAAAAAATTAAATCAAAAATCATATTAAAAAATTGAAATTGGAAATGAATCAAATACATTCTAAGAAATTGAGAAGTGTAGAAAGAAAAATCCCCCTCAAACCCCATAATTCTACTCGCTTTCTAAATTCCAATATCTCCAAGTCTCTATCTTCTACTGCTTTCCAGATGTCTACATCAACTCTCCTTTAAAGTATCTAAGGAATATCATGAATGAGTTGAATGAATGGAATGTGAATCCCCCGTCAATCCCTGATATACTATTGCCTTTGTAAATTAAAAGTCCTTTATCCTCTCCCATTGGTCACCCACATCAACATCGACTTCATCCCTATTTTCATCTAAATCATTGAATATGTGGCACTGACCTAGTGGCATGGGTGCTCGGGATGCAACTCTAATGAAACCCCTGTAACAACCTTTTCTCTAGAGTTTTTCATGAACCTAGATGTAAATCTGGCTCCTGCCTGTATCTGCACAACATAAAACAAACAAGAAAAAACATTAGAAGATCAAGCTTTTATAAATAAATATTTACTATTATAATTATTGGATTAATACTAAATTACAATTTAATATTTATTTATTATAATTTATTAATTATTATTATTTCAAATGATTATTTTATTTATATTATTTTAATTTATTTAAAACTTTTATTAATTATTCTTAATAATTAAATTATTTATTTAAGATTATTAAAGTTAATATTTTTATAACTTAATAAAAGATAATTATTTGAATTATTTATTAAATGTTATTAAGATAATTAATTTATAATTATTTATTTTATTAAATATTATTATTAAAGTTATTAATTTTTTTATTAAGTTTATAAAATATTATTATAGTTAAATTATTTTATTAAGGTTAATATTTATTTAATTGATTGAATTATTTAATTTATTAATTAATTTCATTAATTATTAATTATTATTATATTATTATTATTTAATTTAATTTATTTTTTTAATTATTATTATTTTAATTATTAAATGTTATTATTAATTTAATTATTTATTTTTATTCAATATTGTTTTTATTATTAAATTTTTTATTATAATTAATTTATTTAAAATATTTAATTATAATTATGAAATAATTAAGGTTATAATTTTACATTAATTATTGCATAAATTATTATCATTATTAATTATTATTTCTTATTATTTAATTTATTATAACTATTATTTATTAATTTAATTATTATTATTATATTTATTATTTTTTATCTTGTTTTTTGTTATATTTTATTTTATTTATTATTATTATTATTATTGTTATTATTATTATTATTTTACTCCCTTTTCTTATCCGCTATGTGGAGGGTGGGGATTCTCCTTCACCCAGAATCCACTAGTGGGTCTCCGCCTCATAGCGACGCAGCTCAACACCTCCTCCACAACTCCTCCCTTCTCGGCGACGTGACTTCAAGCAGAGGGATTACTCCACAACGGTTCCTCCTCAACATTGGAATCCAGCTCCTCCATGGCGGCGGCGTTGTGCTTCTTCAAATTTCAGGTCTGGGTAACAGTGGCTCGTATGACTGACGACGACTTGTTTTAGGTAACGATGGATGCGAATCGGCTCGTCTTCTCCATTAGCGGCGGATGGTGACAGATTCGGAAAGCTCCTCCCTCCACAGTGAAAACGATATCATGACAACATTAGTGGATTCAACCTCTCCCACAACAGTGGTTGACAACTACAAATGGAATATCAATAGGGGGAGGCAACTCAGATCAGTGTTTCTAGATCTGAGATGCGTGTTGGTTTCAATTTGGTGAGGGTTTGGTTTCAGATATAGAAGTGACTTGTTCAAGGTAGGAGGCAACGGTGTCTCATGGAATAGAGCTGATACTGGTGGTGTGTGGTTTCTACAATAGTGTCTGGAGTGGCAGTGGTATAAGGGAGCGACGGTGGAAGATGTGGTGATGGAGGAAGGAGGCAGCGATGGTGAGTTGCGATGGAAATCTGTTAGCGGTGAGTCCATGTGACAGAAGCAGAAAAGAACAGTGTGTCATAAGGAAGGAGGTCCTGATGGTGTGTGGGTTGTAACTGGCAGTGTCTGTAGAGAAGTAGGTTGATGGTTTCTCGAGGTTCCATTGGGTTGGTGGCGTGTTAGACTTTTCTGGCAGAGGAAAAATATCAATGGTGTGTGTGGATGTTAACTATACGGTGGTGTGACACCATTGAGAATAAAAATTTTCAAAGTAAAAAAATGAGTTGCTATAGGATTTTCTATAAAATTAATTAATAAAAAATAATTTAGAACAATTAATAATAAAAGAAAATAAAATAAAATCAAATTCAATTAATTAAATAAAAGAACTTAAATTAACAAATTAATTAATAACAATTAAAACAATTAACTAATTAATTATTTCAACAGAAAACTAAAAGTTAAAAACTTAAATTAAATTAAAAATTAGTCATTAAAAAGAAGAGAAATTACATATTTAAAAATTAAATTTCTAAATTAAATTAAAACATTAAATTTAAGGAATTCATTTAACCGTTGAAGTCAAATAAAATAGTTAAATTGATAATTAAAGTTAAACTAAATTAAGAAAACAAAATTAAAATATTAAAAATTGAATTATAGTAAGATTAACTAAAATTATGTTTTAATTAACAAATTATTAAAATAATAATAATTATTTTTTTAAAAGTTTAGGGATGAAGCCTCATTTTATTATTAAAGCAAAGTAAATACCTATTTTGACTAGGTAGAGGGAGACCCATTACATATCCTGAAGGCCCAGTGGGCATGTAGCCCATTACATGGATTGTAGGCCCATTTTTTTTGGCCCAAGACCCTTTATGTGAATAGTACTGCTATAGTACCGCCGCTGTAGTGTGCACTATTGCTACAATACCTCTGTTGCTACAGCACCGCTACAGGACTACTACAGCCCCTGCACTCAATAGGTTTTGAACCCCCATTTTTCATGTAGGATTACAGGGTGCTTACCACTAAGCCAAACCCCAATAATAAATAAATATTATTAATCACAATAAAAACAGAAACAAATAAAATTGTTATTTTACCAGATTAAAAGGAACCCATAAAGTCATAATTAATAATTTGAATGTAAAAATACAAAAAATTATTATAAAAAAATGATTAACTAATAAATTATACTATAAAATTATTAAAGTGAAATTAATTAATAAAAAGAGAAAAATTAATTAAATAAATGATTAAAAACTTAATAAAAACATGTTGCAAATTAGGTGATTTTAAGGCCACCTCAGCCGCCACCTGTCATTGAAAACCATGGGTGTGTCTTTTCTATCTAGTTACTTTACGAAGATATAAAATAAATCACTCATCATAGAAAATGATTTGGGAAGAGATCAGAGAGTCAGTGTGATTTCAGCGTCATGGGATTTTGGAAGTGGGTCCAAGGGTATCCAAATGAGGAGGTTTTAGGAAATGAACTCGGGTGGAGAGTGATAGGGAGGGCAGAGTAGGAACTTTTTATTTCCTCCAGATCAAGAAAAAACTCCTTTAGAGTGGAATAAGAATTTAAAAGAAAGTCATTCTAAGGAAATTTGTCCAAACAAGCTGAAGCAATTCCGCTCTTGTGGAAAATTGAGAGACCTTCAACATTTTTACTAGAGTGGGCCTTAGGGTGGTAGTGGATGAGGTTCCGTATCAACCTGAGCATCTCGTTATTGTATAGGAGGACCTCAATAGAGTAGTAGTTGGGTTTCTTATGGGAGGTCTAGTCATGTTGGTGGGAGAGGTTCGCAAGGACCATCTCATAATAGAGTTTGTACTCAGGTTATATAAGGCACTCATGGCTAGGATCATGTGGCTGGTTCCCAACATCTTTATGTTGTGGAGCAGATGCCCGCAAACAGTGATAGGGGATCTTCTACAGTACAAGGTATGATTCTATAAAATTCTACATTGTCTAAGTGCACTTGTTGACACCAGTGCATCACATTCCTTCATTTCTAATCATATTGTGTGTGATCATGGTCTGGACATGGAATAATTGTTTGGGTTATTGAATGTTGACACTCCTCTAAGGAAAATATCTAAGAAAATTAGGATATGTTCAATCCATGCTTTCATTGAGTGGATATAGACCTCTATAGGGATTCATTGTCTTGGACATGACTACTTTCCACGTGATCATGGATATAGATTGGTTAACTCTCTTCTGAGCATGTATTGATTGCTATTGGTGGTGAGAGATTTATTCACCTTCTACAGGTGTATCCTACACTTTTACTAGTAGAAGGGATCTAAACATGAGTTGGGAAGGATCTGATATAAAGCATCTGGGGACCATCACTTCGTAGAAGGTATATATGATTTTGGGATCAGTTGAAGGGGATGATCACCATTTTTTCCCTCCAAAATTTGACTACTTTACAAAGGTATTTCCAAATGATTTATCAGGTTTACCTCCATAAAAAGAGGCTGAGTTTACTATTTACTTAGTACTTGGTACTAAGCTGATATCAATTCCTCCATATCATATGGATCCCACTGATCTTCGAGAATTAAAGATTCAACTTAAAGTCCTAGAGGAAAAGGACTATATTAAACAAAACACCTCACCTTGGGATTATATTAAACCCATATTTTTAGTTTGATCAGATTTTTTGTTAGGAGGTCATTGGAACAAATGTTTGGAATGTTGGACATGTTTGAAGACATTTTTATAGTGATTTGAGAAGTGAAATATGAAAAGGTCACGAAGCTACAATGCACCTATTTTTTGTTTTACACGGTCGACCATGTAATGATGCTGAGTCGACCATCTAATGTAATCAAAATAACCGAGAACTCCAGATCATGGTTGACCATGTAGTCCAATACAGTCAACCATGACTATATTTATGTTGATTTTTTTTATTATATATTGTTTATAAGTTTCTTAATCATGTAAATGAAGTAAATCCATTGACACATGCTTAGATTATATGATGGGGTTAAAGAAAATTATTTGGTGATCATTGTTGATGAATCATTTGATCATGGGACATGTGACCGATGATATAGGTGTTTAGTGGTTGTGTGATTGTGGTTTTATGCACACTATAATGGTTGAGATCATGGGACACATGGAATCCTATAGACATTTGAACAATTATGAAAAGGGAATAATTCAATATATAAAATGAATATTAGGATTGTGGGTACGTGGTCTAGTCTCCTATATAAGGAGATATTATTGTGATAATATTGAACCGGTTATTCTAGAATGATCCTTGGACACGTGGAGTGATCCTCTAAAGTTAGAGTCTCACATAATTCGAGCATATTGATCAAAGTGGGAGAAAGAGAAGTGAAAAAAAGAAAGGTTGCAGATTTGTATATTGAGAGATTATTGAAGATTTGAGTTTGATCTAGTGTGTCTATAACTCAATAAATCTATGTTTTTAATTCAAGAGTTTATGGAAATGAAAGATAAACATTATTTGAAGATCATATTCATGTTAAGAAGAAGAGATCATCCATAAAGTATTGGAACTGATTCACATACATTTAAGATGAAGAATATAGTACATGTATCAAATATTATACAAAGGACATTGAGCCATTATTTTTATGTGGGAGTGAATCACATAGGAAGTGACCCAAGGGATGATAATGAGACACAATTAAATACTGTAAGGTAGTGTGCCTAGGACCTCCCTAAAACCCATCAATGATAGTGCATTAGAGGATTCATGCATGGTATTAGTGAGATGATAATTTTCCTTGGATTAGCCCCACATTGGGGTAAACCAAGTAAATTGTAGGACCAAAGGTGGTCCGCTACAATATCGTCCTCTTTGGCTAATTGCCTCACAATTTTTTCTTCATCAAGTCTCACTGTTCACTAGGAGACTCCTTTCCCTGCCACTTCTGAAAAGGCTTTGTGATAGGGAGGATAACACTTTGGACTTGTATACCATGCTCAATATCAATAGTATTTTATAATATAGCGCCCCCCTTGATTTTTCAAGTGGGGTAGGCGTGGTTGTGTAGTGGGTGACTAAACCCCACCAACCCATCTAGTGGAGAAGGCAATATGAAGGGCTGACAACAACCTATAAATGGGGCTCTATCCTAGAAGTTTCAGTAATCAGCTTTCCATCACATCTTATCCCATTAGTAATTGTGTGGTATTTTGTGAGGTTGTTTCCCTACATATTCAAGAGAGATAATTATGAGAGATACTCTACTTATAATTGTGAGGGAGTGTGTAACCAATTTTACCCATAGTGAGATACTTGGTTGCGCCCAAATTTACCCTACCGGTAAAAGCGGTCGTTGATGTACAAGTAGGGATCGAATCCATAGGGACCGAAGAAGAAACCTTGAGACATTTTGATTAGATGCGGGATTGGCTATGCAGTGGCCAATATTGGATTGAATTGATTTGAAGAAATATTGATTTAATTTAAATAACAAAAAAAAAAAAAATTACTTGAATTAAAACAACTAATTAAGGTGATCCGATCCTAGGTTGTCTCTTGGGCTTTATTGGATGTATTTGTTTTTCATTTGATTTTCTGTTCATCGGTTCAAGAGGTATCCATTAAATGAAATAATTCCTCAATATCATTCTATGATTTAATCCATAAACAATTTCAAGGATAATCACCAATTCACTTAGAGGATCAATTAAATGAGCACTGTAAGGAATTGGATCGTACTAGCACTCAAAATGTGTCGTCGTTAAATTCGGTGAAGACAAAGAAGAAGATAAATCAAAGAAAGGAACTCTTAAAATAAAGAAAAAATTTATGAATTTAAGAACATAAAATAACATTCAATCCAACTTATGCAACTCCCTAGGATCAACCCATAAAATTATAGCCCTCCATTGATGTTATTCTATCAATGGAAGCGGGTAATTGACTTAAAGAAGTGGGATTGAAGAAGAAAGAAAAAAAACATTAATCAAAATGAACACTCCACCGTTGTGTGATGAATTCACAAGTGCGGGTGTGAATAAATTCACACTATGATTCAACGTTATCAACGTGTAAAAAAAAGGAAAAATAAAAGTGAAGAAGAAGAAATTTTATTAAAATACTAAACGTGAATGAAAAACTTACATTAGAGAAATTGACAATGCCATTACAAAACGAAAGCAGGAAATTACAATTGAAAGAAAAACTTGGATTCAAAGGAAAATGTTAGATGATAATTTCATTCACCACCATCTCCTTATATAGGCATATTAGGAGCCTTAGTTCCACCCCCAACATTAAATTCACCCCCCAACAATTAAGAGAGTCAAAAGGAGGGTGAAGAATCAAAAGGAAATTGACGTTTCGAAGTTGACCCGGAAAACTGTCCAGATTCGTCCTCCATTTTGACGTGTGAGTTTAACACTTCATATGGCCGAATCCGAAGGTGTCATAAATATAAAATTTCTTCTTCCATATGTCTTATAGAATCTCTCAAAATTTCAGGAAATTTGGCTCATCCTTTTGTATGTTATGGTCGAAATGGTGGAACGGATTTCTGTGCATTAATGACGAGTCCACCATTTAAATCTCAATTTCAGATCCCTTTATCATCATGAAAACATCAGAATTAGCTCCGGCCACAGTTGAATAAAATTATCCTCTTATTTATATCTTTCTACTGTATAAATTTGAGCTTCATTGGGCTTGGTTTCTGGGCCCCACATTTGTTTGATGGGCCTTAGGCCCATTATGCTTTTTCCAGCAAGTTTCTGACTTCAGGCGCAAAATTCTCCATCTTCCTTTGGGATTCATCCATCGGACCTAAAATATAAAATGTTCCAAACAAAGTGATAAATCATATTCCAAAATTTCAAATTAAAATAATGAATATTGTAATTTACACAAGCAAATTATTGAGTGGGCCCAAATTGACATTTTAAGCATGAATTGCACAATGATGGGAAATGAAGTTCAATTTCTGAATTGGACTAAAATTGATGTTTATGAACTTTTAAACACATTAATATTAAGATCTTAACAATGAATATTAGCCACTTTTAGTGACTAATCACACCCCCAACTTGAGTTTTTCTAGTCCCGAGCAAAATAAATTACAAATATGAAATCCAAATCCCCTTTTCCAAAAACATTTAAATACACATTACTCACCCAAATATCTAATACCAAAAAAAAATTATGAAAACCCATCAAAATCATTTAAAACAAGCTAGATCCATAAGCATATCCCAAGCCTAAGCCCATTCCTTTGTTCAAATTCATCGCCACATTTCATCCAATTCCAATTAAGCATGATAAAGTGTTGTGCATCATAAAAGAAATGGGGCCCATTTTATTGTTCAAGGGGAAAAAATGGAAGCGCTAGGTGGGAATCACATTAAACCTTAAGATGAGTATCCATTTTTTTTAAATTTTTTTTGATTTTTTTTTGATTTTTTTTAACCACAATAGATATGAAAAGACTAACTCTGGGAAAGACAACTATGGAGTCACGATCCCCAAGTGCCGGACGCCACACATTTTGTCAATTTCATGCTCTAAAATAGAGATATAAAGCCTAACTCTGAGCAAGACAACTATGGAGTCACGATCCCCAAGTGGCGGACGCCACACATTTGGAAAAAACATTGCTCTATGTGGTCATTATTATTTTTTTCAATTTTTTTTTGTTTTATTTATTTTTTTTTGTTTTTTTAGATACTCAAATTAAACTAAAAGTGACCCCAGAACCCTATGCTATAATGAAAGGGACCCAAGAACTCAAATTTACACCCACGATCCAGTAGACGTGTATTGTGGCATTTTTATTAAGAGGATGAAAATGTAAACTTTGAAAAATCACATCGGACAACTGCACTTTCCAAAAACTATGCTCATGAACTTAAACTTGCATTAAAATCAGAATCAAGGCATTCAAAATTTATTTGATATCCAATTTTAGATTTTGCAATGTGTGTTATCATGTTCAAGGTTAATGGAATTTTTCTTTTCATGCATGTTTTTATTCAAAAAAAAATCATTTTTATCCCCCCCCAACTTAGAATAAAACTGTCCCCAATGTTTAAAGAAAAGAAAAGTTAGAAGGGGGTAGGATAGGAGTTCAATGAATAAATTTAAAATGAAAATCATGGAATGAAGTCACCTGGTGGTTGATGATGATAGTTCATGCCATAGTCTCCCTTCAATCCTGGATTTGAGTCTCAGCGGATTGGATGGTGGTGAATGGATTTTCCTTATGGATTTCAACATGTCCTTTTATTTTTTTTAACCTATAAAAAAAATAAAACAAAACAAAATAAACTGATGATACATTGTCTTCTTTATATTTTCTGGGTAAGGTATTACTCAGAGATCACACCACGTGACATGGATGAATATGGCGCTCCCCTTTCATACCCATCCTTACTCATAAAAGAAGAACAGGTCAACAACTTATGGTGATTTATTATATGAAAAATAAAATGATTCAAAATGACTGGAAATAAGGAAACCATGGGTTGCCTCCCATGCAGCGCTTTTGTTTAACGTCGTTGGCTCGACTTTTACCCCCCAACTTATCCAATTCTAACTTTCAGCATTTTAATTAACCCATCTTTTTACACTTCAATAAGATTGAGATTGATTATTTTTTTGAAATTTGTTTCATGTAAAATCCTATTTTCCACAATGATTGGTAAAATCCAAGGAATATCTGAAATGGTTGATCGATTTGAACTTTTATTCTTTCCTAAGACATCAATGACCATTACAAAATTATTTTCTTTTTTAGATGAATGAACTAAAACTGCAAGGTCTTCTTTATCACCTATGATGGAATTCTTGTCTGGGGAAGGAAGGATAATGATTTTGAGTTCTGGTCGATTGCAATTTCCTAATAAAGATTGTAAATTTGAATGAAAGTCAATTTCTTCTCCAAAAAATTTAGAAAGAATTGGTTCCATTTTAAAATATGATTCATCTCCAAAAGTGTCTAGTTGAATCTGAGGTGTGGGTATGGGCTCAATGTTTGGTATTTCTCCCAATTGTTCAATGATTTGTGTTTTTGAAAAATCATCAATAGAGAAATATTCAGGACTCTCCATCCATAATGTCAAGTTTCCCTCTTGTGAATACAAAACATCAGTTTCCTCTTGATTTAAGCACCCATCAACAATTCCTTGATTATCTTCAACTATACCAAATCCAATGGTTGGTTCTTCAATAAATTCATTTGAGGTTTGTGAGAGACAAGATTCTTGTATTAGTGACGAGGAAGAGACAACCTGAGTGGGAAAGGGTTCCACAACCATTTCAATGCTTTGTAGTTCTACTCTTAAAGATGAAACCTCTGAATTCATTTTATCCATTTTTTCACACAAATGTTCAAGAATTTTTTCAGAATTAGGATTTATAGATGTTTGGACATCATGAACTTCATTATGTTTGATCTCTTCAATCATCCTTGAGAGGTATGGAAATAGATCCTTTAAACAATCAGCATCCCATTGATTGTACATCTCATCTGGTGTGGTGTATTCAATCCTGGTTTGGTCAATGAAATTTTCTATCTGAGGTGATTCAAAATATTTATTTTCCAGTTCATTATAGCCTTGGTATATTAATGGGTATTGTTGAAGACAATCCATTGTAGTTTATTTAAAGTTATTTTTGGGATTCATTGGACACACAGAAACAGAAAGGGGAAAAGAGAAGAGAAATTAGGGTGAGAATAGAGAATTTAGGGTGAGAAAAGAAGATGAGTGTCTAAGAAAACTTACTTGGGTCCTCGGCAACGGCACCAAAATTTGGTTGCGCCCAAATTTACCCTACCGGTAAAAGCGGTCGTTGATGTAAAAGTAGGGATCGAATCCATAGGGACCGAAGAAGAAACCTTGAGACACTTTGATTAGATGCGGGATTGGCTATGCAGTGGCCAACATTGTATTGAATTGATTTGAAGAAATATTGATTTAATTTAAATAACAAAACAAATAAAATTACTTTAATTAAAACAACTAATTAAGGTGAGCCGATCCTAGGTTGTCTCTTGGGCTTTATTGGATGTATTTGTTTTTCATTTTATTTTCTGTTCATCGGTTCAAGAGGTATCCATTAAATGAAATAATTCCTCAATATCATTCTCCGATTTAATCCATACACAATTTCAAGGATAATCACCAATTCACTTAGAGGATCAATTAAATGAGCACTGCAAGGAATTGGATCGTACTAGCACTCAAAATGTGTCCTCGTTAAATTCGGTGAAGACAAAGAAGAAGATAAATCAAAGAAAGGAACTCTTAAAATAAAGAACAAATTTATGAATTTAAGAACATCAAATAACATTCAATCCAACTTATGCAACTCCCTAGGATCAACCCATAAAAGGTTATCCCTCCATTGATGTTATTCTATCAATGGAAGCGGGTAATTGACTTAAAGAAGCGGGATTGAAGAAGAAAGAAAAAAAACATTAATCAAAATGGACACTCCACCGTTGTGTGATGAATTCACAAGTGCGGGTGTGAATAAATTCACACTATGATTCAACGATATCAACGTGTAAAAAAAAGGAAAAATAAAAGTGAAGAAGAAGAAATTTTATTAAAATACTAAACGTGAATGAAAAACTTACATTAGAGAAATTGACAATGCCATTACAAAACGAAAGCGGGAAATTACAATTGAAAGAAAAACTTGGATTCAAAGGAAAATGTTAGATGATAATTTCATTCACCACCATATACTTATATAGGCATATTATGAGCCTTAGTTCCACCCCCAACATTAAATTCACCCCCCAACAATTAAGAGAGTCAAAAGGAGGGTGAAGAATCAAAAGGAAATTGACGTTTCGAAGTTGACCCGGAAAACTGTCCAGATTCGTCCTCCATTTTGACGTGTGAGTTTGACACTTCATATGTCCGAATCCGAAGGTGTAATAAATATAAAATTTCTTCTTCCATGTGTCTTCTAGAATCTCTCAAAATTTCAGGAAATATGGCTCATCCTTTTGGATGTTATGGTCGAAATGGTGGAACGGATTTCTGTGCATTAATGAAGAGTCCACCATTTAAATCTCAACTTCAGATCCCTTTATCATCATGAAAACATCAGAATTAGCTCCAGAAACAGTTTAATAAAATGATAATCGTATTTATATATTTCTACTGTATAAATTTGAGCTTCATTGGGCTTGTTTTCTGGGCCCCACATTTGTTTGATGGGCCTTAGGCCCATTATGCTTTTTCCAGCAAGTTTCTGCCTTCAGGCGCAAAATTATCCATCTTCCTTTGGGATTAATCCATAGGGCCTAAAAGATAAAATGTTCCAAACAAAGTGATAAATAATATCCCAAAATTTCAAATTAAAATAATGAATATTGTAATTTCCACAAGCAAATTATTGAGTGGGCCCAAATTGACATTTTAAGCATGAATTGCACAATGATGGGAAATGAAGTTCAATTTCTGAATTGGACTAAAATTGATGTTTATGAACTTTTAAACACATTAATATTAAGATATTAACAATGAATATTATCCACTTTCAGTGACTAATCAATACTTCTATTTGCCTATGATTTTTTACCCATTTCTTTTGGGGGGTTTTCCATGTTACATATGGTGTCATTTATTTATACATTTTTACACTTTATTTTATCTCATAATTATCACCACACCAATGAACCAATCATTTTTGATCACAAAAAGTGGTATCAGAGCGAAGTCCTGGCTCGATGATGTTCACATTTTTAACTATTAATAATTCTTGTAAATTTAAATATTCTCCATGATTAAAATTTAAATTGATCTTTCACATAACAAAAAATTTATTAAGATTATTAAATACATCTTTATAAAACAGAGTAGATTCTGGACTGATGACATGTCTAGATTAAGGAAAAATTTGAGATCGAGAAATTCAATGGGAATAATTTTCTATTGTGTAAAATGAAGATGAAGGAAGTGTTGTGAAAGGATAATTATTGGTAATTGGTAAAATACCAGTAGATGTGAAAATGAATAGTGGTTTAAGTGGAAGATAGAATCATGACATGGATGGAAATTACTTCTAGAAGTGGATATGTTCTAGTCAGTGAAGCAACAACGACTGCTGGAGGTAGACATAGTCTCAACGATGCATGTATAATCGAATCATGAGAAACATGAAACATGATGTCTAGATGAGAATTATTTGATAAGTATAAAACTATCCCAGAAGGACTTTTGTACATAGGTAATGATCACACCTTGAATATCATTGGATTCAGTACCATCAAATTGAAGATGCTTTGTGGTATTGTTCGAACCATCCAAGGAGTACGCCACATGATGGATTAAAGAAGAACATATTGTCTTTGGGATAATTTGATGACATCATATGAAAGACTCACACCAAGAACAGAGCGATGAGAATTTTGAAGGGAATGCTTGTGGTGGTGAAGGAAAAGTAGATTTCAAAGAACCTATACATGCTTATGGGTGAAAGGTACAAGGAGGTAGAAATATATGACGCATCAACTACCCTAATAGAAACGTTTATGAGATTATGGAATTAGAAGCTTGGTAATATGTCCAAATGAGGCCTAAAGATTATTGTTGACCAAAAGTTTCTGTATGAACTTACAAAGGTATCCTTAACATTTTGTGAGCACTGTGTTTTGATAAAGAAACACAAGTTAAATTTCAAGATGTCAATAACAAGAAGTGAAGAGATCTTAGAGTTGATACATTATGATGTTTGGAAAACACCAGTTATATCCCTAGGAGGAGAAAGGTACTTTGTATCCTTCATTGATGAATATTCCAAGAGATTTTTGGTGTATCCAATCAAGAGGAAATAATATGTTTTTGAAGTCTTCAAAAAATTAAAAGTGCGAAAGGATCTTGAATATGAAAATAAAATAAAGTGTTTAAGGACTGAAAATGGTGGAAAATATAAAATCAAGGAGTTTGATACTTTTTTTTCAATGAGAAGGTATCAAGATATAGTTCATTGTGGTGTGCACTCCTTGGAAGAATGAAGTGTAAAGCAGATGAATATAACCCCACTGAATATAACAAGGGAGATGTTGAAGATTGTAGGAATTGCCAATTTTTTTAGAAGAGGCAGTGAATACTACTCATTATGTGATCAAACAATCTCCTTCAATGGTGATTAATATGAAAACATTGATAGAGATATGGATTGGTAAAACTATAGAATATTATCAGTTACATACTTTTGTAAGTCCTATATAAGCATTGTTTAATGACTAGAAAATATTAAAGTTGGATTCGAGATCCTGAAAATGTATATTCTTGGGATACATTGTTGGTGTGAAGGGGTATAATTTGTGGGACTCCACTCCCCAAAAACTTATCATCAGCAAAGACGTCATTTTTGCAGAAGACTAGGAAAAAATGATAATTGATGGAGACATGGAGAAAGAGAATATAAAAACTACAACAGTCAAAGTAGAAGACAAATCCAAGGAAGAACTAGTTTCCTCTTAGGCATTATCAGATCATGATGACTAAGTATTATTTGAGTCTGGACCGCGACAATCAACTCGAGAAAAAAGAGAACCATCATAGAACACACACTATGTAAATGAGTGCATTATTACTATAATGACCCATTTTTTTCATACATAAATATTACATCTATTTAGATGAATATTAAATACATAATAATACTACCGATGCCAGAACTATAAATTTTTAGAGTATTTAGAGATTATATAAACAATATTATTATTTTATGAAATATATTCAACATTTCCCACAAAGATATTATCATATAGTACTCCTCTTAGGTATACCCTACTTAAACCTTTCTTTATCACCTGAGAAAGGAAACATAAGAAAGGGTGATCTCAGGTTATTAGTAAGAATAAACATAGGAGATATAAATCCATGATCATATGAAAGCATAAGATAAGAATAAGGTTATGTGATCATGACCATAAATTATGATGTTCATACCCAACCTCTCATAAATTATCAACATGATTTATAACACAAACATTATCATTTTAGAAAACATGTACCATAAGGGTGAAAAATCATCACAAATCAATCATGATCCATAATCTCATGTCACAAATGTGTGGAACCAACATAAATATATAAAAAATTTTCATATGTCAAGTTAACTACCAAGAGAATAAACATAGTGGATCATGACACACCTATTTCTCAAAGTGGATCAGGACGCACCTGTTTCCCACAGTGGATCAATCCCATAAATTTGTTTCCTATTTTTATATCATAAAATATAAATCTTTACATAATTAATTGGAGGGAGATATAGGTCTCACCCATCATATAATGAAAATCATACATATGTGTTCCATAAGAATATAAATCATTCATCATATTAGAACCCATGAAAAGAAATGGATTTCATAAACATTTCATCATAGAATAAATCATAGAAAAGAAACCAGTTTCATAAATATTATTTCACAATAAATATAAAACAATAATAAAAATAATAAGGATGGTATCCTTGAATAATATCCCCAATAAAGAATAAGTAGCATAATTTTTTTATTAGATGTAGAATAATTTTGAGAGATCACTTGAAATAATTCTTGAAAAAAAAACATTTGCATGTTCAAAGCATTTATTTTTAAAGATTCATGCAATTATATATAAAAAAAATTTCTTTGAAAAGAACCTTGTATGTTTGTAAAGGAAACATCAAATCATTAAGGCATTATGATGGTGGGAAAATCCACTCATTACATATAAATTTTTTAAAAAATTCCTTCCATAATTTTGTTGTATAAGTCACAAAGAACATTATTTAGAAAATGAAAAAAATTATACTTTCAATCCATTTTCTAAAAATTCAAACATGAGTAAAAATTGATTTAAATAAATCATATGAAAATAGTAAAAATATTTTTGAATTTTTTTTAGAAAACATTGGAATGAATAAAAAAGGGAGTTTAAAGGGAAATTTTTAAAAGATAATTTTTAAAAGAAAGTCTCTTATAAATATCATATCATTGAAGTGATTATTAATTAAACAAATCAATTATGAGTATCATCTGTAAATCTACATAAAATAAGTGGAAATACAACATAAGATAATTAAAATTTATCTCACAAATAATATTAACATGACATAATAAATGAAATAGAATTTTAACCCAATGAATGGAAACTGAGTTAATAAATCTCTTACTACTTTGTAATCAGTCGAATCGTATTCCCCATAAAAGTAATAATTATCAAATGAAACATTAAATACCATGAAAATAACGAGATTAATGAAATGATATATCAAAGGGAAGTGTATAAATCACATAAAAGAAATAATTTGTGAATAAGGTATATATATAACATAAGTAAAAGTGAGATTAAAAACTTTTACCTCATGATTACCTTTAATTTTGCATTCTTTAACCTCCTCTTGAACATCATCTCCTTAAAGGACCCCTTAAGGAACTTGTAATTAGTCTTTGGGTGAGAAAAAATAAACTTGGATGTAGGGAGATTAGGGAGAGTGGATAGGATAGGGTTTTACAAATATTTAAATAGCTTCAAGTCTTGTGAGGAGTAAGGGGGTGGTATTTATACTTGAAGAGAGGTAGTTTTAAGTGATTAAATAATGATTATTTTATATTTAAACCCAACCACATTTGGGTGACATTAATTCCAAGAAATTTGGATGATAATTAATGTTTTAAAGGTTGTTTAAGGTATAGAAAAACACATAAAACACTCATTTAATTCTGTAGTTTTTAATTATTTTAATCTTTTACCTTTTAACTTTATCCCGCTACATTATTTTACCCATACTACGGTGAATATATTTTTTACCACGGTAACTTTTTTAAGATAAAAAATGAAAATGAACTTATAAAATAATTTGGATCTTTTGATTCCAAATATGGAATCAATTTTTTAAAAATTAAAAACATAGAAGTTGAAAAATTACATTTAAAATTAAACCGTCAAAACATAATGAAAAACAATTTTTTGGAAAAATGTGTTTTTAAGCCCAAAAATGTACTCATACCAAAATAAGGTATAAATATTGTTTAAATTTAATTAATTACATTATATATTATTTTGATATAAATTTAAAATCATACAATTTATTTTAAATATAAATAAAATGAGGAATTTATAAAGATTTGTATTTTTTACTATTCACTAAAAAAATTAATTTTTAAGAAAATTATAAAAAATTCATTATATGATAATTTTAACACGATGAATCCAAAAATTATGTTCATTTTATCAAATGAATTTTATAAAATTGTAAAAAATTAATTATATTTATTTTCTCATAGAAAGTAATAAAAATAATTTAAAAAAAATATATTTGAAGAATAAAATGACTTTATTAAAAATTATGTGCATATTCAAAAAGAATTAATTAATACATTAATAATGAGTTGAATAATTATATATTTCATAATGTGGTTAATACGATTAATTACCTTCAATTTAATGGTTAGATTATAATGGTTGTGTTAAAATAATAATATTTTGAACTTCATTTAAGTTCGATGTTCTTGCTGTAGAAACGCCGGGAGTCACAACGACAAAAAAAGTTTGTAGATGAAGAAAAAGAGGAAACAAAAAAATAAGAAGAAGAACATGGGACATAGATTTTTATGTGGTTTTGGAATAATACCTATGTCTACGGAGAGGCAGAATCACTTCACTATAAAATCCGATAGCATAATTTTTATAGGGAGTATCTTAGAGTTTCTCACACATGAAACCCTAGCCCAAAATGGGATAATAAAGAAGATGAAGCATTATTTTACCCACCACACATAAAGTTTTTTGTACAATAGTGAAAGGAAGCTGGAAGTCTGTATCGCTATAGTGCCATGACCACCCAAGTCCAAGTTTCTATAGTGGATGGCGGCTGGAAGTCCGTGGAGCTACAATACCGCTATCTCCAAAATCTGACCTGCTATAGTAGTTGTGCCAAAGTCTGCATTACTATAGTTTCATGTCGGTGTCAACCAGTTAACTCTAATATATTTAGTTTGAGTTGCTACAATGCCCCAAAATTTGGACCGTGGACCTTTGACCCCCGGAGTAGGGGGTGTTTCCCCCCGTAACCCCCAATAAGCTCACTGTAGAGCTTGACCTACCAAGTTATGGATTGGTAAGCAGTATGGGCCATAAGCATTCATCCCAAAAACATCTAAAGAGGATTGGACTACACCAATCCAATAGTTATATGAAAAGTAAGCTATCTAAGAGATTAAATTTATTTAAAAAGAGACATATCATAAAATCTTAGGGTGTTACATTCTACCCCACTTAAAATGAATTTTAACCTCAAAATTTGTCACTTGGATACAAAAATATGAAGATACCTCTACCTCATCGCATCCTTAGATTCCCACATAGCTTCCTCAAATTGGTGGTTTCACCAAAAAACTTTAACTAAGCGAGTGGTCTTGTTTGATAAAACTTTATCTCTATGATCTAGAATCTCAATCAGTTATTGTTCATAAGAATTATATTTCTCCAGCGGTATGAACTCTAAGTTTAGTGCATATGAAGGGCCAAGTATGTACTTCCTTAGGGGAGTTACACGGAACACATCATGAACTTGAGAGGGATTCAGTGGAAGCATCAAATGATAAGATACTATCTTGATATGATCAAGTTTTTAAAAGGTACCAATATAACTAGGGTTTACTTTTCCCTTCTTTCTTCCACATATAAATTTATAGAAAAACCTTCTCACCAACATTAAATTCTAGATCTCATAGATAGTTATTAGGGTAACATTTTATTCAGATTTGTGTTGTCCTTATTTTTTTTTGAATGAATCTAAAATTCTTTGACATCCCATTAGTCTACTCATGTCCCAACAACTATCTTTATGAAACTTCTTTCCAGTATATTGGAGTTCTATAATTATTTTTATAAAGGGTTTCATAAGGAGATATCTGAATGCTCGAGTGAAAGATGTTATTGCAATAAAACTTAACTAGAGTGAGGTTTTGATCCTAATCACCTTTAAAATTCATAAAATTTTTTTTAGTATATTATTTAGAGTTTTAACTATTCTCTTAGACTGACCATCTTTCTGAGGATGATACGCAGTGATGAAACTCAACTATGTATCAAAATCTTATTGAGGAATTAAACAAAACTTTGAGGTAAACCTCATACCCCAATGAGATACAATTGAATATGATAATACATGAAACTTTACCAATTCCTTAATATATATTTTGGAAATTGTATAAAAATATAAATATTCTCTAAATAAAGTGTGATAATTTCATAAGGTGATTAACTACAACCCATAATTAATTTAATATCAAAAATAAGATAAACCCTAAAGGTTGTTGACACTTTTAATCATATTTCCACAGTTTAAAGGCATTCCTCCTTGAACATATTTGTCACATATACAAAACCAAAGGGTTGTATTTCCATACACATCTCTTAATCTTGATAAACTCCCATCATGTAAAAACCTCAAAAGGGGTGTCAACACATAAAACTATGATGGTATCCATAACTATTATATTAATCTTACATGGAGATATATACACTCACAAAAGTTAATTCACCCTTTATTCCTTATACAAGATCTTATTTATACAAAAATAGTTTCATTGTAAGATTAGGTTCATCCTTTTATTAATAAAATATCAAATGTGATTTTATTATTCCAAAATCCATATAAAAAATTAAAATCACATGAAATTTATATAATGGATGAACAATAAGATATTCATAAAAAATTAAACATGAAACTCCTGACTAAGTAGGTGAGAATAAGGGTTCCCTAATTATCATGATTCACTTCATCCATTATGATTGTACAAGATTTACCTTTGTACTTTGTATTTAGAGGTTGTTGTAACTTATCATCCACATTACTCCTTGGATTGGGACATTGATTCACATAATGTCCAAACTTCTTATAGTTGAAACACTAGAGTTTTGTTGGTGCATTAGTTGGTATCCTCTCCCCATCCATTGTAATAACCGACCCATTAATTTCATTTCGACATTCAAATACTTGAGACCCACCTTTCCAAATTTAAAGAACCTCCCTATTCAATTCAAACACTTTCCTTGACGTTTCTTCCCACATTTATAACATGTAGATGACTGGAATTTCTTTTTACCATGTGATTTATTTGAGTTATCATGATACTTGATCTTTCTTTTCTTATCAAAACCATGGGAATGATGGGAATCTAAAATTTCCATTTTTAAATTGAGTGCACATCGAAAGATTTATTTATAGATACTTAAGTATTTTATATATAATTACCTTTAGATACTTGAATTTAGACCACCAAATAATCAATAAAATTTTACTTTCAGGGTTGATAATTAAACCAAATACATTCCTTGTAAACCTTATAAAATTTTTCTCATAGGTACCAATGGATTCATCATCCCTTTTCTTTAGCTTAATAAATTAAACCTTTATCTTTGTATGTATAATATAAGGAAATTACTTAATAAAGAATATCCCCTTAAACTTATCTCATTCCATGAATTAAATACCTTCCACTTGACTCATATTCTTTATAAGATTCCACCATCGATCTAATTAGACTTATAGATGATAAACATATAGGGAAAATTTTTCATGTCCCAATCATTAAAGAACAAAAAATATTTTCTCAATGGTTTTGATTCATCACTCAAACATTAGTGGATCAAAAGACACACTAAAAGAAGGTGGATTTTTCCTCATGAAAAATTCAACATTACATTGTTCTCTCTCTTGATCATTTGGAAACTCAGCATGATTCATAGTCTGAGAAATTTGTGTGAACATAGCTGTTAGATTTTTCATTCTGGCTCCCATAATGTTTCGTTTCTCTGGAGGAAAATCATTTCATTGTTCTTCACACTCAAAATTAACACAGTTCCATCAGGTTCTAGCTATTTAATAAAACTAAAAAGTATAGCATGATAAACACTAATCATAGTAGATAACCACATAATTCTAAAAAATCATTTATAGAATATTTAAATTGTGAAACCTTATTCTATGACACCTTAGGTTTATCCTAGGTCATTCAGGCTCATTATCAAAACTTTATGATTTTATCCTATACTTAGTCATATCCCCACAGTTTTCATAAATTTTTTCTAACCCTAATCTCCAAAGATTGTCTAAACCATACTCTGATACCAACTATAACAACTCATTCTTTTCATACACAAATATTACATCTATTTAAATGAATATTAAATACATAATAATACTACCCATGCTAGAACCGTAAAGTTTTATAGTATTTATATATTAGATATAAAATATACTTATTTTATAAAAGATCCTCAATATATTTCACAAAGATTTTCTCACATAGTATTACTCTTAGGCATACCCTACCTAAACCTTTCATCATCACATAGGGAAGGAAACATAAGGGTGAGCTTAGATGATCATTAAAGATAAAAACATGGGATATAAATCCATGATCATATGAAAAAATAAGATAATAATAAGGTTATATGATCATGACCATAAATTATGAAGTTCATACACAACCTGTTATATATTATAAACATGATTTATGGAATAAATATTATCTTTTCAGAAAACATGGACCATAAAAGTGAAAAATCATCACAAATCAATCATGATCTATAATATCATTTCATAAAAGTGTGTAACCATTATAAATATAGAAAAAAATTTCATATGTCAAGGTTAACTACCAAGACCATCAACATAGTGGATCAGGACACACCTATTTCACATACTGGATTAGGACACAACTATTTCCCGTAGTGGATCAAGCCTATCAACTTGTTTCTTAATGTTATATCATGAGATATAAAGCCTTACCCAATGAATTATAGAGATATGTATGTACCACCCATCACATAATGAAAACCATACATATGTATGTCACAAGAAAATAAATCATTCGTCATATCAGAACCCATGAAAAGAAATGGGTTTTATAAACATTTCACCACATTATAACTCATGGAAAAGAAATGGGCTTCATAAATATTACACCATCATAAGTATAAACCAACCATAAAAAGAATAAGTTTATTATCCTTGAATAATATCCTTAGTAAAGCATAAATAACATCAAAAAATGTTATCTTATATGGAGAATAATTTTGAGAGATCACTTTAAATAATTCTTGAAAAAAATAACATTTCCATTTTCAAATAATTTATTTTTAAAAATCTGCACAGTTATATAGAAAAACATTTTTGTAAAATAACCTTGTAATTTTGTAAATGATACATCAAAGCATCAAGGCATCATGGTAGTGAGAAAATCTATTCATGTCGTATAAGTTAAAAATATTACTTTTATACTTTTGTTGGATAAGTCACAAAGAACATCATTTAGAAAAAAAAATAATACATTCAAACTATTTTGTAAAAATTCAAACATGAGTAAAAATAAATTTAAACAAATCATAATAAAATAGTAAAAAAAATTTGGAAATAATTTTAGAAAACATAGATGTGGAAGAAAAAGAGAATTTTAAGGTAAATTTTAAAGAGATATTTTTTAAAAGAAAATCCATTATAAATATCATATCATTGAAGTGAGCATTAATCAAATGAATTGTTTATGTGTATCATATGTAAATCCACATAAAACAAGAGGAAATACAACATAAGATAATCAAAACTCATCTCACACATAATATTAACATGAAATAATCAATAAATTATAACTTTAACCCAATGAATGGATATTGAGTTAAGAAATCTTTCACCGCTTTGTAATCAGTCGAATCGTATGCCCCATAAAAGTATTAATTATCAAATGAAACATTTAATACCATAAAGACAATGAGATTCATGATATGATATATTAAAGGGAAGTATATACACCACACAAAAGAAATAAGTGGTGAATAAGTCATATATCTCATAAAATCAAAAGTGATATGAGAAACTCTTACCTCATACCTCCCTTTAATTTTTAATACCTTAACCTCCTCTTGAATATCATCTCATTGAAAGAACCCTTATGAAACTTAAAATTGGTTTTTGGGTGATAATAGTAGCACTTGGACGTGGGGAGAGTAGACAAGAGAAGGTTTGGTAGATATTTTAATAGATTCAAGGCTTGTGAGGAGAAATTGGGTGGTTGGGGGTGATATTTATACTTGAGGGATAGTTTTAAGTGATTATATAATGACTCTTTTATATTTAAAGCCAACCAAATTTGGGTGACATTAATTACAATGAATTTGGATGATAATTAATGTTATAAAGACTATTTATGGACAAGAAACTAATCAACCACCCATTTAATTATGTAGTTTTTAGGTATTTTAATATTTTACCTTTTAACTTTAATTCACTACATTATTTTACATATACTATGGTAAATCTTTTTTTTACCACGGTAAATTTTTTTATGCCTAAAAATGAAAATATCCTTATAACCTAATTTGGACCTCCTGATTCCAAATATGAAATCCATTTTTAAAAATTCAAAATACATAAGTTAAAAAATTACATTTAAAATTAAACCGTCAAAACGCAATGAAAAACATTTTTTTGGAAAAATGTGTTTTTAAACCCAAAAATGCACTCATAACAAAATAAGGTATAAATATTGTTTAAATAAAATTAATTAGAATATATCTAACTAAAAATTACTTAATTTACTTTTATATAAATTTAAAACCATAAAATGGATTTTAAATATAAAGAAAACGTGGGTTTTATAAAAATTGGTATTTTTTACTATTCACTGAAAAATTAAACTTTTCATAAAATTATCAAAAAATCATCATAAGATAATTTTGACATGCTGGATCCAAAAATTATATTCATTTTATAAAATTAATTTTCTAAAATTTTCAAAAAATAATTATATTTATTTTCTTGTAGAAAGTAATAAAAATCATTTTTTGAAGAAAACATATATTTGAAGAATAAAACGACTTTACTAAAAATTATGTATATATTCACAAAGAATTAATTAATACAATAAAAATGGTTTGGTTAATTATATATTTCATAATGTGGTTAATACTATTCCTTCCTTCCAATTTAATGGCTAATTTATAATAGTCATGTTAAAATAATAATATTTTGAAGTTCATTTAAGCTCAGTGTTTTGTGAAAAGTAAGATATTAAAGAGATTAAATTTATTTAAAGATACATTCCATAAAATCTTTGGGTGATACAATTACATACCACTTATTAATAGAGGATGGGGTACTATATTCTTTTATGGAGGTGACTCAGAGAAGTGTATCCTCATAGATGGCGGTGATACAGGTGGAACTTGAAGCCCTACATGAGAGCATGACATGGGATCTCATTACATTACATCATATAAGGAAGTTTATTGAAAAAAATGGATCTTTATGATCAAGAGTGATGAAAAAGGAAAGGTGGAAAGATATCGTGCAAGATTGGTGGTCAAAGGATGTGCTTAGAAGGAAGGTATTGTTTTCAATGAAATATTTTCTCCGATTGTCACACTAATAACTGTTCAGATAGTTTTGGTGAAGTGTTCTACATGAAATTTACATTAAAATAATTTATATATAAAGAGACTAGTTTTCTTCATGTAAATATTGATTAAAATATCTATATTCTCCAATCGAAAGGTTTTGTAGAAGAAGACAAAGGGAACTAGGTTTGTAGGTTGAAAAAATCTCTGTACAGTCTCAAGCAGGCACTGAGGTGTTAGTGAAAGATATTTGATTCCTATATCATGATCCTTGGATACAAATTTTTTTATTAAGATCCTTATTCATATTTCAGGGGTTCAGATGGTAATGATTTCATCATTTTTCTATTGTATATTGATGACATGTTAGTTGCAGGCCCCAATAATAATCATATCCAAGAGACAAATGCGTAGTTGGCTAGGGAGTTTGATATTAAGGACTTGGGATCATCAAAAAAGAATCTTGAGATATGGATTTACCAATATATAAATAATGGTAATATTTGGATATCACAAAATAATTACTTGCGGAAGGTCTTGAAACACTTTAACATGCAAGAATGTAAGTCATTATCTACCCCACTTCCTGTTAATTTCAAGTTATCCTCTATGATAAGTCATAGTAGTGAAGTATAGAGGATGAAGATGTCCCAAGTACTATATGCATCAATAATGGGGAGTTTTATGTTCTCTATGGTTGGTACTAGACCATACATTGCACATACAGTGGGAGCAGTTTATCAGTACCTGGAGAATCTAGGATGGGAGTATTGGAGAACAGTGAAGAGGATCCTAAGATATATAAAAGAAACCTAAAATGATAAATTATGTTACAGAGGATTAGATTTTAATATCATAGGATATATTGATTCAGTTTTTATAGGTGATTCTGACTAGAGGAAATCTACTACTGGTTATGCGTTTACACTTGCAGGAGAATCTGTGAGTTGGATTTCAAAGTTATAGTCAGTTGTGGATTTATCCACAACCAAGGAAGAGTATATGGTAGCTACATAGGCTTGAAAAGAGGAAATTTGGATGAGAATCTTATTGGAGGAGCTCAGGCATAGGCAAGAGAATATTACATTATTTTGTGATAGTTAAAGTGCCTTGTATATTGCAAGAAATCCATATTTTAATTCCAAAATGAAACACATTGGGGTACAATATCACTTTGTTTGAAATGTGGTGGAGGAAGTGTGGACATGAAAAAAAAATTCAAACTAAAGAAAATATGGAATATTTATTGATGAATGCTATTGAATCTGATAAGTTTAGATGGTGTAGATCCTTGAACGACCTCATAGAGGCATGAGAAGCATGGTTTGGTAGATATAAAGGATGTGTGGGGATATGATTGGTTCTCAATCAATCTCTAAGAGATAGATATGTCGATAGTATTTTCCTAGAAGATTCTTCCCCCTTGATTTGTCAAGTGGGGTAGGTATGGCTCTGTGGTGGGTGGACAAACCCCACTAACCCATCTAGAAAAGAATATAATGGGAGGGGTTGACATCAGCCTATAAATGGGGCTCTCTCCTAGTGGATTCAACAATCATATTTGCAACACATCTTATCACATCAGTAATTGTATGGAATTTTTTAGGCCATTTCCCTACATATTCAATAGATATAATTTTGAAAAATATTCTTCTTGTAATTATGAGAGAGTGGGTACCCACTTTTACACATAGTGAGATCATTATATTTACTTGTGGGTTTTTACCCCTTTCCTTTGAGGGTTTTTCCATGTTACATATGATGTCATATTTTTTTACTTTATTGGATCTCATAATTATCACCACATGAATGAGACAATCATTTTCAATCAAAACACCCAAGACCCCTATATTACCAATGTGGGACTTTAGTCTAAAGCGTCGTAGTGTGACACTCACTAGTATCAAAGGAAGGTAGCCTTTGGTCCTATAATTGGTATCAAAGGAAGGTTTCTTTTATTGGGTTTTTTATCTGACTTTGTTCATCTAATTATTGATGTTGATGTTTTACTTTTTCCTTATATTATAGTGTGTCATGAAAAAATATGGAACTTAAAATAATAATCACAAGTTAGGTGAAATCCCTCGATGTGGAACTGTTTTTGGAAAGAGTGAGATTCAGTTGAATGAGTCCAAAACCTTGGAGAAGAGAGGTATGGAAAATTCAGATTGTGAATCCATTCACTCATTAAATAATGATTCATGTATGATTGAGGAGGCTAATTGGACAAGTGAAGTTGGAACTATTGATGGTGAGGAAGTCCCAAGGAGGTAAAAAGTGGAAGTTTTCCACTTGTCAAAGTAATTGGATGAGCAGTCAAAAGAGGAGAATCTAAAGATGAAGGATGAGAAAAAATCTCAAGACATCCAAATTCAAGTGATGAGAATTGAGGTTTATTAATTTAAAATACTAAACACACAAGGCTTGTTGAAGTTACTACTAACCTAAGAAAAAATAATAAATTCCAAGATGAAGAGTTAGAGAATATGTCTATGAAGGTGGAAAAACTCAAAAATGATTTCAAGGGTAAGAGTTTGAACTCAAAAGAGGTTAAAAATTTAAAATACAAGAATAATGATCTTGGTTCACACCTAAAAGAACTAGATTAAGAGAACCAAAGGCTATGATAAGAGAAGGTATGCCTTAAATTTTTTTTTGCTCGAATGAATTTTAAAATAAAAGAGAAAAGTTACATGGTAGATAAGTTCTCCTAAGCATTTTAAAATGAGATGACTTGTGGGAAGACTCTCAAGAAAGAACATAATGTTTAACTTGGATCAAGGGACAAAAATATTCAACAATTTGGAGGAGTTAAATGTATCAAAGAAGTGAATTAATCTAGTGCCAAGGGAAATCCTAAACTCAAAGATTCCTTGCATTTACTATTTGATTACCCTTTAGTGGGTAATGATGAGATAAAGGAGAAGTATGCCTCATCAGAAGAAAATAATGAGAAGATTGTCATGTACCAAAGACCATGTGCTATGGGAAAATCTCGTATTGTATATGATGGAACCCCTCCAAGGCATGATAAGAAGTGAGCCATGGAAATTACCAAGAAAAGGGGAAATTTTTTAGGTGTTGGAAATAGATTTAATATGATCCCTAAAAGGGGAAATGACAACCATAAAATCTCAACAAGAGTATGGAAGCATGTGCTATTTCTATGAGATGCATGTTCTCATCTCAAGTTTTTTATTTTGAGGCTCTGGAATATATTTCATACTATAAAGATAGAAAAATTTCAAATCAAATAATATAACTACAACATTCAATGTATGGTTATCATTCCAATTATTCTTACTACTAACCATGCCTCAAGAGGAAATTTTGAGAGATTTTTATCAGGAATTGAAAGGGGAAATCAATACTCATATAATGATGAATCAGTCTTATTGAGAAATAGATTTCAGAATCCACATAAAAATACTCTTATACCGAAATTAATCTACAAAGGTGTATCAAATCTATTATCGAATCACAAGTCTCTTGGAGAAACAAGAGATGGTTTTTGAGGCAAGAAAGAGAGAGCTCACATAACCCTAAGACTAGAGATTTTCGTGTGAAGGTGATATCTCAAAACAAGGTTTGTACAAGCAAAATAAATAATCATTATAGGGATAAGAAAAATAGAAAGTTGGGTTAACATGTTTTGAAATAATAAATACTTAGTGGAAAAAATGCCCGAGGAGAAGACTGTGTGACCTGGGTAAAGATTGTGACATGAGTTTTATAGAAGAGAAAAAAACCAAAGAAGTGTAAAAGTAATTGTATTCTATTAAAATTATTTCAGTCCTAACGGTGGACTCTAAAGTGAAAGGTAAAGTTGTGGTCCTTGGTGACTCACTATCCTAATCAACTTGAGGAATATGGACAAGACCCCTCTCCCCTTAAGCTTTAAAATATCCTAACTTGTTTAAATAGGTGTATGAATCAGGGGGAGACATAATCCATGGGGTAAGGGTCCTCAAAATCACATGAAATGAAGCTAAGATTAGATCTGAAATTTAGTTGAGAATTCTACGAAGAAAGTGGTAGTTAAAGCCTTTCAGGTTCAATTTGATTTCAAACATGAAGCTTCATAAAAGGTTGAAATTGTATTTCTGATTTTGAAAATAAAAGGATTTATTTAAATGAAATTTTTTACTTGAGAATAGGTCTGAAGAAATCTACTACATCATGATAAATTTTTCCTAAAATGAGGGATTAAATGTCATGTGGTTAGTATAACCAATCCACTAAGAGAAGATAATTAACCAGGGCTATAACAAGGATGGATCTTGAGTATACCTATTCATATTATAACATGTTGTATCATTTGTTCCATCTTTTAGGTTATTAAATACTGCTGAACAAAAGGATCTACTCAATAAATTATGTCCCCAAAAATGAAAAACATTTTAAATACACAATGCTGTAATCAAGGGGGGATTGAAGTTGAAGTTCCAAATGATATATTTTTAGTGAAATTATCCCACTAAAGAAGATGGGCTTTCTGAGAAATGGTTTCAAAAACTTTATAAGTTGAAGATTATGGATTTGAAAATTCAACTAGAAATTTTTGATAGTAGGTATTCAAGGAATGATGCAATGAAGATATTGAAATAGGGGGAGAAATTTCAATCATAATTAGATATTTTCCAATTCAATTTAGAAACACAGGGAGAGTGGAAGCACATGGACTATTCCCTTTTATTTTATTAACAATAAGGGGGAGAGTGAAAATGGAGTTAGATTTAAGGGGATATTATCAACTAAATCCAGGGGGGTTATTGAACCCCTATGAGTTTGGTGTGGATTTTTTGACAATATTTGATTATGGATTTGTTGAAAATTAATGATTATATTTGTTTGTGATAATTAACTAGAGTATAGTTATGGATTCACTCAATATATAATGTTGACGTTGGAGGAATTATGGTTGATATTCTTTAACAAGTAAAATACATATTTTTGGAGGTGTTTCCTTAAGTTTTTTTGGTGGCATTATGATGAAGGAATTATATGGTGTAAGAGTTATGTTTTTGGACCAAGGGATGAGATGAGGACTTAAAAAAAATTACATCATCCTAGGACAACCAATCTGAGGAATCACTCAACCATTCATTGCACGAGAATGATCAAACAAGGCCCAACTGACATAGAGGTGCTAGGTTTGCAGGAATAACTAAGATAGAGCATGCACGAGCACACACATGCAAGTACACACATGGGTATATGCATGTGCATGGGAGTAGTGGTCCATGCCACTAGGTGGTGGCATGGAGGAGGCTAGGAGTGAACCCCGTTACTTGCAATTAGCGATTTAGGGAACTGAAGTAGCTTATTAAGAACAACACAAACAAGAATAAGTTAGATGTGGGAATATAGTATGTAGACATTGTTCAATTGACTTAAAAACACATTCTTATAATGATTCGTTCGATTAATCTCTTTCCACTATTCAATATGGCTCACAGATCGTCTACAACCTCTTGCTCGAAAGTTCCTGCATTCATCTCTCCACACTATAAAAAGAAACACCCCACCACAATCCCATGGAAGATAAGATGTCCATTCCACAACTAAGAATTCATCATGGAAGGTCTAGATTTAATATAAGTAAAACAATTTGGGTATCTATAATCCTACAAAGGGCTACACCATAGTGAGTGAAAATACACTGCGGTAAAAGCTAAGGAAGTAAAGGCCTCAACATAGTAAAACTAGCCACACCATAGAGAAGTAGCTATGCCATATAATTGTTTCAGTTTTGTGGTTCTACAGACTTGTAGGTCATTTCATTATGGAAGTAAAGGATACACCATAACAAAAAAAATTTAGCACTGGAAGTTTCATGGTATCCTTGCTGTAAGGGTTTTGATCATGACACAAGAACATGAATATAACTCTTGAAAATAGGAGCTTGCACCATGGGACTAATGACTATGATGCAGTATCCATGTGTGATTAAAGTAGCATATTATGGGAGTCCTTAACTATCAGAAAATGCATGAATGAATGTGTTTATTAATAAGTTAAGGGTCTTCAAAATCTAATGGAGGGTTTATGATCATGGTTCATGAAGAGTTAAAAGATAAAAACCATGATTGTAGTGTTGTACATATTTGGTTTTTCATATATACAGATATGGAAATTCATACTTGTAGATGGAGAATTTCTCAGAAAATTATCTCACAAATATGAAAATATCTATGTAGTTATGATTTGAGACACATGGAGAATTTAAGACTTATTTAAGACTCTTAAATTAACATTCACAAGAAAGATATATAAATGGAAGAATAATAATACTAGAAGGAGAATTATATAAGAGACTCTACAAGACTTGAAAGACCTATAGAAGGAGAGAGTAATCCATTGGAATATCTGCATTCATAGGAAAGAGGATATTTAAACCATGAAAATTTTCTTAATACAATTTTCATGTTAAAACAATGAAAAGTAGGAGTTTCTACATCCAACAAAGTGAAGACATATCAATATTATTTTTGAAAGAGAAAATACCTCTAGAATTTTCTTGGAAAGAAAAATACTTGGAACCTCCTAAATATATTTCTAAAGGAGAAGTTTTCATGACCTCTCATAAAAATAATATGTTCTTAGTGATGTTGACACCAAACCATTGAAGGATAAAGTGAAGATTTAAAGGGAACCAATCTAAAATCAGTGGAACTCTCAAACAATAGGTGATATTTTTCTTTAGCCTACATACCGATTGTTTCTACTAAAGCAGTGATCATAAGAGGGAAGTGTGAGGGAAATGATCTAAAGTGGATAGTGAATCTACCCCAAACCATTGTAAGGTAGTGAGCCTAGAAAAGAGTGTCCTGACCTAGAGTAACAAATAATGAGATTAGTGATTTTAGTGCACCAACACAATGTTCCTTCGACTATCCCATTGTGGTGAACCAAGAAAAACTCATGTGTCCTTGTGATTGTCTTAATTTACTCATTATTCATCATCATTAGATAAAATTGGTAAATATAATCAAAAGAAAAAATGATATATAAAGGTTATTCAGGTATTTGGATGAACACAAACATTGCATAGAAAAAGATATGACCCTATTAATTAAGAGTTCAAGACCCACTAGGGAGGAAAGAACTTAGAAAATTATCCATACCCTAATCCCATTATCCCCTATTAGGGTATCTAAGCCCCTATTAGACCTAAAATAAATCATCTTCATCCTTTCTTGAATGATTTATTATTCAGTTTGTGTGGGTAGTGTGGTGGAAGAAATCAGATTATAAAAAATAAATAAGTTAAACCAATAACCCCATAAAAAATGAGGAAAATATCAAAACCAACTTTGTATAAATTAATTTGAAAAGGGGTTAAAAGAAGTTTGAAATGGTTACACTCCAATTCACCCCCATCTTATGAAGTAAAACCAATGACCCCATATTATTAAAGTTTTTTGTTTCAAAAGTTTTTACTTATGATCTACTTTGAAAATTTATTGTGAAATTACTCGAATATCTATTATTGTTAAATTTGAATGGGGTTTTAAGGAGTTTATTTGACAAGTGTTGAGATGAATCATTCTTCAAAGAAGTAGATTAAATAATTGTGTTATATAATAAAAATATTGATAATCAAGGATAAATCAAATGAAGAGAAGCTTTCATTGTTAAAAATTAAAAAAAACTAGGTAAGATCAATTAATAAAAGGATCATTGAAGCTGATTGTGTGATAAAAAGAAATACATGAAATCCAAATAAATGGAACAATTAACCTCCACAGCGAAGGAATTCAATATTGTGATTAATGAAGTTTCCAATGTGATAAAAAGAATGGGTTTCTTTTCAAACTAGAAGCTGAAAAATAATGAAATTCAGAAAAAAATAGCATAATTAAAATTGGATATGGAAAAATTAAAATTTGTGAATGAAGTAAAATATATAAAGATAATTTAGTTTGAAGAAGAGGTTGATTCAATAAAGAAATTGGTTTTATTAGTTTATGATGATCATAGTAGTAGATTTGGAGTTAAAGATTAGAGAAATATTAACCTTATAGAATAAGTTTAATTCTGTAAATAGACATATGTAAAATGATCTTAAACATGTTTTGTAAGAAAAAGATGATAAAATTAAGGGACTATATTTTTTTTGGAAGAAAGTATCAAAAAGATAAATATACTTGAAGCACAATTGAATTAAACTAAGTAATTATCATTGTTAGAGGAAGAGTTTGATTTAAAGGATTCCCTGAACAAAATGTATAATCAAATAAGGCATGAATATACCAAAACTCAATAGAGTTTTTCTAGAGAATCAATGACAGAAAATGAGAGCACTCATCAAAGAAAGCATGGAAATAAGACACTTATGTAGAATTCATGGTCACCCAATGGATTATTGTATGAATGTTGTAAAATTTTTCAGAAACACTAATATTAGGAGATATTTTGAAGAATCAGTATACTGTAAACTAGATGGATCCATTCCTGGATGGATATCTCTATCATGCTCCCTAGGTTTTTCCTCCTTTTCCTCCTATACCGGTGCCGATCCTCTCCCAAGTTCTTTCTCTCATGCCTCCTGTATCTTTCTTTCCACTCTTCTCCTTTTGGTGTCCCTCATGGATTTCCTATTTATTCTTTGTTTAATTTTGTGTTTTATAGTTCCCCCTATGCCTTTGTCCTTGAGTTTCATTCCCCTTCAAGACCTGTTTCCTATACCCCCCTTAGATTCACATCCCATGATCCTCACTTAAATCATCTTCATCTTCCTGATTCAGTCCTAGCTCATAGGAATGTGCTCAAAGGAAGTTTATGATCTGAGTCCCTTTAGGTGGAGACTTTAGTGGTCCCTTCAGGTCTGGGAGTCAAGTCTTCTAGCACATAGATCCGTTGGTCTAGTTCCCATGAATCAATAGTGACTTGTTTCTTTGCGATGTTCACGTCTTCTAGTTGGGTCACCCAGGTGGCCTAGCTGGCACTTGGGTGGCCCATTTGTGCTTCTTGTATGTGTTTTATAGTGATGGGTCTAATGGTTCCAATTCAACCTTCAAGTGTGTTATTTGGAAATCAAAAAATAGAATTTAGAGTATACTATAAACCCCAACAATAGAGAAAAATTCTATAAAGGTCCAATAGAAGTAAAATGACATTTATAGCTTGTAGTTAGAATGGAAAACAATGGATATGTAACAAAACTCAATTTCATAATAATGTTAATATATAAAAAATATTTTGCAGAATAAAAAGACATATTTCATGAAAAAAATAAATAATGTTAAGATTAATAAAAGAAAATATGAACACAAAGGAAAAATTGTGTGAATAAATCTTATATGACTACGGTAGAACATAAAGGTGGGTTGAGTCATAAAACTCAACCACCTATTTCAAGATTATAAGATTAATGATGGGTACCCTACTCCCTATAAAGACATTTCATATCAGATTGATGATGTTGTTATACAAAAGGGATTCTGATGGGAGGAGAAACATATAAATTCATGGTATAAAGATGCAATCCTCTATAAAAGACTCTCTAGGTGTGCCTAATGACATCATCAAACACTGTTGACTGGAGAAAATTGGTCAAGGTACTTCATGTGATTAATAGGTTAAAACAAGTGGCTCATATTATCATGTTTTGTAAACTCTAAGAAATGATACTGTTTAAGTCTCTCTATATAGCAAGTGGTCATGATGAGTTTAATGAACCAAGCATGCTAGCATTCAGAAGCTACAAAGTGACCATGAGAGTTAAGCAAAGTGACCATGCAATTTTATAAAGCTAGCTGTAACAACATCAGTTTTTGTGCTTTCATTAATTAAGGTGATTGTGTCTTTTCAAATTTCGTTCAAGTTTTCATTTATAGTGCTTCAAGTGATGTTTATGTCGGTAAGAATTTTTTTTATTGTTTTACATTGTAATTAAAATTTTTATTTTTTATAGTAATAATTTTTTCTTATTTGTATTATTATTTAATAATAAAATTTTTAGAGGAAGCATATCCAAATTTGAATTAGACTCTATGCATCTCTCATTATTTGGACTTGATGTTGGAGTAAATATAGAAAATTATGATTATTTCCTCAACTTTGAAGAAGTCAGTGTCAGTCAATGGTTATATTTATAACCATTTAGGTGTATTGAACATGATAAGACAATTCACCCATCAAAGGGAGCTACTTAGGCCCACCAAAAAAAGATTTTACACTTCCATGCTCACTCTCTCTATAATTCACAACCAACTAAGAAATTTAAGAAATATATTTGGTTCAGATGAATATAACTCTATAAAGTGGGAAAATGAGAAAGAAACTAAAAACAAAACTCTTATCGTGTAGAGTACTTAATTATAGAATAATGTTATTTATTCCATTAAGGTTGTTGGTTTTATTATTGAAGTTATTATATTGGTTGATGGTGAAAGGAAACCTACAATGAGATATATTTATGAAGCTAATTTATAGGGAAAATGAGGTCATTGAAAATATTTTAACAAAGAAGATAGGTATAAGGAGATATTAAAAATTAATGATAAAAGATAGGATATGAAACTTCATCGACCACTACATGTCACAGGATACTACTTGAATCCTAATATTTTTTATGAAAATACTAATATTGATAGTGATGAAGAAATAAACTTGTGTTTGATGAATTTTATATAGAGATTTATTTCAGATATTGGAACTCAAGATAAAATTTTCAAGGAGATGAAAAAATATAGAGATGCTTTAGGCATGCTTAGAACTAATTTGGCTAATCAAAACATAAAATTGAGGGCACCATTTGATTGGTGGACATTTAATGGAACTTCAACTCATTTGAGACAATTTGAAATAAAATTTCTTAGTCTTACTTATAGTGCTTCTAGTTGTGAATATAATTTGAGTGTATTTAAAAATATCCATATAAAGAGGCGGAATTGGCATGCTCAATAAAAATTGAATGACTTTTTTTATGTCAAATATAATGGGGATTTGATGAGGATATTTAGTGATCATAATTCCATTGATCTCATATCATTGAAGGAAATTGATGATTGAAATAAATGGATTCTTGGGGAATTGGAATAAGAACTTGATATAGGAAACTATAATATTTTTGAGGATGATGATTTAACTTGAGGTGATGTGGCTTTGGAAACTAGATCTGAAGAACCTGACCGTTTCACTAGAGCATCCACTTCCATGGAAACTAAAGACAAAATAATACTTCATCATATTGAAGAAGATGTGGAAGATCTTGAGTCTAAATAAATGAGTGAAGAGAAGGATATTGAAGGAATTATTGATGATCCTACTATTGGTAGCGATGATGGTGTTTCCATGGATGGGAATGAAGAACTATTTTTTTTAGAAATTTTTTGTTAAATTTTCTTTGCATATTTTTCAATATTTAGACTTATTTATATTTTATATTTGTATTTTTGTAAAATATATTTTCATGAGATAATGTTTTTTTCATTTTTCTTATTTAATTTTATATATATGATAGTTACACCGTAAATGAAATTTCCATGTACAGTGCTGTACACCATGCACCATGGCACTAAGGGCCCTCATAACCATTTTTTTCATGCCCTGTAAACAACTATGTGCTATAGGTGACCATGAGGGGATTTATAATGCAACGATACTAAGTGACCGTACTAGATTCCTTGGGTTTCCACTATATGATGTTTGGTGGAAACCATGCACATATCCCAAATTGACCAAAGGGGACACAACTTCAGTGGAACAAATTGATGTGTGTGGCATGGAATGCATGAACTGGAGATACTGACATCATCGGCCTCTTAATTTTTTTTCACATGCAGCAAATGTATTGATGCTATATTGATATAAATCAGTGAAGAAGAAGAGAACTAAGGGTGACATGTGGCATGTTTGGTTTTAAATGATGATTGGATAATTCAAATGGATTCATCTGAATAAGTAGTTAGTATAGATAAGAGCAGAGCAATGAGAAAAATATACAATGTATGGAATGGAATAATTGCTGTATTAGAATGTGAAGCATTCACTTGGTGCACTGCCATATTAGATACTCTACAAGGAGAAGTTACAACAACAAAGTAGTGTGCTTTAATCAAGAGATTTCAACAGCAATGTGTTCCATTTGAGGAGCAGTGTGTCTCTCATTTTTCTAATGTAGAGATTGTATGTGGAAAATCAATGAATATATTTTGTTAATATGAGATTTTATTGGAAATGAAGATGAGTTTTCTTTGAATATCAGATTCATGTGAAGAAGAAGAGATCACCCATGAAGTAGCGTAACTGATTCATATACATTCAAGAAGAAAAACATAGTCCCTAGGGATAAATCCTATACTCATTTGGATTATAGTACACACTGGTGATGTTCTCTTAATATTCTGAAAAGGCCATAGAGCCATTATTTGTACATAGGGGTAACCTAAATCAGTAGTGACCCATGGTGAGGTGGTGATTCGAACCTAAATATTGTGAGGTAGTGTGCCTAGGAGGGGAGTGACTGCCCTGAAACCCACCAATAATAGTGCATTAGTGGATTCATGAATGGAAGTAGTGATTTGATCACATGCATTGTATTAGCCACACATTTGGATAAACCAAGTAAATCTTATGTGTCCTTTTGTGAATGATTTATTATTTAGTTTTTTTGGGTAATGTGGTTGAAGTAGTCAAATCATAAAAAATAAAGAAGTTAAACCAATGACCCTATGTTAAACCATCTGAAGGATGATGTTGTATTTTTTTTCAATACATGTTAAGTGTGACAATTGTTGAATTGATTTTCATAGAAATATGACATGTTCTAATATATCTGAGAGCATTATCTTCAACAAGTGAAGAGGCCTGGCTGAACAAAATTTTGATGAGCTGAAGTAATTTTGAATCCATCCATGGTGTGCTGAGATTGATGTTAACTAAAATTAGTATGAAGATACCTTGGATGATGTTTTTTATAGTGGTTGAGAAGGGGTAGAGTCATTTTAAAGAAGCTCAGGACTTGGATATGAAACTAGAAAAGTAGAAAAGGCATGATTGTAAGTCTTTTCCTTCTGAACGTATGTCTTTGAGCATCAACGCTGAACATAAGTCTTTTCTAGATGATCATAAGTTTTTACTCATCATATGACTTAGACACAAGTATTTTGGTTGATCGTATGATTTTTTTAGAATATAATTCTTCATCATAAGACTTCAACACTTAGGATCTTTTAAGATATTTTCTAGGTAAAAGGTCAAAATTCCAAAATTTATATTCCAAAGAAATAAAAGGAGAATTAACTCAGATGATGAAAGTGTGATGTTCTTCACGAATAAAACATCATGATCAAACACATAATCATGATACTTTCTAAGATCAAAGGGTATGAACTAGATGAAGAATCTAAGGTTGAGAGAGTTTCATGCCACAGATTGAGAGACCACATACCATGACTATGTGGAAATATAAAGAGAACTAAATGCACTAGGTTTTTTGGGAGAGTTTTGAATAAATAAGAAGACCGTGATAATTAAAATATCACATGAAGGAAACAAGTCTAGTCTTTAGGTGAAGCGTTTTCCTCTATTCCTCACCAATCCTATCTAGATAGCACTTTTCTCAATCTTGTTACTTCCCCAGAAAAAGATTTTGTGTGAAAACTAGGAACAAGATGCTCCTCCTTATAATTTATTCCCTACTTATCTAAGCTAGAACTCAGTTCAAGATTTACCTCTTCAGGATGTATCAGATTAGAAACAAATTTCTCCTAAAAAAAACTAGTTTGTTGAACCTTCTTCAAAAACAACAGTGGATCCCCCTCCATTGTCTTCTCATACCTATCCATAAGTGTTGACTTAAATTTTTCTCATTTCAATCCTAGATTATCATTTTTACAATTCAAAAACCAATAAAGTTTTGTGCAATCTATATTTATCTGTGTTAGAGGTAATTTCATATCTTAAGACATCCAACTTTTTAGGAAATATGTCTATTCTTTCATGATCCATCCAAAAGGATCCTCTCTTGAAATGGAAGGCACCTCAACTCTCTTTTTCACACTCATCAAACATTCATCCACATAAACTATAGAAATCTCAATGAGTTCCCTTGATTGTTCCTGCATGGACTCCTGATTCTCATGCTGCTGTCATTTTTTTTAATTGTTCCTAATTGATTCTTCCAGACAAAACTGGAAAGTTTCCAAGCTCTCTGTCCCTACCTACTCCACCAACTTTATAAAATTCTCCAAACATCCTACATGATTAGTTAAAACCTTCATTTGTTCTTGTATATTTATTTATAACTCATGTATCTATCTCTCGATCTCTTCTTGTCCCCTAGAAAAGACTTCTGTAAATGTTTGAAACTCCTACAAATAGAATTTTTGAACTTGTTTCCTTTATTTCTATTAAATTTCATAGATCATCTGTACTTATACCATTAATTCTAAAATCGACCCCACCATATCTACTCTAGACTCTATTTCGGACATCTTCCACCAATGATCCTCAATTTCTCACTACTATCTATGATTTATTCTCAATCCTTCAATGAAAAGACTAACTTTTTAGGACCGTAAGTGAAAATGTTGGAAATGGAAAAGGAAAAAACCATAAACTCTATATTGTAGCAACAAAAAGATCCTACAAAAATAGGATTATAGTAGAAGGAGAAGTAGAAGAATAATGAGAAATTATAACTCCCCTTGGAAAGACCGATCACCTGAGGCTGAGGTCGGAACCTCCTAAGGTCGATACCTCCTATCAGCCATGATGAACCCAAAAAAAAACATCTTAATGACCTCAACTACTAAAAAATGATCATAATTTATAGTATATACCTAAAAAAACCATCCCAACACATTAATTTAATTTAATAAACAATACTACCTTTGATAGTTACAACCCATGTACTTATACGAACAACCCCTTACCCGCACATTCAAATCAGTCACTATGAGTTCTTAGTGAAAAATTTTGGGTTTACAAATGATTTTTCATTGCTTATTGCCAAGATGAACAATATTTTACATCCTTATCTTAATTATTTTGTGATGGTTTTCATCTATAACATTTTAGTGTACCACAAGAGGAACATGGGAAACATTTGGTAATTGTTCTAAAAACGCTATGAGGCTACCGACTTTATGTCAAATTCTCGAAGTAACATTCCTGGTTCAATGAATTGAAATTTCTAGGTAATGTGGTGTCATAGGATGATATCTCAGTGGATATCGAGAAGGTTTAAGCAATTAATTATAACGACACACCTAATAATGTATTTGAGATCATAAGTGTCTCATAGGACATGACTAATGTTTCATTCAAGACTTATCTCAATTAGAAATGCTAATGATGACTCTGATTAAGAAGGGGGTGGAGTTTTTGTGGGATTATCATTTTGAAACATCATTTTAGGAGCTAAAGAAGAGACTTACATCAATATCAATCCTTATTTTACCTGATTCAGGTAAGAGGTTTATTGCTTATTGTGATGCCTTGGGGTTGAGATGTACATTGATGCAGGATTACTAGATTGTGTCATATGATTCACAACATGGACATGTTAGGAAAATACATTACAATTATCACCCAAGATCATTTTTTAAAATGTTATCCTTTCACATAATATATATATATATATATATATATTAAGACAAAAAAAAAACTAAAATTACAATACACATTTTAATATTTTCATTACATAAAAAATAAACCCAATTATGATACATTTTGATTAGTATGATTTAGTTAAAAGAAAAACATTTCTCCTTTTACTAAAATAAATTTTTTCAATTAACTCATCATACTTAATATTTTCTAAAAACCCATTTTCAATTGAGATTATAGTCAAAATAATTTCTCTTGTGAGATGGTGATTTGAAGAAAAGTTATGATTAACATCAACTTAAAAAATCTTCTCTATCAATGTAACCATAATGGGTATAGTAAAAAAAATTGATATTAAAGGTAAATAGTCATGTTTTAAAAATTAACATCACAAGTTCTAACCAATTGATTTTAATTCTAGTTTGTATTCAACTGTTGTAATATTCTCTAGAAAAATAGAGGAATAAATATAAATAAAGAAAAATATTTGACACCTGAAATTAGTGGTGAAAATTTGGGTCAAGAAATGCAAACACTACAAGAATGAGATACATGATTAAATAAATGGATTAGGTTAGGGTTAAGGGTGCATGACATGATAGCGTGATAAATGACATGATTATTTAATAATTTTAAATTCTATGCATATATTATTAAATAAAATATTTTACTTTTAGGTAGATTAATATATATATATATATATATATGTGTGTGTGTGTGTGTGTGTGTGTGTATGAATATTTTATTTGATTAGTAATTATTTGTATTCTAAGAGAAATTGTAATTAATATAAATCTATAAAATATAACAAATATGTATAAATATATTAAATAATTAATTAAATATATAAATAAAACATGGAACTATTACAGATCATGGTAACCCATTTAATAAATGGGTTGGGTTTGGGTTTGGGTTGAGCATTACAAAATGAATATTAAACAAGTAAATGTAGCACGACACAAATTGTCACCCCTAACTGAAATTATAAAAAAATATAAGCACACATATTCATTGGTTAAATCCAAAATTTTAAACCCAATTACCTAAAAGCACAAAATTTAACATTAAAAGACTAAATACTAAGTTTGGGTTTTACTTTGAAAAATAATTCTAGTTTTCATTCTTGTAAATGTGAAAATGTAATGAGTTATGTAATCTAAAAATGTTTTTTTAGAAAATAAAAAATAAAAACTAAATATTTTTTTGTAGAGAAAAAATGTTTTCCATATTTGATGATAATGAAAATGATTGTACAAGTGACTCATTTGTATTCAGTTTTTTTGTTAATTTTAAAATAACTTCTAACATATTTTCTAAAATATTTTTAACATTATTTTATAAAATTAAAGGAAAAAACATTTTCTAAAACCAAACACATTATAATATTTTTTTCAAAAGGGTATCATTTTTATTTTCATTTCCTAACAAATATTTTTTTATCTATACAATCTAATAAATTTGTATAATTAAAATTTAAATATTTTTCTATATGTTAAAAGTTAAAATCCTAGGTAGAAATAATTCAAGTGATTACAAATGCATTTTCAATTTTCATTTAAAAAAAATGAAAACCAATAACTAAAAATCAACAAAAAATTAAAGTCATAGGTATGAAATTTAGGATCAAATGAAGCATGTAAATAAAAAATTCTTGATTGAAAAATTGAATAATCAATTAAACAGAATGAAAATACAATTCATAGAGTGAATAATTATAAAATTAAATAAAATTTATATGAGAGTATGAATTCTTACAAATAAATTAAAAATCACAAATCATAAATAAAATGGGTGAGGAAGTGCATAATCAGTCTGAAGAATAAATAGTTTCTGAAAAATTGCACAAAAATAGTAAATTCTTGCATAACAACCATGATTCAAAAATCTATATATCATAAACAAACTAAATTACAAAAAAAAACATTCAATCATCTCCCCACACACCTAGTAGCCGACTGGGGTAAAAATCAAGAAAGAGGGAGAGAGGGAGTTTCTAGCACGTCGTAGGGGGTGGCGGGGATGAACTGAAGATGAAGGGGAGGCACCGCCAGTGGCATGGTGGGGAAGTGAGGTGGGTTGGAATAGAGGAAGTAGATTCAGTGAGGAGGTAGGGAGGGGATGAATTTAGCAGGAAGAAGGAATGCTTGTTTACAAATATAAACCATTTCAATAATTATCAGATATAACCCATATAATACCTATTTATTTATAACCCAAACATCAATAGATATTTAAAACCTAAACTAATTTAATTTTATATATATGCATATAGGTCGGGTATTTTAGGTTTGAGATAAAAAACCGAACCCATTTATTAATTGGATATGGCCAAACTGATCCTCATCCAATCCGTTTACTAATCAGGACTTGAAAAAAAAAACTCGTTTATTTTTGGTCCCAACCCTGAACTAGTCTGTTTACTAATCGGGAATTGAAAGAAAAACTCATTTATATATAATAATCATTAATTTGAAATATTAAATGCATTGTATTGTAATTTATTAAAAAATAAACTTATATTATAGCTTAATCAAGTCTAGTGGGTTGGGTATTAGGTCACATATTAAAGTATAGACTCAACCCTATTATTAATAAAGATTTTAAATTTATGCTATTTAATAATTGAGCCTAAAAAATTATGCCATAATGGGGTTTTTTTAGGTTGGGGCCTATCGGGTCGAGCGATCCCTCTAACCCATTTACGAGTCTATTTAAATGTATGTTTATATTTATTGTTTCTAGTTTTTATGATTTTTTTTGTATAAAACTCATTTAAATATCAAACCTAATTATAGATTTTTATAATTTTATTAAATAATAATAATAATTTATATTATATTTATTTTTCAGGTACCCTATAAGTGGTACCCGATTAATAATTAGATATTATTTTTTAAATATGAACCCAACCCAAACCCAGTTTGAAGGCACCAAATCCCATTTTTTTCATGTTGGGTAGGGAAAAATACTTGATTATTGGATAATCACTGTAATATCTAAGTCTATATATATATATATAATGAATTAATCCCTGATAAACCCATAAAATCCAACCCAACCATGTAAAACTGAGCCCACACCATGACCACACACGCACACATGCACACACTTGGACTCTACAAATAGACCTGTATAATAAACCTATCCAACTCAACTGCCCCTAGACGTATGAGATTTTAAATAAATCAATGGAGTAAATATAAAACTAACTATTGTTATAAATAATTAATAAAGTTTTTTAGGTACAAGTATAAAAAAAATTAAAAAGAAAATACAACATAGATTTTTAAACAATGTATATTTTTAAAAAGTTATCATTACTAAAGTTCCCTTGGATTTGAAGAAGATTGGATTATATTTGTTGTAAATGTGAAGAAAGTCGGTGTGTGCTAAAGAATGGATAGTTGACAGAGTATAATATTTCCATATATAAATGGGTAAAGAAGTTTGGCATTGGTTTCCATTGAATACTTGGCTGAACAAATTCAAATCGGAAACCCTACATCAGACGACTACCGAGCCGATCCTAATGTCAAAGGCTGGTGTTAATAATGTTTAAAGTGTTACCCGCAACATGTACAAGGAGGTGGAAAACCTAAGGAAAGATTTGGATGTCTAAATTTTAATGGATAACTATATAAGTTGTTATTGAAGAGGATAAAACATATTAAAATAAGCAGAGAAGCTATCTAGAGTTGCAGAGAACCCATCCTTGAGGTAAAAAACATATTGGCTATTGTATATAGAGTTTATATACTATTGGATGAAGTTTGAATAAGGGATGACATATTTGGTTGTGCCTCCAATTTAAATTCAAATTATTTTGGAATTTTAGTACAAAAATTAGAAAAATTTCCGAATTTTTAAATCCCACAAATGTGTTATCCAGGCCAGCATACTTTTCATCAAGCCTCAATGTGCATGTGTTTACCTTCAGCGTAGGTGTTAATATATTTTTGGTAGGTTTTAATGAGGTCTAACATATATTTAATCCTCAACAGGCTTTAAAACTTGGAAAATAACTTTGAGAGTATGTGTGTTTTATGTTGAGCATAAGTGTTATTTTTCTGTGAGTATGTGTTAATCCAAATAGTGTAGGTGTCATTTGTGACCTGTGTATGTGTCACGCCACACTCAGAAAAATTTAAAGGTTATTTCGTGTAACGTCCTGACCCAGGTTCCACTAATCCAGTGCCCCATTTCAGTTCATCACATGACCTTAGACGTGCGGCTATCGACTAACAAAAAGGGTCTAATAGAAAAAATAAGAAAAAATGGAAGCAATGTAAACAATAATCATGCATCCCAATTCAATTCCCCAAAACTAGGTACATGTCCACAACCAAAAACCAAATATTTCATGTCATTTCATATAGTGCAAAGTGTAAAGGAAAACCCAAAATAAAGACACACTAAAGAATCTTCAAGATGAGTCCCGACAGTAGGTCCAATCCCTTCATAAATGCACACCCCTAAGCCCCAAATCAACCCTATAGCATAGGGTATTTTCCCTTTGCCTGACATGCAACCATGAAGTCTGTTCAGGTACCAAATGGTGGCCTGAGCAAGGTGTGAGTGCAACTCAGTAGGCCACGACCAATGGTGTCTACAAAATATCTAGTCTAATACAATGTATGCAGAAGTATTGATAATAATGAAAACAAAAAAATAAACTAGGTTATATAATTTAATATTATTCAAACCAATCAATTTTATTTTTAGTTACATGATTCACCCATATTCATCAAACCTGCTTCAACATGTGCTAGTTATCTAAACCATGTATCAAAGGGCCACAGGTTGGAAAACATGTAGCCACAATCCATGAATCCAACTAGGATTTAGAACACAATGTTTGACCATCCCAACCATGATATGGAATGCCATGTACATACCCTTGGGTCCAGGAGCATCAATACTTTCCCCAAAAACTACTATGCATAGGGGTGCTTGGAGCATCAGTCTAGCCTGCCCAAGGGAGTGGAGCATCAATCCGCTATCCCACCAACCAGTAGTTCACAATTCCAATGGGTCATCATCATTTACCTTTTTAACATGAAAATTCATCACAGGTGTACAATCTTATTTATCACATTTCCATGATTCAATACACTCATCACATTCAACCCATTTTACCATAATTCATAACATGACTATTCAACACCCCCTTAACTGACCAACATCATGGTTAAGCCCACTTTAAACTTTCATCAATATTACCCATAATCTACATATACTCCATTTAACACAATCATAATCAGTTTGATATCACCCCCCAATTAACCATTTTACAAACCATCTTAACACGTTCAAAGGTGTGTAAAACCCCATGAATGTCCATAGGCCCAACCTTATAATAATCAACTGACCCAATGAGGTTCTTGGACGGTCTCTTAATTATATTAGAGGTTTAATTCACTATTATATGGAAAATAATTAAATGCACAAAAAACAATGCCTTTTCACAACCCCATACACAAGAAAAAGGTATCAAGACTATGGGAAACAAGTGTAGACCACCTAACTCAAGTTCATAGACAACCCTATATTAACCTTAACCCTTGATTTGAACTAAAACAACCTTTAAAGCCCAAACTTAGAATTTTTTGGAAAAGTAAGGGTTTAGAGGCTTCCGAAGAAGAAGAATAATTATACAAGGATTTTTTCATAAAATTGATGAAAGAGGAGTGATAGACTCACTTATAGCTTCAATTTTCACCCAATGAAACTCAAAATGACCAAAAATTGAAAGAGAATCATTCCTTGAAAGCTTTAGAGGAAGAGGATCATCACCCGGGCTGTTGGAAGATAAAATAATGGAAAAATATGGTTATAACCCTTAAAGATCAAGAGGGGAAATCAAAAATTTTCTCCACTTTTAAGAGGTGAACAGTTTGGATGCATGATTGGACAAACTATGCACCAACTATGTGACTCTATCTGTCCAATAGGGAGCCAAGTCACACGGTCTCCTAGGGGCACTCAAAAGATTTAACAAACCATGTAGTACCCACAAACCATCCTCTATCCAAGGGAGATCCCAGCCACACAGTTATTTAGGAAGGCCCACACGATTGTCAAAACATGTGAGGGACATTCCCTTGGTTCTTTCTGAGACACCTACCCACACGGTTAAGGCACACTGTTAAACTAACCATGCGTCAACCATGAAACCTTCACTAGATGACCATTTCTTCCCTTTTTTGTGTCCCAAACCCCTGAGATTCCCTCAAGACCCCTTGTACAATATAAAAAAATTTCCTTAGCCAAAATTTTAAGGATTATAACTATACATTAAAGAAAAAGTGAACCTCCTCAAAGTTCAGAATCTTATGATCTCTTCACCTTATAACAGATCATCCCCGAGCTTCTCTCCCAAGTATCTTTAAGCCTCTAAGGTAAAAAGGTCGGGCCACTAGGCCCACATATCTGTTTCCCTCTCCCAAGTTTCCTCCTGAACATTACCATTCAACCATAACACTCTAACCAATAACATAGTCCTTGTAACACCTTGAGATTATATGAAATATTTCTCTTTAAATAATTTGATTTATTTGGTAGTTTGTGTTGCACACAACACCTAGTTTAAACGAACAACGATATACTATTAAGATATTATTATTTTAACACAACCATTATAGCATAGCCATTGAATTGGTAGGTATGAATAAGAATAAATATATTATTAAATACATTTATTTATTAATTATTATGAAATAAGCACTTAATTTTTAGTAAGGTCATTTTATTCTTCAAAAATATGTTTTCTTAAAAAAACTCTTTTATTGCTTTCTATGAGAAAATAAATATAATTAATTTTGAAAGTTTTATAAAATTTATTTGACAAAATAAAATTCATTTTTTAATTCATAATATCAAAATCATCTTAGTATGAATTTTTGATAATTTTCTAAAATGTTTGAAATTTTAATGAATAATGAAAAATATTGATTTACATTGAAAACTTTATTTTATTTTAAAACATTTTAAAAGTAAAAATACATTTTAGATTAGTTTTAAACTTTAATTACTTATTTATTATAAATAATCTAATTTTGTTCTTTGAAATTAATTTTAGACATGAATTTAGTGTAAAAACATTGTATAATTAAAAGGGCATTTTTCTGAAAAATTGTTTTTCGTTGCATTTGTATGGTTTAATATTAAATTAAATTATGCCACTTATTTGTTTTGAATTTTAAAAAATAGATTCCATATTTTGAATCAGGAGACCCAAATTTAGTAAATAGACCCTTTTTTCATAATGAATAGTAACCATAATTTTTATTACCACGGTAAAGGGTAAATCGGGTTAAAAATAGAATGATAAGAACTATTAAATGACCCCAAAATTGACTAAATTTTATTGCATAAGTCAATTCTGTCTATACTAGTCATTTTTTAGTTATAATTATGACCTTTATAGTATTTTATTTAATAAAAAATCAAACATGTCACACTATTATTTTTAATAAGTATAACATTTTTAATATATGGTTCTCTAGAAGATATGTTTGACGATAAATAGTTTTTTAAAAGATAATATATTAATCTTAATCATGGTAATTTATTTTTAATTTTTAGGTATGAAATAATTACATTAAATTCTTTCACAACACTGATGTAGTAATTATTCAATTAATGAAAAATTAAAATAAATGTTATTAAAAATATTAAAATAAATATAATTTTCTATATTTAATGTCATCCATGAATTATCTAGATAAAAATGACTTTTTTAGGATATAATAAAATAGTTGGATCAAATTTTAATTATTTTTTTGCTGTTTTTTGAGTCAAAGTAAGTGTCAAAATTGACAGTAATAATATTTTATTAAATTATTAAAAAACCATAAAAATATTATATAATCACAAATGAAATAATATATGGTTTAAAAATTCATACAATTTTAATTTATAGGCTATTTGGAATCATTTTTCTCTAGAATATTCTTATTATATTTTAATATTTTGAGAAATTCCAAAAGTTCCCCTCACCTCAATTATAAAATGGCACCCTTACTTCACTTATTTACACCACCTTGATCCATATAAATCAAAATAACTCTACCAATTTACATTCTAAACATCCTTATTTAAGTTATTGTGGTTCTATAACTTTCAAAAGACATACCCTAGGCCCCTTAGGAGAAGTTATAAAGGAGCTCCTTCGTAGAAGAGGTAATCATCTTTACCGAATCTTTCAAATTTATTTCTTATTCCATCTCCTCTTAATATGTTATAACCATACTAAAATAATAACTACAACATCATCTATATACTAAGATGTTATTATGGTTATGAGACAAAAATATTCCACCTTTTATCCATCCTATTAAAAATGAAAGCACCGTGCGTGCATACGTACAACTTACCATATCCATGTAGCTGTGTAATTCGTTTTTCCTCACCACTTTACTTGGATGGTTATAATGATGAAAATAATGGGTATATATGATACTTATGACATGATATTGATTCTATAAAATTAATATATCATCAATTTCTCTACCCATTAATCATTAATATAATGATATCTTCACTCGTGCGTACGTATGACCTACTATCTCCATGAAGTTATGAGACTCATGTTCTATATCCAAATTTAAATAATGATTATAAAAATGTATTAAATCATTAAATATTATAATGATAAAACACAATTTTATTGAATATTTTATTGATAATAAATGAAATAATTTACTCACATAATGTTAAATATGTTTATTTATAAAATATTTGGGATTAGATCATTTATTTTAAAATTTGTTGAAAATTTTAGTCTTACCCTTTAAAATACACTATAGTATTTCAACCATAAATATTTTTATATATTTTATTTGAATTAAAATTTTTGTAACAGTATTCCTCACTCAATGGTATATGAAATCCAAGTTTTATTGTGCATTTGAGTGGATTAAATGGGCCATGAAGTTAAAGTTGGTCTGGACTCACTAGATTGGACATCACTTTACCATTTAGGCTGTATCTTCTTCATATGTGCTTGTATTGGGACCAAATTTGGATAGGATCTCAAAGAAAAAATTTCTCACAAATAATAATTTTGGAAGTATAGTTTATTCATGAGTTTTAGAGGTCAAACTGGTGGTGAAATTTGGAATAAAATATTTATATGAATTTCCCCATTCAAACTTGAAACCTCTTTTAACCTAACCTCCCTCCCCTCTACTCTATAAATTTTTGTTTTTCTCATTTTTATGGGGTTTAAATGAATTATAAAGTTAATTTAATAGTATAAGTGGATCCAATACAATTCTCCAATCATTGAAATAAGGGTATCTCTTGAAGCAAGGATCCCTTTGTTGAAACCTTTTTCTTCTTCTTCATGTTGTAATATTTGTGATTGTGTAATAAAAATCTTAGTTTATATTATATATTTTATATTTTATTAAATTTTCTTCTTCTATACTCATCCTATTTGTTTTGGATATTAAGAGTAGAAATTTTATTGGGTTATACCCTTTCTACTACCTTTGTGAATGCAAAATGTTTCTACAATGACTACACCGCCCATGAAAGTGTAGTTATTTTTAGTTATTGATATAATATTAACTTATTCATTAATTTATTTTGAATCATTGAGATAATTTAATTAAATTGATATTATATATTAATTGAGTTTTAATTTAAATGAAACTAAGTAATAAATTCAACAATTAACACAAAACACATGAGGTCGAGAATTGTGTGAATTGTGAGAGTGCGATCTTAGTCGGTAAGAAAAAAACAAAAGGGATTAATTTATAGAGTTCAAATATAATAAATAAACTCAATTAATACTCATTTATAGAGTGTATATGTTCTCTAATTTACCATTGACCATAAGCTAGCCTGATAACATCAATCAAAGTAGGGTGATGCAATTGCATGTTCCGAAGCTAGCCTTGGGTTTAATTAATTTCATCTTGGTGGTTAAATTAATTAACATTGGTTTCAGGGGTTAAAAAATTAGGTTATAATAATTAAGTTTATATTAATTTAAATTATAATTATTAATAAGTAATTTAATAGGCAGATTTAGATCGATTACACATTCTAAAAATATTTTTTTTAAAAAGAATCTTCTTGTTGTGTCTTATTAATCAAATTTAATTTAAAAAATAAAATATTCTTACAAAATTCTTATTATTATTTTATAAATGATAAAAACCACCATACTTTTAATTATTCTGTTTATATCATATCATTTTATTTTCAAAATATCTTTCATAATTTTTTTTAATTATTACCTCTTTGACAGATGACCTTGGTCAGCCACTCTGTTACACCTAAGTACCCAAAAACCACACATCAGTTGAAAGTGACCATGAAATCACCTTTAAAATTGGTTTAATTTTTGGGGAGTTAAGTAATTTATTCAATAAATTATAGTTATTTATTTTATTTTTCATTTTATTCTTTTATTATACTCTTTCTTTCTTATTCCCCCTTTCTCAAGTTTTTTTATCTTCTTTTATTTTTATCATAACAACTCAAAATTATTTTCTTTTTATTATGGTCCAATTTTATTAATTTAATTTTTATTTTTATTTGATTTATGACATGAAATAATATCAAGGATCTATTAGATCTTGACCTTGATATTGAACGTATCCTTTGAGCTCGAATCATACAATCTCAGTCTACATGTTATTTCAAAATTCAACCAGTTGGAGAATTCCTCCATTATGGGAACACTAAAATTGAAAAAACTTATAATTAAATCATAAAACAAGAACCAATGGATGAAAAAAATAATAATTAATTTAATAGAACCATTTTAGAATTGGTTTCACCATATATTAACTATCAACCACATTTTATTGCATACCCAAATCTCTAATTGGACTTTGAACTGAAATCTGGGTTAATTCACCTTCTTCCAAAATTTCATGGATTATATGGAAAGGATCAAAAAAAATAAAAATAAAATAAAAGAATTTAATGTGGTTTTCTCAACCATAAAACCAAGAAATGTATCTAAAGACCAAATTAAACTAATAGAATCCCCACATTATCACTTGATGGAGCTATAAAAGATTATATGTATTATTACAATTATTTTCTTGCAGATTTTTTATAGTATCAAGGACCACTTCCAGTCAAAAATAGATCTCAAGAATCAAGAAATGCTAAGGGGAGTCAATGTATGAACACTGGGAGCAATTTAATAGGTTCTGTGAAAGCTGACCGTGTCACCAGATTAGTGAGAAAATCCTCATCCAATACTTCTAATAAGGCCTCACACTTATGGAATAGATCATGATGGATGTCACAGATAGAGGGGAATTGGTCAAAACAACACTAGTAGATGCACGCGCATTGATAAAAAATATGGAACAAAACTCCCAAAAATTTAGAGATTTAGGTACGCCACATGTTAGAGGAGTACATCAGGTAGGTCCATATTCTATTGAAAATCATTTAATTGATACCAAGTTGGAATAATTTACCACTATGGTAAGGGATATTTATTTGGATCAAAATAAATCCCAACCCACTTCTATAAGAACTTGTGGAATTTGCACTGAAATAGACCACCCAACTAACTATTTCCCCCAATTACAAGAGATAGAAGATTGCACAATAGTATTCCTTGGGAGACCATATCACCAGTAAAAACAACCACATCCCCAAAATAAGTATGATTCCTTTGCACTAATATACAACCAAGGGTGGAAGGATCAATTAGACATGAGTTATAGCTCTGGAAAATAACAAATTATCCCTTTTCAATAAAATTTCCAGTAGCCTCCACCTTACTAATAGGGTTTCCAATAACCCCAAAGGGGATTTGAAGCTTAAGCATCAAAAATTTAACAAGGGAATTCTCAATCAAAGGTATATTCTAATACTGATGATATTTTGAAACTAATTTTTCTTAATCAATATAATGAGTTGAAGAGTCAAGATTTGTTTTTGAGAGAGTTGAAGACCCAAATGATCCATATTTATATATCCCTCCATAAATTGGTAAGCAATAACTCTAGAAATATTCCTTCCCAAACTTCTCCAAATCCTAAGGGGAATCTCAGTTCTATCACATTGATAATTGGGAAGCAACTAACTGATACATTCGAACCTATCATTCCACCGGGATTCACCTCATCCTTAGAGAAGACCCACTCCATACCAACTAATGAGAAACCCAAGGAGAAAGAAAAAGGTAAACAAAAGATTGATGATGTTCCTCCTAAAACTCTTCCTTTTCCAAATAGAGCTATTAAATCAAAAAATATGGATGAAGAGGTGATGAAAAAATATGTTTTGGATACATTCAAGAGTGTGGAGATAAACGTACCTCTACTTGAAGTAATTAATAAAATCCCAAGGTATACTAAATTATTAAAAGAACTTTGTACCAATCAAAGAGGGATCAAGGGAAATGAGAGGATAAATCTTTGAAGGAATGTATCAGCACTCATTACACCAACCCAAGCAATGCCAATAAATCGAAAGGATCTAGAGACATTCAAAATCCCATGAAACATAGGGGAGTTACACTTTTCTGATGTTTTATGTGATATAGGAGCTTCCATAAATGTGATTCATCACTCTATATTCTCTTCTTTATAGGTTGATGAGTTGAAGTTGATGAGAGTAGTGATGCATTTGGAGAATAGAGCTACAATATATACAGTGGGATTCCTTGAGGATGTACTTGTTTTGGTAAGTGAAATGAAGTTTCCAGTATATTTATATGTTCTTAACATGGATGATTATTAGGTAAGTTATCATTATCACATTATCTTAGGTATAACCTTTATCAAAACTAAAAAAACTACCATAAATGTACATGAGGGTACACTTTCCATGGATTTTATAGATGATGTTATGATATTTAATGTTATGTAATCCATGAAGTACCCCTCAGAGGACCATTTTTATTTTGTTATCTCCCATTTTGAATCACTAAGGAAAAACCCCATGGATTTTTATTGTCCTATACTTAGAGAGATTATGATAATTGGTTCTAGTTTAATGACTAAGATCACTTCCACACCTGTTTCTAATGTATAAAAATCTATTGGATTTGATTTTTTTGTGGATTATTATTCTGATTTTGACTATGTGAACTGTGATTATGACATGGATGTTGAGTATGTTGATATATTTTATGCTTTATTCTCTGATTTTGATGATTTATATTCTAATACTAATGTTAATTATGCACACATTTCAGTTCCTTCAATGTCTCCATCCATACATCACCCTTTACACTGGAACTCAATCCATTTCCACCAAATCTAAAATAATCATACTTGTTAAGTGGTGAGATATTACCTGTTATAATTGCCAACAACCCCCCTTTTGAACATGGAGAAATTTTTTTGAATCTTTTAAGGGAGAACATTAGGGAAATCAGGTGGACCTTGGATGACATATCAGGTATTATCCGTTCTATTTGAATGCATAGGATTATTTTAGAGGATGGGGCTAAACTAGTTAGGTATCCACAAAGTAGACTATATCTAACTCTTATAGAAGTTTTTAATAAAAAATATAAAAAATTTCTTGAGATAGGAATAATTAATCCCATTTCAAATTCACAGGAGGTGATTCCTATTCAACTTGTGCCTAAGAAAAGTGGTGTTACTATTTATAAAAATGGGAGAGAGGATTTAGTTCTAACAAGGTGAAAAATAGTTGGAATATGTTTATTGATTAAAGGAAACTAAATAAATCCACTCATAAGGACCATATACCCTCCCATTTATTAATGAAATTCTTAAGAGACTAGCTAGGAAAGCACACAATTGTTTCTTGGATGGATTTTATAGATATTTTCAGGTTCTTATAGATCCAGAGCACCAGGAGAAAAAAAATCAACTTGTCCATTCGGTGAATTTTTCTACCGAAGGATGCCATTTGGACTTTGTAATGCCCCATGTACCTTTCAGAGATGCATGATGAGTATTTATTCAGATTTCATTGAGACCTGCATAGAGGTATTTATGGATGATTTTAAAGTGTAGTGATCTTCATTTGATGAATGTATCTTTAATTTGGGAAAGGTTTTGAATCATTGTATTGAGAATAATCTGGTCTTGAACCTTGAAAAGTGTCATTTCATGGTAGAAAATGGAATTATATTAGGGCATGTAGTGTAAAAACCTGGGATATAGGTTGATAGATCTATGATAGATATTATTTCATCATTTCCACATCCTTTATATGTGTGTGATGTTAGATCATTCCTAGGGAATGCATGATTTTATCAACGCTTCATCTGAGATTTTAGTAAGATCTCTTAGACCATATCTTGGTTACTTCAAAAGGATATTGAATTCATTTTTTATGATTCATGTAGGGTCTCATTTTATGATCTAAAGAAGCATCTGACCACTCCACTGACCATACAAATGCCAAGATGAGAGATTCCTTTCGAGCTTATGTATGATGCGTCCAACTTTTCAGTTGGAGCTATCTTATATAAAAGGGAGTAAGGATGTTCACATGTGATTTAATATACATTGAGGACATTGGATTCATCCTAATAAAACTACACAAACATAGAAAAGGAGTTTCTTACCATCATATTTTCTTTGGATAAATTCTGTTCATATTTATTGGGCTCTAAAAGTTGTTGTTTTTTCTGACCATGCAGCTCTGAGGTACCTCTTGAAGAATAAATATGAAAATTCTAGACTCATCCAATGGATTATACTTCTTATAGAATTCAATATTGAGATAAAGGACAAGAAGGGGTCAAAAAAACCGGTGAGAGACCACATAAGTTGGATTACTCACACAATAGAGGCTGACATCTTGGACCATGTATCACTTTAGGATACTTTTCATGATAATAATCTTTATTCACTCTTAATTATGCATCCCTAGTATACTGATTTAGTGAAATACCTTATTTCTTTTGAAGTTCATGAAAATTTAAAGAAACATTATGTCCAAAAATTAAAAGCGAGTCTTGGTTTTATGTGTGGGATGATCCCTACATCTGGTGCATGTGTAGTGATCAAGTTATTATGAGGTGTGTTCCTGATCAAAAGTTTGAGTCTGTTATACATTTCTATGACACTTTCATGTGAAGTACACTTTGGACCTCAACAGATAGTTAGGAAATTATTAAACTCTGGATTATATTGTCCTATATTATTCCATGATGCTCATGTATTTTGTAAGTCATTCTCACATTACCAACACACTAGAAACATTTTGAGGAGACACAAGATTCCCCAAAAACCCATATTATTTTGTGAGATTTTTTATGTTTTTGGAATTTATTTTATGGGTCCTTTTCCAAGTTCATTTTATTTCTTGTAAATTTTGGTCACTGTTTATTATGTGAGAAAATGGGTAGAGGCTAAGGTCACCATGACTGATGATTCTTATGTTGTAGTGGACTTTGTCAAGGCATAAATTTTTACAGGTTTGGAGTACCAAAGGCTATTATCAATGATCATGGGGCACACTTTTTCAATCTAAATTTATCTTCCCTCCTTAGGAAGTATGGGGAAACATAAAAAACATTAACACCATACCACCCCTAAACAAATGCCTAGGATGAGGTTTCAAATCAGGAGTTGAATTTTTTTTGGAGAAAATCGTGCAGCTGAATAAGAAGGATTAGAGAAATTGTTTAGATGATGTGATTTTGTCTTATAGTATGGAATATAATAATCCCATAGTTATGTCCCCATTTTGGATTATTTTTGGAAAAAACTGTCATCTTCCTATGGAGGTCGACCATCAGGCTTATTGGGCTATAAAGAAATGCTTTATGGATTTGGACTGAGATAGAATTCAAAGGAATCTGCAAATTCAAGAGCTTGAGGAGATTTGATTGTCATCACATGATAACTAAAGGATCTAAAAGGAAATATCAAAAGCATCTCATGACATAATGATCTAATAAAGGGAGTTTCATATAGGAGACAAGGTTCTACTCTATAGTTCATGATTGAAGCTGATTCCTAGTAAGTTGCATTCTAGATGGTTAGGTCCTTATGTTGTATCTAATATTTTTCTTTATAGTGTAGTTTAGATCACACAAGAGTACACATGAAGGAGATTTAAATTCAATTTTTAGCATTTGAAGAAATACATTGAGGGACTTCTTACCGATGCAGTTGATTTTATCACACTGCATGTCCCCATCATCACTTGAGAATATCTACTTATTCTTAATCCTTTCACTTTTATATTAGTTTTCCTATTTAAAATTATACATTATATATGCACATATCATATTATAGGTTTACATTGAGGAAAATACAATATTTTAAGTTTGGGGGAGGGGACAACGTTTTGGGGTAGATATTTAGGATTTTCATTTGTGTGTTTTGTGTTCATTTTCTGTTAAGTTTTCGGTTATTTTTTTAAAAAAATCATGTAATATGATCATTTAGATACGGAATATATGTAAAATTCATGCTTTCAAAATTCATTGGTGGCATGATAATAATGAGAAATATTTCTTCATCAAAGGGTTGATTTTTATAAAAATTGAAGTCATCGGTGATACGATTGGTTGTGTCATTATAAAAACTTTTAGATTTTGACACCATTATTTGGGATATTTTTTCATGGTAAATTGTGTCATTAATTTCTAAACACAAAACCATGACTCATGAAATTTTTTCCCACTCAATTGAAGGTATAGTCAAATTAGGTAAAAAAAATCATCTTATATCAATGATTGATCCATATGTTCATTTATCTTCCAATCAGTTTCATTATTTTACCAAATTGACCTATTTGTGTTTACTTGTTATTTTACTATTATACACCATCAAAAAAAAAAACAAAAAAAGGGTTGTGTATTGGGCAGGTCAAAACCCACTCTTCCTTGATATATGATCTTGTTATAACTATTACAATTAGTGTCATGAGGAGATCAAAAAAGGGTTTATAGATGAGAGTAATATTTATTCCAAGTGAAACTTTTGAAAAAAACAACAAAAATAATAAATTAGGGGAGTTATGAAATGTATAATACGTAGGGATATCTAGGTTGGGAGATTATGGTTTGACTTTCAGGAATACTTAAGTGAGTGGGTCTTAAAGTTTGATTGAAAAGGAATATAGAACAAGTTAAATGAATTAAACCAGATAAGAATAATTATTTTACTTGACCTGAATATACTAAATAAAGGGTGGAGATATGAACTTGGAATGGTTGGCACACACACACGTGGGGAATTAGTGGCATGGTATATCCATTACTTGTTTCACTATGATTAGTGTTATTAATCTCACAGGATTTTGTTTTGACACAATTTATTAGACAATTAATTTAAAATTTATTGATATTGACTATTTATGGGATTATTCCATTGCCCATATTTCTATTGTGGGTTGAGGAATATGAACATGCATATCTTGTCATAATTTTTTGGAATACATGATATGCGACTTTTCCCAGGATTCTGAAAGGGTAAGTGTGGGGGAGTTGATAAAACACAATTTTATTGATAATAAAATATATAATTTCCTCAAATTGTGTTAAATATGTTTATTTATAAAATATTTGGGATTAGATCATTTATTTAAAAATTTAATGAAAATTCCAGTTTTACCCTTTAAAGTACACTGTAGTATTTCGACCATAAATATTTCTCTATGTTTCATTGGAAATTATTTTTTTTAAAAGTGTTCCTAACTTAATTTAATACAACTTTAATTTAGAAAATATGAGTTTTATCATGCATTTGAGTGGAGTAAAAGGTCCATGAAGTCAAAGATGTACCAAACTCGCCATATTAGATATCAATTTACCATTTGGGCCATATCTTCTTCATCTGTGCTTTGATTGGGCCTAAATTTGGAGAGTATCCCGAGGACACAATTTATCATAAATAATACTTCTATAAGAATAACTGATTCATTATTTTTGGAGGTAAAATAAGTGGTTCAATTTGGAACAAAATATTTATCCAAATTTCCCCATCCACACTTGAAACCTCTTTTAACCTAGCATCCCATCCACTTTATAAATTTTTGTTTTTCTCATTTAGATGTGTTTTTAAGTGAATTATTAATTTTAGGCCATATTATAAGTTGTTCCACTCCAATTATCCAATCATTTCAATAAGGGTATCTCTTGAAGCAAGGATCCCTTCGTTGATGTCTTCTTCTTCTTCTTCTTCGCGTTGTAATATTTGTGTTTTCATAATAAAAATATTAGTTTATCATATATCTTTTCTATTTTATTCAATTTTATTATTCTCTAATCATCTTATTTGTTTTGTAAATTAATAGTATAAACTTGATTGGGTTATACTCTTTCCACGACCTTTGCAAATTCAAAATGTTTCTATAATAACTACAACGCCCACATAAGAGTAGTTCTTTTTAGTAATCGATCTAACTATTACCTTCTTCATTAATTTATTTTGAATTAATGAGATAAATTAATTAAATTAATATGATATATTAATTTAGTTTTTAACTTAAATTAAACTAATAAAGTAATTGAATAATTAACACAAAATATGTGAGGTTGAGAATTGTATGAATTGTGAGAGTGCGATCTTAATCGATAATAAAAAACCACATGGGATCAATTTGTAGAGTTAAAATATAATAATAAACTCAATTTATGATTATTTATAGAGTGGATATATTCTATAATTTACCACTTAACATAATCTATCATTAGAACATCAATCAAATTAGGGTGCTGCGATTTCATGTTCCAAAGCTAGCCTATGGATTAATTAGTTTCATCTTGGTTGTTAAATTAATTCTCATAGGGTTAGGGGGTTAAAAAATTAGAGGATTATAATTAAGTGGATATTAATTTAAATTTAAATTATTAATAATTAATTGAAAATGTATAGTTAGATCGATTACTCCTAAAAATATTTTCTAAAAAAAAATCTTCCCATTGTGTCTTATTAATCAAATTTTATTTTAAAAATAAAAACAAAAAATGAAATCTTCCTATAGAATAATAATGATTATTTTATAAATGATAAAAAACCTTCATAATTTTAATTAGTGTGTTTATATTATATTATATTATTTTCAAAATACCTTTAATAAGTTGTTTTAATTACCGCCTCTTTGAGAGATGACCTTGGTCAACCACTTTGTTGTACCTAAGTATCAAAAAAAACACATCATTTGAAAGATAAAAAAATAGAACCTTTTATATACTTATATAATTAATAAAATTTTGGATATGATGAATCTATATCCCATGCACATGAATTGGATCTTACGTGATAAAACATGCATGAAAAAATGAAGTAGTTAACACCCAAAACAATGGTCATAATGACATATTATTAATGATTAGGTGGTAAGTGGTTATATAAAGATTATATATGATATAATAAATATGAATATTGTTCTAGTTTAAATTAATAACATTATTTAAACCATTATATAAGAGGTTAAAACATGTTTAACTAAAGGAAAGTGCAATGTAAGGAATCTCTCTGAACCTCTATATTTCCTTTAGGCTACACTTTCTCTTTCTTTACATCAATTTATCTCTTCATTATTCTTATATATCTATCCTATATTTTGTTTATATATACCAAACACATGTATGTATCTCAATTAATCTTTCTTTTATGGGGAATTACATGTTTTAAAAGGTTACCTTCTCAATTCATCTCGATAAGAAAACCCGATTAAATAAAACTTATCTTTTTCTTATCCATTTTCAAGTACTCTACATAAAATGTTTTAAGACTCAAATATTTTTTTTCTTAAATCAATACATTTATCATGAAAAAATATTTTAGTTCATTTTTGGTTTTATACAAACAATTATGCCTTTATTTTCTTTAACTCTTTATTCTTTTCCCTAAAACCAAGTTAAAGTGACACATTTCTAAAGTTAACTAACCATTATTTTTCATGTTTTCACTTCAGTTGGACATCATTATTATTTATCTATTCTTGTATTTTATTGATTAATTTACAAGTATGATTTAATCAATTATTTTATAAATACCATTATGATACACTCTTTGGTTATGCCTTATGACATGATTACAAAACCTATTTATTTACATGGGTAACCCTTATGTTTATTCCTTATGTTTGATTATTTATGTGGTACACATATGCATGAACATGTTATTATGGGTGTCCCAGATAGTTCTACAATGCATTATGTAATTTTTTAGTTTCATGAGATGTTATATATGGGATTAGGGAGTAAACCTAATCCATTATGGGTCTCTATCCACCATGTGATATAGTATTGAAAGTTATAATTGACTCATGTTTATGTCATGTTATATGTTGCTTCCAATTTTCTATATTTACATAGTCATATTATTCCATTCTTTATATGTTATTATTCCATATGTTTATTCATGATCCATGACTTTTATCTTATTTTGTTATTCCTTTTAACTCGTGTGTTATACTTTATTCCCATGTTTATTCCCTTACTGGGATTTTTATCTCATTCCTTTTGTATATGTATTCACCAAGTTATCCTATGAATTTGTAGGATCTAAAAGGGAGTTAGGAGCTCATTATGAAGATAAATAAAATTAAGCTTTATTATAGTTTCATTATTTTTAATTATATACCCAATCTTCTAAATACACTAGACTTTTCAATTCTTGGTTTGTATTTCAGGGATAATTTTGTTTAAAATAATGTAATACTATGTGTAAATGGTTTGGGTTGCTATAGTTGGTATCATAGGATGGTCTATTTATTTTTGGGTATTAGGACTAGAAAACTTTAATAAGAACCCTAGGTATGATTCTATCCCCATGGATAACCTAGATTGAAACTTTGGGAATAAAAAGGTAGGATATACTTTTCATTTATTAGTTTATCCTTTTATGTTCATAGTTACCTTTTTATATGTTCATTAGATAATTATTCACCCCTAATTTCTTTTTAGTTAATGGATGTAAATAAAAGAACCCATTCTAACAACCAATGTGGTAGGAAATGTGATGATTACCCAAATGAGATGCCAAAATTGATGGGAACATGAAATCAAAAATTCATGATAGTACTGGCTCAACTGGCTTAAGTTATGAATAATAACTTGAATAATGTGAAATGACCTCCTTCTCCTAAGAAAGAGAAAGTTGTGGTCAAATAATTTATACAAGAAAATCCTCATATCTCTAGTTTATCTTATAATCCCCTCATTGTAGATCAATGAATTAACTCCATTGAGAAGATATTATCTCTCCTCCAATGATTAGAATAAGATAAAGTCATGTTGAAATTCTATCGTTTTAATGGGAAGCTAATCAATGGTGGAAACTGATCAAAATCACTAATTCTAAAGAGGAAATTTATTCCATATATTGGGAAGGATTCAAGAAAATATTTTTCAAATAATATTTTCCTCAAACTCTTCATTTTAAGATGGATAGGGAGTTTCTCAAACTGAATCATAAGGAATATGAGCCTATCAAAGCATATGAGAAAAACATTAGAAGGATTTAATTATACTCTTATAGATTTTTCATGAACATTGAAAGCAAGGTGGATTGTTTCTTTAGTGGATTAAAGATGAGTTTATAAAAATCCTTGGTGATTCAAGAATTTGATAGCTATAAGGATATTTTCTGTTGTGCCCTTAAAGTTGAAATGAAAATTAGAGACTCTAAGTGGTCTCATGGGATTAGAAATAAAAAGAGGAAAATTGAGTTTAATATGGGATTATCAACATATAAATCCCATGGAGGGAAAAAACCCAAAATCCCACATGTCAAAAGTGTAGGAAGAAGCATCATGGGAACTGTCTAAAGGGAACTAAGATATGCTTAAAATGTGGAAAATATGGGAATTGGAATAATCTTTTCCAAAATGATATGAAAAATCCTACTAATGAGGAGGAAGAAATTAAGGTTCAGATCAATAATCAGCCTATAGTATAGTGTTTCAACTATAAGGAACATGGGAATTATGTGATCTAATGCCCTAATCCAAGGTCTTTGAAGACAATCAATGACAACAGACTACGAGGTATCAAGTAAAGAAATATTCTATCACGACTACCGAGGTAGACCCTGAAAATGATGTGGTGATAGGTATGATGGTTATTCATTCAAGAATATAAAATGTACCTTTTGATTTTGGTTATATGGATTTATTCATATCTTGCAAGTTTAGTATAAATATTCAAATACCACCTCAAAACATGGAAGTTTAGTTATCTTTGATAACAATGAATAGGGAAATTATTTCATTTAAAGTATATAAATCCTTCCCATTAAATGTTTATGGATTGAACCTCCCAGAAAATATATTCTTACTTATTTTGATGGAGTTTTATTCTATATTGGGAATGGATCAGAAATCTTTACGCAAAGCCAACATCAACTGTCAAGAGAGGGAGATCACTCTTCACATCCTGAGGCATTATCCAATTTTGTACAAGTGTAAAGAGGAGGATGAATATACTTCAGAATAATTAACTCAAGTGTGGATATTATTTCCATATGAGGAAGCATATCTATCTCAAATGATTTAGAAAAAGGAGAGGAGCGTACTTCAAGAAATGACCATTGTGAGGGACTATACTGATATGTTCCCTAAAGAATTGTTTAGTCTTCTTCCTAAATGGGAGGTTAAATTCTAAATTGTTCTTATACCTAAATCACTACCCATATCAAAGATTCCTTATAGGATGACTACCATTGAGTTGGAATAATTGAAGAATCAGTTATAAGATAATTTGGAAAAATGTTTTATATGCCTGAGTGCTTCACCATAGTGTGTTCTGGTCCTCTTCATCAATAAAAATGATGGATCAATGTGTCTATTCATTGGTTATCTTGATCTCAAAAAAATAAAGATAAAGAACACATATACCCTTCTACAGATAGATGAATTATTTGATAAACCATGTGGGGCCAAGTATTTCTCTAAGGTGGACCTTCAGTCAAGATATCACCAATTAAAGGTAAAAAGGAAGATATTCCCAAGACTACCTTTAGAATGAGGTATGGACACTATGAGTTAATATTGATTCCCTTAATAATAAATAATGCTCCAAAAATTTTCATGGACTTAATGAATATATTATTTAGATATTACCTTGACAAATTTTTGGTTGTTTTTATAGATGATATTATGATATACTCCAAGTGCAAGGAGGAGAATAAGGAGCATTTGAATACTGTGCTAAAGACTTTTCGAAGGGAGAAACTATATGAAAAGTATAGTAAATGTGACTTATTTATAGAGTAAGTACATTATTAGGGAATGATATCACAAGAAAAGGGATATCTATGGACCCTTCTAAGACAAAGACAATTGAGGAGTGGTGCAGACCAACATATGTAATTGAGATATGTATTTTCCTTGGTCTAGACGGGTATTACTGATGATTTTTGAGAAAATTATCATGATTAACCACTAAACAAGCTAACTTAGAAGGGAGTAAAGTTTTTCTAGACAAGTGAATGTGAATACCTCTTTAAGGAATTGAAAAAGAGGCCTATCACTGCACCAATACTTACACTACACACATGTGAGTAAATCTTTATGGTATACAATAATGTATAAAAGAAGGTATTAGGATGTTTACTGATTGAAAATTATAAAGTAATAGCATATTCCCTAAGTTAGTTGAAAGTTCATGAGAAAAACTATCCCACCCATGATCTAGAGTTGGCAGCTATGATCTTCATGTTAAAAATCTAGCAGCATTATCTCTATGGGGAGAAGTGTGAGATATATACTGATCTCAAGAGCCTCAAATATATATTCACATATAAGGAGCTTAATATAAACTAATTAATATGGTTAAAAATCATCAAGGATTATGAATTATCAATCTACTACCATCCTAGTAAAGCAAATAAAGTGGAATATGCTATAAGTATAAAGGATCTAACAACTTTATTAGTGATGATAATTGAGAAGGATCCAATCTTATTATAATTAAAAAGGATGGATGTGGGAATCATAAGGGAAGTAAAATAATCATTACTTTCTCAAATGATTTCTCAACCACCCCTTATGGATAAAATAAATGATTCCTAAAGATATGATATGGAAATTCAGAAGAATGTGGAATCTATCAGAAACATGAAATCCTCAGAGTTCAAAATTGATGTGGAAGGAGTCATAAGATTTAGGTCATGACTATGTATACCAACAAATCATGATATAAAGAGGTAAATTTTGAATGATTCACATATCTCAACCTTTTCTATACACCCAAGGAGCATAAAGATGTATCGAGATCTCTAAGTGCATTATTGGTTGGAGAATATGGAGAAGGAGATTGGTGAATATACATCAAAGTGTCTAGTATGTTAGAAATTTTAAAATGAAAGGAAAATTTTTAAGGGTATGATGTAACCATTACTTATACTTATATGTAAATGGGAAAACATCACCATGGATTTTTTACTATAATTTTGAAGAAATCCAGAGGAAATAATGCTATATGTGTTGTTGTGGATCGTCTTAAAAAGAAAACTCACTTTATTAAAATTAAATAGGACTTATCAATTGATCAAATTGTACAAATATACATCAAAGAAGTGGTGAGGATACATGGAGTACAATTATCGATTGTATCCGATAAAGATCCAATATTTACCTATAAGTTCTGGAAAAGTATCCAACATGCTCTAAACACTAAGTTAAGCTTCAATACAACTTATCATCCTCAAATTGATGGACAGTATGATCAGAATATTCAAATACTGAAAGTCATATTGATAGTATTATTATTGGAATTCAAAGGAAAATGGTACTAAAATCTTCCACTGGTCGATTTCTCTTACAATAATAGTTTTCACTAAAGAATCCAAATGGATCCATATAAATCCCTTTATGGGAAGATATGTATAACACCTGCATGTTGGGATGAAATTGGTGAACATAAGCTACCAGGGATTGAAATAGTCAAGGAAATGATAGAAAAGGTGAAGATAATTTAACAACATATCAGGGCTTCCTAAAGTCAATAGTAGATCTGTGTATACAATCATTGACGAGACTTAGAGTTTGAGGTTGGAGATAAGTTATTCCTCCATATATATCCATGGAAGAGAGTTATGAGATTTGGAAAGAAGGGAAAATTAAGTCCTAGGTACATGAACCCCTTTGAGATCATTGATCAAATAGGAGTTGTGACATATTTACTAACACTTCACCAACCATGTCTCAAGTACATTATGTATTCCATGTATTCTTTCTGAGGAAGTACATACCAGATCCCTCACATGTACTGAATTTAGAGGTGGTATAACTGGAAAATGATCTCTCTTATGAGGAGTAATCAATAAATATTTTGGACTATAGATATAAATTTCTACATAATAAGACCACTCACCTAGTTAAAGTATTATGAAGGAACCACAAATGTGAAGAGACGACATTGGAACTAGAGGAAGTGATGAAGGAGAGGTACCCTCACTTGTTTTCACCTTAGTATGTAAAATGAAATTTTGAGGGAGAAATTTCATAAGGGGGGAAGAATGAAACACCTTGATATTTTTATGAAATATTTATCTTTAAATAATTTCATTTATTTGGTAGTTTTTGTCGCATAAAACATTGAGTTTAAACAAACTACGATATACTATTAAGATATCATTATTTTAACACGTCCATTATATCCTACCCATTGGATTGACGAGTATGAATAGGAATAATAATATCATGAAATATATTTATTTATTAATTCTTTTGAAATAAACATTTAATTTTTAGTAAAGTCATTTTATTCTTCAAAAATATTTTTTCTTAAAAAAATGTTTTTATTGCTTTCTATGAGAGAATAAATATAATTAATTTTTCCATTTTTATAAGATTTATTTGAAAAAATAAAATAAAATTTTGAATTTATAATGTCAAAATTATCTTGGGATTAATTTTTGATAATTTTTTAATTTTTTTGAAATTTTAATGAATAGTGAAAAATTCTGATTTACATTGAAAAATGTATTTTATTTTAAATAATTTAAAAAGTAAAATTAAATTTTGTATTAGTTTTAAACTTTAATTATCTCAATTTTATTATAAATAATATAATTTTTTTTATTTTAAATAAAGTTTATACATGAATTTAGTGTAAAAACATTTTATACTTAAAAAGTCATTTTTCAGAAAAATTATTTTTCGTTGGGTTTTTTTTCGATTTAATATTAAATTAAATTATATCACTTATATGTTTTTAATTTTTAAAAATGGATTCAATATTCAGAATCAGGAGATCTAAATTTAGTAAATATACCCCTTTTATTTTTTATCGCAATGAATAGTAACCATATTATTTTTTATTACCATGATAATGGGTGAATCATGTTAAAAATAAAACGATAAGAACTATTAAATGACCCCAAACTTGACTAAATTTTATCATATGAGTAAATTTAGTCCATAATAATCCTTTTTTTGGTTATATTATATTTTTTGTCCACTTGGTCAAGATTATGATATTTATTGTATTTTATTTAAGGAAAAGTCAAACATGTCACACTATTGTTTTTAATAAGTATAACATTTTTAATATGTGTTTATCCGGAATATATATTCAGATATTAATAGTATTTTTAAATCTAAAATATTTATCTTCATCATGATAATTTATTTTATATTTTTATAGAATAAATAATTACCTTAAATTATTGTACAATGCTGATGTAGTATTTATTCAATTAATGAAAAAAATCAAATAAGTCATATTAAAAATATTAAAATAAATATAATTTGAGATATTTAATATCATATAAAAATTCTTTATATGACCATGAAATGTTTAAGATATAATAAAATAAATTTTTTAAAATTTTAATTATTTTTTTATGTTTTTAAAGTCAAAGTAATGAATAGTGTTAAAATTGACAATAATGATATTTTACGAATATAATATTTTATTAAATTATTAAAAAATCATAAATGTATTATATAATTAACAAGGTAATAAAATATGATCTAAAAATTTATACCATGTACATTTATGGGCCATTTAGAAGCATTTGGATCTAGAATAGTCTTATTATATTTTAATATTTTTAGAAATTCCAAAAATGCACCTCACCTCAATTATGAAATGGAACCCCTTTATTCACTTATTTACACCAATTTAATCCACATAACTCAACAAAAATCTTCTAATTTATCTTATAAACATCCTTATTTATGTTTTTTGGGTTCTGGACCTTCCAAAATACCTACCCTAGGTCCCTTAAGAGAAGTTATAAATGAGATCTTTCATAGAAGAGGTAATCGTCTTTACCGACTCTTTCAAATTTATTTCTTCTTCTATCTCATATTAATATTTTATAAATATAATATAATAATAAATCCAATATAATATATTTATTGATTTTTTATTATGATTATGATACAACCATATTCTACCTTTTATCCATCCTCTGAAAAATGAAAGCACCGCACGCGTGTACGCATGACTTACCATCTCCACGCAGCGGTGTAATTCATTTTTCATCACCACATTACTTGGATGGTTATAATGATTAAAATAATGGATATATATGATAATTATGACATGATATTGATTTTTTAAAATTAATATATCATCCATTTCTCTATCCATTCACCATTAAGGGAATGATACCGCCGCTCATACGTACATACGACCTACCGTCTTCACCAAGCGATGAGACTCATTTTCCATATAAAAATTTAAATAATGGTTATAAAAATGTATTAAATAATTAAATATGATAATTATATCATTAATAAAATTCTGTATATGATTAATCTATATCCCATTCACATGATCCAAATCTTCCGTGACAAAACATGCATGAAAAAATGAAGCATTTAACACTCAAAAAAATGGTAATAATGAAATATTATTAATGATTGGGTGGTAATAGGTTATATAAGTATTATATATGATATAAGAAATATGAATATGGTTCTGGTATAAATTAATAACATGATTTAAACCATTATATAGGAGGTTAAATCATGTTCAACTAAAGGAAAGTGAAATGTAAGGGATCTCTCCAAACCTCCATATTTCCTTTGGGTTACACATTCTATTTATTTAAATAAACTTATATATTCATTATTATTATATAGTTATTATATATTCTATGTATATGTACCAAAAATATGTATGTATCTCAATTTATATTTCTTTTATGGAGAATTACATGTTTTAAAAGGTTCCCTTCTCAATTACCCTTGATAAGAAAACCTGATTAAAGAGAAATTCTCTTTTTTCTTACCCATTTTCAAGTACTATGCATAAAATGTTTTAAGCCTCCAATTTTTATGAAATCAATAAATTTATCATGAAAAATTATTTTATTTCATTTCTGGTTTTATGCAAATAATTTTGTATTTATCCTCTTTAAAGAATCTTTATTATTTTCCCTAAAACCGCGTTAAAGTGGCATATTTTTAAAGTTACCTAACTATTATTTTTCACATTTTCACTTTAGTTGGACATAATTATTATTGATATTTTATTATCTTTACTTGATTAATTTCCAAGTATTATTTAATTCCTTATTTCATGAATACCATTATGATACACCCTTTGGTTATTCCTTACTACACAATTACGAAACCCATTTCTTTCTATGGGTAGCCCTTATGTTTATTACTTATCTTTGATTATTTATGTGGAACACATATGCATGGACATGTTATTATGGTTGTGCCCAGATATCCCTAAAATTCATTGGGTAATGTTTCAGTCTCATGATATGTTATGTATGGGATTATAGAGTAAACATAATCCATTATGGGACTCTATCCACCATGTGATATAGGCTTGGTAGTTAGCCTTGAATCATGTTTATGTCATGTTATATGTTGTCACCACTTTTCTATATCTCCATGATCATATGATTCCATGTTATATATGTTATGATTCTATATGTTTATTCATGATCCATTACTTTTATGTTATCATGTTATGCCTTCTAACTCATGTGTTATGCTTCATTCCCATGTTTATTCCCTTACTGGGCTTTTTAGATCATACCTTTTTTATATATATTCCCCATCCTATGTAGTTGTAGGAGCTTAAATAGAGTTAGGATCACATTACGGAGATAAATAAAATATTTTTTTATTATAGTTTCATGTTTTCTAATTATGTACCAAGTCTTCTAATGACATAAGAATTTTCGATCCCTTGGTTTGTATTTCATGGATAATTATACTTAAAATCTTGTAATAGTATATTTAAAAGAATCGGGTCACTATAGTCATATCCAAAAAAACTTTTTTCACTATGATCCACAATACAAACCGGGTGCTCCTCAAAGGACACATCATCCTTGAGCTCAACATCATCATACTTAATCACATGAGAATGGTTAGGGTGATACTGTTGAAGCTAATACACATAGAATACATCATGCATACCACCTTATCTATGACAACCCTGCTCTTTATTACACATTAATTCATGATTTATTACATAAGAGTACAAATAATACAACCTGGAAGTTTGATAAGTCTAGTAACTTTGGGAATTATTTACATTACATAACAACTTAAAACATAAAATTCCTCATCTTTATTGAAAAATTCATTAACATGATCATATTATTACTTCATTCGTAAAACTGTATGGGATAACCTGGGGACATACATAAGAAATGAGTGACCTATAAATCCCAATAAGGGAATAAACATGACTTAACATAAATAAATTAATACATTTTAGAAAATAGGCATATCAATGAGACATAAATGGGGTGATAATCATAAAAATGAACAATGAGACATGATATAACATGATTATCATAAAGACAACATGGGAAAAGTGGAAATAACTTAAAACACTGCATCATAAACATAAGTCAAAGATAAATACCAATAAATCACGATAGAAAAAGTCATGTGATATATTAGGTTCACTCCCTAATACCTTGCATGGTTTTTCATGAGAATAAAACATTACCCAATGCATTGAATCACTATATAATTCTGGGCACACCCGTCACTTTCATTTCATTCTCATGCTTAAGTGTGCCATATAAATCATACAACATGGATTAATTCATCATCATATTTTATTCCATGATCAATGAGTGTAAAATAAATAAATTTAAGTAACCAATCAAGAATTATAAGTTCATAAAGGTCAACACCATTTATAGGAAATGGGTATAGGTATTTACTACACAATTGTTTGGCATGGAAAACAGTAGTGAAATATTAGCAGTATAACATGGGTGTATGAATGTTCATGGGATATCTTGATGAGAGTGAAAGGGGTATATAATAATTTAGACATAAAATTTATAGTAATTTGGATATGTAATAACATATACCAATATTATAAAAAGAAGATAAAAGTTATAAGATAAATAAAATACTTGAATAAAGAGGAGAAGGAGAGGACCCCTTACCTTGAGAGGGTGATTCCAAATGCTTGGAAGAAGATTCTTGAGAGCTTAGGGGAACCTTGAGAGGAATATATAGAGGGGAGGGTAGATTAAGGATGTTATAAAAGAATTTTGAGTAAAGATAAATGGTATCTTGGGTGGGTTCATAGAGAAAATGAGTGGGGAATTCTTTATCATTTCTCAAACTTAGGTTTTGGACTCTATATAATAAAATAACCAAAACCACAAACCTTCCCATGATTTTTCCCATGGTTTCTACCAAAGAGGGGTGTTTTTAATTATTTTATTAGGAAAAGGGCTGAAATTATTAAAATATTAGCCTTATTTATGTGGAAGTGAGTCATGTCCTTAAGGAAATGATTTGAAAACCATAAAATATATTATAGGTTTTGGAGGATTCATAATGGATTTATAAAATTAATAAACTAAAATAAAAATAATATTATTTTAAATTTAAAAAATATATTTGGTATTTTATACCATTTAAAGTATTTATTACATCATTTTGGGTCATTATTATTTAATAATACACACCGTATATTTATACCGTATTTAAATTTTACCCAAAAATTTGTATGTCTTAAAAAATTATGAAAAATTCACCACTGGATAATTTCGAGGATATGATTCCAAAAATAATATTAATTTTATCTAAATAACTTTATAAATATGTGAATTTTAACTTTTAAAATATAAATTGATATTTATTGAGAAATGTTGGGTTTTTTGACAATAACAGTTTTCTGACCCTTATAAAAATTACATTTATCTTCATAAAAATTATATAATCATTTAAATTTAATAAAAATAATAATATTTTAATAGAATATTATATATTTCAAAAAAAAATCACTAATTCATAAATTCCTTAATTGAATTTGAATATTACCAAAAAATACAATTTGTGTTTTATTATATCAGAATCAAAATCATTTATAATGTAAAAATTATAAAATAAAAATATATTCATTATTATATAAAATAAAAATATTAATATTATTAGGGTATTGATATATATCCATTTAATACACCAAAAACACTCTAAGAGTAAGGTGCACGACAGTGAGACTTTCATGGGGTGGTTCAATATATATGGTTTGGGCTGTGATCTTGATGAGCTTGAACTTATCCCATAAAGAGTTTTTCTCATACTTAAGTTGTTCCATCTTAGCTTGGTCTTGGTCAAGATAAAAACTTGTTGATTCTATTTCCATCATAAACTTTGATAAATGAGATTCATAGGGTATGATCCTACTAGTTGAGGCCATCACTTCCCTTGTTAGTGTTAATTAGATTTATCAAGACCCTATATTTATACTAATCATATGATCACTATTTGATGACTATATTATCAATAGTAATGATTATTAATGGTATTTTAAATCTGATTGGATATAATGAAATCAAAAATTTCATGTGTTTTCTATATCTATAATATATAATAATGAATTTAATTAAATCAAAAGGGGGGTTTTATTTATAAAATTTAGGGTCATTATAGTACTATAGTGGAAGAGACAACCAGTACACCATTGGTTTGATACTCTCTATAATATCAAATGACCCCACATACCTAGGTTCCAACTAACCATGTTTCCAAATCTGATGGTGCCCCAATCTTAGTGACACCTGAAGAAACACATGATCACTCACTGAAAACTTAAGATATTGATGACATCGATCGACATATGACTTAATCATACTCTAAGCTACATCCATACATTTATGAGTTAACTAAACCCACTCTGATGTATTATTCATGAGAATCAGTCCCAAAAACTCTGACTCAACAGCTTCCATCCAACATAATGGTGATCTACATGACCTAACATAGAGTGCCTCATAATGTTCCATATGAATAGTCACATTGTAACTATTGTTATAGGAGAACTCAACAAGATTCAATTTCTTTTCCCAAGTTCCACCAATATCAAGGATGCATGCTCTCAGCATATCCTCTAGCACCTAGATAATAAACTTTGATTAATCATCTATATATGGGTGAAAAGCTGTACTCAGAAACACCTGAGTACCCAACACCTTTTATAAGACTTTCTAAAAGTGAAAAGTAAAATATGGGCCATGATCCAAAACTATACTTCAAATCACCTCATGTAAGAACACTATATCTTGAACATAAAATTATCCTAATTTATCAACTATGAAAATTTACCAGATTGGAAATAAATGGGACACTTTTTTCTACCGGTCCACAATCACCCATATCATGTTATTATTTCAAGAGTTCCTCAAAATAGATACCATAAAGTCTATGGTGAAATCATCCCACTTCCATTCTGGAATGTTCAATAGCTATAGCAAACCACTAGGCCATTGATGCTCAACCTTCACCTGCTGATAGGTGTAGCACCGTGTCATGAAACTTGTAACCTCTTAGATCATCCATGAACAACAATACTATATATGAAGATCACGAAGCATTTTTATGAAACTAGGAAGCACCATCCGCTTTGAGATTTGGAACTCATGAATTAGATCCTCTCACATACATGTATGCATGATAACACGACCATGAACATAAAAAATATCATATTCATTGACAGTATATTCAGAAGGTGAATCTCCACCTTTAAGGATTTCCCTAAAGGATAAACACTCCAGATCCTCATATTATCTCTCCTTGATCTGGCTTAGGAGTCTGGACTCAATAGAAAAGGTGATGACGGTCATCTGTCCTTGGACCTCCTGAAACTCTATATGTATCTTAGTGAAAGAATCTATAATATTACACTCATAAAACGACTCCTATAATTATTGGGTATGTTTCTTTCAACATAAAGCATAAATAATACTATTCCATTCCCTTGGTGTATAGGCCAGCTCAAAATCAAAATATTTCATATACTTGAACCATATTAACTACTAGAGATTTAAATTCCATTGAGAAAAGATATATTTTAGGATTTTATGGTTGGTATACACAATAAACCTTTCACCCAACTGGTAATGACACAAAAACTCTAATGCATAAACCACTATAGACAAATCAATATCATACATAGGGTAATTTCATTCATGAGGCCTCAAATATCATGGACCATACACCACAAATTGATCTCCCTACATCAATAGTGCTCCAAGTCCAATTCTCGATGCGTCAAAAAACAAGGTATACCCCTCACCTAGATTGGGTAGGACCAAAATTGGTATAATGGTCAAGAGTTTCTTCAGCCCCTGAAAAGAATTATCACATGCTTCAGACCACTTGAATTTTATAGCCTTCTTGGATAATCCTAAAATTGGAATTTCCAAACGAGAAAATTCTTTGATGAAACTTCGATAATAACCTGCCAAACTCAGAAAGCTTTGGATATCAAAAAAATTATTAGGCTTCTCCCAAGATAAAAATGCTTTCACTTTCTCTATGTATACTTAAACACATTATTTTAAGATGATGTGACCCAAGAAATGTACCATGTTGATCCAAAAACTACATTTAGATAGCTTAGAGTATAATTGATTCTCTCTCAATGTACTCAAGATGATGCCAAGATGTTTGGAATGATAACTATGAGTCTGGTAGTACACCAAGATATTTTCCATGAAAACAATCCCAAAATGATCCAAATATGAGTGTAAGATTCAATTCATCAAGGCTATAAACACTAATAGAGTGTTTTTCAACCTGAACAACATCACAACAAACTCATACATGCCATAACTAATCCTAAAATAAGTATGTGGTATATCAAAATGACCCACTCTTAGTTGAAGATACCTTGACCTCAAATAAATATTGGAGAATACACAAGCACCCCTCAGCTGATCAAAAAGTTCATCAATACATGGAAGGGGATATATATTCTTAATCATTATTCAGTTCAACTTATGGAAATAAACACACAATCACAGTGTCCCATCAGACTTCTTAGAAAACAAAACTAGAGAACCCCAAGGTGACGTACTTGGATGGATAAATACCTTACCCTAAAAATCCTCTAGATGAGTCTTGGGATCTTGAATATCTACTGGTGACATCTTGTAAGGTGAAATGGAGACTAGAACAACTCTAGAAATCAACTCAATCATGAAATCAACTTCTCTATCTGGTGGAAACATTGAGAAGTCCTCATGAAACACATCCTAAAACCATACCATCATAGGAGGAAAGAAATCATGTTATACTCCCCCATAATCAAGCATAATACATGACACTTAGGTTGTGATCTCACCTAAATACTAATGAACTAGCCCTGCATGGCCTGCCTGTATATCCCATTCCCCATGGTTAATATAAGTTTCACCCTCAAGAGATGTGAATGTTACCCTTTGGTAGTAATATTCAATATGATCTTAATATAAAAACAACCAATCCATCCCCAATATCAGTTTAAAACCTGACATCTCAAGTATAAATAAGTCCCAAAGGAAACGGTACTCACCAACCTCAAGATCACAACCCATACAAAGGAATATGTACTCCAATCACACTCCCAACGACGTGTTAATTAACATGGTCCCACACAAGGTCTCCACTACTAGATTTAAACCAATTAAAAACTGAGTAGATATAAAACAACGAGAGGCTCCTATGTCAAACAAAACACTAGCAATCATGGAAGTTACAAAAATCATACCTCAGATAGCTGATGACCTATCCTCGCCATCACTAGGTGCATGATGGACTATATGAAGCTGACCCACCCCTCTACCCTAGGATCCAATCTGAGTTCCTAGTTCCACATTGACCTATGGATATGGATTCAGTTTTCCTTAAATACCATGTTCCCCACCCCAACCGATACAAACAGTGGAGCTCTGACTACCTGAATAATACTGGGTAGTTGACCCCTCACTGATGCTCTGTACTAGCCTAAATCTTCCAACAATGACCTTGCATGTGGCCTGTTCCGCCACACTGATATCAGATGAATAAACTACCTCCCTAAGAGACTATTCCTCTTCCGTAGCTACTTTTTCCATTAATATTATGGTGGAAATTCCCATAAGAAATTTTCATACTATTGGACAATGTACCATTAGATCGCCCAACTGAAATGACCTATCCACCACTAGATGTTTCATTCAGGCTCCCTTCAAAAATGAGGGATTGATCCACCACCTCAACAAAACTCTTAAAATGAAAGATATTTACCTAGGAATTGATATCACATCTAAGCCCATCCATAAAATTCCTAGATGTAGCTTTATCATCTCCTATCAGTATAAGAGAAAAATGCTAAAATATGTGAAGTGGATAGTATAATCCATCACCATCATATTTACTTTACCTCAAGGTCTTAGGGTAAAAGTATTCTAGAAAATTATCTTGGAAGTCCTTCCATGACATGCCCTCCATCTACTCATCTCGAGCCAGTATATCCCACCAACACCTTGCTGGTCCCCACAACATGTAATTTTATAACTTAACACTATTATTGGTTTAAGTCTCTAAGTGATCTAGAATAATCTAGATAGACTCAATCCAAAACTCTACATCCTTAGGTCCACCCTCTTTAGAAAACATCAAAGGGTGCTACAGATGAAACTCTCTCATCAAATTGAACATACTCAATGAAGCCTACACTAGGTATCCTTCTATAAACCTTATAAAATGAGTGAAGTTATCATGGAACTTCTCTTCCCTATATCACCTAGTATTAATGGGGATTCATTCCCCAATATTGGAGGATAATTATCAGTGATTTCCTTCTATTTCCCAACCGGTATACATCATTGTGGTGGAATCTTTATACAATTCCAAATGCACATCTCAAAAAACATAACATAAGATTCTCATAATTATGTAAAAGAAAGATTGAAACTATACATAAAAAATTTAATCCACACATACTATCCTAATAGATATTACCACAACCTAATAACAACTCTGAAACACCCCCAACCTAGGCCATGACTAACATGATGTAAACAAAACTTCCAAATTTCATCTTAAATTAGACATAATTTTAACTATCCCAAAAAAATCTTTCAATTATTTGTAAAATTATAAAATCTTTATTAGGTACCTTTTATTTAAAGTCATACTATGATCAAGATGCATTTTTAATTTCCATACTTGACCATAACTTGTTATTTTCCCATGTGTGCTTAACATGATGCATGTCACATATATCCCTAAGTGCCTAAAATGATGCATTCATATAAAAATATCATACCATTATAACCACAAATAAAATATTATAAAACAATAAAACCACATGAAAATTGTATCACCCAAGGTGAAATAACATCCAACTATAACAAAAAACATTAAGAACAATAATCCTTCCTTGGATACTTGGGTTTCCCCCCATACATGGGGTAGATACTCCTATGCATGAGTTAATTTTCAAGGAACAACATCTATTAGTCTCCTATATAACTTCATTAACTAAAATAAATAACATAAAATCCCCTTTGATACCACTTTTTAATGTCCCAGCCTGGGTACCACTAATATAGTGCCCTATTCTGGTTCACTAAATGACCTCAGGTGCACCTCCCCATATGCCAAAGGTTGGAAACTAACATAAAGGGTATAATAGAACACATGGGGAGACTATATCCTCTTTATTATAGTAATACAAATCAAACAAAATAATAAAAAATGGAAGCAGTATAAACAATAATCATGCACCCCAAAATAATTCTCCAAAACTGGGTACATGCCCACAACCAAATAGTAAATATGTCATGTCATGTCATATAGTGCTAAGTTTAAAGGAAAACCCAAAATAAAGACATGATGAAGAATCCACAAGATGGGTCCCAACATCAGGTTTAGTCCCCTCATCCATGCACATCCCTAATCCCTAAATCAACCCTATATCATAGGACCTTTTACCTTGTCTTAACCCAGAACCATGATTTTTTTTTACCAAATGGCAGCCCGGGTAGGGTGTGAGTACAACTTAGTAGGCCACCGCCGACAGTGTCTACAAAATATCCATTATAATACAATGTATGAAGAAGTAAAAATAATAATAATAACAAAAAAATAAACTTGGTTCTATCATTTAATATTATTTAAATTAATCACTTTTATTCTTAGTTCTATATTTTACCCATATTCATTAAACTTACTTCAGACCATAATGGTCATATAAAACATGTATCGACAGTTTTAGGTTGGAAAACCTGGAGGCTTATTCCAGGAATCCAACCTGGATTTGGAACGCCATGTCCGACCATCCCAACCATGATATAGAACACCATGTCTATACCCTTGGGTCTAGGAGCATCAGTCCTTTCTCAAAAAACTACTATACATTGGGGTTCCTAGAGCATTAGTTTGGCCCACCCAAGGAAGTGGAGAATCATTCCATCATCCCACCAACCATTAGTTTACAATTTCAAAGGTTTATCATCATTTACCTTTTTAATAAGAAAATTCATCACATGTGCACTATCTTATTTATCACATTTCCATGGTTCAATCCATTCATCACATTCAATCCATTTTACCATAATTCATAACATGACTATTTAACATCCCATTAACCAACAAAAATCATTGTTAATATCACTTTAACCTTTTATCAATATTACCCATAGTATTCACACAATCCATTTAACACAATCATAACTAGTTTAATATCACAACCCCCAAATTAACCATTTTACAAACCATATCAACACGTTTAAAGGTGTGGTGTACCCCATGGGTGTCCATATGACCAACCTCATAATAATCATGGATCTAACATGGTTTTTGGATGGTGTCTTGATTCTATTAAAGGTCTAATTAACTATTATAGTAAAAGGAATTAATTTCATAGAAAAAAATACAGTTGCACAACCCTATACACAACAAAAATGTATCAAGAATATGGGAAACAAGTGTAGAACACCTACCTCAAGTTCATAGACAACCCCTCACTTAACCTTATCCCTTGATTTGAACTCAAAGAACCTTAATATATGAAACTTATAATTTACTAGAAAAGTAAGGGTTTAGAGGATTTAGAAGGAGAAGAATAATTATACAATGGATCTTCTAGAAAATAGAGGAAAGAGGAGTGATAAACTCACCCAAAGCTTTGATTCGCACCCAAAGATACTCTAAATAACTAACAATTGAAGGAAAATTATTCATTGGAATCTTGGTAGGAATTTTTTCATCACCTAGGCTGCTAGAGGATGAAATGAAAAAAAATCGAGTTAGAAACCTTGAATTATAATAGGATAAAACAAGAATTTCTCCAATTTTAAGAGGCACATGGTTTTGATGCATGGTTGGTAAAACCATACACTAACCATGTGGCTCTGGGGCTTGGTCTCACAGTCTCATGGGGGAACCCATAAATTTTAACAAACCATGCAGTGCTCATGCGCCAACCTCTATCCAAGGGAAATCTTAGCCGTACGGTTATCCAAGGATTCCTGTATAGTTTTCAAAACATGTGATAGTTGTTCCCTCAATTTTGTCTGAGACACCACCATCCCATGTGGTTAAGGTGCACAGTTAAACTAATTTTTCACCAACTATATAACCTGCACTGGATATCCATTTCTTCCTCTTTTTTGTGTTCTGAACCCCCAAAACACCCTCAAGACCCCTCATACACTAGAAAAGTAATTCCTAAGACAAAATTTTGAGGATTCTAACTGAACATTAAAATGAAAGTGCACCTCCTAAAAGTTTGGGATCTTATATGCCAAATGAAAAACTCAAGTTTCCATATTCAAATCCAATTAAGAACAAAATTAATTACGATGATTCCTAAAATGTTCTAAAGTTTTTAAAATTTTGGCGTTTAAATGAGTATAATAACTATTATTAGATCAAGAATAAGAATATAAAATCCATTACTCAAGGATCACCCATGTAATAAATATGAAACTGCATAAAATATAAAAATGAAGAACACTATAAATGGCATACATTACACCAATAAAGCTATCACAACTTCTCGATCTTTTTTTGGTGAGTTTGATAATGATCACAAAGTGTAAAAAAAACTTCCCACCTCTAGAGGAATCCATGGGTATAATAAATCTCTCTTTATATAAGATGGATTTTTCAATACTCATGGTGTACTATCACCTAACTGTGCTAAGGATAAATAAGGGGGGAAATGTGGGTTACAGATAGGTTAGACCTAATATATGACAAACACACCCACACACACCATCACATGGTAGTATAATTTATAAATCCTACAAGTATTCTCCTTGATATTGCATGAATTAACTCATGTGTTTCAATGCACGAGTTAATACTTCATCCAGTTTAAACATTCATTATATGAATGAAACCTCTCTTGCATGTTTCAACTTATGAAAAAAAAATATTTTAATGATATACAACATGGAAAATTGATAATAAAGTAATTGTATACATGAAATCATACATCCCATGCATTCAAATCATAATTTTCATGAAATATAATATATCTCATATATATTATATACATATAAGGATTTAAGGCATATCTCCTACAATCTCTCTCTTACACCAAAGTCTAAAATAATTTGTGTCATTTCACCTTATATTGTATCATATAGAATAAATTGTGAAATAATATCTAAAAAATCTTTTAGATATCTTCCAAAACACTTTTTTAAATATATCATTAACTTTACATTGTATCGCATAATATGTAATACCTTGTGAATAGCCATCCAAAACATTTTTGGATTTACTCTAAAACACTTTAAGAGAAGCTTTATAATTCAAACCTACTCCCCATTTAGTCAACCACAAAGTGTGACCCCATAAACCTTTATATCATTGAAAAAATATGAATCTATCGATCTATATATGTAAGAAAAGAGTGGCCTCTAGAAAAGTTGATGATTTTTGTTTAATCATCCAATGATTATTGATAGTGGGAAACAACCAAAAAATAGGTAGATTTATCTTCAAGGATTCAAATGTGTAAATTATCTGAAAAATATAGGTAAACAGAGTACTTGGATTTCAGATACAACAACAATGCCTATATTTTTTCCTTCAATTTGATAATGTGTGTTTGAGGAAGATCATGAGGATTAATGAAAAAAATAACTCTTCCTCTAAGGTGATACTTCATCTAATGGATCCTTGGTTGTATTAGGAGAATACCTGAATGTCCGAAGGAATATATTTATTCAACCTACCTTCATTTTCTAATATTCAATTAATTATGTTTAAAGATATAATTGATAATTTTGTGGTTTTTTTACACCAAAAAATGATCTCCTAGTAAATAATTCCTCCAATAGTGCAAGGAGTGAACCACAATAGCTAACTTGAGATCATGTGTTGGGTAGTTACTCTCATGTGGAATCAACTAAAGAGACCCATATGACACAACACACTCCTCCTACATCATAATTTCTCTGATACCAATCCATAATGCATTAAAATATACTGTATAGATACTACTCGACTCTATCAGAATTATGATCAATACTGAAGTCAGTCTCCCTTTTAACTCTCTAAAGTATATATTACAAGAGTCTAACCATATAAACTTCACACCCTTCTTAGTAAATATCATAATAGGTGTTTCTAATCATGATAAGTCCTATATGAAGCACTTTTAATAACCATATAGTCATAAGAAACTCCACATGTTAAATAAGTTCTTGGGATGATCCTAGGAAACTACAAATCTCACATTCTCTAGGTCAACTGATACTCTTATATATGAGATAATATAACCTAGTAAGTGAATATCATCCATCCAAAAGCATCACTTTTTAAACTTATCATATAAATAATTCTCTCTCACTGTATCCAATATAATCTCAAGATGTTTGGAATGGTCGTGTAGAGTATGAGAATACACCAAGATATCATCCAAAAATACCACCACAAATTAATCCAGATATGGTTGGAAAATATGGTTCATCAGTTCCATGAAAAGTGATATCATGTTCATAAGACCTAATTACATAACCAAATGTTCATATAGACCATTCCTATTATGAAAAGCTATATAAGGTATGTATAAAGGTCGAATATGCACCTGATGATAACCTGATATCATATCAATATCTGAGAACACCTGATATCATCTGAGATATTTGAAGATATCATCTATTCAAGGGAAGGTATACTAGTTATTAATAATAAACTAGTTCAATTTTATGCTATACACACATAGCTTGAAGGTTCCATGCACATTTTTGGAAAAAAAGACTAGCAAACTACATGAAGAAGTATTGATTCATATAAAACCCTTTTCTTCCAAGTCCTCTAGTTTTATCTTGAGATACTGTAACTATATAGTATCTATCCTATAAGGAGGAGTGGATACTAGTGAAAATCCTATAACTAGCTCAATGTAAAACTCTACCTATCTCTCAGGAGGTATTTATGAAAATTCTTCTGGGAAAATGTCCTTGAAATGATCAACCACTAGAGGGAAGTCCACCTAACTCATTCCCTACTAATCCAGATATAAACTAGAAATATGGGTTGTCATCCCACCTAGACCATGACTATCACTTATAGCTCTACTTTCCTGGACATCCCATTCACCCTTGTGAATAAAATCCCATCATATGGTGATTTAAAATTCACCCTCCTATGATAGAAATCCAAATAATCATGAAAGGTAACCAACCATTCCATCATAATAATAATGTAAAACCCTTTCATGTTGCGGAAAAAGTGTTCCCATATAAAGTGAAACCCAAATACCTTAAGGGGGAACTCCCTGAAGGTTCTGGGCGCAGAGGAAGCACGTGGGTGGATGTGCCCACTTGGATTTTTGTCATTAGAAATGATCAATCCGGGATCAATACGATGATAAATGCCAGTCTCCACGGATCGAATCACAGAAAAAGACAAAGAAGATGGTTTGTCTCGAAACCACAAACAATGATCGTTAAAGGTTGATTATAATTAATTTAATTAATTATAAAGAAATACCTTTTGGGTGTTCTTTCTTTTTTTATGTTCTCGATCACGTTGTCGATGTGATCCGTCGTTGCATCGCAGAAGCCAAGTGTAGACTCCCTCTAGCGGTGATCCACACGTGTACCTCGTATCTCTGGACGTCGCCAAAGGATTCTCCGGGTGCTAGCGTGGAGAAGCTTTTTCTTGCGTTGTCCACCTTAGATCGTCTTGATCTAATGGAAGAGGATATCTCTCGGTCTTGAGAGCGTTCTTCGAGGAAGAGGTTCTTTCGGTCTTGAAAGAATTCTCCAGAGATGTTGTGCACAATGATTCTCTTGTGTGTCAGAAAAGAGTTGGGGTTGTGAGGATATTTATAATCGGGTGTGTGGGGTTATAGAGTTATGACAATAAATAAACGCATTACGCGTTTTATTTATTTCATTGACTCTTTATTTAAAACCCCCATGTCGAATAAATAATTCCTTGACATGCACCCACGTTGATTATAATAAATATCATTTAAAACAATATTATATCCTCAAAATCCTGACTGGAAAAACTACACGGCGTGTAATAATAAATACATGGCGTGTACTTGTTTTTCATTGAAAACTACACGGCGTGTACATTAAATGTACACGGAGTGTATATCTTGTTTTTATTTATTCATTTCCTTTCCAAAATAAAACTACACGGCGTGTAATAATAATACACGGCGTGTACTTGTTTTATTTTATTTTTCCTCCATCATTAAAAACAACTTTGGCTTCCTTGAATAATTATTAAACCACGTACGGGAATAATCTTTATTCAACTTGAGATACTTGGATACACTAGTGTGTGACCCTCTAGGCCTCTTTCTTGTTGGCATTAGGTAGTCTTGCCTAAAGTCCAAGATTACTGTCTAGCAACGGGTCAAGGCACCCAAGAGAAAGAAGTTGACGCCGCATTGACGTATCACCTCATATGAACACTTACTGTGTAATTTAATCCCTTTGTCTCGATATCTCATCAAGCAGGTTTCATGGCAGTGTCATAAACCTATATGCTTGATATGTCGTTCTTTGACTACCTGAAATAAACTCGTCGTTTACACCATGGCCATGGAATTTAATGCGACAGTTCTATTTCAATCAAAGGGCCGAGATATCAACTTCCATAAATGGAAGGGACAAATCCTTCCTCGACTTATCCATTAACAACATGTCACTCGTGATGCACCCAACGTACCCTACTTCTCTCCAACTGTCTGCGTGACGGTTTTCATCAGTAAATCTAAGTGCGCGAGTCATGACATGAGTTAATGATAATCTTCCAGTCTAAGGACCATTACACACGCTCGTAGATAGCAATATCCGATGACACCAAGACATGCAGAATTACTACTGGCAGGTCTGTTCTCATAATCTCCCATCTTGGAGATTACCAAGTGCGAACTCCATAAGAAAGAGTCTCGTCTTCTTACGAGTACTCGCACATGACGATCTGTATACTATGTGTCCTATCATAGTATGTCATCCAACCGCAGAACTTTATTTAAGAATATTGTTATATCATTTCAAGGTTCTCATCATAGCGGGGATCTGCTATGACCTTATTAATGCAAAAAATATTCCAGGACATTATTATATTATAGTCATGCAGAACAATGAACAATATATAATAAGTGAAAATTTATGTAATCAAAGTACAAAACAGTTGGTTCTGAGGACACCAACCCTTACACTCCCTACATTGGAATATAGTCTCTGATAAAATACCCAACAGAGTATCAAGTGTCATCATTCCATTGGAAAAAGAAACATCTAGACCAAGGATCTTTACAATAGGTAAAAATATAATGTTATGATAAGTAACTATATTGAAAATAATAGATACTAATGTAGAGGCTACTATAATAGTACCTATCATTGTAGAAGGTTTGACACTCTTCTATTCGGGCATTGGCTACACTGTATACATCTAGAAAGAACCACATACTTGAGACATATCCTGACTACCCTGAGAAAGTTCGCTCTACTGTCATTGTGAATACAATGTTTGGATACCCCGACCATGACCACTACCTCAACCAGATCGGATGGTCTCACTCCAAACCCCTACCTGATGAGAAGTTTCTGACCCATATCCTGAATGTGGAGTCGGTGTAGACCATCCCTCATTGGATGATAGAGGAAAATTCATGTAAAAGTTATGTAGATGTCCCATATTTCCAAAAAATTATCATTCGACTGAGTTTCTCATACAATGAGGTCTCATATGTCTCAATTTACCTCATTGATGACACCTCACCTGGATACCTGAGTATGTACCCTAGATACTAATATCACCACATGTAATCTCTATATGATGAATCCTACTATTGGTCAATGTAGTTCCAGATCTATGTGCCAAACTACCCTGGTTCACACTTCCATCCTCTCTTAGGTTATGCTCCCTGATAAGTTCCCTATTCACTATTATAGATATGTTAGTAAGCCAAAATACATTTACCTATGATTAGATGTCATACCTAATACTATACTCAAATCACTTTGCTTTAAATAACTCACCACCTAACAAAATAGGCGCGTTACACTGGAGCTTTGTAAAATGAGATGAATATTCCATGATTGATAAAGCACCCTACTCTAGATTCATAAAATCTTGGGATTTATTATCCCTCAATGTCCTAGGATATAAATAATAATATAATTCCATATGAAAATACCTCCAAGTTGTATCCCAATGAATATCTTTCTGAGTAATCATGCCGCACTACATCTTGGTGGAATCCTAAAACATATATGTATTGAGCTTCACTATCCTCTCAGGAGGTGTATCGAGATGATTGAAAATTGATAGCATGGCCTCTAGCCATGAATCTTAAGCCTATGGTCCACTATCCCCTGAAAATGTGGAAAGATTTTTCTATTGGAACTCATGTGTCAACTCTACCGTAGTTAGGGAAAGTCATAGTGCTCCTTGAACGGTCTACATAAAGCATAAGAACCCGTCTCAAAACTTGGAATCAACACCCATATCTGGTATAACTATCAGTGCCTCAAGAGGCACTACTGGAGTTTCTATTGGCGACCTGGGTCCCACCACCTCTGGAGTATGATTGTCGCAACCCTTATGGAACATGATTGGAGGCCATCACAATGGCATGCCTCTACAAATTCTAAGTACATGCCTCAAAAAAATATTTGGTAGTCACCAGATCACAGATATATAATAAGTTAGGCACAAGACTTTCTAACATGATTCATACCCCTATTCTTTCTCCTTAAACGAACTAAGATATACTATTAATATTATTATTTTAACACGATCATTATAAACAAGCCGTTAAATTGGTAGGTGTGAATAAGAATAAATATATTATGAAATATATATTAAGTTCACATTTAATACAAATTTATTTATTAATTATTAGGAAATAAATACATAATTTTTAGTAAATTCATTTAATTCTTCAAATATACGCTTTTTTTCTTCAAAAAATGATTTTTATTGCTTTCTATAAGATAATAAATATAATTAATTTTTGAAATTTTTATAAAATTTATTTTATAAAATGAACTTCATTTTTAAATCATCATATTAAAATTATCTTATTGTTAAGTTTTGGTAATTTTCTGAAAAGATTGATTTTTCAGTGAATAGTGAAAATCGCCATTTTTTATAAAACTGCCATTTTATTTATATTAACAAAAGTCTCTTTATGATTTGAATTTGATATAAAATTAACTTAATTACTATTTATTTATATATAATTAATTAAATTTTAATCATACTCATACCTTTTTTTTCTATAAGTACATTTTCGGGCTTAAAAATGCATTTTTTCAGGAAAATAGTTTTTTCGTTGCATTTTATGGGATTAATTTTAAATTAAACTATAAAACTTCTATGTTTTGAATTTTGAAAAACAGATTCTATATTTTTATTCATAATATCTATATTTATTAAATATATATATTTTTTCATTTTTGGTCAATACGAATAGCAACCTTGGTAAATTTTGTTACCACAATAAAGGGTAAATTGGGTAATAGATGTTAAAAATAAAATGATAAGAACTAGAAAATGACCTTAAAACTTGCCCAAATTTTTCTATATGATTAATTTTCATTTATAATTATTCAAGGTTTGGATATATTACCATTTATTTCTATTAGTAAGTGATTATAAATCTTATAATATTTTATTTAAAGAAAAGTCAAAGATGTCACATTCATGATTTTAATAACTATAACATTTTTAATATGTTGTTATTAGGAAGTTATATTCTAATATAAATAGAATTTTGAAATATAAATTAATTAAATTAATCATGGTTATTTATTTTTAATTTTTAGTAAATAAATAATTACCTTAAATGATTGCACAACACTGATGCAATAATTATTTAATTAATAGATAAATCAAATAAATGATATTAAAAACATTAAAATAAATATAATTTGAGATAATTAATGTCATAATTTTTTTATATATTACCTTTAAATATTATGGATTTATTAACAGATTTTTTTGTATTTATCTTGTTGTATTTGTTTTGTTAAAGTCAAAGTAATGAATAGTGTCAAAATTGACAATAATGATATTTTAGGAATATAATATTTTATTAAATTATTTAAAAATAATAAAAATGTTAAATAATAAAAAAATGGGATAATATATGGTCTAAAATATCACCCAATATGCATTTATAGTCCATTTTTAAGCATTTAGATCTATAATAGCCTTATTATATTTTAATATTTTAAGAAATTCCAAAAGCGTCCCTCACCTCAATTATAAAAGGGCACCCCTTACTTCACTTGTTTACACTATTTTGAGCATTCTATACCCACCAAGTACAAACCATTACTATTATAAACTTTATTATCCAAGTTTTGGAGGTTCTGGTCTTCTCAAAATACCAACTTTAAGTATCTTATGAAGACATCTAAAAGAAGTTCGTTGAAGAAGAGGTAATCATATTTACCAATTCTTTCAAGTTTATTTCTTCTTTTACTTCATATTAATATATTATTTCCATAATAAAATAATAAATCCAGTATCATCAATATAATAATATGTTATTATGATTATGATATAAAAATATTCCACCTTTTATTCATTCTACGAAAAATGAAAGTACCGCATGTGCGTACATACGACTTACCATCTCCACATAGCGGTGTAATTCATTTTTCATTACCACATTACTTGGATGGTTATAATGATTTAAATAATGGATATATATATGAAAATTATGACATGATATTTATTACATAAAATTGATATATCATCCATTTCCCTATGCCTGATTAGATGATAATTGATTGTGAAAAGAGTGAATTGTTTTGATTTGGATGTATTTCTCATGCGTGTTTTTCCTGTTTTTACCTTTGGGTCTTGTTTGCCTATAGGCTGCTGTTTACTATCCATGCCTAGTATTATAGGATGGTGTGTCTGTTCTTTTGTTATGCAGTTGTGTTGTAGAATGCTAGCCAAGTAGTTCTTGAGGTTTACTTGGGCCGTTACGCACTACTACACTTGTTTGACTTACACAGCGTGAGAACCTGGTGTATAGACCATAGGGAGAATTGACGTTGAGGGCTTCTCCAGAGTGTCTTTATAATTACGATGCGATACCACAGGGGGAATTGATGTTGAGTGCTTCCCCATAGCGCCTTTAGTACGATATGAGACTATTAGGGGGAATTGACGGTGAGTGCTTCCTGAGATATTCTATACTTTTACTGAACCAGAGGGGTGAGACTGTGTGTGCTTCCCAGAGGGTTGCTTGTACTTGATAGGTAGGTTCAGAGGGGATAGGTTGTGGGTACTTCCCAGAGGGTTACCTGTTGTGTTATCTATTTTGTTGTTTCATGTTGTGTGGTGTTTTGAATGCTTAAAATATAGATTGTTTACTGCTTAGTGCTTCCTTGTTTACTTCTTTCTATACTATTACCTTCCATATACTCACTGAATGTAAGGCACATATCTTTGGGTGGTTGCCTACTGGGATTTAGTCTCACACCCTATTTGGGTCATGATTTTAGGCCCAAACAGATTATATTGCTGTAGGTATAGACAAGGGAAAGCGCCCTTCGACTTCGGGTACTTGATTGCATTGGAGCTAGAGAGCATGGGACCATGCTGAGGCTTGCAATGCTGAGGAGTTGCTCATCTGTTTTCCTTTTGTACTTCGGTTTAGTACTATATTCATCATTGTGACTTGTTTGGATTCTTTCTTAGACATATATGTATCACGAATCATTTATATATATTTTCTCCAGTTGTTTCTTTATCAGTCTTCCGCTATTTACTATTGTTGGATTTTTACTATTTCTTCTATTGTGTGTTGTTACTTATATTTTTTACTCTGCTAATGAGGGAATAGTTTCCCCACTATCACACCCAAGGCCCTCACTGCAAGTCGGCAACCACTGGCATTCGGGGAAATGTGCTTGAGGCCATGTGACCAACCGGGTACGGGGCGCCTCTGGCTGGATTCTGGAACTGGGACGTTACAATTTTAGGGCAATTCAACATCATTTTCCTTGTTTTGACCCCCCCAAGAATTATTTTTAAAGGCTTTTGTGCCTTTCAGAAGTGTACACCAAGTAATTCAGACCACACTACACATCAGATTGATGTGTTTTCTATGTGAATGTGTCAAAAGAAACTTAGTAGTGTTTTTCTCATGATTTCACATCAATATGAGTTTGTTTTCTATGGTTTTGACCGTTCCATGCTTATTTTAGTGTTTTAAAACAATAAAAATGTGTTCACATCCATAATGGTAAAAGAGTAATTTAGAAAGATTTTTCATTGGTTCCTGAATTTCAAAATTAAATATACAGTCATTGTCCTGTGATTTTAGGGAAATCTGACATCATTTTCTTGGTTTTGACCCCCCCTAGAAAACTTGTTTTTAAAGGTTTCTATACCTTTCAAAAGTGTATACTGACTAATTTCAACCACACCACATGTTGGATTGACGTGTTTTCTATGAATACACATTAAAAACAACTCAATAGTGGTTTCCCCATGATTTCACATGAATATGAGGTTGTTTGCTATGGTTTTGACTATTTCATGCACATTTTAGTGTTTTAAAAAACTAAAAATGTGTTTATGCCCATAATAGGAAAACCATAAAACGGAATGATGTTTCGTTGGTTCCCACATTTTAAAATTAAATTTATGGTTGTTTTCCCAAAATTTCAGGGCAATCCGACATCATTTTCCTAGTTTTGACCCCCCCAACACTTGTTTTTAAAAGGATTTTGTACCTTTCAGAAGTGTATAATGAGTAATTCCAACCACACCACATGTCATATTGACATTTTTCTGCACTTACACATAAAAAACAACTCAGGAGTGGTTTTATGATGATTTTACATCAATCCTATGTCATTTTCTATGGTTTAATTTTACTCTGGTTTGAAACCAATTTTATAAATAACTTTGGATTCATGAGAGTTTAAAATCTATAAGAAACTTTTTTCATTATGCTGAAAAAGTTGAGATGGAGTTTACTAACACATATTTTCCTCGTGATGACAAGAATAAGAAGTTTTCAAGTTGGTACACATTGGGGAATAATTCATAAAAAAAATTAGAGGTAAGAAAATATAATTCCTTTATTATGAAAAGTGTGGTAAGAAGTATCTATCTTATGGATCATGACTATAAGGAAAATTAACAAAAAAATAATGAAAATCCATTTTTAAGATGCTTTAATTACAATGAGTTGGGAGACTATGCTAATGTATGCCCAAAGTCAGTCACTCAAGGGGAAATTATTAAGATTGGAAATAAAAGGGTGTGGGAAAATATTTTTCTACTACTAAGGTTGATGTTGGGCTATCAAATGAATTAGTGATAAGTATGTTACTTGTGTATTAAAATTATGACAATAACCTATTTGATTCTGGATCTTTCATTCTTTGATTTCTAATAAATTTAAAATAATACTAGGAATATCACATCAAAAAAATATGATATAACTTTTGGTGGAAACTCTGGGTGGAAGTATTAAGGAAACCCAGATTTATAGAAATCTTCCTATTGTTATCAATAAAATGGTCTTTCCATTATATTATTTTGAACTACCCATAGTTGAGTTTGATATTATTTTAGATTTGGATTGGATTTTAGTTTATCATGATAATATAGATTGAAGATATAATAAATACAAATTAAATGATTTCATATCTTTAAAAACCTACCAAGAAGTTGTGAAATTGATTAGAAATGGTAGTGAAAGTTACATAGCACATGTTATTAAAAAAATGTAATTTTTCATATTATTGATGTTCTAATTGTGATTGAATATATGGATTTTTTTTCTGATGAATTACCTGGTGATTTTCTAATAGAGAGTTTGATTTTACTATTGACTTAGTCTCTAATGCTAATATTATTTTAAAAACCCCTTATCGAATGTAAAAGGTAGAAATTTTGGAACTGAAAAATAAATTGAAATAGTTTCTAGATAAAGGTTTCATTCAACCTAGCACTTCACCATGGGGTGATCCTATTTTGTTTGTTAAAAATTAAAATGGTTCCATGAGACTTTGTTTTGATTATAGAGATTTAAATAACATCACTATTAATAATGAGTACCCTTTTCCACATATTGATGATTTATTTTATAAGATCGAGGTAGTGCGGTAATTTTCAAAAATTGATCTCAGGTCGGGGTACCATCAGTTGAAATTTAAGGAGGCATATATTCTAAATACTTCATTTTAGACTATATATTGGAATTATGATTTTGTAGTTATTCCCTTTTGGTTGATAAATTTATGTTTGTTTATTTTTTGAGAATATTTTGGTTTATTCCAAAATTTATTACGATCATAAAAAACATCTAAGTATTTTTCTTCAAACCCTTACAGAAAATAATTTATATGGAAAATTTATCAAATATGATTTTCGGTTATAATATATTTCTTTTCTTGGGAACTTTATAATTGAATATGGAATTATATTTGATACCACCAAAACAAAAGTGGTCGATTAGTGGTAAAGACCCACTAATGTTACTAATATTCAAAATTTTCTTGTATTAATAGAATATTACTATCATTTTTTTTAAAAAATTGCACAGTTATTAAGACCACTAACTAATTTAACATGAAAATGATTTAAATTTATCTAGATAAAACAATGTTATGATTGTTTTTTTGAAATAAAAATAAGATTGTTAAATGATCCAGTTATTCCTTAACTTAGATAAATAGTGATTTTTTTATCTACAATGATGACTCATTAAAGGTAATTGGTTTCATTCTAATGCATAATGATCAGATGATTTCTTATGCTTCATGAAAATAAAAACTTCATGATAAAAATTATCCTACACATGATTTGGAATTAACTACTGTGATTTCTTCTTTAAAAACTTAGATGCATCATTTATATGGATCCAAGTGTGAAATATATATTGATCATAAAATTTTAAAATATATATTTACTCAAAAAGAGTTTAACATAAGGAAGATAATATGGATAGAACTAATTAATGATTATAAATGCATGATCAATTATCATCTAGGAAAATAATATAAAGTGGTTAATGCTTTAGGTTAGAAAAATATTGATACATTAACCATGCTATATTTGGAACATGAACCTTTGGTTAATGATTTGATGAATTTATTCATGGTAGTTGTTAGTGAAGTAAATTCCTCTGTTTTGTTTTAGGCGTCAGTGCAATCATCTCTATCAAACAAAATTAAGAAATCTCATAAGGAAGACCGTAAGTTGCATACAAAAATATTTGGTTAAAAAGGTTAATTTTCCAGAATTTAACATTCATAAAGAATGTGATTTGAGATTTCGGAAGAGATTTTGTGTTCCTTGTGATTCTCGGTTAAATAGGTAGTTATTAAATGAAGGTCATAGTTCCACATTTTCCATTCATCCTGGTAGCACTAAGATGTACATAGACATTTTGGGGTATAACTAGTGGGATGGAATGAAAAGAGATATTGTTGACTTTACCATGAAATTTTTGAATTTTCAATAGGTTAAATTAGAATGGAAACTACCAAAGGGGATGATTTAGCCATTTCTAGTTCTAGAGTGGAAATGGGACAATATTCCCATGGATTTCATAGTGGTATTTCCAACGACATCTTGTGGTAATAATGAAATTTGGGTTATTATTGACTAGATGACTAAATGTATACATTTCCTTCAAATCTGAGATACTGTTTATTTTGATAAAAATTATTGAATTTATATTAAATAGATAATTATATTACATGGAGTCCTTATCTCCATTTTATTTGATCGTGATCCTAGATTCACTTATAATACTTGGAAAGGACTACACAAGTCTTTGGGAACTAAATAAAATTTCATAACTTCTTTTTATCCTCAATATAATGGATAATAAGAAAGAATAATTTATACCTTAGATTACATTATTCATTATTTCTCTATGAATTACCATGGAATTTGGGATCGAAATCTTTCTTTAGCAGAGTTTTCTTATAATAATAGTTTTCATTCCAGTATACATATAAAACTTTTTTAGGCATTATATGGAAATTTATGTCAAATACTATAATTTTGGGAAGAATTAAATAAAAAAAGTTTGTGGGACTATAATTAATTGAGTAAATGGATGATAAGGTAAAAATGATTCAAAAAAATATGAGGACAACTCAAATTAGGAATAAAAGTTATACATATAACAGGAGAAAGATCTTTCATTCGAGGTAGGTGGTCATGTTTTTATTAAAATATCTTCACGGAAAAGTGTTATGTGTTTTGTTAATAAGGTAAATTTGAGTCTAAGGTTTATTAAACCATATAAAATCTTAGAGAATGTTGTATTGGTTTCCTATATTAGAAATTCCTATGAGTTTATACTAGGTACCCAATGTTTTTCATGTTTCAATATTAATAAATAATTTTATGAATTCATCTCATGTTTTGAGACCTGTAGTATTTTAGTTAGAAGAGAAAATTTCATATGAAGAACATCCTATTTAGATTCTTGAACATATATAGAATGTATTATGGAATAAGGTAATTCTACAGGTTAAGGTTTTGTGGAAAACCCATATGGTTGAAGAAGAAACTTAGTAATCTGAAAATGCTATGAGGGAAAAGTATCATTACTTATTTAGTGAGTGAATAAAATTTTTAGGATGAAATTTATATAAGGGGGAGAATGTAACAAAACATTTCCAAATAGAATAATTATTTTTATCTTCATTAATATTTTAGAATTAGATATTTAAATTAATTTTAAATATGTTAAGTAGAAGATATTTTTATTAAAATCATTTCTTATAAGGTTATATTTAAAATATTAATTTTAAAATTATATAATTTTAATTTAAAAAAAACAAATTTAATTTTTTTGATTCATCATGTCAAAATTATCTTAGAATAATTTTTTTGACAATTTTCTATAAAGTTTGAATTTTCAATGAATAGAGAAAAAAACCATTTTTAAAAAAAAATGTATTTTTCAATTATTTATAAGGTCAAATTATGTTTTGGAATAGTTTAAATTTATATTTAGTGCATTTTTATTTAAATTAATCCAATTATGGTTTTTGAAATAAATTTTATACTTGAATTTAGTATAAAAATAATTTATATTTAAAATGGCATTTTTCTGAAAAAACAATTTTTCATTGCGTTTTGTCGAATTATGTTTAAATTAAATTATACGAATTCTATTTTTTTTTAATTTTTAAAAATGGAATCCATATTTAGATTCAATAGGTTCAAATTAATTATATATATCCTTTTTTATTTTTGGCCAATATGAATAGTAACTTTAGTAAAGGGTAAATCAGGTAATTAAGGGTAAAAATAAAATGATAAGGACTTGAAAATGATCCTAACACTTGATACAATTTTATGTAATGAGTTATATTCGACCATAACTATCTATTTATCAAAATTATATTCTTTTTGAGCCACTTTTATGAGATTATGACATTTATACAATTTTATTTTAAGAAAAGCCAAAGATGTCATACTCATTTTTTAATAACTAAACATTTCTAATATACAGTTATTCAGAATATATATTTGACTATAAATATTCATTTTAAATCTAAAATATTTGTCTTCATCATGAAAATTTATTTTTAATTTTTATTGAATAAATAATTACCCTAAATTCTTACACAATATTGATGTAGTAAAAATTTTATTAATGGAATTATCAAATAAATATTATTAAAAATATTAAAATAAATATAATTTGATATAATTAATGTAATAAAATAATTTCATATTATAATTTTACATGTTAATTATGTATTAAAAGATTATTTTTTTATGTTATCTTGTTTTGTTGATATTTATAAAAGTCAAAGTAATGAATAGTGCCAAAATTGACATTAATGATAATTTAAAATAAATAATATTTTATTAAATGATATAAAATTCCTAAAAATATTAAATTTAGAAAAATTATTTATATAAGGTTTAAAATTTCATACATGATCCAATTAGTATTCTTTTGGCATTTTATGGTAAATATATTAACCCTCAATGAGTAAAAATCCATGTTATCACGGTAAGAGTTAAAACGGTTAAATAAGAGTTAAAGCCAAAAGATGAGGATTAAAAAATAGTCAAAATATGCCTAATATTAATTTAATATATTTATTTCAACCCATAATCATCATATATTCTAAATAAATCAATTTATATCCATTTTAAATAGAAAATGAATTTATATTAATTTAATATTTTGGGAAATTCCAATAATTTCCCTCCCCTCTCCTATAAAAGGACAACTATTATTCTCATTTATTCCCACTTAAAAACCCTTTTTTACCAATATCTTCCCAAATACCTTATTATAATCACTAAACTAATTATACAGTCCTTAGTTTAGGCAGAAAACTCACCTTATATGTTTTAAGGTGTTAATCAATGTAGATTGTCCAAAGAAGATGTACTGTTTTTAATCAATTTTTTTTGTTTTATTTCTTCTTAAAATTCCTTAAAATTTTATTAAACCATGATAAAATAATAAATCCATTATCATGAATATAATTTTATTTTATTATGTCAGTGTAATGTCCCATATACATCTTCGTTTCCATCAAATGGGAAAATAATTCATCGCATGTGTGTACAGTGGACTGTCGCCTCACGAACTAATGTAATTCGTTTTCCATAACCATATCTAAGTATTAGTTATAATTATGGTATTAATATTTATATATACTATTAATTACATATTTATAATTTTTAAAATATAATATATCATTTATGTTCTTACCTTTCCATGCACAGAGAAATGATAACGTTGTTCATGCTTACGTAGGAATTATCACCTCCCCGAAGTGATGTGATTTGTTTTTCATCATCACATAACTTGAATGATAAATATAAGTATATTAATAGAATTAATATGATATTTTTGGTATTATTATCATTATATAAATATAAAATTATACTTAACTTCCTTCCATAATTATAATTGAAAAATTGAAACGTTGCTCATGCATACGTACAACCTACCATCTCCATGATTGTAACATAGTACATTTTTAATATCCATATTTAATGGATGGATTTAAGGATATAATTTATGTATAAAAATAATAATTATTTCATTATTATTATATATATTATGGACCAATAACCACTTTGATTAAAGAGATCATACCAAAGTCATTTTGGACTCAAGTACCGAATATCGTCAAAATGTCTGACATGAACTTAAATAATAAAGTAATTTTTATAACATGGTAACAAGTGATATAAAAGTAATAATAAACATGAAAATTTTATCAATTAATTAAATAAGTAACATAATTTTATTATTCAGAAAGATAAATATTGTGCGTGACGATTCGGACTAAAATTAATGGACTTTCTTTTAAAAACACACTTTTAAAGTTACTCTTTAAACAATTTTTAAAAAATTAAAAAGGAATATTTTTTAAAATATATGTATTGAATAGAATTCCCAAATTTTATTTATTTTTAATATTTTTAATCTTACTTTACAAATTTTTATGGTTACTTTCAAAGAAATTATTTTTCATCGTACGTTCACATCTTTTCAAAATGAGTGATTTCAAAATGGAAAGTTTGTTTTATTGAAAGAGTGTTTTATGAGGAAAGTTTTCATGGTTTATGGTTATGTTATGTTTATTGTGCATTGTTTATAATTTTGTGTGGTTTATTCATAAACCAATTATGTGTGGTTTCATGATAAACCAATGACGATTGGTTCTGTGATAAACCAAGGACTGGTGGTTATGTTATAACCTCTAATGAATTTGGTACTCCAGAGTTGGAGGTTGACTATATTTATAAGGCCCCAGCCTTAAAGCATTACATAATCATGAATTAAATTAATAATTCACATTGAGTATCTTTTCAATTTTAGAGTTTTAGAGAATTAGGACATAACTATTACATCTCAAAGATTACAAAGTAGACACATCTACTCAGTTTCCATTTTTTCAAAAAATAAAAACTCTTAAAAATAAACATGTCTAGTTCCATGTTTTAGATAGAATGTCTTTCCATGATCCCATACTTGACCCTATTCATCTTTAAGTCTTGTGGAAAACATTTCAAAAAATTGGGATGAGAATAAAAAGCTCAGTATGGGATACTCAAAGAAAGAAAACATTAGATCATCAATATATATATAACATAAGCTTTTCAACATACCTCATGAAATCATAAGATTTATTAATAACTCATAGAAATCATAAGACATAAAGGTATCTTGATACATTCATAACATTCTTACGTAGGGAGTAACCCTCATGGTTATGTTTGGAATACCCATCAAAGTATATTTCCTAAATCTCTTCGGAGAAACCTTAGTGTTTAACTCCTTCACGTTACCCAATAAATTGGATATCTATCTCAGGATCACCCGCCCTTAGTTTATCACGGAACCACACATCTTCATAAACAATGCCCAAGAACCATAACATAATCGTATCACATAAAACATTCATAAATGAAACATAACATTTCCACATTTCAATCACAAGATATCAATACAACACATTTATATAATCAAAAAATTATCAAAACCATTTTCAATACAAAAATAAAGTAAAACATAGTATTTGTTTTTCATTTAAAAAAAATTTATGGTTTGTAGAGGAAGCCGAAACTCAAATAATGTTCATGGCAGCGGAGAATTCATTGTCACCACATACGTAAGACAAAAACATTCTCTTTTCTCGTTTAGTAAAACGCTTCGTGTAAAAAGATTCCTTTTTAATGAAATTAAAAGTCAAAAGGGTTTATTATACAACTAATAAAATAAGTTCATATATAAATTAAAGTATGCTTCAATGAAAGAAGATTGAGACGAAGTCCCTTACAAAGATGACATCCTTATATTAAGGATAAATCAATAACGTAATTATGTGTGACAAATATAAATACACTCAATATAAGTGGATATTAAGTGTAAAACAATCAGAGTTCATCCACACATATTCATAGCACGACATAATCAAGAAGTAGAGGTTTAGCCCAAAGAATTGAAATTGAGTTAAGAAGTTCCCTTACAGAAATTCGACAGACTAACGAAATCACTTTAAAATTCAGAAAATGAGTTGATGGGGGATAAAAAGGGTATCTCATCACTTGGACATACAATTTATAGAAATAAGGACATATAATAACATATCACAACATTAAGAAGATGTAAATTAAAAGACCCAACAAAAAGAAGTCTTTTAAAAAGAGGAGGGTGAAAGGTTCCCCTACCGATTTGGGTAACTTTAGAAACGTACACCCCATGAAAGAAGGACTATACAAAATTGATGTAAATACCCATAAATGAAATTATATTACACAAAGAGTATAATAATGGGCAGTACAGACAGCACTCAAAGGAGATAGTGGAAAATATAGCATGAATCTCATGGGAATAAAAAGTGAGATAAAAACCCCTTGCCTCATTGTAATCAATCAAGTCATATGACCAAATGATAATAAGAACCAAATTAATCACATAATAACATGAATATAAATATAATCATGATAATATATATCAAATTTAAGTACACAATACACCACATTCAATAAATAATTGGCGAACAATCTCATGGAGTTAAAAGTGAGATAAGAAATCCCCTTACCTCAAGTCTGACTTGTCTTGTTCATTTCTTTATATTCCTGAATAATAAACATTGGTAAATTTATAATTGATTAAGTACTTCCTTTAAATTTTATTATTCAATTCATATCATATATTATCATGTTATAATAATTAGTTAATTATGTGAGTTCATACCATACGTTTTGTCAATGTTCGGTATATGAGTCAACAATGAGCTTGTTTGAAAAGGATTGCCAATGTATTTGTAAGTATATCATCTCTAGAATGGTATTAATTATTTAAATATAATATATATCCAGTATATATTAATTTTATATGATTCCATGACATTTGGAGATAAAAATGAAATGCACCGTTCATGGAGATGGTAGGCCGTACATACGCATGAACACTACTTTCATTTCTTTGTCATGTTAAAGGAATTAAAACTAAATGAGACATATATATATATTATAATTATAGTATATATATGTTATATAGTTAAAATAAGTTCATTAATTAAATTATTTATAAATTATATGTTTGGAATGAACGAGTCACATCACTTAAGGGGGCGATAGTCCACACTTCCTCAAACGAAATTATCGTAGTTCCACAACATGAAAAGCATAACGATGTGATTTAAAAATAAAATTAAGAAGAATATATAAATAAATAAATACCATATATATCATATATAAATACAGTGGCATCATAATGTTCACCATGAAAGGTGTTAAAAAAATATTGAACAATCATCGTTTCGTGAGGCAGTAATTCGCCACCCACAGAAACAGTATGGTCTTTAACCATTAGACGGAGGTGTGTGTAAGTGTAGGTATAATCCTTATCATAAAAAAATCCTAGTATATTGAGTATACTGGTGTTATTATGGGATAAAATAATAAGAATATTGTGGTTAGTGAATAAGGAAAATAAAAGGAAGAAACTCGAGAGAAGACATTACCTCTAAATCGGGTAACTCTTTTTTATTTGAGCCAAAGGATTCCTTGGAAAGACTTCTAACCAATGTGAGGATTCTAGGAGTGAGAGAGGTATGTGGATAGATAATATGAGAAACTTTTAGATGATCCAATGGATTGAGAGGTGTGGGTAAGGGGGTAGAGGTGGGGGCCTTTTATAAGAGGGAGGAGGGTCACATTTTTGAAAGTCTTGAAATGTTACTTTATTATAAAATGGTTTTCAGATTTTAAAGGTCCAAAAATGATTTATTTATAGGATAAAGTGATAAGGGTTCTAAATACACCAATACAATAGGTTTTAGAGAAGTTTAAGTCTTATATTTTACCTTATTTTTCATTTTATTTAAATCGTTCATTAATGAGGTAATCACTACATCAACATGGTGTCATAAATAAATTTATTTATTTAACATATAAAAATTATAAAAAAATACCATGATGTAGGAAATATTTTTATCTTTACAATGATTATTTATAGTCTAAGATATCATTTATTTAAACAAAATTAATTTTTTTTTACTTTGAATATTCAAACCTTTGTTATATTTCTCTTCTTTTTAAAAAATAATCTCATAAATGTCACTATAACACCCACGTGACTCCATGGGACCTCAAGTTCGGTAAAAATCTTACCATGGTCGGCCATGACTCAAAAAAGAGGATTTGGACACATTTTGGGGCCATTTAATATTATTATGATATTATTTTATTACCCTTAACTACCCGATTACTAATTAATCACGATAATTAAAGATAATTACCGTCGTTACTATTCATAATGTCTAAAAACAAGAGTCTTAATTACATAATTTGGACCTTATGATTCCAAATATGGAATCCATTTTACCAAATTCCAAACACAAAAATTACAGTAATTAATTTAAAAATAATTCCTTTTGTCAAAACCAAAGATGGGTTTTTAAGAAGTAAAATTTATCAAAAGATTGACTTGTTTTTACATCCAATTGAAAAGTGAAATTACTTCCAATGAACATAATTGTATTAAGTGATAAAAACATAATTCAATTAAACTTTAAAACCAATTAAAAGGATAATCTAACTATATAATTAAATTAGATTAAAAAGTAGTTTTGAAGTAAAATAAAGTATTTTTCACTATTCATTAAAAATAAACATTTGTCAGAAAAATACCAAAAATTTATCCAAAGTAAATTTAATATTACAAATTTAAAAATGATGTCCATTTTACCAAATTCAAAACATATAATTTTCATTAATTAATTTTATAATTAATTCCCACTGTCCAAACAAATAGCATGTTTTTAAGAAACAATATTTATCAAAAGATTGACACTTGTTTATGTCCAATTTCAAAGTGAAATTAATTCCAATGACCACCATTGGATTAAATGGTAAAAATATATTTTAAATAAACATTAAACCTAATTAAATAGATAATCTAACCATATAAATAAATTATATTAAAAGGAGGTTTTGAATTAAAATATAGCATTTTCACTATTCATTAAAAAATGAAATTTATCGAAAAAATAACAAAAATTTATAAAAAGTAAATTTTGATCTCCCAATTCTAAAGAAGGATTTTATTTTTTCAAATATAACATATAAAATTGACAAAAAGTATTTTTAAAAAGGTTTTGCCATCAAAATGCGGTTAATCGACCTTTTAAAGAATATTAGAATATTTATGCTTAAAATTAGATTCATTCGCATTTTAAGCCTCTATCATTTATTGGGTAATTGTTAAAATATTTAACAAACATATATAACCATTTTGTAGTTAGCTCTGTTAATTCCCTCCATTACAATGGCTATGCATTAACTACCATTTCAAATAATATTATTATATTATTAGTGTGCAATGTAAGATTTCAAAGAAACTCGTTGTTGCGTATTGGGTACGTCATTGAACATAGCATTACCTTTAAAGTAATATTAACATTTTATTCAAAAATATTAATAAATATGAAAATTTCATATTATTTATTTACCTGGGATGTTACATCCTTTCCCCGTTTTGGGAATTGCATCCTCTCAATTTTAAAATTGGGCTTGGAAACTTCATTGAAAGCTTTACATCGGAAAAGGAGTAAATTAAACTATAACTTTAAAAGAAAGAAAGAAAAGTACAAAGGTCACCCGAGACAACAGATACTAGGATTCCATGAAAAAATGGATATGGAAGAGAAAACAAAGGGTCAAGTTCTGATGGAGAGTGATAGAAAACATGTTTAGGAGAAAGTTAACTACCAGAAAATCACAAACTTGTGATGGGTTAAATGGTATTTGATTACCCAGTAGAAAAATTTAACAGACAACATTTTTGTTTTAAGTTACTTTTCATTGAGGAATTTATTTATGAGCTTAACTAAATCATAAGGAAACATACTTACTTGTCATGTATAATTTCATCTCTTACTAGATTTATTACACAAACTCATATTTTCTCCAAAAGATTAGTATTTAGATGAATTGTTCACATTAAGAGCACTATAATCAACTTCTTAAGAATCACCTAGTCCACAAAAGATAAACTATATATTTCCCATATCTTTAGACCATAACCAAAACCAAAATGGTTAGTACAAGATTAGATAATCCCCAAAAAGGACAATCCTTTATAAAAAGAAATACTACTATTAATCTCTAAAATTCAACAAAAAGAACCCAAGGTTCATGAAAGACCATTAAATAAACCGATGTCCCTAAAATTATTTAAAGTAATCCAAACTAAGATTGAAACCCAAATCTCTAAAGTATTTAGTCACATAGTGTTCCAAGGTAAATCTTAACATTTATCTCCAAATAACATCTATTACTCTTAAAGTATCATACTGAAAAGTAATTAACCTAATCACATATCCTCCATGATAGGTTAATCATTTCTATAGATAACCCAAAATCAACTTATTCCTTATTCATAATATCATCTAAATAAAAATAATTAGTCATACTAACTAGGGACTTCACATAGTCTAGTGGTAGGCGATAAATACCACTCGCAATTTGGTTGTGGGTTCGATTCCTGCAGCTTTGTCCGATGCAACGGGTTGTCACACAGTTTTCGTTTTGTCCCTTTTCAAAAACTACATAATTTTATAACATTCCCAGAAAGAGATAAATTCATAAAAAATAACCATAACATATTTTAACCACAAAGGTTATCTAATAACTTTCGTTTTGCATCCCAAAATGTATTAACTGGTAATTACCTCAAATTCAAGGATCATATAAACCAAAATGGTTCTTTATAACTATATCCAAAAAATAAAAGATAATTATTCCTTGAATAATATTTTCATATATCAAACATCAGGGTTACTCATACTATAAAAAGTCTTCTAATGTAATCCCATCATCAAAAGAGCCTTAATACTTTTAAGCATTTAACCATCTTAAAATCTACCACAACTCTTGAATACCTTATGTGTTGACATCTTACTCATTCAAAATTATTCATGATCCATTATCCATTCCTTTCTAACTTATTCTGAAATACTTCTTTCCTACAAATAAAATCATGAATCATATCCTAAGATTCAATAATAGGAAAACATATGTTAAGAAATAATCCATACCTATCATTGGTCATTGTCAGTTTCTTCATCCTCAATCGGAATGGCATTAGGTATAGGTAAATGAATATTTGTACAATATTGGTGATACCATTCCTGAAACTTCTTCATAGGACATGTGTTTTCATAATGACCATGCACACCACATTTAAAACATTCAATTGATCCCTCGTAAAGGTCTTCTTTCCCTTTCCTAGAGTCAACTATATGATTCCTTTTTCCATGGAAGGTTCTTGCTTTATGACCTTAATTTCCACATCTATAGCATCTTTCTGTCCCTTTGAAACATTTTCCTAGGTGTTTCTTTCCACATCTTTGACACATAGGTTTTTGAACACCCTTACCTTTATTATTATTACTTAAACTTACGTAGGGATTTGTTTCTCGCATATATGATGCCATATAAAAATCACTAAGGTTCAGGTGGTCAATCATGACTCCAGATAGTTGGCTGAGAATAACCACAAGAGTTCTCATTGCAGCTCCCATATCATTCAGTTTCTTGTTTAGAAAACTGTCACAGTTTTCTTCACATCCACTATTACTTTGGTTCCTGCTAGATCCAGCCATTTACTAAAACCAAAAAGGTCAGTGTGAGTATATAAGTAATGTAATCATATAATACTAAGATATAATTAATCATTCTATCTTAAACTCATTCACTTTATCTAAAAAAACTATGACTCTTTCTGAAATCCTAACCATTATAGTAATGTCACTTAAGCTTAAAGAATACCCTAACCTATAAATTTATCTAAACCGACCTCTGATACCAACTATAAGTCCTAGGCCTCAAAACATTACATAATCATGAATTAAATTAACAATTCACATTGACAATCTTTTCAGGTTTAGAGTTTTAGAGAATTAGGACATAACTATTACATATCAAAGATTACAAAGTAGACACATCTACTCAGTTTCCATTTTTTCACAAAATAAAAACTCTTATAAAGAAACATTTCTAGTTCCATGTTTTAGATAACATGTCTTTCCATGATCCCATCCTTGACCCTATTCATCTTTATGTCCTATGGAAAACATTTCAAAAACGCGGGATGAGCATAAAAAGCTCAGTAAGGGATACACAAAGAAAGAAAACATTAGATCATCAATATATATATAACATAAGATTTTTAACATACCTCATGAAATCATAAGATTTATGAATAACTCATAGAAATCATAATACATAAAGGTAACTTGAGGCATTCATAACATTCTTAGGTAGGGAGTAACCCCCATGCTTACGTTTGGAATACCCATCACAGTATATTCCCTAAATCTCTTTGGAGAAACCTCAGTGTTTAACTCCTTTGTGTTACCCAATGCATTGGAGAGCTATCTCGGGCTCACCCACCCTTAGTTTATCACATAACCACCCTTCTTCATAAACAATGACCAAGAACCATAACATAATCATATCACATAAAACAAGCATAAAGGAAACATCACATTTCCACATTTCAATCAGAAGATATCAATAAAACAGATTGATATAATCAAATAATTATCAAAACCATTTTAAATACCAAAATAAAGTAAAACATGGTATTTATTTTTCATTTAAATAAAATTTATGGCTTGTAGAGGAATCTGAAACTCAAATAATGGTCACGGCGGCGGAGAAGTCATTGTCACCGCATACGTAAGACAAAAACATTCTATTTTTTCGTTTAGTAAAACGATTCATGTAAAAATATTCCTTTATAATTAAATTAAAATTCAAAAGGTTTCATTATACAACTAATAAAATAATGTCATATATAAATTGAAGTATTCCTCAACGAAAGAAGATTGGTATGAAGTCCCTTATAAAGACGGTATCCTTAGATTAAGGATAAATCAATTACATTATTATGTGTGAAAAATATAAATACACTCAATATAAGTGTATATTAAGTGTAAAACAATCAGAGGTCATCCAAAAATATTCATAGCACAACATAATCAAGAAGTAGAGGTTTAACCCGAAATTGGGTTAAGAAGTTCCCTTACAGAAATTCGACAGCCTAACGGTGTCACTTTAAAATTCATAAAATGAGTTGATGAGAGATAAAAAGGGTATCTCATCACCTAGAAATAAAATTTATAGTACTAAGGACATATAATAACATATCCCAACATTAAGAAGATTTAAATTAAAATACCCAACAAAAAAAGTCTTTCAAAAAGAGGAGGGTGAAAGGTTCCCTTACCGATTTGGGTAACTTTAGAAACGTACACCCCATGAAAGAAAGACTATACAAAGTTGATGTAAATAACCATAAACAAAATTATATTACACAAAGAGTAGAATAATGGGTAGTACATACACCACTCAAAGGAGACAGTTTCAAATATAGCATGAATCTCACGGGAATAAAAAGTGAGATAGAAACCCCTTACCTCGTTGTAATCAATCAAGTCAAATGACCAAAAGATAATAAGAACCAAATGAATCACATAATAACATGAATATAAATAGAATCATGATAATATATATCAAATTTAATTACACAATACACCATATGCAATAAATAATTGGTGAACAATGGAAATCTCATGGAATTAAAAGTGAGATAAGAAATCCCCTTACCTCAAGTCCCACTTATCTTGTTCATTTATTTATATTTCTGAATAATAAACTTTGGTCAATTTATAATTGCTTAAGAACTTCCTTTAAAGTTTATTATTAAATTCATATCACATATTATCATGTTATAATAATTAGTTAATTATGTGAGTTCATATCATACGTTTGGTCGATATTCGGTACATGAGTCAACAATGAACTTGTTTGAAAAGGATTGATCATGTATTTGTAATTATATCATCTCCAGAATGGTATTAATGATTTAAATATCATATATATCTAGTATATATTCATTTTATACTATTCCATGACATTTGGAGATAAAAATGAAATGCACCGTTCATGGAGACGGTTGGTCGTACGTACGCATGAACGCTACTTTCATTTCTTTATCATATTAAAGGAATTAAAACTAAATGAGACATATATATATTATAATTACAGTATAATATATATGTTATATAGGTAACATAATTTCATTAATTTCATTATTTATAAATTCTATGTTTGGCATGAATGAGTAACATCACTTGAGGGGGCGGTAGTCCACACTTCCTCAAATGAAATTATCGTAGTTCCACAACATGAAAAGCATAACGATGTGATTTAAAAATAAAATTCAGAAACATATAGAAATAAATAAATACCATATATATCATATATAAATACAATGACATCATAATTTCCACCATGAAAGGTGTTAAAATAAGATTGAACAATCATCGTTTCGTGAGGTAGTAATTCGCCACCCACAGAAACAGTATGTTCTTTAACCATTGGATGAGGTGTGTGTAAGTGTAGGTAGAATCCTTACCATAAAAACATCCTAGTATATTTAGGATACTGGTTTTATTATGGGATAAAATAATAAGAATATAGTGGTGAGTGAGTAAGGAAAATAGAAGTAAGAAACTCGAGAGAAGACAGTACCTCTAAATCGGGTAACTCTTTTTGATTTGAGCCAAAGGCTTCCTTGGAAAGACTTATTCCCAAAGTGAGGCTTCTATAAGTGAGAGAGGGATGTGTATAGATAATATGAGCAGAGGTAGGATGATCCAAGGTCTTGAGAGGTGTGGGTAAGGGGGTAGAGGTGGGGACCTTTTATAAGAGGGAGGAGAGTCACTTTTGGAAAGTCTTGAAATGTTACTTTATTATAAAATGGTTTTCAGATTTTAAAGGTCCCACAATGATATATTCCGAGGATAAGGTGATAAGGGTTCTAAATCCACCCATAAAATAGGTTTTTGACAATTTTAAGTCTTATATTTTACCTTATCTTTTCATTTTATTTAAATCGTTCATTAATGAGGTAATCACTACATCATCATGATGTCATAAATAAATTTATTTATTTAACATCTAAAAATTAAAAAAAATACCATGATGGAGGAAATATTTTTATATTTACAATGAATATTTAAAGTCTAAGAGATAATTTATGTAAAAAAATTATTTTTTTTTTACTTAGGATATACAAACCTTTGTTATATTTCTCTTCTTTTTAAAAAATAATGTCATAAATGTCACTATTACACCCATGTGACTCCATGGGCCCTCAAATTCAGTAAAATTTTTTCCATGGTTGGTCATGACTCAAAAAAGAGGATATGGACATATTTTGGTGTCAATTTATATTGTTATGATATTATTTTATTATCCTTAACTACCTGGTTACTAATTAATCACAATAATTAAAGACAATTACCGTCGTTACTATTCATAATTTCCAAAAAAGAGTCTTAATTACATAATTTGGACCTTATAATTCCAAATAAGGAATCCATTTTACCAAATTACAAACACAAAAATTTCAGTAATTAATTTAAAAATAATTCCCGTTGTCAAAACCAAAGACGGGTTTTTAAGAAGTAAAATTTATCAAAAGATTGACTTGTTTTTACATCCAATTAAAAAGTGGAATTACTTCCAATGAACATAATTGTTTTAAGTAATAAAAACATAATTAAATTACACTATAAAACCAATTAAAAGTACAATCTAACTATATAATTAAATTAGATGAAAAGGCATTTTTTAAGTAAAATGCAGTATTTTTCACTATTCATTAAAAATGAACATTTGTCAGAAAAATACCAAAAATTTATCCAAAGTAAATTTGATATTCCAAATTAAAAAATGATGTACATTTTACCAAATTCAAAACATATAAGTTTCATTAATTAATTTTATAATTAATTCCCACTGTCAAAACAAATAGCGTGTTTTTAAGAAACAATATCTATCAAAAGATTGACACTTGTTTATGTCCAATTTCAAAGTAAAATTAATTCCAAAGACCACCATTGGATTAAATGGTAAAAATATATTTTAACTAAACTTTAAACCCAATTAAAAATATAATCTAACCATATAAATAAATTAGATTAAAAGGAGGTTTTGAATTAAAATACAGCATTTTCATTATTCATTAAAAAAATGAACTTTATCAGAAAAATAAAATTTTTTTACATAAAGTAAATTTTGATGTCTCGATTCTATAGAAGGATTTTATTTTGTCAAATATAACATATAAAATTGACAAAAAGTAGTTTTAAAAAGGGTTCACCATCGAAAGGCGGTTAATCGACCTTTTAAAGAATATTAGAATATTTATGCTTAAAATTGGATTCATTCACATTTTAAGCCTCTATAATTTATTGGGTAATTGTTAAAATATTTAACAAACATATATAACCATTTTTTAGTTAGTTCTGTTCATTCCCGCCATTACAACGGCTAGACATTAGCTACCATTTAAAATAATAATATTATATTATTAGTGTGCAACGTAAGATTTCAAAGAAACTCGTTGTTGTGTATTGGGTACAGCATCGAACATATAATTAACTTTAAATTAATATTAACATTTTATTCACAAATATTAATAAATATGAAAATGTCATATTCTTTATTTACCAGGAATGTTACAATATTGGTTACTCAATTTTTGAGAGTGATACAGAAAAATTATGTCCCAAGTTACCTACTTATGTATTATATGATTCCTTATGGTTTTTTATTAAAATGTTTTTTATTTTAGAATGGTAAGATAATTATCTTTTTGAAAAGATGATTCATTTTTTAGGGTATAATGTTATGTTTTTAAGAAAATGTTTTTATGGGTTTTCAATGGACTAATAGTTTCCTTTATTTTATGTCCCTTATTGAGATTTTGTGACCATGACAACTTTTAAAATGTTTTTCATAGGATTTAAGGCTTAAAGGTTACAATAATGATATCACGAGGATAATTGTGAATATTTTTCATTGAGATCAAACATGTTTTATTTTAAAAACTTTTGTTTTATAGAAAAAATGGATATTGTGTATATGTATCCACATGCAATGTATGGTTTTACCATGTATGAGTTAGTCCTAATTATCTAAAACTCTAAACCTAAAATATCATCAGGAATGTAATAATGTTAACTCTAGTTTAAAATCACTAGAATATGTAATGTTTATGGTCAGGTCCTTATATTTATGAATCTCGTTAATTTTTTATGGGTTATGAAATGATGAAATTTTTATGAATCCCATTTCAGTTTTTATATGATGAATGATTTATGATCATATGGAACACATAAGTATGGTTTTCATTATATGATGGTTGGGACCTATATCTCCATCCAATTCATTATGTAAAGCTATATATCTCATGAGATAAAAATAGGAAACAAGTTGATGTAATTAATCCACTATGGGAAACAAGCGTGTCCTGGTCTACTATGGGAAATAGGTTCATCCTGGTCTCTTATGGGATGAATAAAGGTTTATTTATGGTATACATAATAGGATTAATATCCAAGAAGATCTTCCTGGGAGTTGTTTAAGATCTTTCATAAAATAAAAAGAAAGTATATATAATCTCCAAAGTCTATAAACCTTTATAGTTATAACATGGATAGTATTTTTATGTATTGAATATTAATATAAATATATTTAATATTTTTTTATGAAAAGATCATTCCATTATACAGACCATGTTTGTAGAGAAATAGTATTTTCTCTTTATGATGGAAAGTTTGTCTATTGGGACTTTATAAAATCTTAATCCTTGAAGAACAGTAATTTTTTATAATGATAACTATGAGTATTATAGAGATCATATGGAGACTTTTTTTTATCAATTATAGTGTAGATAATTTTTTCTTTATGATTATAAATTATAAAATTAAAGATAACAAAGTTATATCTTTTTATAGAGAATAAAAGTCTAAATATCAATTGAGTTATAAAGTGATAAATACCTTTTTCGTTCTATGTCAAGGAATATTTATAGTCAGGTATATTATTATGAAACATATAAAAATAATTGGAGGAAAATAGAAGTTACTCATTTTGAAACCTCAAAGGTTTTGGATATTAGAATAGCTATATTTTTTATAGATTACCAGCCTTTTAATCTCTTACTTGGGGAATCAGTTACCCAGATGCACCAACATTTCCTAACTATTGTGAATAGTTTATAATATCTTGTATATAAAGAGTTGATATATGATAATATTATAGAAAATATTATTGATATCCTGCCCAATGAATGGTAATTTTAAGTATACAGTGATAGATGATACAAAACATCTAACTAAGATGAGTTGGGGTGATTTTATTGGAATTGACATATTGTATGAGAGTAGATTGAAAAGTTATTTTGAGAAGGTGAATAAGAATAAATTTTTTTTATTTTTATTCTACTTCTACAACTGCAACTATGATAGAAAATTCTAGTGAAATAGTTTTGAAATAATCAAAATATAATAATAAAGTGAAGTTTTAATTAGATCTAGTTCTATAGAATAAAGTGAGAATGAGCTTACTCAAATGTCTAAGAGGATGAATCAGATGGTTGGGAATAAATAGTTACACAGTAAATACAAGAAGAATCATAAAGATATTAATGAAAATAAATATATTTCTAAGCTCATTTTCTATGAATTTAAGAATCCATGGCATATCAAGCCAGATTGTACAAGGTTTAAAATAAAAAAAGTCTCAAATAAGTTTTTTAAATACAAAGTAAAAAAATTGAAATAATTAAATACATGGAGTGAAAATGGAAGATATACTTCTTAATAAAGTTCTTTATAATAAAGTAGTGAAAATTAGAATGTTGTTGGATTTTATAATAGAATTACAGATAAAATTTCATTATTTATGGAAAATTTATCCATTGAATCTCTAATGAATTTAACTTTAAATTATAATTACCATGATTAAAATTATGAATATACTTAAAATTATTTAGAAGAATAAAATATTGTTTCATCAGATGATGTGGATAGTATGCCTATTTTAGAATAAACGACTAGATATGTTACATTTCTTGATAAAATTAATTCAAAAGTTACAAAATTCTACGATTGTGAAAAGTAAAAACTTGATAAATTCAATAATAGAATTTATAATCATATTTCTAAATTTTCTAAACTTTCATCAGAGTTAGATAAGAAACTTATTTCTATTTCAATTTGTGATCATAAAAATTTAGTTATACATCTAAATTCTTAAATAGTTAGTCTAAAAAACATTTATCAAATGTTATTTATAGGAAAAGAAATTTTTATATTTTATATAGAAAGTTGAGACCACATTGAAATACTTCTTGAATGAATTATACCTTAGGAAAACCCAATTTTTAGTCTAATTGTTTTTTCCAAATAATGTATCCTTTTATGAAATGTAAAAGATGTGGAAATTGGAAAAATATGTTCTTTAAATAAAGTTAAATAATTTGGTTTTCATAAATCCTATATTTCAAAAGACTTAGTGGTTATTCAACATAATAAATCTACGTAGATGTGGATTCTAAAAGTGTTATTTGATAACAATTTTGGACCCAAGAAAGTTTGGGTACCAAATCCTTAAATATTTTTATTTTAGGGAGAAAGGATTATTTCCAACTTTAAAAACATGTGATACATGGATATCATTGTTATAAACATATTACTAGTTAAAAAAAGTTCTTTTATAAAATCATAAAGATGAAAGGAGAAAAATTAACTTTCAATGATAATTCTGAAGGAGAAATATATAGTATTTTTATATTTAATTTCTTGATAAATCTTTAATTTCAAATTTTTTGTATGTTGTAGGATTTAAACACAATCACATAAATATAATTCAATTATGTGATAACTTCTATCTTATGAACTTTATGAATGATAAATGTATTGTTCAATGTTCAGAAGGTAAATTTATTCTTCCTACTGATATGCATGACAATGTTTATGATTTAAACTTATAATACCTTATAAGATAAGATCTACCTTGCCTAAGGGAAATGTAAGATTATTATTGGTTACGTAATAGAATGTTTTGAACTATAATTTTATAACTCTAGCTAAAACTTATAAGTACTTGTTATAGATCCACCTGACTATAAATTTAATTCTTATAAAGTTTTTTATCCTTTTCAATTTAGTAAGAAACATAATTAAATATTTAAATCTATTACTGAAGTATTAACTTCTTAATATTTATATTTATTGTATGTGGAATCTTTTGGTCAAACATAAAATATAAGTATCAGAGGCAAACACTTTGAGTAAGTCTTAGTAGATGATTACACTATATATTTGTGGGTCTATTTTCTAACAAAAAAATCTTGAAACCCTTTTCTATTTTAAAATATTTGTAGCCCTTTCTAAAAATGATAAAAACCTACCTATGGTTACTATTAATAGTTATCATGGTGTAGAGTTTAATTTTTTTTATTTTGAAACTTTTTGTGGTAAGAAAGGAATTGAACAAATGCTTTCAAATCCTAAAACACCTCAGAAAAATGGAATATCTAAATAAGAAATATAATTCTTCAGGAAATTACTAAAAACATTATGAGTTAATACTACATTTCTAAATGTTTTTGGGTTCAATATTTTATTAATTCATTATATAATATAAATTTATTTTTACTTATACATTTTCTTAATAAAACGTTTTATGAGTTGTGGATGGGATGAAAGGAAAAAACTTTAATACTTCATAGTTTTTGGATATAAATTATTTATCTTGAATACTAGAGATAACTTACATAAATTTGATAAAGAAATAGATGAAGGTATATTTATTGTCTATTTTATGACAAGTAATTCTTAACATGTTTTTAACAAAGGAACAAGCATTGTTGGGGAAATGATGCGAGTTAAGATTGATGAAACAGATCCTTTTTTCCAATAATCTAGAAACTATATCTTTAGATAAAGTTTTCAAAATTGGTTTTAACCCATATTGGAAAATTATTCAAATGTAATAACAACTAAATATATAATTTTGGCAGTTTTACCTTTATAATTAGTTTAACCTATTCATCAAGAACATTATTTTACTTATACAAGAAATCAATTGATCTTAAGAAATCATTTGACTAATAATTTCATTAGATATGTAGATTAACTAATCAAAACTCATAGATATTTAAGAAATTAATTTTAACATTATGAATTTGTATCCTATTTTGAAACTAAAATGAGTTATGAGGCTTTAGGTGTTAAATATTGTATAAAGGAAATGTAGTATGAGCTCAATGAGTTTAATAGCAATAAAGTTTGAACTTTTATAGAACAACCTAAAGATATTTTTTTATTGGTCTAAAACGTTTTTTTACAAACATAATGAAAATATAATTATAGTATTAGAAAAAAAAGTCTTTTTTCTAAGTGTTATAATTAACTAGATGGCATAGATTATAAAGAAATTTTTTCACCTATAGCGAGACTTGAATCTCTTCATTTACCTCTATCCTTTTCACCATTTTTAAATGTTACACTTTATCAAATGGATATAAATCATTCTTTTCTTAATGGATATTTATAGGAGGAAGTTTATATATAAAAACCACCTAGTTTTGAAAATAAAAAATATTTGGATCAAGTTTTTAAACTTACTAAAGAACTTTATGGGCTTAAAAAAGATCTAAGATTTAGGTATTATGTACTTACTAAATTTTTACTTAAAAATATTTTGTTAAGGGGGCTACTGATATAACTCTTTTTATTAATAAATTTTTTAAATATACCATCATTGTCTAAATTTATTTCAATAAAATTATATTTGGTTGAGCTCAAAATATTCTTTTATATTCCTTTATGGGACTTATGAATTCTAAATTTGAAATGATCCTCATGGGTGAACTCTATTTTTTACTTAGTTTTCAAATTTTTCAAAAACTATTGGTAACTTTCTTATCTCAACAAAAGTATAAAAATATTTACTTAAGATGTTTTTTTATGAAAATTATAAATGTATAAGTAATCCTATAAAAACATCAAAAAATATTTATCTTGATGAATATACAAAAATAGTTGATAAAAAAATCTTTAGAGGAATGATTATAAGTTTTTTATATCTTACATCTAGTTGACTAAAATTATTATTTTTGTTATATTTGAGTGGGAGATTTCATGAAAATATGAAAGAGTCTCATCTTAAAGCTGTTAAACGATTTTTTTTTCTTAAAGGAACTTTTGAACCTATAATATTTTATTATTATGAAATGATTTTGAACTAAACATTTTTTAGATACTGACTTTGGTGGATATAAAATGGATATGAAAAGTACATATGGAACTTTTCATTTCTTAAGAGAGGCTTTAGTTTCTTAGTCTTGTAAGAAATTACACTCAATAGCACTTTCTACTTTTGAAGAATAATATATATTAGTTGGATATTTTTGTGATCAAGTGTTGTGTATTCAACATACACTAACATATTTTGGCTTGAGTTTTAATAAAACTATAAATTTTTTTTATAGCACATATCCCATATATTTATATAAGAACCCAACACATCACTCATGAGAAAATCACATATATATAATACATCATATCCTTTAAGAAAACACATAGAAAGGATATATTATTCTAAAATTTTTTATAAGACAAGATTAAGTTGTTGATATTTTTACAAAACCAATTGAATTTTATAGATTTGAATATATTAAACAAAAACTTAGAATGATCAATATAAAATTATCATTAATTTGTTTCTTGTTTACCTATCTCTTTACAGTGAAAAAATCCTTTACAATATTGGAGGATAATTCTTTTTTTTCTTTCTTATATTTTTTTCCTTTTACAAAAATCTCTAGAGGGATATTTTTTAAGAAACTTTTAATTTTTATCATAATGATTTTTGTCTAAAATTTTATCAGATAGAATATATTCTAATAACCTTTATTAAGTATCGAAGGATTCATTTCTCTGGAAAAACTTTTATAAGAAAGTAAATTTATAAAATCTCTATAATTTACTCTTTCTATTTTTTTATATAATTTTTATGAGGAAAATTTATAAAAGTTTTGTTGAAAACTTTAAAGTTATATAGAAATCATGTTTATATAATAAAACCTAAAAACATTCTATTTTTTTTAAAAATAGTCAAGAGTTCAAAACATATACTTTCATAAACTTTTGAAATCATCATATTCTGAGATTTAATCTTGACATTAGATCTTATAGAATTATAAGATCCACTTAGGTCACCTATGTATAGAAAATGGGGCCTAGTTATTTTTTTTTCAAAAGCTACTTCTTTGGATATCTTTCATAAATTCCATTCTTCTCTATTTTTTCGACTATGTGGATTTTCCATTAATTCTCAAGTTTATATATTCATTTTTCATAGTAGCCTTTGATGAATTTTAAACTTAAGAAGTTATTAAGTAGAGGTTAATATACCGAATCTAGTTTGATACATATAATTATATATTAAAATATCCCATTATTTTTAAAGATTGGAAATCTATCTATATAACCAAGGATGATTTTGATTTACACTATCCAAGTATATTATGAGATTTTTACATTATCTTATAATTTTACAAAATTTATGGGATTAAAAATGTTTCATTAAAACTTTTTGGAAAGTCTGAAAATATGAAAAATTAAAATAGTTACTAAGCTTCTTCAAACACCTTTATAAGGGGAAGCTTCCTTTTTAACTTATAAGTTACCTGTCAAAATTAGATTATTTGAAATAATTCTTACTCATAAAATTTTGTATGCTTCATATGAAAAAGTAAGAAAGATATCTCACCATTAAAAAGATGAAATAATGGTATATTTATAGATTTAAAACTAATTAATACTAAGGAAAGGAGAGATAGATACATTTAAGGTATAGGATATATATGTGTTGGATTTACTATGTAACATAAGAATGTTCAACTTAGTTAATTTAATATGGAACTACATTGAGGTGGCCAAAAATGTAACCGTGGATCTCAAGATTATTTTATATATGAAGTTCATCAATTAAGTTTTGGTGAATTTTATATTATTGGAAAGAATAAAGAATGAATTTGTTCTAATTAGAGATAAGGTATCGTATTTTGGAGATGAAACAATTGTAAAAATGGGGCCAGTTTATTTCCATGTTGAATATAAGTTTATAGATACATCTACAAAAGTTTCCTATATTTAATAAGATAAAGTTACTGAGAAAACGTTTCATGAGAATAGAAAAGTATAGTCTTATAAAATATATCCTAGGATTCCAATAAAAAAATATTAATTCCATTTTCTAAAGAAAATTTTATAGAGATCATGAAAAATAAGACGGAAAATAAAAAAGGTGATCTAGTTTTTAGGCTAGATGATATGGAAGAAAAATCCTTGAAGGAAGAAGTATTTTACAAGTTAAAATAAGAGGAAAGTAAAATTAAGGAATCTATAAAAGAAAATAAGGAAAAATTGGATCAATATTTCCAAAGGTAAATAGAAAAAGTTATTGAAGAAGTTTAGAAATGGGAGGAAGTAGTTCCTATGTCTGATGTTGCTGAGAAGGAATATTGGATTTCTCAGTTTATTTCCCAGACTGATGCTTTATCTATTCTTTCTATAATGGTTCCCATGTTAATTTTTCAGGACAAAGGGATACATATTTCTTAAGTTGTGGAAGTTATTTATTTTTTTTGAACAACTTTTTGATAAAGGAAAACAATTTTCTGAAGTTTCTCATCCCATAAGCCTATCCCAGTTATAAGGTAAGAGGTAGTATAATAAATTTATTTAAAGTTTTTAAAGCCATTAAAAAGTATTTAGATCTAAAATGGTATTTTTTACATACTTAAATTACCTTAAATTCTCAATATAAATAGGAATAAGTATCCCTCATTTCTTCATAAGAAGAATATTCAAGCAGTGATAAGTAAGCTTCAACTGCTAATCCATCAAAACAACCTTATCCCCATGAGGATGTGGAGATTAAATAATTTTATATATCAAAGTTTACTTTAAAAAGAAGAATAAATTTTAGTTCCTAGAGTTATATAAGATCTCTTCTCCCAAGTTACTAGTGATTTCACTAGCATTTATCTAAACACTATATCTAAATGGAAAGAAATAAAAATGAATTACTTCAATGAAGTAATTATAAGGATTAGAGTAATTATGGAATACTTCCTAGGTTTTCAAGAAATATGTAAGTACATCTAGGGTAAAGTGTATGTTATTGAAGGTATGATATTTCCTAAGAAAATCTCTGAAATAATTATTTATAATGAATCGTAGCTTAATAATCTCAAAGTAAAATCATCAGTGGGGTTTAGAAAGCTAAAAAACATTATCAAGTGGATGAATCACCCTAAAGAAGACATTAAATTCTTTGATTAGTAAGTATCAAGGATAAAAAGTAATACTAGATATCTTTCAAAGTTTTTGGGTAGCATAAATTCTAAAGTAATATATTGTTTGAGAGTTATCAATGATCTCAAGTCTTCTTTCATCCAGAAGGACATAGAGATTTCCAAAAAAAGTAATAAAATATATTTTTTGGAATAAATGTTTTAAAATCTTAAGTCAAAAAAACAATAATTATAGAATACTAAAAAAGTTCTTAAGAACATGAAATACATAATGAATAAGTTATCTAATAAATAATTATCTTTTTAAACTCTTAAATTTTTTTAATAATTTTTCCTCAAACATTCTGGACAATTGTTACTGCTTTCATATTTGGATGAATTTTATAGATTTTATATCTTTTTCAATACATGTTATATTTTCTTAAATTCATAATTACTTATTACAATTTTTTTAAAGAATGTTTTACCAAAATTTTAGTGAACACTTTCTACTTAAGTATTTCTTCCTTTGAAATGATTTTTGAACATCGCAAAGGGGGGAAAGTAGAGAACTAGAAATTTATATAAGTAACGGGGTAAGTTTTACTCTTAGTTTTTTTATTCTTAAGTGTTGTATATTGTTATTTTCAAAAGGGGGAGATCACTGATTTGAAATAAATCTTTATAAAATTACTTTTGAAATTCCCAATTCACTCTTTAAAGTGTTTACATCTTTCTAAAATTTACCTTTTCAAAGTTATATAGTTTTTGTATGAAGTAAATAAGTTTTATCAAATAGTATAATCCAATACTACTATATGGATATATATCAAGTATATCGGATAAATGTGTATTAATTACATAAGATTGAAATTTAAAAAATAAATTGGATGGATGTATATACAGTCTATTGGATGGAAGGTTTATAAAATCCTTCAGACATGTTTCTATGAATTATATTGGAAAGAATCCATCAGAAAAAGTTCTACAAATTCCAACAGACAGATCCATCAAATAGAGGCTTACAAAGTCTACCAGATGATGTTTTCCTAAGACTACTAGATAAAAACGGATAAATTATACCATATAAATATTTCTTTTTTATACCAAATAAAACTATTCAAATCATTATAATGGTTTTGTACCTAAAAAACATCAAACAAAATGTTGTTTTGTTGAACTCATCGATAAGAGAAGGTTTTTGTCTGATACCATTGAAACTGATCCATAGAAGTGCAGAATCTGACTAATGGAAAATCATCTATAAATAGGATCATTGTCTCAAGGATAAGGAGTGTAAGGAAAATTTATGATCTAAATTTGTTGAAGTTTTGTAACATATTATTACTAAGTATGCTTTAATTTTAATCTTTAAAGAGTTTCCTTAAAGCATATGTGTATAAGTATTTTATTGTAAATGATTTAAGTTATGTATTATATAATTTTTGTTTGTTTAATCATATGATTGAGGGATCTTAGGGATAGATAAATATAATTTTGATTGATCATTTTGATCGAGGGATTCTAAAGACAGGGAGATAGAGTTTTGTCAAGTCAGGTGGATCAAGTGATTCCAAGTCTTGGAAGATGTACCTTGTGATAGGTTAAGTCATGAATACCTAAATTCAGGTTCAGATACTTCCTTATCACATGAGGTTAAAGTGAAGATCTTTCTTAGTAAATATTATCTATGTTTTTGTTATGATCTTTAAAAAAAATTTCTAATATTTTTGTTACAATTATTTCTACAAGTTTCTTATTTTTGTGTTCATTATATAGAAAGTTTATATTATTTGGTATAAAATTTTATTTTTTTACTCTAATGTTATAAATTATATCTTAGTAACTCTTTTTTACATAAAATTTATTAAATAAGGTGTTGGGAGAATTGTATGTTCAAATTTTTATAAACTAAAATTCATCCCCACCCCCTATAGTACTTTAAATACTCTTATGATCTCAAAACTAGAACCACCTTAAGGTTTCTAGGAGTATTGAGGAGAGGTTTGGGAAGATTTTGGTCTGAAATTAAGGGTTTTCGGTGTGACGGGAAGTTAGGAGAGAAGATCCCCTTTTATAAGTGAAAAGGGATGTAATTTTTGTAAAATCACAAAACTTTTCAACAATGGGAAGTCGCTTCTAAATAAAGTGGATCCAAAATTAGTAAATAATGGATATGAGAAGATATATGGTAAAACCAAAACTTAATCACTCAATTAAATTAAATTTTTAACATTTTTTTCCTTTACCTCTTAGGCTTCTTATTTTTATTATTTTGGTTTTCACCATGGTAATTAGTTTCTACATAGGTAATTTATCCTTTATGCCTAAAAATAATATGGTCCTTATTATATAATTTGTAAAAAATGATTCTAATTTTTAAATCTATTTTTTTGGTTCTATTTCTAAAATTGATAAAACTAATTTTAAAATACTAAATGTATAATTTTTTAAAATAATTTTTTAAAAAATATAACTTCAGTAATAAAATATAAAATATGTGTTTAAAAATTAAAACCAACATTTTTAAAATTACAAAGTCACTTATAAAATATATATTGGGTCTTATAAAAAGGATTTATAAATTTCTAATTCATACTTACATACTAATAATGTAAAAAAAATTATGTTATTTGAAAAAACAGTACTTTTCACTATTCTCCTAAAAATAATTTTTTTTAGAAAATACTAAAATTCATCTTAAAATAATATTTCCATAATAAATCCAAAAATTAATTTTTTTAAATTATCATCATAAAATTATAATTTTTTTAGAAACATAAAATATCATGAAAATTTTCTTTATAGAAAAAAAACTTTTTGTATATTAACTATTATTTTTTTAAAATTATTAATTAATCTAGTGTTCATATACATTTTTATTATTCAATAAAAATAAATTTAGTTTATTGAAATAAAATTCTAATTTCTGAAAAAAAACATTTTTTAAGCATAAAGTGAATTTAGTAAAAATAAATTGTCAAAAAGTTGAAAAAATCATGATATTTTTATACATATAAATATTTTTTTACATATTAATATAGTACTATTTTATAATTATGAAACCCCTTATGATCTCTATGTAAGACCTTAGAATCCGATAAACACTGTTTGTAGTTTTGGGTGGCAGTTCAGCTACCATGAATCTTACAGTAATCTCCATGAGCTTGAAATTCTCCCATGTAGAGTTTTTTAAAAACTGTAATTTTTCAAGTTATAATTGGTCTTGGTCTAGGGAAAACCCTAGAAAAGATATCTTTCTTTAGAGTTTAGAAAAATGTTCTTCATAAGTAATAATTCTACTTCCAGATGTCATTTCTTCTTACTTTCATTATTGATTTTTTGATATCGTAACTTTAATTTATTCCATATAACTTAAAGGTCATATTTAATATTCAAAATATATAAAATATTTTAATTTTAATTAGTTATAGTATGTAAAAAATTCTATTTTATTTATTATTTATTTAAGGAGAATATATAATGAAATCTCAATTCGTTACATTCTCCCCCCTTAAATAAATTGTATCCTATCATTTTTAATTATTACTTACTAACAAATTTATCTAAGGGAATCTATATTATAACTCAAATTTTAATTTTCTAATGAGTAATCAATCACATATAATCATTTATAATAAAAATATTCTCAATATTACATTTATTCTTAATCATTTGAGTTAAATATCTCTTATGGTTTGGTGTTATCGCCTATTTTATTTTTCCCTAAGTTCAAAATTCTGACATGTAGTCATTTATTATCATAACTTGGTTTAAGGTGTGAAATGTGATTCCCTATTTTTATAATAGTTACACCACAAACACCAATATCTCATCCCCCATGGTTCTTCAACTTGGCAGTTCTGATGCAAAGTTAATTTTGAATAATGAAGTCATCAAATAATTCTTCTTCTCTTTATGAGGATCATTGATATCCACATTTAGACACCTCTTGAACCTTTTTGGATTTTCCATCTCCACTGAACTAGCTTGAAAAATCTCTATATTATCCCTCACCTATGTTACAAGGTTCAAAAAATAACTACCCATCTTCTCTCTTGTTTGTTCCACCAGTCCTTTCCCCACCTTCTCTGCAAAACCTTCTCGGATAATGGTTGGAGGAGGATGAAATCCCCACTACGTCCACCCTAGTGACTATTCATGTTCCCAAATAGAGTATTCCAAAACCCAAATGGTTTCCCACACACACTGTATGGTCCCACATTCTCTAAGGAATCAAACCATATTCTAAAACTTCTCCTAGCCATGAGGTCACTAGGCAACCTCCTTTTTCACCTAACCATTGTGTATTATAGAACTAGTGGAAATGAAAGGGTAGTATTCTACAGTCATCAGGGGATACACACAATGATTTTGCATTTATGGATAATGATGAATATGATTTTTTGTTTTCATCTACTATTGTAGTGACATTAAGATCTCTCTGCAGCGGCTACTAGTTGTTGTTTCCACCCCCATAAAAAATTTAATAGATAGGATGTTGTGGTTAATCTAATCACAATAAGTGAATATGGTTTCCATGTTTAAATAGTCAATATATTACATCAAATCCATCCAAAGGATCCATACTAATATTTATATTCTCATAAACTTAAATTTTGAAATGAAACAATCATAAAACATTATATTTTATTTTATAAAAAAATATCATGGTGGAACACTTAGAAAATAATATAGGAAACTTATATTGGATAGAATAAAGACCCCATATCCACAATTCAAAAGTAGAGGATTTAGTTATCACGATCCACCCCATTGGTGGTCATCGAATGAGATATTTCTTTTTCCCTTAGTTGTGGTTGTTGTTCACACATATCATTCTTATCATCCTAGGATATATGACACTAACTTGGGTAATGCCCAAGTTTTACAAACTTAAGGAATTAGAACATTAGTTGTGATTTTTTGGATACATGTTTCCTACTCCCATGATGTAAACTAGATTCTTCATTTTCCCATGGAAGTTTTATGCTCGATCACCACCTCTTACAAAAATAAATCATCTTCCATCCCCCTTGAAGAAATTCCCTTACTGTTTCCTCCAACATTTTTGACATATATGAAATTTAAATTTCTTTCCTTCATCATCTTAATCAATTGATCTTTCATGAGACTCTATCATTTTCTTCTTTGGTGTGTTTGTGAATTCTATTATTTTCCCATTGTTAATCATATTCTGTGATAACTGGTTCAGAATAATCACAAGGTTTCTCACTCCATCTCATATTCTGATAGGTTGTTCATTGAGGAAATCTTCATGTTTTCTTGTGAACCAACAGTTATTTCTAGTTAAAACCATTAGAAAACCAAAATTATTTACATGATTAATGAAACATTAAAAATAATATAATATTTTCATTGTCATAAAAGGAATTCAACCTCAAAATGTCATGTTCTTTTATATTTTTACATTGGCTTGTAGTTCCTTTATTTCAACCTATATCAATATTAGTTTGACCTAGGTTACTTTAATTTGGGTCATCTTACACTTATCAACCAAATCCTGTAATTAAACTAGGAAATCAATCCATCATATTGGTTTATAATGAAAATATGATCAACCAAAGAATGTCCCCAAAGAGTGTCATATCAGGTGTGTAGTTAGGCCTCTTTATCATGCACCAGGTGACGATTAAGTTAATACCAAACATTCCATTTTCATAGTCATTATCCCTAGGTATATTTGTGATAGATCTTTCATCTACTTTTAGTATTCAGATAGGTATGTATTTATAAGGAAAACTATCTACTCAATACATTACAAATATTTAAATATATCATCCTATACTTAGAATCATGTCTAGGGTTTTCACTAAGATTCTATAAACTAATCCCAAAAATAACTAAACCCTACTCTGATAACAACTAATGTGATCAAAGATAAAAATTATATAAATAATAAATTAATATTTTGATTTAAATAATACATCTCATAAACAATCGCACAACCCAAGGACCTAAATATTTAGTGTCTTATAGATTAGACACATAAACATCTTATTTTACAATAATTGCAAAAATTTCTACATAATAGTTCTCTTATACGACCTTTTTAGACATATAAAAAGATATAATAATATTCATTCCTAGGGTAATGGAAACACAAAAAGGTTTGATCGCAGACCCTTAGTAAGGGAAAAACATATCATACTATGTTAGATCATAAACATAAAGGAGAACATGATGAAGACCTAAATATATTAATAAAAGATAAAAATGACATAAATAATAGACATAATACATGATTAATCAACATAAGATCATAAATATATCATTAAGGAATCATAACAAATTATGACATGACTCAAAATACATATAAATAATCATAAAACATGTGAGCATGGTATAAAAGTGTGGATTACTTTTAAAATAAGGCATAATCATGAAAAAATGTCATTTCATGGAAACAAATGCATCTTAAAAAATTTTCATAACTTGATAAAAAACTTGGAAATGTGGCATATTCATAATTATAGGAAAAAAATTATGAGAAAACCCATTATGATCATGCCTATGTGAGTAAACTCATTATGTCTATGCCTGAAAATGTGAGTAAACACATCATGACCATGCCTGTGTGAACAAACTCATTATTTTCATGCCTAAAAACATCATGAGGTATAAACTTATACTAATTAATTATATGGTGATATAGTACCCCCACCTTTTATCATCTTTACATATGTGTTTCACTTAAAATCAATCATAAACATATCTTAATGAACCCATAAAAAATGGGTTCCATAGACATTCCAAAAAAATCACATAACATAAACTAGAGAGATTATAGGATATCAAAAATCTCATTTTCCAAAAGGAATAATATCATAATAAAATATATAAAATAATTGAAACATCACTTCATGATAGATAAACCTTAGAGGAAAAATAAAATTGAAAATACAAAAAATTTCACAAAACCTTTTAAACATTATTATAAAAGATGAAGTGAAAATTACTTTCAAAATAATTTTTTATAAGGTAAAGAGTAGACTTTTGAAAACCTTATTATAAATATTTCCAAATAAAATATCCTTGAAAATAAATAAAGTTTATCAAAAAATGTGTATTGAAAGATAAAATATTTTATTTTGAAATGATGGTAAACCCATTTCTATAATATTTTGAAATACCATTATTTGAAAACTCACATCATAAAAAAGATTATTAATCATTAATTTTGAAAATGGGAAAATATAATTATGAAAATAATATAAAATAATCCATATTATCCTTCCAAAAAATAGAAAATTCCATTGTTGGGAAGGAAAATATAGATTTGGAAGAAAAGATTCAATGGTAAGAATGGGAGTTATTCTTACCAATTGTACACTTTTATTTTTAAAAAAATTTTATCAAGGAATTTTTTATTGATGATGATAAGTATAGAACTAGATAAAAAAAATTAAATACCAAATAAAATAGGGTAAATTTTGGATCAAATAAAACTTCAAAATCACATTCATTTAAGAAATAATATGAACTAATGAACCAAAAATTAAGTCGATAAAACTTTTACAAAGTTGGAAACAAAGGAATCAAAGGAGATTAGGAAAAAGATCATGAAATAAGAATTAAAATATCATGAAATGGAATATATTTTCATATGTGAAAGCAATTGGGTAGTGAATACACCATATAAAATATTTTTTTCACACAATATCGAATGTATCCCATGGAGTTGAAAATGAGACAAAGAAACCCATACCTTTACTCTTAATTTTCACAGAAGTGTTTTAAATTCCTATATAAAATACATAAATATATTAATATATAATTTTATAACCATATTATTACCTAACACTATTTATAATTTTCATTTATAATCACTATCTAAATTTATATTTGTTAGTTTTTACCTATTTTCCCACATCAGGTGTTTATAGTTTTGATCGTTTGTACTAGTTTCATAAAAGTGCTGTTGGTATTCATTTTTATCACAAAAATAATCATTAAAATTTAATTAAAGTTAGTATAATGGATTAGTTATAATGATTTATTATCTTTCAATTTACTTTTATGGTTATTTCATTCTTTATCATTGAATATGAAATCGACAATAAGAACACCTCGGTGATTTTATTAACCAACAAAAGGTGTTTTCTTAATTATTGATTTAAATATTGATGAGTAAATTAAAACAAAAAAATTAATAATTATTTAAATATTTATATCATATTATACTATTAGTTATGGTTTCATAGTCATCCATGATATATTTTTTTGGTGTTGTTCAAGTAGGTGGTCAAACTAACCCAAACCTAAACATGCGAAGATTAATGGATGATTATTAAGTGATTTGGTTGCAATATAATTATACCATAAGAATAATGATCATATTTACTATTTATTAGTGTGATATATTATAATTTTAATTAATTATAATGTTAATTAATGGATATAAAAATATTACATAATATGAATAAATTTTTTTTATCTACTTAGTTTTCTTGTTTGAGATGATTAATTTAATAAAAATTGTTTATTATTCATATTATTAGTAGGTTATTAAATTTTTATTAAAATAAAATTATCCAAATAATAAAAAAACATATTTATTATTTAAAAACATTCTCATTTCCATCATTATAAGGCAGTGATGAAATGAAAAACAAAAATTGGCCATTTCATTGAGGAGGTAATACAAACATATGAAAGGTTGATGATTTCATTTTCCATAGAATAGTAGAAAAGGAGTAATATGGTTTATTAATTTAGAATATAAAATATATAATAAATATAATAATTATATAATAAATTCCCTCTTAGGACTATCTTTGTACGGTGGTGAAGGAAAAAAAACATATTGTGTTGTGGAGGTGGTAGTCTGCACAATGTATGATTTACATTTTTGTATTTATTAATGGAAAAAGGGAGGGTGGTTAATTATTATGAAATTATTATAATAACATAAAATTATAATAGTTAAACTTATTTTATCATTAAAAGATGGTAAAAATAAATTTTAAGAAGATGAAAGGCACATAAAAATAAGAAAGAGGGAGGAGAAATTAGAAATCTATTCATTACTACTTGGATTATATCCTTTATGAAGGTGATTAAACATCTAAGGGATGGCCTTTTGAGTAGAATAAAACCTTCATAATGTGTATAGAAGTGTTTAGGATATGTTTTTGTAGAGTTTTTCCTGAACTTAATGGGTTTTTGTGTGAGTAAAAGTGAATAGAGGAGTGCCCCTTTTATAAGTGAAAAGGGGTGAATTTTTTGTAAATACCTAAAACTTTTCAATAATGGAAAGTCACTCTCAAGGAAGGTGGCTCCAAAATTTAGAAATAATGGACGTGATAAGATATAAGTTCTATAAACACCTCAAACACTCAATTAAGAACATTTTTTAACATGTTAGGCCATTTACCTCTTAGGTTACTCATTTTTACCATTTTGGTTTTCACCACAGTAACTAGTTTCTACCTAGGTAATTTATCCTTTATACCTAAAAATAAAATTCTTCTTGTCTTATAACTTGTAAATAATGATTCAAAATTTTAAATTATTTTTTTTACTTAATTATTAAAATTTATAAAAATTAATTTTAAAATACTAAATGTATAATGTATTAAAAAAAATTTTCTGAAAAATATAACTTAAGTTATAAAATGTCATATATGGGTTTATAATTTAAAACAAAAATATCTTAAATTATAAATTCGATTATAAAATAAATAATTTAAATTAGAATTTTTTTTTGATAAATTTAGAATTCATACTTAAATACTAATAATTTCATAAAATTCATGTTATTTCTCAGAACATTATTTTTCACTATTCACTTAAAATTTTTTTTTTTAAAAAAATATCCAAAAACAATCATAAGATAATATTTTCATGATAAATCCAAAAATAAATTTAATTTTTTTAAATTATCATCTTAAAATTTATAACTCTTATTTTTATTTAAAAACATAAAATATAGAAACAATTGATTTTATAAAAAATGACTTTTGGTATATTTACTATTATTTTCACTATAAATTACTAATTAATATATTGATTATATATCATTTTATTATTCAATCAAAATAAACTTTATTCCTTGAAATAAAATTTCAATTTCAAATTTTTTTTAAGTATAAATTTAATATATAAAAAATGAATTTTGGAAAAGCATAAAAATTCATGATATATCTATACATATAAATATTTTATTAAATTTTTATATAATCCTAATTTCTACTTAAATAACCCCTTATGATTTTACCATAAGACCTAAGAATCAAATAATCTCTGGTTTTAGTTTCAGGTAGTTGTCCGACTAGCTTGGATATTGTGATAATCTCCACAAGCTTGAACTTCTCCTATATAGAGTTTTTATCAAACATTAATTTCTAAAGTTTATCTTGGGTTTGGTCAAGGTAAAACCCTAATGAATCTAACTGAACTTTGAAAATTGGTCTTCATGAGTAAAACTTCATTTTTCATATTCCATTTCTTCTTACTTTATTTATTGATTATGTGATATGGTTACAAAAATTTATACCATCTAATTTAACAATCATATTTAATATTAAAAATATATCAAGGTTTTTCTTTTTAGTTTGGTATAGTGTGAAAAACATGTTGTTTAATATATTTTTTATTTAAGGAAAATATACAGTGAAATTTCGGGTCATTACACTTATCTCCACAGTACCTAGAGGTGGACTTTGAATGATTTTAAGGGTATACTAGAAGTGATAATAAAGTTCTCACTAAAATTTTAAGTTTTATTTCATATTTTTGAATATAATATGAAAATAATTTATATATTTAGTATCTCAAGACTACTAAACTATTTTATCCCATAGGATGTGTTCTATTGTATCTTATGGTAATGTGATATAGTAAACACGAACTCTAGTCTACTAGAGTTAGGGTTGTTACACTATTATTTTCAAGACTTGAACTGATTGGAAATGTTTATCATTGAAAAGTGAGACAGTTTCATCCTTTTCTCTCAATGGATTTGTGAAGGTGTTACATATTCTAACCATCTTAGTTGATGTATCTTCCATCAAATTAGCTTCTTCTATCTATGAGTTTTTATCAAAATGTTCCTTGATAAAACCAAGTATTTAAGCTAATACTTCAAGAGGAACTTTATTCTAATGAACTTTGATATAACAGTAAAAATATTGAACATTATTGATCTCTTCATAATCCTTGCATTCTTCACAACTTGTACTTACATCACTAGAGTAATAACAATCAACCAATTTATTATGATAACTACCACTCTAAGAAACCTCAGGTACTGATGATTCCACTATCTTACTTAAAATTTCCTTTACTTCATTTCCTCTTTCTTATTTATGTTTTGCAATGTATTGAATAAAATTTCCATTACTAATTTAGTAGCAATAGAGATGAAATTCTTAATCTAATACTCTTCTTCAAAAATATCAAATACATACTTTATCTAGCATCTTTTCATAGGTAACTTGGATTTTCTATGATACCAATTGTGAATTTCACAAGAGTCATTAGGCCACTAAGAGTGGATGAGTTAATTAATAGTCAATTAAAACTTTTATTAATTATTTCCCTTTTAATCCAACCTCCTATACTACTTATAATCTTGATACACTATATCTTGTGACACACAGACTAACCTAGATAATGCAATAAATAAAGGAATAAGGACACAAGTATTTTCAAGGTTTAGTATAGATACTTACTACTTTCCATGATTAGTTATGTTCCCCAATTATGAATTCTCTACTATAATAAATATCTAACTACAATGGGTTCATTTATTTTCACACCTACACTGTAGTATCTCACATGACTTGTCTTACTAGACTCGTATTGGAATTCTTACAATAGATCCACACTACATTCATATAGTCTCACTATAATATCCCTACATACCTTAAGTCTTATAGATTTTATGGATTCGAACCATGTATATAATAGTATTTCTTTATAGTTCATTCTTTGAAGTAGATCACTAGTTTATCACATGATTTCATTACATCCACCAAATCAGATCTCCTCCCAATCAACAATGACTTCTTCAAATGTCAACATATCTTCAAAAATGATACCTATAACTCGGTCATTTCCTCTCTTCTCACTTAATGTGGTACATTATAGGACTTCTTATTTTTATTCTTCTCAACACTATAAACTCAGAAAAACAAAACTTTATATGAACACAACTATAGCTTTATCCACTCTTTTTCCTCTTTCTTCTTTACCGACTATAACTACCCAATAGCAAAATTTTACCACTCATTTTTTGATTCTTCTACTTAAAAAACCATCAGATATAATTTCCTTAGTATTTTTTAAATTTATCTGTATCTCTTTGCTACAACATGTAGTATATTATACTACTTCTGATACTACTACTATTTTGAAACCCAATAGATAGAATCTCTTCAGTATTTTTTTTTCTCTATATCTCTTTGATACAACATGTAAAGTATTATACTTATTCTTATTTGGGAGTTATGGTGTTTCACTACAGCATAAGATCTTGGTTCTCTAATATCTAACTCCCTACAAAATAGTGACTCTTTCTTCCTTTTTGATATCTTATTCCCTGAAATTCTCACACATGTGACTTAATTTAAGAGAATTAAATTTCTCCCATCACAATTAGTATCCTCTAATGGAATATCGATAGGAATTCCTCACTTCCAACCAAAATCATCATTGTATAATACCTAATTTTGAGCTCCCATGATATTTTATACTCTTCTTTTTCAACTCAATGGGTATAACAAAAGTACCATTAATAAATTATCCTCATTTTTTAAACTTAACCAAATATATTTTTATTTTATTCTTCAATAAGATAATCTCTATTTTAATCAAATAGATTCCACAAAATCTGCACTTCAAATCTTCCCAGTTGTATGAATACCATACAATATATAATCTTACATTTTTGAACTCAACTTGTGTAATGAAGTAGTATACTGTGATGTTTAATCTTATTCTTGTAATGCAAATCATCTCAAAACTCAACACTCTTTATTATTCTCAAACAACTCAATTCATAAATGATATAGTCTCTAAAGAATAGTTTGAGCTTATTTGGATCTTCATCTACATTATTCTTGAAAATCCAATAACTTCATTTTCTTCATCAAGAAAACTCAAGTAATTAATCTCACTCACATCAATATTGAATCATGTATTTGTATAGAATCATGATATTAAAAATGTAAATTCACAACACAAGAATCATCATATTTCTTATTCTTAAGAATCACAAATTTTAAAAACTCATCTTTTAGATTTATATAGTCTATCAAGTTATATTTCTTTGATCTTCTTCTTCATGGCTTAAATATTAGCTTATATTTGATTCAATACTTGGATCACAAACCCATTGAGGTGTTTATGATGTTTAGTGTAATATATATAACTGAAATACTTATATGTATATGATATATATAATCTTTATTATATTTAATGAAAATTATAATTTTCATGTATTGAGTGTATCGTCTCATACAACCTATGGCTTCACCACTAATCATTAATTTTGGATACCATTCAAATATTTGTTTCATAATATGAAATGTGTGAGAATATTTTCATTCATATGATAAATGTTTAAACTAGATTAATCATTATCCCATGAATTGGAATTCATGAGTTAATGCATTCACTATCTAGTATCATCCTTAAGTGATTTATAAAGTCTGTTTTCATGAGATGGTCTATATGATTTTGCTTGTTAGATATTAGGTCAAATATCTCTATAACCTGATGCTCTTTCCTTCTTCATTCTTAGAACAATGAGGTTCCAACACACCATGGGTATAGGATAATACCTCTTGTATGATGAAATATTGGTTATGCGCGTGGATCCATTAGGAGGCGGGAAGATTTTGTTTGCCAGTTTTTTATCTTCATCAAAATCACTAGATGAATATCAAAACGATGTAGTGGATTCCTCAGTATAAGGTACACCATTTATAATGTTCTTCATTTCCAAATTTTACACAGTTTTATATTTATTTCATAGAAGATCACTTGATAAGGTATTTTATATATTTATGTTTGATCTAATAATCATTATTAGAGTCATTTAAATCCATATCATGGTTTTAGAGAATCTTATGCATTATATTTGTGAAAACATTTAGGAAATGAAGAAGAAGCTAAAAAACATAGTATTTTTTGTGAATTTGGGATATATTTTTCTAAAACATGTTTACCTTTACATAGTCGAGATATATAATGATAAGGTTTTGTAAAGGTAAGCAGGGAATTACCTTTATATTGTTGGGTTGTATAATGGTAAGTGAGGTGTTACCTTTATGTAGTTGGTCTATATAAAGGTAATTGTGGTGTCACATTTCTTTAGTCTTTTTTCATACAAGTATGTGTTTTTTTACCTTTCACATAGTTGTGTTACATAAGGGTAGCGATTTTTACCCTTATGCGGGTAACCCCTACTGTAAGGGTAATATAAAACTTAAAACTGTTATATTTTTTTATGTTTTATTAGAATTTATAAATTTTTTATAAATTATAATTTACTGTATTTTGGAGATATATATTAATTAATAAAATGTTGATTAATTAATTAATTATAAAAGGTTTATAATTACTTAATTAACGGTTATGAAACATTAATTATTAAATATTACTTAAATATTAAATGTTATTATTTGAAATATCCTTTAAAAATTTTATGGCATGTATTATGATCTATAAATAAAAGAATTTAGTTATATATCATAAGGGTAATTTATAAAGATTTATAAATTAATAAATATGGCTAAAATATAAATATCTTTATACATAAATTATGAATTATTCATAATTAGTTAATTTGAATTATTCAAATTCAAGGGTCCTTAATTGGATAGTATTTAAGCCACATCAAAAGTGTTTTGATGCGACATAATAAAAATTGGATTATAGAATTATTTATAATTCATAAAATATCATGTATTTAAACTGAAATTCTATATATTGTATAATATGAAAGATTCTATATTAGAAGGGATATAAAGGTATTATTTTCAATATTATAGAATTTAAATAATTTTTAAGATAAAATTATAAAATTTTATCATTAGATTTTATTTTTTGTTTTTTTATAAATATTTATCTCATATTTTAATAATTGAATTATTGATTTTTTTAAGGATTAATACCTACTTTATTAAAAGTTATAAATTATTTATATAATGAATAGTTTATTATTTAGTTTAAATGTTAAACTACTAATAACAGATAGAGACTTACATTACATGCTAGGTTTAATAATGAATTTAATTTTTTATTTACCTTAACCTCGGTTTGAAATTGAAGTTATTAGCTGGGATTTAGTTATTGGGTATAGTTTTTTCATATTAGGTATTAAATATATCATCAATTGAAATTCTCTCTTAATTAAAGTCTCTTTAGACAAAGGGACTTGGGTCGAACTACCTACCTTCCTAGAGGCTTATGTCTTGTCTATAAAGGTGCATAGGGTTGTCTATATGTCACTTTGGGATTAATCATGTGGATGTTTTTAATCTCATATAAATAAAATGTTTTATCATGAATTTTTCATGTATCTTATGCATATGATGCATTTACATATCTATTAATATACTTGAATTATATTTTTGGGTGAGTAGTACAAACTTGTGGGTTGTATAAAGAGCTACAAATCAATATGTATTGAAAATATTAGTTTAGTGGAGGGAATAGGATTCCAAACTAAATCACTAGAAGTTTTCATACAAAGGGAATAACATATATTAACATGGTTATATTAAATCCTCTAAAAATACTAATTTTTTGATTCCTTCTAAGGTGAAACTTGTTAAGATCTGAATCATCTAATCGGGTAGTGTCATTATTAATCATGAAACTACCCAACATGACAACCCAAATTCACTTATTACTTGCTTGCCTTACACAAGATAAAAAGTTATTTGCTCAACTATCCAAGAGTCTTATATGATATGATTTTGATTATTCCCTACTGAAATTTATCGGTGGTGATATTGATTCTAAAGCAGACTCATTTCTTAGTGAAATATGGATCTTGGCCCACTAATGGATATGATGGATTTCAAAATGGGTCATCATTTTAGTGGGAGTCCATTTAATAAAAGTACTTATTAAATGGTAATAAAACATGATACTCATATAATAAAATATTTTTTTGTAGATAAATGAATTATAATCAAAATTGAACTTAAGATCAATCCTTGAAAATGAAAATATAATGGTAGTAACTTCCTTAACTTGTACTAAAATTTCAAAATAGTGCTCAAACAAGAAGAAAATTTCTATTTGTTGCAACAACCCCTTCCTAAGAAACCAACCAGTGAAGGTGTTCAAAAAATATATCTGGATTCCTATGATAATCATATAAAATTTACAATGTAAGTGTCCACACTCATTCTAGAAACCATAGAGTCTAACTTGAAGAAACAAAATGTGACCATGGATTCCCATCAAATAATAGATAACCTGAAAATAATTTATCAAGATAAAGAAAATAATGAATATTATGAAGTGTCTAAATAACTTTTTGGTGAAATATAATTGAAGTAACTTTGGTTTCCACCCATGTACTAAATATGATTGGGTATATAAATGATTTGTAGAGGGTAGGTTCACCCCATAATCCTGAATTAGCCATGAATTTAATTTTTAGTTCACTACTGAAAAGGTCATGGTAGTTTATTATGAATTATAATGTGAATAAACTCAATAAACATTTACTATACCTCCTCAATATATTTATTATTTCTAAGAATGGAATGGGTATTCTAGGATCAAGTGCCATGAATATTATATACAAGGATTTTAAGGCCTTATGTTTGTACAAAATGGAAAATTCCCATGGGAATTTATTTTTTGGAATTACTTCCCAATTAATTTTGAGAATCAAGATTAAAAATTGAGTTATAAGAGTTTTAACCCCTTAAAATAGGTGTTTTATTCATGGATTTAGGATTAGGATTCATCATGGGGTCTCAGAGGAGCATTAGGAGAGGTTGGGTGGGTTCTATTTCCAGAGATGCAATAGAGCCACTGACTGGAAAGTGATGTCTAGCAGTGGCAGCAGCCACTACGTGGATCCATTTTCTAACTAGTGGGTTAATTAAATGAGTAAATTACCCTTTTCAACCTTGTTTCTTTAGATTTTTAATCCCTCTCTCCCTCTTATTCCTCTCTCTCATAGCTAGACCCTCCCTTACCCTCTCTTACCTTGGTTCCCCTTGGTTTGGGGAGGTTTTCTTGGGTGTTTCTAATTATAATGCATGGTATGATCTCCTCTATCTCGTTTTTTCTCTTCTCCTTCTTGTTTTATCTTATTCAGTATTGTCTCGGTTTAGGTTGAATGCGGCAATTTTACTAGACCATAGTGAAATCACATGATTTTTAAGAGGCTTTCATGAATCCTAGGTTGAGGTTATCCCAAGATGATGTCCAGGTGTCCTCATTCATCAAATAATATAAGGTACATTATTCCATGTAATTATTTAATAGTTTTATTTTAAATTAATTTAATTTAATGTGTGAGTTGGTTTTTGTGCATTGGGGTTTGGCCTAGATTGGTGTCAGGAATCTGTCGTAGGCCTCCCATGGCTGGTCATCCTTGGTTTTCATGTAATGTGTCAATGTGGAGAGATATACAACATTATTCCAAGTTGGAATTGAATTAATTAATTAATTATAAATATTGTAATTAATTAATTTTTTATTATTATATTTAGTTATATAGCATCCCGCCATTTTATAACATAAACTTTCATTACATTACACACAACTGAGGATCTTTAAGGTTTAGTGTCTTGGAAACCAGGAACATAATACATGAAAACAACATAAAGCATTCTTCTTAAACACTTGAAAGGCTTCTCCTTAAGTTCATCCTAGGTTCATTACTGCATCTCATAACCTGGGGACATACATCAAAAGAAAGGGTGAGCAGAAGGCCCAGTAAGGGAAACAAGAGGAACATTTTACATGTGAACTTGATATACTTCAATAAGGACATGGAAAGAACTTTAAGGTATGAGAAAGAAAATCATGAGGAATTTCATAATAAAAACAACATTTTCCGTAACTTGAAGATGTGGCTACATCATTTAACATAGACAATCATGAACATATCACCAAGGTCCATCCCCAAGGTGTCATTTGAAAATTACCAAGGTTATTCACCAAGGTATCATGAAGATTGTAATCTCTAGTGGTTACATCATTACCCAATGCATTGGAGCGCTATCAGGGCGCACCCTTAAATTTGCCTTTATTATCATGTGAGCCACATATGTCGTCATCAAAATTTTCATAAGTAACCCATATAACATAAAATAAATGGGTTTCATTTCATAATCATAACGTTTTAAAACTGCTTTAAAGACAAGATCTTTACGTCACTTTAAACCCACGGAAGGGGAGAGCGGGTTTCATGTATGTAATTCCCAGAATTTGAAATAAAACATTTTGATATATATGTGAATACCCTAGTAGAAATAAGAGCTTTGAGTATTCAATTTATAACATAAAAATAATTTTGAGAAAAGAGAGAGGCATTTTGAGACGAAAATTCTGCAGCATAACGGCTATGTTTTGGGGTTTTAGAAAACATTGGAAAGAGAGGGGACATGGGTCACCCACTCATAAATGATTCATAAAACAGTAGGGGGAAGGAATAAGAAGGATATATGGACCTGGAAATGAAATTTGGAGGACATACCATTTGAAAAGAAAAACATGGAAGGAAGACAAAAATTAGATTTCTCTTATGAAAATTCGGCAGCCTAACGGCGTCACTTAAACTTCAATAAAAATGAATTTTCAAGATCAAATAGGGTCTCTCATAATATGATAATAAGAGATCAGTATGATAGATATAGATATCATACCCCAACATAATAATAAAAAGAACTTGAAAGACTTGACATGAAAATCGAACTTGAAAAATGAGAAGGGTGAAAGAATCCCTTAAAAATTCGGCAGCTTAACGGCGTCACTTAAACTTTCATAAAACGAAATGATGAGAGTAAGAGGGGATATCTCATCATATAAACATGAAAGGGCAGTAAGAGGAATATAAAAGAACATCCTCTCAGATAAAAACATGGAGCAGAAAAGGAATGACATAAAAGAGATTACATGAAAAGAAAGAGAGGGGTCGGATCCCTTACCTTAAAACGTGACTCTTGAAACTCAAAGGATTGGACCTTGAGGGCTTGGGGGCACCTTGGGAGGACTCATTGGAAGGTAAGAAGACCAGAACTTCGTTGGGGGAGAGTTGGGAGTGAAAACTAAAGGAGGAAAGGGTGGGTATTTATAGGGAAAGTGAGGGGACAAAGCATTAATGGCCAAGGGACACCTCACTAGTGGTTTTGGCAAAACCATGGGCTTACCCATGGTATTTGCCCATGGTATTGGCCACTTGGGACACCTCACACCTTATCTTACTATTAATAATTCGACCATATTGAATATATACTTAATACATCATTTAATGATGTCATAAACACCCGTAACTTAAAAACTATACTTTCACTATTCACCGAAAATTCAACTTTCTCAGAATAATCCCAAAATTTCACCTTAACCAAATATCAATGCTATGATTTCAAAAATGAACTCCATTTTATAAAAATAATTTTCTAAATATTTTTAATTTTATTTTTAAATAAATACACTATTCACCGAAAATTTATTTTTTCAGAAAAATCTCCAAAAATTACCATAACATAATATCGATGCTCTGAGTTCAAAAATAAAGTCATTTTTATAAAAATAATTTTCTAATTATTTTTAATTAAATTTTTAATTAAAAAACACTATTCATCCGAAAAAACTAATACTTGAATAATAATTTATGAAACCGTTATTTACCCATTTTATTGAATCACATTACTTAACCAAGGTGCCTAGATTATTTTAAAACTTTCTTTAAGTGAGATTACTAATCCATTTGGTCACATTACTAATCCTAAGCGTAAAATCACTATTCACTATTTACTATTCATCAAAAATTAAGTTGATCTTATTAGACTCCAAATTCCTTAATGAACACTTTTGTAGAAGACCATTTTTTGAAAATCATTACACATCATTAGTTATTTAGGGTTTACATAAATATTTCAAAATATCCCTTTTCAAAATTCATCAATAAAATACATTCTAAAATTATCTGGACATTTGAAATTTCACAAACATCACTAAAGGAAGAAATCTCAATTTATTCACCCGAAGGGATTACACAAGGAAGCTAGGGTCTCGTCACATAGCCCCTTATAACACCGGCATAAGACCTGAGTGTAAGGTGTGATATGGTGAGAGAATCTGAGGGAGGCTTAGATAACATTTCCCTAGTAGTAATCTCTACTAACTTGAACTTCTCCCGCAGGCGTTTCCATTCAAGCTTGACACGCTGGAGTTCGGATTGGGCTTGGTCCAAAGCGAAGCCCACAGATGCTACCTCCTTCCCAAGCTCTGATAAGTGGGCTTCATAAGGGTTGAGTCTACTGGATGAAGCCATCGACTCCTCTTTCTGTATTAACCATTAACATCTTATTAAATCAATAAGAGTAAGTTAATATACTACTCAAAAGGATTGGGTCGTTACATTCTTCCCCCCTTAAGAAATTTCGTCCCCGAAATTTATACTTGAGGCCTAGTCGAAAAGGTGAGGGTACTTTTGCTTCATCGTTTCCTCAGGCTCCCAAGTCGCTTCTTCATATTTATGATTCCTCCACAACACTTTCACAAGGTGGGTAGTCTTGTTTCGTAGGACCTTGTCTCTACGGTCCAAGATCTCCACTGGCTGCTCCTTATAAGAGAGGTCATGTTCAAGTTGTACCACCTCTGGGTTCAGTACATGCGAAGGGTCGGGTATGTACTTCCTCAAGAGAGATACATGGAAGACATCATGAACTTGAGCTAGGTTCGGTAGAAGTTCTAGACGATAGGCCACTGCTCCTATGAGATCAAGGATTTCATAGGGGCCAATGTACCTAGGGCTGAGCTTCCCTTTCTTCCCAAACCGCATGACTCTCTTCCATGGAGAAATTCGAAGGAAGACTTTGTCACCAACACCAAACTCCAAGTCCCTTCGACGATTGTCAGCATAGCTCTTCTGCCGACTCTGAGCAGCCTTTATGTGTTGTTGGATGACATGAACTTGTTCTGTCATTTCTTGCACAAGATCAGGCCCAAGAAGCTTCCTCTCACCAGTTTCATCCCAACAAGTAGGAGTTCTACACCGCTTTCCATACAGAGCTTCATAGGGTGCCATCTGAATACTCGCATGGAAGCTGTTGTTATAGGAGAACTCCACTAATGGGAGGTGTTGATCCCATCCACCCTTAAATTCCATTGAGAATAATCTCAACATGTCTTCGAGTGTCTGAATAGTCCTTTCAGATTGGCCATCAGTTTGAGGATGATAGGCCGTACTAAAATTCAATTCAGTATTCAGAGCATGCTGAAGACTTCTCCAGAATTTTGATGTGAATCTTGGGTCACGATCAGATACGATGGATAGTGGTACCCCATGCATCCTTACCACTTCCTTCACGTATATCTTGGCAAGATGATCCAGAGAGAAATCTTCCCGAATAGGGATAAAATGGGCTGTCTTGGTGAGACGGTCCACAATAACCCATATCGCATTGTTTCCTTTGGATGTTTTCGGGAGACTAGTTACAAAGTCCATAGTGATATTATCCCACTTCCATACTGGTATGGGTAGCGGTTGTAATACCCCCTTAGGAAGTTGTCGTTCTGCCTTTACTTGCTGACACACCAGGCACCTTGTAGTGTAACCGGAAATCTCCCTCTTCATGTTATCCCACCAATAATGATCACGAAGGTCTCTATACATCTTAGTGCTTCCCGGATGTATAGAGAAAGTAGAGCTATGAGCTTCATCCATCATTTCTTTCTTTATCTCTGTAATAGATGGAACACATAGTCTTGTACGAAATTTCAATACACCTTCTTGATCAATATTGAAATCAGGGAACTTCCCATTCTTTACAGCCTCAAACTTCTCCTGCAGTAAAGGATCTTCTTTTTGAGCATTCTTGATCTTCTCTAGTAATGAAGGTTGAGAAATCATTTGGGATAGGGTTGATGATGTCCCTTTCCTTATAATTCCCATGTCCAGTTTTACTAGATCTTTAATCAAGGGATCTCCCAGGATCCTCATTGTTGCCAGAACAACAGGATCTTTCCTGCTTAACGCATCCGCGACTTTGTTTGCTCTTCCAGGGTGATAATGAATTGAACAATCATAGTCTTTAATAAGCTCCAACCATCTCCTTTGTCTCATGTTCAATTCTTTCTGAGTGAAAATATACTTCAGACTTTGGTGGTCAGTGTATATATCACATTTCTCCCCATAAAGATAGTGCATCCATATCTTTAGAGCAAAAACAACTGCCGCCAGCTCTAGATCATGCGTAGGATAATTCTGCTCATGAATCTTCAACTGTCGAGATGCATAATCAATTACTTTGTCATTTTTCATGAGGACGCACCCAAGACCTTTCAGAGATGCATCGCTAAAAATAACGAATCCTTCTCCGGTAGAGGGTAGTGTTAACACAGGTGCAGTAACCAATCTCTTCTTCAGCTCTTGGAAACTTTCCTCGCATTCCTTTGTCCAGATGAACTTAACCCCTTTTCGAGTCAACTTGGTTAGTGGATTAGAAAGCCGTGAAAAGTTTTTCACAAACCTCCTATAATATCCCGCTAAACCAAGGAAACTACGAATCTCAGTTACTGTTGTGGGTTGAGGCCACTCCTCCACAACCATTGTCTTTGCAGGGTCAACCGAGATTCCTTCATTGGTTACGATGTGCCCCAAGAAAGCCACTTGTTGTAACCAAAACTCACACTTGCTGAACTTCCCAAAGAGCCTCTCCTTCCGTAGAGTTTTCAAAATAACCCTCAGATGATCTTCATGCTCCTCACGACTTTTTGAATATATCAAAATATCATCAATAAAAACTACCACCAAGTTATCAAGGTAGTCCTTAAAGACTCTATTCATCAAATCCATGAAAATAGCCGGAGAATTAGTAAAGACAAAGGGCATAACAGTAAACTCATAATGCCCATATCTTGATCGGAAGGCAGTCTTTGGAATATCTTCCTTCTTCACCCTCAGTTGATGATAACCAGATCGAAGGTCAATCTTAGAGAAGAATTGATCCCCACGAAGTTGTTCAAATAAATCATTAATTCTTGGAAGAGGGTATCTATTCTTCACTGTGATCCCATTCAGTTCTCTATAATCAATGCATAGCCGCATTGATCCATCCTTCTTCTTCAGAAAGAGAACTGGTGCTCCCCAAGGAGACACACTCGGTCAGATAAACCCCTTCTCCAACAAGTCTTGGAGTTGTTTCTTTAGCTCCTCTAGCTCCACATTTGCCATTCTATACGGAGTCTTTGATATCGGTTGGGACCTAGGTACGAGTTCAATGGAGAACTCTACCTCTCTCTCTGGTGGAGGTCCAGGTAACTCCTCAGGAAATACATCCATGTATTCCTGAACAATCGGAACATCTTCTATTTGTATGCTCCCTTTTCTTTCTTCATCATCACCGATTAACTCCATAAAGAAAGCTATAGGAGGTGCTTCTAGATAGGGATCAGTTCGGTATATCTCTCCTTGGAAGATAACTATAGGTCGTTCTTTCAAGACTACTGAGATTTCCTTACTTCTACATTTGATCTTAGCATTATACTTTGAGAGCCAGTCCATCCCTAGTATAATGTCGAATTCCATCATGGGAATGACTACTAGATTTGCGATAAGATTGTGCTCACCAAAGTAAACACTAGAGTCTCTAAATACTGTTGATGCAAGGATAATCCCACTTGGAGTCTTGACTGACAACTCTACCTCTAGCAGTTCGGGGATTGATTCTATTTTCCTTGAAAACTTGGAGGAAATAAAGGAATGCGTAGAACCAGAATCAAATAAAGTACTTGATAGCTTTGAGAGGACAAAAAGAGTACCTTCTACCACATCGTTCGGGACTTCAACTTCAGCTGTTGTGATAGCGAAAGCACGACCTTGCTCCCTTGGCCTCTGCTGAGGTTGATGGTGATTCCCCCCCACCGCCCTCGGATTTGGACATTGATTAGCAAAGTGCCCAAGTTGTCCACACTTGAAGCATGTGACTTCGGGTAGGGCCAGAACCATCTTTCCTCTGTCGTTATTATTGGGAAGTTGAGGCTTCACATCACTACGACAATTCCGAGAAATATGGCCTTCTTTTCCACACCTATAGCACTTACCACTTCCGATCAAGCAGTTCCCCGAATGCTTCTTCCCACATTTATTGCATGTGGGATGTTGCATATGCTTTCCACCTCTTTCCTGATCAAAACTTCTTCCCAGGCTCGGTTCTAGAGTTCTCTTCTTCTCATTAGATTTGTGAGACCATTGTGTCTCCCCAAACTCTAGTTCAACTTTCATGGCACTTCGAACTATTTCTTCATAGCTATCATAGTCCCTGTTGGCTAGATTCTTCCGCAGATGAGGTCGTAGTCCACCAAAGAATCTATCAACCTTCCCATTAGGGTCCATGACGAAGCTTGAGGTATAACGGGAAATCCTTGTGAAGTTCATCTCATAGCTTCCGACAGATTCGTTCTCCTTCTGCTTCAGCTCGAGAAACTCTTTCTCCATTTTCGTTCTCATGGAACGAGGGAAATACTTGTTAAAGAAAATCCCCCAAAATTCTTCCCACTCCATAGCTTCCATCTCTCCTCATGGATTCGTGTTTTTGATTAGTGACCACCACTGATCGGCTTCTCCCTCTAGGCGGTAAACAGCAAGGGTGAATTTTTCTTGTTCCGAACAATGAAGTACAGAAAAGATCTTTTCAATGGAGCTTATCCATTGTTCCGCAACCAATGGGTCAGTAGATCCACTGAATGTTGGCGGTCGTTGACGCATGAAGGACTCAACAGAAAGTTGTTCCCTTCATGGTGAGGTCGGCCTCTTAGCTTGATTCAAGTTATTACTCATAACTTGAGTCAGTTGGTTCATCATTCGCATGAATGTTTCCATTCCGACTTCCATCAGAGGGCCGTCAGCACATGGTGCATTGCGGTCACCATCGGCACGGTTCCTCCTATTGCCCGCCATCTTCTAAAAGAATAAAAACTTAGTGAGAAACTTATTTCATTTATGAATCTTTTAACTAAGACTTCATGCTTAAAAAATTATACTTCTCTATAATTCCTTCATAATGATTCATAAAAAGCTTGCGATTAACCAAACATATCCCCCGGGAGTGTCGTAACCAAGAGTGAAGCAAGGCCCGTTATCGTGCACCAGTTCCCGTTCGAGTATAGCTCAAAGCGGTGTTTTTGGGTCTTACCCCTATGTACATCTGTGCCAGAGCCGCCTCTACCTGCTCGTATCCAGACAGGGATGTATTTGTTTGATAAACCACTTACTCAATACTTACCAAAATACCAGGAAGTTTTCCTATACCTAAACTTTTCTATAGGGTTCTTCCTAAAGTTTTTTTTATATCCTAATTTCCACAAATAACTAAACCATCCTTTGATACCAACTATAGCATCCTGCCATTTTATAACATAAACTTTCATTACATTACACACAACTGAGGATCTTTAAGCTTTAGTGTCTTGGAAACCAGGAACATAATACATGAAAACAACATAAAGCATTCTTATTAACCACTTGAAAGGCTTCTCCTTAAGTTCATCCTAGGTTCATTACTGCATCTCATAACCTGGTGACATAAATCAAAAGAAAGGGTGAGCAGAAGGCCCATTAAGGGAAACAAGAGGAACATTTTACATGTGAACTTGATATACTTCAATAAGGACATGAAAAGAACTTTAAGGTATGAGAAAGAAAATCATGAGGCATTTTATAATAAAAACAACATTTTCCATAACTTGAAGATGTGGCTACATCATTTAACATAGAAAATCATGAACATATCACCAAGGTCCATCCCCAAGGTGTCATTTGAAAATTACCAAGGTTATTCACCAAGGTATCATGAAGATTGTAATCTCTAGTGGTTACATCATTACCCAATGCATTGGAGTGCTATCAAGGCGCACCATTAAATTTGCCTTTATTATCATGTGAGCCACATATGTCATCATCAAACATTTCATAAGTAACCCATATAACATAAAATAAATGGGTTTCATTTCATAATCATAACGTTTTAAAATTGCTTTAAAGACAAGATCTTTACGTCACTTTAAACCCACGGAAGGGGAGAGCGGGTTTCATGTATGTAATTCCCAGAATTTGAAATAAAACATTTTGATATATATGTGAATACCCTTTTAGAAATAAGAGCTTTGAGTATTCACTTTATAACATAAAAATAATTTTGAGAAAAGAGAGAGGCATTTTGAGACGAAAATTCTGCAGCATAACAGCTATGTTTCGGGGTTTTAGAAAACATTGAAAAGAGAGGGGACATGGGTCACCCACTCATAAATGATCCATAAAACAGTAGGGGGACGGAATAAGAAGGATATATGGACCTGGAAATGAAATTTGGAGGACATACCATTTGAAAAGAAAAACATGGAAGGAAGAAAAATATTAGATTTCTCTTATGAAAATTCGGCAGCCTAACGGCGTCACTTAAACTTCAATAAAAATGAATTTCCAAGATCAAATAGGGTCTCTCATAATATGATCATAAGAGATCAGTATGATAGATATAGAGATCATACCCCAACATAATAAAAAAAAGAACTTGAAAGACTTGACATGAAAATCGAACTTGAAAAATGAGAAGGGTGAAAGAATCCCTTAAAAATTCGGCAGCCTAACGGCGTCACTTAAACTTTCATAAAACGAAATGATGAGAGTAAGAGGGGATCTCTCATCATATAAACATGAAAGGGCAGTAAGAGGAATATAAAAGAACATCCTCTCACATAAAAACATGGAGCAGAAAAGGAATGACATAAAAGAGATTACATGAAAAGAAAGAGAGGGGTCAGATCCCTTACCTTAAAATGTGACTCTTGAAACTCAAAGGATTGGACCTTGAGGGCTTGGGGGAACCTTGGGAGGACTACTTGGAAGGTAATAAGACCAGAACTTCGTTGGGGGAGAGTTGGGAGTGAAAACTAAAGGAGGAAAGGGTGGGTATTTATAGGGAAAGTGAGGGGACAAAGCATTAATGGCCAAGGGACACCTCACTAGTGGTTTTGGCAAAACCATGGGCTTGCCCATGGTATTTGCCCATGGTATTGGCCACTTGGGACACCTCACACCTTATATTACTATTAATAATTCTACAATATTGAATATATACTTAATACATCATTTAATGATGTCATTAAACACCCGTAACTTAAAAACTATACTTTCACTATTCACCGAAAATTCAACTTTCTCAGAATAATCCCAAAATTTCACCTTAACCAAATATCAATGCTATGATTTCAAAAATGAACTCCATTTTATAAAAATAATTTTCTAAATATTTTTAATTTTATTTTTAAATAAATACACTATTCACCGAAAATTTATTTTTTCAGAAAAATCTCCAAAAATTACCATAACATAATATCGATGCTCTGAGTTCAAAAATAAAGTCATTTTTATAAAAATAATTTTCTAGTTATTTTTAATTAAATTTTTAATTAAAAAACACTATTCATCCGAAAAAACTAATACTTGAATAATAATTTATGAAACCGTTATTTACCCATTTTATTGAATCACATTACTTAATCAAGGTGCCTAGATTATTTTAAAACTTTCTTTAAGTGAGATTACTAATCCATTTGGTCACATTACTAATCCTAAGCGTAAAATCACTATTCACTATTTACTATTCATCAAAAATTAAGTTGATCTTATTAGACTCCAAATTCCTTAATGAACACTTTTGTAGAAGACCATTTTTTGAAAATCATTACACATCATTAGTTATTTAGGGTTTACATAAATATTTCAAAATATCCCTTTTTCAAAATTCATCAATAAAATACATTCTAAAATTATCTGGACATTTGAAATTTCACAAACATCACTAAAGGAATAAATCTCAATTTATTCACCCGAAGGGATTACACAAGGAAGCTAGGGTCTCGTCACATAGCCCCTTATAACACCGACATAAGACCTGAGTGTAAGGTGTACTATGGTGAGAGAATCTGAGGGAGGCTCAGATAACATTGCCCTAGTAGTAATCTCTACTAACTTGAACTTCTCCCGTAGGCGTTTCCGTTCAAGCTTGACACGTTGGAGTTCGGCTTGGGCTTGGTCCAAAGCAAAGCCCACAGATGCTACCTCCTTCCCAAGCTCTGATAAGTGGGCTTCATAAGGGTTGAGTCTACTGGATGAAGCCATCAACTCCTCTTTCTGCATTAACCATTAACATCTTATTAAATCAATAAGAGTAAGTTAATATACTACTCAAAAAGATTGGGTCGTTACAAGTTAGGAGCGCGAGTCATTGAGACAATCTTATTAGACCATAGATGGGCTTGGATGGGCCTTGGCAGAGCATCTGGCCATTGGAAATGAATTAAAAAATCTCAATATGAGGTTAGTTATTTGCATACTTTCCCTATGACATGTATTCTTTAATTATGATACATGGTATGTGTGTTCAAGCCACTTAGGTCGTCAACATGTTTAATTAAAATGTCTAATTTAAAATGTGATGCCTCAATTAAGATTTACAAATTACCAAGGCTTGATATATCTTGGTACTAGTTGGTTTTTCTAAAAAACTAATGGTTAAGGCCTTAACATGAGATGTGCTTAGCCTATGTGGATGGACCGTATGCTTGGATGATGGGTTGGGTGAGTGGGCAAACCTAGTGAGAACTTGAGTATCGATATGGGTCATTTATCATCTCCTAAACCTTAACTTGTGTGATGAACCCCATATTACCGGTGAGGCCGGGATACCCTGTTATTATGTGTCATGAACCAACCTAGGTTACCCAAACCATTCATAACATGTATGGGTCCTGACACAGCCTGAAGGGTGTTTCTAATCCTCATGGGCTAGCAACAAGAACCTAGGAATTAAGAACTAACTTTGGGAATGATTTTTTCACAAAGAACCTAAAATGAGGTGAAAAATAAATAGAGTATATCGATATTCTAAAAAAAATACCACAAAAAATAGGTAAAATCATATATCAAAATAATTTTTAATACATCAAAATAACCAAGGTACTCAAAAAATACAAAGCTAAACTCCATGTTGCATGATGTCTACCCGACTCTCACACATTGCTAATGAACAAACCTGCCACCTCCCTACAAATCCTTTCCCTTACCTACATCAAAATAAAAAAGATATATATACACCCAAAGGCATATTCATGGTGTGAAAAAAAGATCCCATTAAGATCCCATTAAGTGTTTCATAAGAAAACTTTATAAAATAAATCATTTATGCTTATATAATTTTAAAGAAAGTAATGTGATATAGTATAACATAAATCTTTGGTAAAACACCCCTTCCATAATTTAAAAAAAGGATACCAATAAAGAGGTTTCCAAATCATTTTAGTTACACACCAATAAATCATTTCAAAGATAACCAAAAAATAAAACATTCCCATGAGTGAAAAAAAATTATAGGTCAATGAGGATTATCTTTCTATTATAGTGATCAGTAGGCCACCTAGTGTGCGCATTACCCTATAAAAATAGGTCTAGGGTTAATATTATGCTTCTAAGAGTATATCCTTACCATAAATTAGGCAACTCAATGCACACATGAAAGTTGAGCAGATCCTCTATAAGCACGGGTTTGATGGTGTTATCCTCCATTTCCTTCAAGGAGTTGAGATTCCATAGGTCATGAAAGAGGTTCATACCGGTTTCTGTGGTACCCACCAGGCCGGGCCAAAGCTATCCCACCAGATTCGGAGACTAGGGTATTTTTGGACCTCCATGATCCACGACTGCATCGAGTTCTCCAAGAGGTTCCATGCATGAAAAGTTCATGATAACTTTGTGCATCGGCCACCAGAGCCTCTCCATACTACCAAGTACTCTTGGACATTTGCAGTCTGGGGGTTAGACTTCATGGGACCATACCAACCGGCAACGGCTCGCCAATGCTGATTAATTCTGACCGCTACGGATTTCTTTTCCAAGTGGGCAGAGGCAGTTCCGCTCAAGGAAGTCAAGGCCCATTCTATCGCCAATTTCGTGAGTTCCAATATCATCTATTGATTTGGGGTACCTCACGCTATCCTCACCGATAATGGAACCAAGTTATGGGAAACTGAGCTGAAGTAATTGTACGCCAAGTACAACATTCGCTCCAACTATACCTCCCGCTATCACACGCAAGAAAATTTCCAGATTGAGGATTTTAATAAAACTCTCTCTAACATTCTACAGAAAATGGTTGGTCAGAACAAGAAGAGTTAGACAGATAAGCTCCCCAATGTCCTCTGGTATTATCAGACGACGACTTGTAATTCCACCCAGGTGACCCCATATTCCCTGGTGTATGGAACAGAGGTTGTCCTTCCCATCGAGATTCAATTTCCCTCATTGCACACAGCGGTCTATGGCCAGCAAGTGCCGGATAGAGTGGCTGAAATCCATCTAGCTGAATTGGAAGCACTAGACGATAATATTCTTTGTGCGCTGAACAACCTAGAGAGGCATCAGAGCAGGATGGCTCAAGCTTTCAACAAGAAGGTTTTCCTCTGCTCTTTCCTGAAAGGTCACTTGGTATTATCCCTTAGAGTGCCAATGATCCCCGGTAGGAAACCACCCAAGTTGGAGCCCAAATGGGAAGGGCCTTTCATTGTTTATAAGGTTTATCCCAATGGAGCATAATCCCTGGTGACCATGGATAGTGAGCATATAACTCCTCCCACCAATTCCAAGTTCCTCAAGCAATACTTTACCTGAGAGCATTCGGTCCTACATGACCTTAAACTAGATTGTGGTCCTATACGACCTTAAAATGCATTGGGTCTTGCGTTCTTTCCTGATTACTCAGTCCTGCATGACCTTAAACTACGTTTGGTCCTACATTCGGGTCCCTACGGTCCTGCACGACCTTAAACTGTGTTTGGTCCTATATTCGGGCCCCTATGGTCCTGCACAACCTTAAACTGCGTTTGGTCCTACATTCGGGCCCCAACTATCCTGCACGACCTTAAACTTCGTTTGGTCCTACATTCAGGCCCCTATGGTCCCGCATGACCTTAAACTGCACGCTTGTCCTACATGACATTAAACTGCAAGCTAGTCAGGCCTTCCTGGCCGAGGCCCTATCTCAGGCCCCTTGGCCTTCTTGGACTCCAGCCCCAGTTCTTCCCGGAGTATATAGTGTGGTGTGGGATTATGTCCTCATTCACGTCGGGTTGTTCGTCGTGTCGTACACCCCCCTTGATAGGGTATCTTACCCCTGGGTGCCACTTTCCAGAACTATGTGTGGCTTGATTCCCATTCTTATGGGATATGTAGGACCGCCTGAATATCTAGATTTCAGGTCCAACCCCATCTCTTAAGAGATATCCCCGATCTCCCGGTCACCTAGGACCATTGGCATGTCCCTCTCCACGAGGGGGATATATAGGTGTGGTAAAGGGTTTTTGGCATCATTCCCCCCTTCTCCTGAGAATCCGCCATCTCTTGGCCACCCTCGAATTGAGTCCCTCGACCCATTACAGTGGCCCGCCAATGTGTTCAGAGTACTTTGGTCTAGGACCTGGAGTGTCAGATTCAACTTAGACAAGTTCCTTCCACTTGTCAAGCTTCATGTTCCCCTTCATTTGGGCCCCCGTTATCTTTCACACCAGAAGGGACCCCCAAAAATAGCCTGGATACCATGCCTAAGGGTTTTCCTACTGTTACGGTCCAACACCCCAAGGGTTTCAGACAACAAATTGATACAAATCCCACGTTGCGAATATGGTTAGCGGTCGATGCTCATTTGTTTGTCCCCATTTCAGGCTAACGCGACAGGATGCTCTGTTGTGAACATGGTCAGCAGTAATCCTTCGTCGTCACGCCAACCCCTTTAGGCCTTGAATGTTGGTTTCATGCTTCATATTATGTTCCACCCCATCATGTCTAGGTGGAATATCGACACTCTTGGCACTATCCCTTAGTGCACCTTCGCACATCAGGGGGGGAAAGCTGCAATACGGTGTCTCTCGAGGCTCCCATGATCCGAGAGCTAAGACTATAGGCTGGGATCTTCATTAAGGGCTATGTGCAGCTCGATCCTCATACCCATGGGATATGTGGGATCACTCGAACATCGTGCTTCCGGGTCCAGCTCAGCTGGGATCTAGTCTCTCTTACCCCTTATCCTCTGAACCTCACTGGCCTCCTGGCCCGAGGCTCCTCTCTTGGGATCACGCACGGTGATGACGCGGACCTCACCCACATTCACCATGGGTAGGCTTTATCTCATAATGCACATTCCTCCATGTACAAGCCATATGACTTTAAACTGTGCTGTTTGGTCCTACCACATGACCATAAACTGTAATGATATCGTCCCAGACGCACGACGAAAAACGGAACTGCATTGTGATAACCTCATCACATAGGACATCACGTTCGGTATCGGTTATTTACCATACCATTTTTCAATACTTGTATGCGGATTGATTATTGTGGAAATGCCAGGAACTTCTACCCTAGGCCGGTCACCCCACAAAATAAAAATCATTCACCTTAAAGGATAAACAAGATACATCAAATGTCGCTTCTTTTGGTGTGAGGGCTAGACCCGCACGCCCCTTTCATCCTTTGCACTGGTACCTTACCATATCGTTCCACCTTTCCAGAACTATGTGTGTCTTGATTCCCATCATTAAGGGATATGTAGGAATGCCCAGACATTTCGTCTCGGGTCCATCCCTAGGGATTACCAACCCCATCCCTCCTCACTGTCGGCCCCTTGGCCTGACTTCTCAGGGAGTTGTGTAACTGCAGCATTTGCCCCGAATAAGTTCGGGATGCCCCATAATGACATTGGGAAGTGATAGTTCCCTCACCAGAGAGGTCATGTGTAAAAGAAGGGATGACCCATGACTAGATTGATGTGTCCGCCTGATGTGATTCCACCATGGTGGCGTAATCTCGGGAGTGTTGGATTCTATTCGAACAAACCACCACTTCACTTTCTGCGCTTTTCATGCCCCTTTATTCAGATCCTCATCCTCTTTCACATTTGAAGGGACCCCCTAACAGTACGGATACTCGACCTATGGTCCACCTACTATCCTTGGCCAACATTCTGTAAGACTGTTCATGTTTGGAGGGACCCCCTAACAGTATGGATGCTCGACCTATAGTCCTCCTATTGTCCTGGGCCAATGTTCCGGAAGAATGATCAATGATATTTGACTTAGGACCCGTGTTGCGAACATGGTTAGCGGTCGACCCTCATTTTTTGTCCCCATTTCATGCTAATGTGATATGGATGATGTGTTTCCGCCATGATCAATAGCTATCCTCCATCGTCACACCCCTCCCATAGTGTTCCGAATTTGGGTAACGTGGTTCACCTTTTTCATCTCCCTATGTTTGGATTGATTCCAATGCCCATGGCATTACCCCGCTTGTGCGCTAGAGCACATTGAGAAGATGATACATCGATTGGTCTAAGGTCCTCCTCCTTTGGATGGGCCTCCCTATTCTCCTCGGAAATCCGGGTTCAAATTTCGAATGCCCGAAGCTTGGTTAACGCTCCCACAATCAAACGAAGTGATAGTACGAGCCTCCTTTGCTTCTCACGGCCCACGTGAGCTTAGTGATGGATTTATATTTATTTCGGGATTATGGTTGAGCATGTTAAGACAAAGGGACAAGTATGTTAAGAAAAGGGGAAAGTAAGTAAATTTTTCCATACATACGGTTCAAAAGAACAAGAATTAGTAAAAGCGGGACAAGTGTATGGGTTTGGCCAAAACAGGGCCCATAATGGTCGGCTTCTTGGATAGATCTCTCCAATGTCGCCACCTTTTTGCTGGTGGCCCCCATGACTGCCTCCCATCCCCTGAGGACCCTCTCTTCATCGGTGTTCGCAGAGCACAGCTTGCTGACCCTGGCCCGTGCCCGCGCCTGTTCATCTTGAAGCTCGGTTATCTAGCGACTCACTTCTATGAGTTTTTCTTGAGAATCCACTAGCTAGGACCTCAGCTGATCCACGAGCTCAGTGCAGTTTGCAATGAATACCTCCAGCTCTTTTTCTTGTTCCTCAAGGCCTTGTACCTCCTGCTCCACCCTCAGAAACGCCCGGGTACTCCCCGAATCCTCCTGGCACTGGATGAGATCGGTGCGCTGGCTGCTCTCATGCATCTTCTCAGCCATGTACTCATGAACCGTCGGGTGAAGATGTTGATAATCCACCCCTCCAGCACACGAGAAGCACAACCAGGTGTGGAGGGACCCCATCCGCTTCAGCCATTCCCCCCGGGGCTAATTAAGAAAACACTGGATGCAATTCCATCCCTTGTGTCGCATCATCTTTCTCTCCTCGGCCACTTCCGAATCTGAATCGCCAACTTCTTTGGGATCAGTGGGCTGATAGACAGGGAAGACAGCCAACAGGGAAGACATCCAACATGGCAGCAGCAGGGTCTTCCTTAGAGATTCCTCCCAGGGGAATAGGCTCCTCAGCATCTGGGTGACCTTCCTCTCTCCCCTCGGTCCTGGTGGTGCACACATCGATTTTCGGCCCTGCCCTGATGGCAGCACCACCGATGTTCGCCACTCCCTTCTCACCAATTTTTGGAGCCAACTCAGTTTGGGAGGAATGTTCTGGATGGGGCGGCACGTTTTCCATCGGCGCACTAACGGATGGTCTGAGATCAGCGGCCCGAAGAGCCTCCAGCACTGTGATCACTGTATAGACAAGGAGCACCCTGATCAGTTGAGTCCTTTGACAGTGAGTACTGGTATCGAAGCAAGGAACTTAAAGGAACCCAAGGCATCATCCTCTAGTGCTCTGGCCACTATAGAAGCTATTTTAGAGGGGGACCCCTCAGCACTTGTCAGCTCGATAATGAGCGTTGGTGCCCCACCTTTACCCATTGATGCTTCCTCCCCTCCTTTGTCTGGAGATGCTTGATCAGCGTTGATATGCTCCTGCTCAAGAGAGAGAAAGTGGATTAAGGGATTACAAAGGAAATCATACACATGAGAAGATAAGGGTTGAAGCATACCTTGAGCAGTTCGGTCACATCCATATTGGAGCCAACGATCTCTCCGCTCTCCCAGAGACTCCCTTAATGGAACACCCCTTGCGACCCTTCACCTTCGGGATCCCCTTCTCCTTCACTTTCCCCTTCTCTTTCTGCCCACTCTCCTATTTCATCACCCTCTCATTCGTCGTTGTCATCTTCCCCCGGCGTCATCCTTTCCGTATCATGCTCCTAGTCAAGAAGCACCTTCACCAAGAGAGGTGGCTCCGCACGCCGACCCCGTTGGCATGCGTATATGTCCATGGCTGTCAGGTATGCATGCCGTTGATGGAAGCTCACTTTATCGGCGACCCAGACAAGCCCGACTTCCGGAAGCTGGATCTCATCTCGCAATATCTTCTGCCAGAGGGATTCAGTACTCATTGACTGCCACAGGGTTATCCAAGCCAACCACAACACAGGGAAGACGAAATCCTGGGAAGGTTAAAGTAGGTATTTTATTTTCTTCCTAGGAAGTTCTCTGGCCGCTCCATGGGACCCTCTTCAAGGAAACGAGGGCGCGGCCACACCATGCGATGCCCCCGCTGCTGAGGTCCCGACCTATGCAGGCCCTATTCCCTGAGGCGCTTCTGGTCCTCCTCCTCTAGAGGCACCCTGCCTGCACTCTCACCACCGAGGTTCCGCACTGGAAACCTTGAGCTGTCGTAATCACTTCTGCAGAATCCCCTCATGGTATTCTATGGTCCAATCTTTAGCATACTCAGTTGAGAGGTCGGCGTTGACTCTGGTAGGAGGAAATGTGATGATTTCTCCAGAGCCGTAGGTTGTGAACATCAGCCATAGTTGACGAAGAACATAAGGATGCCTATCCTCTCGGACATCTGTGTATACTCTCTTCGGAATTCGCTGGAGGAATCTGAACTCCCTAGCGAACCTGGATGGCACATAAGGCTCATAGAGAATCTTCCCATCAATACGGGCCGTGGGCACCCCACCTCTGATGCTCTGAAAGTACTCTTTATACTCCAGCGATCCTTTCCCATCGTCTATCAGCTGACCAGTTGGGGTGGGGAATGGGATGAAGGAGAAGTTGGCATGGTTTTCAATCATGATTTGTACCCCCTCCTCATTGAGTGTCATTGGCATGACCCCAGAAATATTCAGCAGAGAGGGTCACATGCCATTTCCCAGGGGGCAGATGGCATTTGGGAAGGTGTAGTCGCCGTAGTGAGCTGCAACCCAGCCATGAAAGATCTAGAAGGGGATGCATACTCTCCTAGGTGACCCCCCTCTCAAGATGTGTCCCAATATGGTGTACAACCGATCCAGCACAGGGACCCCCAGGTTGAACCTCTTGTTGGCAGCCATGATGTCCGCCATCACCAGAGTCGCTGGACGGACGCCCATCCTTGTGTCCTGTATCATCAAGAGACACCCGCTCAGGAATGTGGAGAGGAATCCAACATACCAGATATTCGGGTCCCGAGCCTCATTGATGTTGTAGCCCCATGATTGGTATTTCCCCGCCTACAGGATCCTCCAGTAGGATCTGCTCTTTCTTCTCTGAACCGCGGTTGGACAACATTTTCCCCGCCCTGGAATCTTGACCTCCAGATCCTTCTCCAGGAACAGGCTGAACCAGTCATTTTAGGCAATTTCCTTCAGTAATTCCTTGACCGTCAGCTTCTCCATGGCTAACTCTAGCAGGTGCCACATAAGTATGGGGGTTCGATACCTATCACCCCAGATATTCATCAGCAGGAGGAACTCATCATATTGATGGCCCTCCAAAAGGATGCCTCTGATGTAGTGGATGTCCCATAGTCTGATGTCAACTTACCCATGGTGAAGATGGAATGTGTTGGTTTCAGGGGACCACCGAGTGAACAGCTCCGGCCCAAGCTCAGGATGATGATAGAAGTGGAACTGCGATGTCCACACCGCCTCAAACAGACCAATATGCTGTAACTCGGCCCTGAATTGGTCGCATGTGTGGGGAACCCAGTACGCCCAAGCCCACTCACTGGTAAAGTTTCCTTCAGATCGCAGGTCCCAGTCTTGAAGCCAACCCTTGGTCTCGTTAGTGATGCTCTGATGGAGAGTTCTTGCGTAGAGGGTCGGTGAGCTCTCTGCAACAGGGTCACCCCCTACAATGGTCCTGGTCCTGGGGTTCAGAACATAGACATCCATATGCCTGGTTTCTTTGGCAGGATGACCATTGTTGGTGATGTTGTATCGAGGAAGGTCATCCTCACAGGTCACCCATGACCGCGGGGTATCCACTTCAAATCCTGACAGAGGGACCTCCTCTAGAATTTTGAAGTTCCACAGCGGCAGATTGTCGGACAAGGCGTATTCTTTCTATGAGGGGGTTAGCATGTTGAAGAGGGTGTGGTTCTTGGAGAAAACCCTATTTGAGCCATAAACTTATGGGTTCGCAGCCATATCGGCCCAACGAGTGGCAGCTTCCCCCTCATCAACCCGGTTTGCAGCCATCTTCTTTCAGGTTTTTCAGGAGTTGGCGTGAAAACTGGAAGGTTAAAATGAAATTAGGGAGTATGGCATGTAAAATCAGTGGCTGGCGTGAAATTTCAGGCCATTGCACGAAAAACACCAGGTTTGCGCGTAAAAGTCCGCTAAATCTCAGTGGAATTATGCACGGCCGAGGCAGTTTTCACGTAGGAGAAGAAGCAATTTCGCACACAAGAGCTCAAGGCTTGTCGCGCGAGAAACACTGTATAGATCCTGGGACCCGCATCGGATTTTATAGGGAAATCCAGGGTTCCGCGCTGCGCGAAAAGTATCTTCCGTACATGGCCAGGTTTTGCACACCACTTGAAAATTTTTCACGCACGAGGCCCACGAAGCCCTGCATTTTAGTGTTTCCCTCGAAATCTGATCATTGTGATCCCTCGCCGAGCCAATTCCGAGGGGGGCATTTATAGATGTCGAAAAGTGCTTAAGTGCTGGAGAAAGTTCCGAAATGAAAAGGTGAAATATTCGGACCTGAAGGCTCAGTCCGGAGGGCTCGGAGGTGTTACATGGAAAAAAAGGTAAAGCATGTGAAAAAAGTTCTCCCGCGCGGAAAGTACCGGGATTCACGAAGGGTCCCGACACCGGTGCGAAATAATTTCACACCCATGCCCCGCACAGTTGGCCTTTTTCACCACCACCTCTACCGCACAATTATTACGTGCAACCCTAAATTCTGCACCATCGGATGCCTATAAATAGAAGGCGACCCCCTTCCTATTCAAGGATGAAGAATTTGAACTTCCTATCATGCGTGTAATCGGAATTCCGCGTGCGCGCAATATGGATTTCAGGTATGGTTCTTCTTCAGGCGAGATCCCCATGGCTTAGACTAAACTCCAAACCCTTCGGGGTATGCCCCTTGCGAGCAATCCCTTATAGGGCGTGCAAGCCGGTTAAGCTGTGTGAAATCCTTCCTTTACACGCCCACCCATTCCTTTGTGTGCAATCCTTTCTCTTGTGTGAAATTCTTCCCAGCCGTGCACAATACTTCAGCCCCCTATTCATGCAAGCAACACTAATTTTGCGCCAACTCAGGGCTTTTCATACCGGACCCTTTATTTCGTGCAAACCCCAAGAGTTGCGCACAATTCCCCAGGCACCCCCTGCATGAGCGCCTGATGCCCTTCTTCCAGGTTCCATTCACAGGTGTCTTGTGCACCCCGAGCATCCGCATCATACATGGTTTTCCCGTATGACCTTCTAGGCTTGTACGAAGTAACTTCAAAGTCCCTTGGACAATCCTTCTCGTTGCGTTGCTTCGCCTTTTGCTTCTTTGCATAGACATGCTAACGGCGATTGCTTCTTCGCATAGCCACACTAACATGGACCCTTCGATGGTTCGCTCTACGACACCCCCTCAGTACGACCTTGTTGATGCCTTCCCTTCCAGAAGGGGCAGGGGGCACCGATTATGTAAGTCTTAGGGGTGCGTGGCCAACCCACCTCGTCCGAGCTGCAGGATGTTAAACTGCCAAGCACCTCATCCTCAACACATGACGTTAAACTGTGACCTGGCCCCGTGCCTCGCATGCAGGGTCCCCCCGCCTCAGACATTCTCCACACCCAATCGTCTCCATAGGGATGGGATTATACCTTACAGGGGGTGATTTATTGGAGTGGCGTTTGTCCATGGGGAAGGGAATCCACCTTGGTGTAAGCCCCTAGCCTTCCTTTAAGGAGGCAACACCCCTGCTCCTCCTCACTTCCTCAGTGCCAAGGCTGGCAGAAGGCGTAATAGGGAATAGGGCCCCTCCTCTATTCATGGGTGCCAAATCCCTCTCCCGATACGATTTGTCGCCCTCGGGCCATCCCGACACCATGGGCCGCTCAACGCGTAAGCCCCTATTCACTCCCCACGGACACACCCTTCGTGACATGATCGTTAGGTATCTGCTGCCTCTTGTTTCTCACACTGAGCATGACTCCTGTGAACTTAGAGTAAGCATCGACCATGACAAACCATGGGCCATCTCAGAGCGTAAGCCCCATCCATTCTGAACTATAGGGACTTTGATCTGTGCTAAGGCATGGTACGTAGGAAGCCTCCACGAGGTTCAAGCCCCACCACCGTGGGTCGTATTAGAGTGTAAGCCCCATCCATCCCGAACTACAGGGACTTTGATCTGTGCTAAGGCATGGTATGTAGGAAGCCTCCACGAGGTTCAAGCCCCACCACTATGGGCCGTCTCAGAGCGTAAGCCCCATCCATCCTGAACTACAGGGACTTTGATCCGTGCTAAGGCATGGTATGTAGGAAGCCTCCACGAGGTTCAAGCCCCACCACCTTGGGTCATCTCAGAGAATAATCCCCATCCATCCCGAACTATGGGTACTTTGATCCGTGCTTAGGCATGGTACGTAGGAAGCCTCTATGAGGATCAAGCCCCACCACCATGGGTCATCTCAGAGCATAAGACCCATCCATCCCAAACTACGAGGACATTGATTTGTGCTAAGGCATGGTATGTAGGAATCCTCCATGAGATTCAAGCCCGACAAATCATTGGCCCCGACCGTCTCCGTGTCGTTATGCCAAGCCCCAATCCACCTGGACCCTAAGTCCCTCTTCACATCGATTCACCGACTCCAACTATGGGTCGCCTCAGAGTGTAAGCCCCAAATGCCCCTGTCCCGCATGATGTTAAACTGCATTCCATCCTGAACTATGGGGACTTTGATCTGTGCTAATGCATGGTACATAGGAAGCCTCTATGAGGTTCAAGCCCACCACCCAGTCGTTCCGACCCCATTCACGTTGGTTCGCCAACACCATGGGCCGCCTCAGAGTGTAAGCCCCATACTCGTCCTGCATGATGTTAAACTGTATCTGCCACCTGAACTACATGGTCTATGATTCCCTTCTACAGGGATATGTAGAAAGCCTCCATGAGTTTCAAGCCCATCACCTGTGACTCATCCTGACCTTTCCCTTGAGCCCACACGTCTCGGGAGGCTCATGCCCTAACCCGGTGGTTCCACTTCCTTTGGGTCATATCCATGCATCCATTCTCAAGGGTCACCTCTTCAGGTGTCCCATCGATCCATCGAAATACGCGGACTTTGATTCCCTGCCACGGGGATACGTAGGAAGTCTCTTCGAGGCTCAAGACCAAAGCCATTGTCCATATTGATTCTTACCCAGGCCACCACATCTCGGTGAGATCATGCCACTCCTCATTCCCCTTCACAGCATTCAGGAAGTCACCCATGTGCTAGCCCCAATATCGGTGTTCCCTTCAGGGGGTTCTTCAATCCGATCCACTCTTATCAGTGTTCCAATCTGTCCGATCTGTCTCCGCTGGATGTTAAACTTGCGGCATACCCTGTGTTAAACATGGGAAGCTGAGGAAAACCTCAGATACATGCCTATGGAATACAATTCCCCGCGTTATATGTGGGATGCCTCGGGCTCCCGCTCCCTCGAGAAGCCCTATGATAAGGGACAAAAGACAAACATGCCAATCCCCAGTGTCAAGACACGCTAGTGATGCCCCAACGTAACTACTCTTCTATCCGAAGGTTTCTTCCCTGACCGGACCCCTTGGAAGGTCCTGACAGAAGCAGCGTAATTAACTGGTGTCCATGAAGATATGGCGCCGGTAAGAGCTTCATGAACTACATTTTAAATCTATGAGGGATACCCAGACTAGGTGACGAGCTCCAAGGAGGAATCCATGGAAGGAATAACCGACATCCCATCATCCTGTTGCGATCAAGGAGAATCCATCCCTGAATAAGGATCAGATGTTGCATGCCTTTGGAAAGTGGGAATACGGGGTAACAGCAGCGCGTCCTCTGCGAGACGGATGTGCGCGCCCCGTCCAAAGCATCGAAAGCTATCACCAAGATGTATTGTGATCTACACTGTCAGTATTGGTGGCCAAGTACGAAGAGGGATGTTTCTAGTTTCGTGATGACGTGTTCTACTTGTCAACAGGTGAAGGCGGAGCATTAGCGACCAGCAAGGATTTTAAAGCAGTTACCCATTTCTGAGTGGAAGTGTAATGATGTCGTGATGGACTTTGTGACCGGTTTACTGAGGTCGCCTTAAGGGAATTATGTAGTTTGGGTTGTCATTGATAGACTCACGAAGGTTTCACACTTCTTACCAATCAAGGAGACCTTCAGTGTTGATGAGATGGGACGGTTGTACATCTGAGAGATTGTACATCCACATGGAGTTACACACTATATTGTTTTAGACAGGGATGCCCATTTTACTTCTCAGGTCTAGAAGGGGCTTCAGAAGGATTTGGGAATGTAGGTACTTTTGAGTACAACTTACCATCCCCAGATAGATGGACAGTCCGAGCGTATGATTCAGGTGCTTGAGGACATGCTTTGAGCATGCATCTTGGATTTTGGAGGTTCTTGGGAGAATCATATACCTCTTGTGGAGTTTGCCTACAATAATAGTTTTCAAGAAACTATTCAGATGGAACCTTATGAGGATTTGTATGATAAACCATTACAATCACCCTTATATTGATTAGAGGCAGGAGATGCAACTTTGTTGGGACCTCATCTTGTTCAGGAGACCATAGAGTAGATAGAGTTGATTCGAAAGAGGATGGATACTGCACAGTCTCGACAAAAGTCTTATGATGATCAGCGGAGATGACCTCTAGAGTTTGAGGTTGGGGATCAGGTTTTTCTACGTGTCATACCGAGGTTAGGAAACAAGAGGATTAGAAGACATGGTAAGCTTTCTCCAAGGTACGTCGGGCCATTTGATGTGTTTTAGAGAGTTGGGTCGGTTGCCTATCGGTTGCAGTTACCTTAGAGGTACCGATTTATGCATGATGTTTTTCACATCTCTAAACTCTGACATTACTTTTCAAACTCATCTCATGTCTTTCAACCTTAGGAGGTTGAGCTCGAAGTGGATGCGTCATTTGAGGATCATCCTATCTGGATTGTGGACCACAGTTCAAAGGTCCTCTGAGGCTGATCTATCCCCTTGGTATGAGTGTTGTGGCAGCACGGGTGGGTGCAAGACAAGGCTTGGGAGAGAGAGACCGATGTACGAGCACAATGGATGGAACTATTCGGGGTTTCTTCTTCTACGCCATGCTAGGAAAATTCAGGGATGAATTTCTTTAAGGGGGGAAGTTTGTAAGAACCTGGACCTTCTTTTCAGGTATGTTTTTCTTTTTCCTAGAGTTTTTGAGAAAAGAGGAGTTTCTAGAAATTTTTTAAGTACACATTGTGTACTTGGTTAACGCAGGTAGCCGTGTGTTGGCTGTGTAGTGTCCTTGCACATGGCCATGTGTGATGACATGGAGGCCACCTAATGCGGAGTACGGAAACAGAAAGTACACACTGTGTACTCCAAAAGTACACACTGTGTATTTTGTTTTTTTTCATTAAACGCATTGGGGTCGCGTCTAATCACCAGAACGAACTTCTTTTAGGTCTCGTTCATCCGAGATCATCGAGCATCCATGGATATTTGATGATCCCCTGAGCCTCCATTCTTCCTCCAAATCGAACACCATTTATTGTGTTGGAATCGAATCAGTGAGTTCTATCTTCTGCTGGAACCTTGTTTCATGATTTCTCTTCTTTTCCAAGTTATCATGGGTTGAACGTTTTAGACGTTTTCGTAGATCTATGGCATTCTAAGAAGATTCAATGTTTGAGTTTCAAGTATATTGATCTCCTAACCCCATGGTAGGTGGTTTGTGCCTTTCTATAGAAAGTCTTTGAGTTATTTGTGCAATTTCACCCAATACCCATGAACGGGGTATTGTGTGTTTACTGTTTTAGCACTATTGTTTCTTTGCTATGTTGGTATTCCTGAGTAGATGATAATTGATTATGAATAGGGTGAATTTTTGTGCTTTGGATGTATTTCCCATGCATGTTTTTCCTGTTTTGACCTTTGGGTCTTGTTTGCATGTAGGTTGTTGTTTACTATCCATGCCTAGTATTATAGGATGGTGTGTCTATTCTTCTATTATGCTGTTGTGTTGTAGAATTCTAGCCAATTAGTTCTTGAGGTTTACTTGGGCCGTTACATGATTCTACACTTGTTTGACTTACACAGGGCCATGAGAACCTGTTGTATAGACCATAGGGAGAATTGATGTTGAGGGATTCTCCAGAGTGTCTTTATAATTACGATGCGAGACCACAGGGGGAATTGATGTTGAGTGCTTACCAAGAGTGTCTATAGTTCCTCGATGCGGGCCATAGGGGGAATTGAGGTTGAGTGCTTCCCCATAGAACCTTTAGCATGATACGAGACTATAGGGGGAATTGATGGTGAGTGTTTCCTCAGAGAGTCTATACTATAGCTGAACCAGAGGGGTGAGACTGTGTGTTCTTCCCAGAGGGTTTCTTGTACTTGATAGGTAGGACTAGAGGGGATAGGCAATGGGTACTTCCTAGAGGGTTACCTATTGTGTTATCTGTTTTTCTGTTCCATGTTTTGTGGTGTTTTGAATGCTTAAATTGTGGATTGTTTACTGCTTAGTGCTTCCTTGTTTACTGCTTTCTATACTTTTACCTGCCATATACTCACTGACTGTTAGGAACAGATCTTCAGGTGGTTTCCAACTAAGATTTAATCTCACACCCTATTTGGGCCATTATTTTGGGCCCAAAAAGATTATATTTCTGCAGGTATAGACAAGGGAAAGCGCCCTTGGACTTTAGGTACTTGATTGTATTGGATCCAGAGAGCATGGGACCAAGACGAGGCTTGCGATGCTGAGGATTTTCTCATCTTTTTTCCTTTTGTACTTCAGTTTAATACTGTATTCAACATTGTGACTTGTTTGGATGCTTTCTTAGACATATATGTATCATGCATCATTTATATATATTTTTCTCCAGTTTTTTCTTTATCAATATTCCATTGTTTACTATTGTTGTATATTTAGGGTTTCCGCTATTGTGTGTTGTTACTTCTATTGTGTACTCCACTAATGAGGGCATAGTTTCCCCACTATCACACCCAAGGCCCTCGCTGCTAGTCGGTAGCCTCTGGAATTTGGGGAAATGCGCTTGAGGCCATGCGACCAACTGGGTATGGGGCGCCTCTGAGGTGCGTTAGTTGGCTGGGACTAGCGTTGGAAGCTTTAGATCTGAGATTTCCATGATAGTTGGTAAATGTCAGTTGACAGGATCTTGATGCAGGAGGCTTCCCCATGATCATACTCGGGCACATGGTATGTAAGTAAAGGGGAAGCATAGAGAATTGGGTTAGCCCGAAGAGGTATTTTGATATGATTTTGATAGGTGAGGTCATATGGAATGAGACTATCTGACCAGACATACTGATAATCCCAGGAAGATAGCAAGTGGACCACCACGGCAGTGAAAGTGCTATGATCAGGGATCCCCCAGGCGGGGACAGGGTGGTCCCCAGGGAGGCGATTCCAGCATATGGGAATGAAGAGATATAGGTGGGGGATAATTCTATGAGATTCTATAACCACCACCACCAGGCATCCCATGTCAGGCATAGGGAGATGGCAGTCAGGGCCGTGGACAGCTACAGTCTATGGATGTTCATGATCCCGTAGCACACAAGATGATCTGAGGTATGCTCTATTTTTATTTTACTCTTTCTTTAGTATTTTTATAGATAGGCTCTAGTCTATTTTATCTTTTTACTCCTAGTATGGTAGTTGGAGCTTCTGGTAGAGGCTCTAGCACAACAGCTTTGTCTCGAGGTCCCTATTAGGAGTGCTTCTTCTCTGTATTTCATCTACCAGCAATGCGAGCTATCGTTTGGAGGAGAGAGGTTCATGTGGTACCTACTGGTTATCACGATGGAACCCAATGACATCATCTTCTTCATGGATTGGCTTTCCATGGTTCAAGCCTGGATCAACTGTCACCAAATACTAGTCAGATTCTTATACACTAATGAGATGAGGTTCTCTTTTCTTTCTTAAGGATACCTCATAGAAAAGCAGTCAGGTGTTGTGAGCAAGAGGATATAGTCTTATACCACCAGTTAGAAAGCATAAACCTTGGTGTAGTAGAATCTTAAAGAATCTGGGTTCTTTCAGTTGTGGAGTATTATATGGGTGTCTTCCCTGAAGACGTGATAGGACTACCTCTGAGGAAGTAGTTGTAGTTCTATATTAATTTGCAACTAAGGACTTCCCCGATATCTTCTTCGGCGTATCAAATGACACTCAAAAAGATCTGGGATATATGGTTATAGTTGGAGGACCTTTTTGAGAAAGGTTTCATCAGGCCCAATGTTTCCCTTTGGGTAGCTCCAGTTCTATTTTTGAAGAAGTCATGTGGGAGTTTACAGATTTGCGTAGATTATCATTGTCTGAACCAGGCCACAATAAAGAACAAGTACCCCTTCCAAGAATCTATGACCTCTTTGAACAGTTTTGAGGTACAAGATGGTTCTCCAAGATAGATCTCAAATACGGCTACCACCAAATATGGGTTCGTGAGGCTGATATCTTAAAGTTGTATTTTTGATGTCATTATAGACACTACGAGTTCCTAGTGATGCCCTTCAGTGTGACCAATTTCTCTATCATCTTTATGGATTTGATTAACCAGATATTTCATCCTTACTTGGACCAGTTTTCTATTTTCTTCATCGATGACATACTCATCTACTCTGTGTCAGAGGAGGAGCATGTGTAGCACGTAAGGATGGTTCTTGATTTACTTTGAGAGCACCAACTTTATGGAAAGCTCTCAAAGTGCTAGTTCTGTATATAAGAGGTTCACTTCCCAGGGCATGTCATTTCTAAACAAGGATTATCCATTGATCTATCAAATATCAAATAATTTATTGTTTGGTATCCAATCAAGAGTGTGCCAGAGGTGTGAAGATTTCTTGGTTTGGTGGGGTTCTACAAGAGATTTGTGGAAGACTTCTCTAGGATCACAACCCCTTTTACAGCTCTGACATAGAAGGGACAACTATTTACTTAGTCTGAGCAGTTCCAGAATTCCTTTGATGAGTTGATGAAGAGGATGATGAGTGCTCTAGTTTTAGGACTACCAAAGAAATTTTTTCAGTTCATAGTGTATTTTGATGCCTCGGGAGTTTGGATCAGTTACGTGCTGATGCAACAATAGGAATTCATCACATATAGGTCATGGAAGTTGAGACCCCATGAGAAAAACTAAGCGACTCATGACCTATAGATAGCATTGGTAGTATTTTCCTTGAGGATGTGGATTCACTACCTTCTAGGATATATATTTTTGGTTTACTCAGACCACCAGAGCCTCAGGTACATCTTCACCCACAGAGGCATGAATCTGAGGCAACAATTCTAGTTGGAGTCCCTGCAGGACTACGACTTTGAGATAGTCTATAATCTAGGAAAGGAAAATGTTGTAGCATATTCCCTTATTAGGGAGTCCCAGGCTCTCCTAGTGAAGGAATATTTAGAGAAGTTATCCTCCCTATAGCTAACCCCGGTGGAGCAGGAGGATACAACTTTTCTACAGTCGATGGTGTTGACTCCTTCACTCCTTGAGCAGATGAAAGTTTCCCAACTGGGATACATTGACTGTGATGTTTTGTGTGATCAAATATCCTTAGGTGACACACTAAATTGATATTCTGAAGGAGGGAATCATAAGATCTTGTTCTATGGGAGAACAGTGGTTCCAGTTTCGATGTGGGAGGAGGTGATGTGGGAGTTTCGCACTTCTCCCTTATTTGTAAATACCAATGTGGGGAATATGTATAGGGATATTCAATGGAAGTTTTTGTGGTCCTTCATGAGACAAATCATAGATAATTTCATCTCACAATTCCTCACCTATTAGCAGGTAAAGGCTAAGCATCAGGTTCTAGAAGGTTTGTTGCAGCCTCTTGAGATCCTGAAGTGGAAATGGGATGAAATATCCATGGATTTTGTCATATGGATTATGTGCATAGAGAAGATCCATGATTCCATCTGGGTGATAGTGGACCAACTGAAGAATTCATCATACTTCCTTGTTATAAAGTATTACAGTTCAGTGGAGAGTTTGTATATGTTGTGCATATGGGAGATCGGCCGCCTTCATGGGGTACCTTTGATGATTGTCTCTGATTGTGATGTGCAGTTTAAGTCATGATTGTGAAGAGGTATACAGGAGGAATTCAGGATATATCTATGGATGAGTACAACCTTTCACCCCTAGACCGATGGGCAGACTGAGTTTACTATCCAAGTGCTTAAGGATATGCTGAGAGCTTTCATGTTAGATTTCATATGGAGCTGGGAGTATCACCTGACTTTGATATATTTTGCGTACAAAAATAGCTACCACTCTACCATCAGCATGAAACGTTTTTAGTCTCTATACGGGAGACCCTACATGTCACCTTTGTGCTATATGAAGATTGAAGAGTCATCCCTCATAGGCCCAGAGTTGGTGCAAGCGATGATGGAGAAAGTGAATGTCATCCGTGAATAGATGAAGACGGCCCATAGAAGATATAAATCCTATGAATATCATCATTGTAGGCCCTTGGATTTTGATAAGGGAGACCACATCTGCTTAAGAGTCTCCCCATGATGTGGAATGTGGCGGTTTAGCTGGGGAGGCAAGTTATCTCTGAGGTTCATCGGGTTATTCGAGATCATATGAAGGGTTAGAGAGGTTGCATACCACCTTCCTCTACCACCACAACTAGAGCGGGTGCACTAAATCTTCCACATATCACAGCTAAGGAGATACGTGCATGATCCTACACACATCATAGACTAGGGCGAGCTGGACATTGAAGATGGATCCACCTTTGTAGAACACCCAGTGGTGATCGAAGATCGATAGGAGAAGACCTTATGTGGATGGTCCGTCCCTTTGGTTTGCGTGTTGTGGCAACATGGAAACATGCAGAAAAGTTTCTAGGAATGGGAGATCTAGATGTAGACTCAATATCCCAAGTTTTTTCCTAGTTTTTATTTTTGGGGATGAAAATATTGAAGGAGTTAATGATGTAGAGACCTGGATTTTACCTTGTAATACTTTAAAATATTTTTATATATATTTCTAAATCTAAGTGCTGAGACGACGTGCTATTCTGAGCCCCAATGGTCCCAGAATTAATTTATAAAAAAATTAAATATATTTTATATTGTGCATGAAAAGTAATTGGGATAACTATCAAGAGGTATTTCAGATCAGAAACCTGAGGGCACAATTGAGTTTGGAATGTATAATTTACCCTAGGCAGGACATAACTTTTGTCGGTGCGGCGCTTCAATGTAAAAAGTAATCAGGATTGTAATAATTAATAAAATAATTAAATTTAATTATTTTATCTCAGACTTCATTTCAAATAACTTTTGAATGGGGATTTGGATTGAAAATATGATACCAATGTTGAGTTTGTAATGCAACGGTTTACCTAGCACAACCTAAAATGAGGGGACATGGGAGGTTCAGATCTCATGACTGTTGGCGAGTACGGTTAAGAGGTTTACCCTAAACCTAGTTAAAACCTATAAATACATGTTTATAAATTCCAGGTTAGGGTTTATTCTTCTTCTTACCACCACTAAATAGATTCCTCCTCTCCTTCCTCCTTTGGAGATTCAACAATGAAGCTTCGGTGAATAGAAGTAGAAGCGTTGGCGGGTGTGTTCTTCAATGAAAAATGAATCAAGGTAGGATTATTTTCATTTTTATCACACCCCTGATTTCAATTAATAATTTATTCTTGAATTATTCATCATATTCACTGTTTTTATCATCAATGGAAATTTCCAAATGAACACGGCCTTCGATCAACCTCCATTTGAATTCCATATTCCCGTGTTCTTCGCACGTTCTTTATGGTTTTCTCCGTTTAATTTTTGGCAGTCAAATCATCGAGCAGAGCTTAGTTATGTGAATTTATCGACCTAAGGTTTGAGAAAATTCGTTCATTGAAAATTTTTGGCAACTGAAGGAGCCTTGGTGGTCCACGGAAGGTACCACTAGAGACCTTCTGATGGCAGTGTACGGTGGTGGCGGCCGCATGGAGCAGGACGACCAGTGAGTGCAGTGGTCGGGCATGTCAGGCAGTGGTTGGGGTGTTGTGGTGAAGTTGTAGCATGAAGGATGGTAGGAGATTAGTATGGAAAGGAAACATAGGTGTTCAATGAGCGGAGACTGTGTGCTAGGCAAAGGAGATGAGGACAGCGGGACCCAGGTCACGACAAGCGGCCGCCAAACGTGGCAGGCGGCTGCATTGACTCGGGACGGCGAAGAGGCTGAGGTGGCCAAGCGGGGTCCAGGACGAGGAAGCCAAGCACGGGCCAGTGAGGTTGGCCAGTCCAAGAAGTAGAGGGTCGGGCCAGGGGGCATCAGGTTGGGCTAGCCGGAGTGGGTTGGGCCCAGGTGGAGCGAACCAGGCCGGATCGGGTCGGGCCGGTCTTTGGGTGCAAAGTTTTTTTTAAACCCACATAACTTCTAAACGAAGTGTCTATTTTACATGATGTCTCTGGAAATGTGATCCTCTCTTCAAGATGCACCTTTTGAGGATATTTTGGGAATTTTATATTTTGGTCTCATGGATCGGTTTCATTAAATTCCTAAATATAATAATAATAATATAATTATTATTATTGGGGATTTTTGTATCGGATGTCTGCATACGATGTCAAATTGATGCGCCATCAACAGCGTCATGACCCTGAAACTTAGGAGGAAATTTCAAGATAAATTTCATGTGTTTAAACCAAAATCAAGGTGTATGCTCCATGAATCCCGGTTCAGGTGCGTTGCGGTGAAATGTATCTTTTTCACTGAGTGTCCGATTGGGGAAAATCAATAGTCTATGTTGCACGTTTTTTCATAAGGATTGCAAAGGTCTAATACATTTGGATATGCAGATCCTTATTTTTGATCTCATTAAATTTATAAACATGAAAATAAAATCAGTGGAAGATCCTTTTTATGGGTTTGAAGAGAATCCATGGAAGTATTCAAGCAGTGATCGGGCATTGTTCAGGTAGATTATTAGGGGATTCTTTCTAGGTGTTGATCCCCTAACGTACTAGGGTGCAGATCCCCAATGACCAGAGTGTAATCCTTTGATTCACTAGGGCCTGGTTCCTCTATGGATACTATTATAGTGGAATCCCCCTAGCATACTAGGGAGTGGTTCCTCTACTTTGAGTTTGTACCATCCGACTATGTGGATCAGTGGCGAGACATAGTTGGACATACCTTTGGACTCACGTGAAATAGGGACTCTTTCCCCACTGAGATGTTTCCTTATGATGTGACCTAAACCCATGAGGGCGTGTTAGTGATGCTTAAAGTGGTAATTATCAAGGTTTGGTGATTGATCCCCTTTTACTTGTGTGTTCGGGGCGGACATGTGGGATGACATACATTATTGTTGGATACTTATGAAACTATTGGCGACTCTTCTTCTTGGGATGAGTTGTGAGATGGATATCCCATTACTCTCTAATTTGAGTTTCTTTTACCTGAGAATGTGTATATATATATATATATATATATATATATATATATATATATATATCTCATTTAAGTACCCATTCCTCAAGTTTGGGATCGATCTCCTTTTAGGAGAGGCGAAGACGTACTGGGTGTGCCATGTGCTTTCCGTGTCTAGCTTCTCATGGTTGGATAAGAATTATCTCCTATTATAGGTAGAAAAGACTCAATGAGAAGTTCACATTTTCACCATTTCTATATCCTTGTGTTTGGATGAGATTTATTTACTCTCTTGTTGGGTTGACCAACACTCCTTCATTATACCGTGTGTTATATGTTGTATTCCATTTCTATTATATCTCTTACTAATCCCCCTTCAACTTTCATGGCGTCCTACTAGGTATTTTTATACTCACCCCTACATGGGATTTTTTCGCATTTTTTGTTCCATATGAAGATAATGGATAGGTTGATCGTGACATCAGAGGAGCTTAGGGACACGGGGTGCTTAGACCGCATACAGTGGTTATAGCTTAGGATTCTTAGAGAAGAGCTCTCCCAACTGTTTTACTTTTCTAGTTTTTTTCAGGTTGGGACACTTTTCTAGTTGGGAATGTATTTTTCCCTATTTTCCTTTAATTTTACATTAATACACTTGTACTATTTAGAGGTCCATTCATGTTTGGTTTATTTACAGCAGTGTATAATCTTTTACTCCTTTATCTCTATAATTTCGTATTAAGTTGACTATGTGTGTTTGTAAAAGTACATAGAAAAAGGCCTCCTTATGTTTTTTGTGCCTTCAATGTTTGTCGCCACCCCTGGCCTATGAAGGTGAGCTTGGGGTTGTTGCAACTCAATCCTTGGCATGGGTCGGGTCATGACAACACCACCCAGACACACTAAGCCATGGGTCCTCTATTCATTGATTGGAGACCTCCTAACACACTAGGGCACATGTCCTCTACTAATTTATTGGTTTTATTCTGTTATACTCTTATGTATTTCCTAGAGTTTATTTCATTCATGGTTTTACTCTAGATGTTATAACACCTTTTATTATTCCTCTACACTATTGCATGGAGGTGGTGGGGTGCATGTATATAGGTAAACTAGGAAAAGGCCTCCCATTTATATTATGCCTTCTTAGAAATTTTTACCATCCTCTGGCCTATTTGAGGTGGTATTAGGGTTGAAACATATCAACCTTTTTTATAACAAGTGGTCCTTGGTGGGTCAAGTCATTACAGGCCCCTTAAAGATCCTAAAACTCCTTGAATCAATCCTAAAAGCATACCCATTTTAGTCTAAGACACCAAGTTAAATAATTTTCCTCTTCAATTCAATCACCCACGTAATTTCCTATAAGGATTTGACTAACCCATCATGAAATTCTATAGAATGGTCTCTCTACCCATGGCTCAGAAGCTTTTGTTATTTCCTAGGGAAACCTCACCACTCTCCATATGTCTTATATCAATGAAGTACTCAAGTTTGGGACACATATTAATTGAACATCTGAATCCAGGAACCATTCACACTCATATCATCTAAAAAGAAATTTAGAACATCAACAATATCAAAATATTGTTCAATAGAACAATAATGGTCACTAATATTGGTGTTGTTCTTGGAATTGTCCGTTTGAAGACAATTCATTCTAATGTGGCCAGGTTTTTTACAATGAAATAATTTTATTTTTTTCCCCTAAAACCTGATCAGCTTCTAGTCTTACACTAATATCTCATTTTCCCTCTATGATTAGTCATACCTCTAACATTAAGCACCTCTGATTACTGCTTAATAGGACTGGGTTTTTTATTTTGAATTTATTTAAACAACAAGGAAGGCATAACTTCTTCTAGGTTTAAAAAATATCTAACATACATCAATGAGTCTTTAATTGAATTATAATAATCTTCTAAAGAGTTAAATAGTATTATATTCAAATCCTCATCATCCAAATTAACTTCTATATTAGACAAATCAAGAAAAAATTTATTAAAATCATTAATACGAGTCTTGACTGTGGTTCAAGGATGCATATGAAAATTATACAATAAAAACTTATTATGTAGATGGTCTACTAAGTTTATTTTCATATATAAAGTTTTAAGATTTTAATATATTTAAGAAGAAGTGGATTTATATGATAGCTCACAAAGGACTTTATCACCTAAATTAAAGAGCATTAAACTACGGGCCTTTCTAAGCACATCAATAGGGAATTCAACTTCAGTAGTAGCGGACTTTACATCAATAGACAAGGTAAAAAATTTCTTTTTATAACCACACATGGCATCGAGTATCTCATTATGTAATAGTATAACACTCATCTTAAATTCTTTATGGATTGAAATAATTATCCCTATCGAATTTTTCTATGTCAAATTTCATTTATCCCATTATTCAAGATCAGGTGGATTTGAAGCCAATTGTTAGGGGATACATTGATATGATAGTCCCTATGAAACATCCAAGATCCCATAATATAGGAATTGGGTTCATGAATTAATTTTGAAAATTTTATTAACAATTAAACAAAAGGTGAAATGTGGATTCAAGATGAATGTGGTGCAAGAAAATTAAAGAACGTGGATATATAACGTGATTTAATCCACTATGGTCCTAAATTCATGGTGAGAACACCACCATAAGAATTGATTATCAAAGAAAAAAATAACCAAAATTAAAAGATATGAAAGTAGTAAATAAAATAGAAAATTTTTCTTAGGATCTTCTTGTATAAAACTCACTCAACATACAAGAAAAGAAGGATAAAACATTATACATGGAATCATAGATTGAAATAAAGAAAAATGGAATTAACTTCTTATAGAGACAAGTTCAAATACTAGAACCTAGAAGAATCTAAAATGGATCTTGATTTATTAATGTATTACTTCTGATTAGAACATTCCATGATGGGGGATGAAGATATCCACCACTTTGTGTCAAAACCCTAGGCTGGATTTGGAAACAAAAAAGATAATTTTCTTCATTACACTTCAGGAACCTTAGACAAAATCTCCTTCTTACAATGATCTCAATATTTCTCACCATAGAAAGAAGTTGAAGAAATTTTACCTCACAACACATAATTCGAATCAATTATCGATGATGGTCCCCAAGGTGAAATCATAATAGAAAATGAGGTGATGGAAATTCATGTGGCTAATGCGGGATGTGGGCTATATGGATGGCTTGGAAGCGAGAGGAAATTTGGTTATTAAAACAAAATGAATTACTCTTATGTGGAAATACCCTTATATGGAATTACCTCTGTGTGTTCCAAGTAATACCCTTATATAGGCCAAGTGTTACCCTTACATTATCAAGTTGGGCCTTACGCAATACAAGTATTACCTTTACGTGAGTATGGGACTTACCCTTATGCAATGGGGCTTATATTTACACAAACGGGAATCAAATTTACAAATGAATTATTTACCCTTATTCATCCATAAGTACTCTTACAAATTTAAGGTATTGCCCTTATGAAATTTGGGTATTACCCTTACACATTTTAGACTACCTTTACATAAGAGGTAAGCTACCTTTATGCAATAGGTGTACTCTTACATGAGTTATGAGGTTACCCTTACACAAGCAAGAGTTCACTCTTATGAAAATAGGAATACCCTTACACAATGATAAAGTTACCCTTACACAACTGGTTATGTTAACATGGTATTCATTTAGGAAAACTTGTGAGTCTAAATATGAAAAAAAATAAATTAACATTGCAAGAATGAAAATTAATTCAATTTTATTGAAAATAATTAAATACATACATGAAAAAATTCATAATAAGGTAAGTAGTCAGATAAAACTAAACAAGGAAAGAAAAATAAGAATACGAAAAGTGTAATACCTAAAAATGACATGAGGATGTTGTAATTCTCCCCTACATATTGTTTTTCTCCTATAAATAAAAGACAAAGAAGGTTTTACTTCAAAGAGTTGAGGCCACTTCTCCCTCATTAAAAGTCTTTTATTCCCATGTATTTTGAGAGTCAAAACCATGTTGACATGACACATAAACCAATGTATAGTTTTCCCACATAGAACTTTTACTTGTGAATCAATAACCCAATATGGTTGTTTAGTTATGAAAAAATCAAGTTTTGCATCAAGGTATTCCAAATACAAAACATGAGATGTGTCTGGTTGATACTTTTTAAGTTGATACATGAGGAAAATATTATGGACCAAAGAAAATTTTGGTGGTAAATCCAAGTGATAATCCACTTTTCCAAGTCATTACATGATCTTAAATGGTCCCACATACCTTGGAGTGAGATTTCCTTTCTTTTGAGTCATCAGTGACCTAACTAGAGAGATAATTTCAAGAACACTGGATCCCTAACTGAAAACTCCAAATGATGATGTTTTCAATTCGCATAAGACTTATACCAGCTCTGAACCATCACTAAAAGTTGAAAACCCAACTAGATCTTCACTTCTTTCTCCTGAACCAAACTCATTCCAACCAAAAAATCTTCTCTAACCTCAAAACAACAAATATAAGAGTTGAATGCAAGTTCATACAAATATTTGAAAGGTTTAATTATGATGTATTACTAGTGATTATTATTATAAGAAAATTTAACCATCCCCAAATGACTATCCTAAGAAACTTTGTTGTTAAAGACATAAACATAAATAATATCTTCCATAATCTGGTTATCACTTTCAATCTTCCCATCTTTCAGAGGATGGTATGTTGTTCTCAAACTTATCTAAGTTCCCATTTCCTCCTTGAGGCCCTTCCAAAACTAGTAGGTAAAATTAGTGTCTTTATCTATGAAAATGACCGCAAAGATCCCATGCATCCTTACTGTATCTTACATATACGACTTCCCTAGTTCCTCCACTTTAGTTTTATCACATATCAGTATGGAATAAGATGAATTGGTCAATAGATTGATCACCACCCAAATGGAATTATTACCTTGGGGGGTTGAGGTAAACCAATATTTAAATCCATAAAAATTGCATTCCACTTCCATGTTGTCATGGGAATAGGATAAAGTATCCCTGATAGCTTATAGTGATCATCCTTTATCTATTGTAAAGTATAACAATGAGATACAAAATTAGTTATGTCTCGTTTCATAATAGGCCACCAAAAATGGTGTTTCATGTCATAGAACATATTTTTGGTGCTAGGGTGGAAATCCCATAAATAATAGTTAAAATAACCTAAAATGACATTTCTTGTACTTGATGGTACAACATATCATCTCCTAAAGTGAAGGATACCCTTTTAGGAAAGATACCACTCGCCAATGGTCTCCCCACCACATAAAGAATCCCTGAGACTCTAGAATTTTATACCTTGTTATTTCTCATCAATAATCATTTCAAGGAGAGAGGATGTCACATTAACACTTTAAAGAACATTACTAGACTCCTCTTATCTAACTCCCAAGTGCATTTGAGAAATTTTTTTCACAAATTTCCATCCCTCCTTTAAGTCATAATAAGTTAACATCTTTCTAAGATCATCAGTAACTACATTATCATTTTCAAGTGTATAGGAAACTTCAAAGTCAAATTAATGAAATTACTCTACCCACCATCTTTTTTGGAGGTTTAAATCTTTTCTAAAAAATATATATCCCGAGATTTTTTATTCTGAGTATATAATAAAATTTTCCCCAAAAATATAGTTGCACTAACTTTTTAGGGCATCAAAACCCATTGTAATTTCCAAGTAATGAGTGGGAAAATTCACTTCATGAGGCTGAAACTATCATGATCCACAATCCCCTATACGATCAACTTGCATAAGGATACAAACCAAACCTGAACCCAAAGCATCATAGTAAACAACATATCCTTGACTAGACTCTGTTAAATTAAGAATTAGTGTTGAGTTTAAACATTTCTTAAGTTCATAGAATTATTCCTAACACTTCAAATCCCACAAAAACTTCACCCCCTTTTGAGTTAGAAAATTTAAAGGAGACACTATCTTTGAGAAATATTTTTTAAACCTACAATAGTCTCCCACAAAACCCAAAAATCTATATATCTTAATGAAATTTCATGATTCTTCACATGGAATTATATTCATCACCTTTTTAGGATCAACTGAGATGCCAAATTCATATATCACATGTCCCAAGAGCTTGACTTCACATATCCAGAATCAGCACTTTGATAATTTAGCATAAATATGATGATAACTTGGAATTCCCAAAAAAAAACTCAAGTGAAACAAATGATCTTATTTGGTTTTAGGTTATACCAATATTTCATTCACAAAAACTACAAAAAAAGTGTTAAAAAACTTTTATAAGATTCAATTCATCAAATCCATAAAGACAGCAAGAGCATTAGTTAGTTCAAACAAAATTATGAGGTACTTGAAATGGTCACACCTTATCCTAAAGGCGGTCTTAGGAACATTTGACTACTTTATTCTAATTTGGTGGTAACCATACCAAATATTGATTTTATAAAACCATATTTCTCCCTTCATGTGGTTAAAAAAATCATAAATGTGAGATAAATGATATTTTTTCTTAATGGTTACACGATTGAGATTATGATAATTGATGCATAAGTGAAGAGTTCCATTGTCCTTCTTAGAAAAAAGAATAAGGGATTCCCAAGGTGAAACACTTGGGTGTATAAATCCCTTTTCCTTAAAATAATAAAACTATATTTTCATATCCTTTAATTTATCTTGATCTATACAGTATAACAACATCGATATCAACTGAGTTTCATGAAATAATTCATTCGATAACTCTATCTCCTTCTCTATAGGTGAACCCAATAATTCATATAGAAACACTTTAAGAGACTCATTGACCACTGGTGGAAATCTACCATTGTTAAAATTAATTTCCATTATATTCAAAGAAAAAATCAACAACTTTCTAAGCTATATAAGTGATGAACTCGCTCAACTAGACCTTGGATACCATTCTCCCTGAAATATATAAGATCTCACATAAAAAGTAGTGAATAACACCCATAGATGGAAATAATAAATCTGATCCATGTGATTGATCATCCAATCCATCATGATAATAACATCTAAGAGTTCCAATTAGAGAACCAATAAATCCTAAACCATCTCTATATCACACATAAAGAAAGAGAAAAAAGTACATCAGAAACCTTGCTCCCTCTTCTTCCCTATAGGTTTCACCAATTACATAAGTAATGGTATATGTTACATTGTAAGTTTTAGAAAATACACCATATGATTTGACATAAAGGATTGAGAGGAACTTGTATCAAATAGAGAATTCACTAAATTATAAGAAACAAAAATGGTACCTCTCGCAGTCACAAGACCTGCATCAACATCCACTAGAAACTCCTCAATTGTGTGTAACTACTTCATTATGGAGGTATATGGATATAACCCAATAGTTTTTGAAGCATTTGACTACACCATATATTATATAGGTGAAAACTAGGATATACTATAGTGAGAAAAATACATATCCTAGTATAATTTTTGTAAGTGGTCATGATTCCCACACGAGCTTCAAACCTTTAGAGGCACAAGGAAAAATCATTTTGTGTGGCTTGTCTGGATAAACTGATAACATGTCAATCCACTTTATACTAATGATGGTGCAAGAAGATACCATTAAGAAGCACCTCCACTATTTCCCCCATTAAACTCATTTCAATTCCTTTTAACCTTAAGAGATTCACTGGATATACCACCGAAAGGAAAATAAAATCTGGTCAATATTGTATTACCTTCCATGTCAAGGTCTTCCATTAAGGTTCTATCCACTTCCTCATCATGTGTGGTTAATTTTAACATGAATACCATTGAATGGATATCAGGATGAAGACCCATCCAAAACTGCTAAGCCTTCATATTCTCATTAGAAATAACCTAAAAAATAAAACATGTAGAGTTCAGAGAAGTGATTGGAATAATTCATCACATAAAGATTTAATTACTAACTTATCAGTGAAAACAACCTTGAATTCCTTCTACTTAAATCCCTCATGATTCTTAGTCAAGACAACTGAGTCCCACGACCTTCTACTTGGACCTTATAGCTTGAAAATTATGCCCTTTTCTTTGACTGATTTGGGATTATATAGGAATTTAAAGAGCCTCTAGATATTTCACAACCAATCCTCCACTTATTTAGGATCACTCATCACCTGTAAAGATGGTGGAATCTAGATAAAAAACTCCTATGACTGATTATTATCCTCATCCCTTCATGGTTCTGCCTCTCTAACTTGGACAGGGGTAAGTTCCACAACTTGGTCCATAGCTCGGACCATGCACATGATTATTTTGATCAAATTTTGGTCAACTAGAGGTTTTCTATGCCATGGTTCATTTCCAACACACTCTTGATGAATCTATGGAAGTCTTCTAGGGGGAATGATACTACATATAATAAGATTAATAGACACAAAAACATAATATCCATGAATCAGTTCTAGTTTGGAATAACATAAAATGACTAAAATTATCAAGAGAAAAATAAAATAAAGACTAGGATTAAAACTTTAAAAATCCCAAAAGACATGTTTCTTAATAACCAGTGGTAACTTAAGGCTTGTCATGATGAGAAATAGTTAGTAACTCGCTCATAACATGACCCTTAAGTCCCCACATTCCTATCTCATATCTTCCAAGACATCCCAAAATGCATATTGATAATGAAAATAGTAAAACATACCTTTTATACTAATTTTTTCTAAACCAATCTAGGTTGCCCAAACCATCTATAACCTGAATGGGCCCTGAAATGTCTAAAAGGGAATTCCTGATCCCTATGGGTTGGAAACAAGTGACTAGGAATCAAGAACTACCATTGGTAATGATTTTTCTAAAAAACATGAAATAAGTTATTAAATAAATAGTGTATGTCAGTATACCAAAAAAAGTCGTATAGGTAAAATCATCAGGAACAAAGTTTCAATACATCAAAATAAACAAGGTACTCAAAAACTTCAAATCCAAACTCCATGTGACAATATTTCACCTCTCAACTCTCATACCCTTCTAAAAAACAAACCTACCACCTCCTTTTGGTGCCTTTCCCTTACCTACATTAAAATAAACAAGATCTATAAACACCTAAAGGTGTATATAGGGTGTAAGAAAAAGATCCATGTAGGATCCCACCAAGTGATTCATAATTAGACATTATAAAATAAACCATTTATGATCGGATAATTTTAAAACGAGGAATGTAATAAAATTTAACAAAAAAACATAGATAAAACACCCCTTCTATAATTTAATAAAGACTTCTAATAATTATATTTCTAAATAATTTTAGCATATGTACTAATAAATCATATCAAATATAACCAATAAAAAAACAATCCCATGAGTACAAACAATTACAGGTCATTGAGGATCCTTGTTCCATTATAGTGATCAATAAGCCACCCTATGTACACATTACCCTATAAAAACAGGTATAGGTGGTAAGATTATAATCTCAAAAGCATATAATTACTACAACTTAGGCAACCTGGTGTACAAATTACCTAACAAAACAAGTATATGGGGGAGATTTCATCCCTGAGGATGTATTTCTGCATCATTTTCGATCACCACCGGGTTTATTAGAATAATATCATTAAAAAAATCATCTATTAAACCACATAAAACATGATTTAAAACATTTTTCCATTAAAAATCCAAGGAAAAACCAATTTCAAAACCATATTCAAACCCACTATATATCATCAAAAACATTTCCATTCCTTTTAACAAATTTACTAATCAATTTTTGAAATAGTAAGCAGTCAAGGTCTATAAGATAAATCCATATTACAAAACAACCTACCTTTAAAAACTCATAATATCAATTCCCATGGGTAACCAATGATCAAATATGATTTAAGGGACTTAAAAACCAATAATGTATCCTAGATCATGAGTTACCAATCATAAATCTCCAAATTGAAAATTTATAGAATGAAGAAAAAACAAAAGGATCACATGCCACCGTAATTCTCGATCAACACACCAAGAGGATTGAAGATATGATCAAGACTCCTCAATTCCTTAATGGATCTATAAATAATAAGATTAAATTCCCAAACCCAAAAAATCTCATTACTAAAAAATCCAAACCATATAGATAAATGAAATGAATTGGAAGAAAAAATGAGATCCATGATTAAAAGAGAGATCAACTTACCAAGAGAGGTCTAAAGATTTGATTGGAACTTTGATCCACTAAGTAATTGATTTGAGAGAGCCTTAAACACCCTAAGATAGTCTCCAAATCAAAATAACCAAATTAGGGTAGAAGGGTATATATTTAGAATTAAAATGGGTGTTTTGTGTGGAATAATTACAGATATACCCCTTACTTACTCATCTCAAAATTCTTCCACCAGTGGTTAGGTAGTATGGGAAGAATGCATGAACCTCTAGACACCCCACCAGCTGGATAGTGGTCTTACACTGGCTGGCCATTGGGATTATTTTAGGGAATCCTTACTGCCAAAATACCACTGTTTTACTAGTGGACCTCACTAGAAAGCTGGTGGAAACTATAGATCTTCTAACTATAGGTTCATGTCCACAAGTATACCACCCACTCAAGGCACTGCTAAAACACTTAAAATAGAAACAAGAACTCACCCCTTACCTTTATTTTCAAACAAGACTAACTATAATAATGGATACAACTAGAGAAACCCAAGGAAGGAAATAAAAATAAGAATATGGAAAGTGTAGTACCTGTACATGACATGAGGATGTTATATGATTTCATGGGTTGTGATGTCCTTAGAGCATCTAGTGTTAAACCAAAACCCTTGATGAGACTGAGGAAGCACATGAGGGTGCCTCCAATGTATAGTGACTTAGGGGACCTGATTGGGTGCCTTGTTAACATATTGACCCTAATAGGGTGTATATGTATGTGGGTAGTGATGGTTGCAGGTGTCACCTAGAACCTAAACTGACATATTTTTATAATGGGGTTGTGATAGAAGTGATTGGATTGGGAGTTCATCCAACCCTAGTTATATTTTCTTACATTGATTAATTATGATGCATATTTTCCCATGATGCCTAGTAATTGGATGATAGTCCTAGAATATTAGTGATTTCTCAAGATTCCTAGGAATCACCTGATAAGACAGGTGAGACCCTAGGATTCCTGGTATAGTGGGATCTTGTCTTATAGTATATAGGGGGTGGATACCTAGATCATCTAGTATCTAGAGATATGGTTGATGTCATTGTGTATTCCTAGAGGTGGTAACTAGGATCCATCATCAAAGATTTATGATTTCACATATAAAGTAATGAACATGATGGTTAGGTTTCATTTGATATAGTGGTTCCATTGAAAATTTCCAAATATCAATATTTAAATAGTGATACCAATAAAATATTGTGAATGCCTATGATTAATTAGATTAAAATAGTGTTATGATATGTTAGGTGGAAATATATCCCTAATCATGAATATTGTACATCTCTAGGGTGATTATTTTATCCCCTTGATTGATGCATGGGATGCCCCCTAGGATCGAGTGGACGTAACCCCAATAGATTGGATGAGGAGTTGTGATTTATTGGATACCTTGGATATTGACCATGTAATTCAAGGAGGATATTCCATTAGATTATCTGGGTATCCTAGGAACCATTCATTCCTAAATATATAGAATTTACTAGGTCCTTCCTTCTCCTAGGAACTAGTCATCGTCTTAACATCAAGAACACCCATGTATTACCATGGGGTTCATCCATAGAGCTTAAGGATGAGGTATTCCCAATGATGCCTCCATATCCACTAATAATCAGTAGAGGTGTGATAAATGGATCCCCAATGATTTTATAAAGATTCCCCTAAGGTGAGGCTCATTCTCAAAGACACTTCAATGTTGGTTGAGGTAGTTTTGGTCGATTGGGATTGTGGACCTTAGGAGTGACGATGGTTTTTGGGAATTTCTTAGTTTATATGTGTATAACCATGGGGTGATGGGGATACTATAGAGATGTGTTCATTATCACATTCTCATATACATTCTGGAATCAGGAAAAAGTTGGTTTTGGGGTTGTTCATTTATTTATTATTGTGTTATTTGGTTTATTTATCTATTTATTCTAGTTGATCATGTCAAATGAACATATCATAGCATATACTAACTAGTAAGAGACTAAATTCATGGTACCTTACTGATTTTTATACTCGGAACCTACTTGGGATACCATTACACATGGGTACCCAAGCATTAATCACATGTTTATTATAGAAATAGGGTGGGATGAGGCTCAGGATGGCATGGTCGAGCAAGATAGATCAGATTATATTAGTAGATTAGGAAACATTATGGATCGAATTAGTATTAGATCCATGTTTTCGTTTTTAATTTTTATTATGGTCTGTGTATATTGATCGACCCAGTGGGTGGTTAGATATTGTATGTTTGGTACAACTATTTGGGCCTTTATTTCATTCCATATATTATTGTTGGATGTTTATTTATCTACTTATATATACTCTGTTGGATGTTTACTTTTATATTAATGATTTTTTATTTTATATTCTTTCTCATACTCTGATATAGGGGGTATAGTCTCCCAATGATACCTTTATAGACCCTTTCTACTAGTTGGAACCCTATGGCGTATGGGGAGGTGTGTCTGAGGTCAATAGTGTTCTTTTTAGGATATAGTTTAGAGTGAGTCAGGGAAGGGTTTTATAAAGTGGTATCAAATCATGATTTTATCTTGTCTTACTGTTTGGGATTTGGTAGACTAGAGACATATGAATGTGTTGGATTTTAATATGGAACATAGACTTGTGCATCATGAAAATCTTTCTTAGTAGAAGTCCAAGTTACCATGGGCATGTGATTGATGTTCTTATCTTATGATGTTATATTTATTATGATTTTAACCCAGTGTGACTTATATAAGGTTTGAGATTTGTGACTTATGAGTTATTGTATTTTTTTATCTTAGCCTATTAGAAATAATCTAGTTACGGATTTTGGACCATGTACTATAGAGGAAAGACACATCTCATGCATCATATTAGATATATAGGATCCACATGATATAGGCCTTCTAGTGTGAATTTTTTCACTAAGGATTATAGAACATCTATTTAAAATATCAATAACTACTCATACAGTGTTTTACCATATAAGTACTTGTTGGAATTCTACTTGGTTAGGATGACTTTTATAAATATGTTTTGTTTTAATTTATGTTATTATGGATCCTCTGGTGAGATGGTCGACGATGACAATGATGATATATTCCCTTTAGTAGAGGATGAGTGGAGACCTTGAGGGGTCAGCAAGGGAAGTTGTTGCCTTAAAGGTACACCCTATGAGGGATAGTTTTTTGTGGGATCAATTACTTAGAGTACTAGTAACAAATTATACATTGTTTTCCCATATACCTTGGAATGATATTCTACTTAACCAAGCATGTAGTTATAGTTTTCCCTTGGTACAAATCATATAGGACGATGTCATAGATTATGACTATAGTGTGACCAGACCCTATAGGGAGCAGTCTAATGTGCATATTCTCAAAAAGGGTGAGTGCCTTGTGTTCGGTTATTTAAAGTTAAAGTAACAACATTTATGGGTTTTTCCATATATCTTGTAATGGTACTCTACTTAACTAAACTATGTAGTGGTGGTTTATTGGATACATATCATCTTAGGGTGATGTTGATTGAAAGTTTATGTCTGAGTAGTTACACTATAGTTTTGGGTATTTAAAGTGTTGGTAAAAACCCATATGGAATTTTCCCATATAACTTGGAATGACATTCTATCTAATTAGACCTTATGGTTGTGATTCCTTAACATGGATTTTCCCAAACAATTCCATGGGGGTTCATCCTGAGTTTGGGATTCTCAAGGGGTAGTCATGTGTATGGATGCTTGGTGAGAATCAGAAACTTGGTAGGCTATTGGGATGGCATGTGATATTGTTGTGTAGATGAGACCCTTGAGAGGTTGTTGGCACGTAAGATTTCATATAAGCTGTGAAATAGGAACATGAGGTTTTTTCTATGAGATATTACCCTAGTGAGACCTAAAATGTGGTCTAGGTGGGAGGAACTAGATACCTCTATGTTATGAAGCAATATTTAGTGATTCAACAAGTTACACTATATGTTCGGGTATTTAAAGTGTCGGTAAAAACCCATATGGAATTTTACCATATAACTTGGAATGACATTATATCTAATTGGACCTTATGGTTTTGATTCCTTAACATGGATTTTCCCAAAAAATCCCCTGGGGGTTCATCCTGAGTTTGGGATTCTCAATGGGGTAGTCATGTGTATGGATGCTTGGTGAGAATTAGTTACTTGGTAGGATGTTGGGATGGCATGTTATTTTTCCATGGAATGAGAGGGTTTTGGCATTTAAGATGTCATATAAGCTATGAAATGGGAACATGAGGTGTTTCCTATGAGATATTACCCTAGTGAGACCTAAAATTTGGTCTAGGTGGGAGGAACTAGACACCTTTATGTTACGATGAAATATTTAGTGATTCAAAAAGTTTTGGTTGATCGAGAAAACCTATGATAGGGGTTCTCCCATGTTTATGGGCGTCTTTGAGGTGAGAATCATATGTAGGTTCTTGTGTTCGATTAATATAGGGGAGGTGATATCAGATTTAGGATAGAGGCATGATTATTACGTGTGGTCTTGAGGGATCAAGCACTATGGGTGTTAGCATCAATGGTTTGATGGTGGTTTGGAAGGAAAATATTATTCAGGTGTCTGGCCATGTTGATGTTGGATGTGTTTTAGAATGAATTGAGAGCATGGGTAGGCACTCTTATTTTAGAATGACATCAGTGGATAAGTGTTTGTGTGATAGAACATGGAATGAATGAAGTTATTTATTATAAATAGGATTTTTATATATATTCTAGCTTTATGATTTGATATGTCGTAGAGTATGGTCATCCTGGTTTATTGAAATTAAACTCATAGGAACGTGAGTTGGTTTTTCTACATTGGTCACTATTGAAGAATATTCCCATTTATTTCATATGACATCAAGGAAGAATGCACTAGATATGCATGGTTCTATTGAGTTTTGAATTGGAGATAATTCATGTGTGAGATGATGGCTAGGTAGTTTTGATGAAATTCTTATGGTCTTGGAATCCTAGGTATTTGATGAAATAGTAAATTTCCTCCCATAGTAGAGGATACAGAGGGGGTGGATTGGGTGTGGTGACATAATAAATCTAAGAGTTTTTTAAAGGAAATAACTTCCTAGGATGCGGTTAGAATGGCTTGGGAGGAGCTACATGTGTGTTTGATAATGGATCCTGCTGAAAATGTGCTCAAGGAGTTGTAAGGAAATATGTATGGTGGGGAGTGAACCATCATCCCTCATAGGGTGGGGCCCTTATTATGGAATAGATCTTCTTATATTTCATGTGTATCATTCCTAGGAGTTGATAATATGTGTTAATTAATTTCATGATGGTTCTTATAAATGAGAGGGGTTTTCCACACTAATCGTTATGTTTGGGGATGGATGGGACATAGGTCTTGGTGATCAGGTCTAGGTTCAGTAGTGTGATAACAAAGATGCTTCTATAGTGAAAAGTGATATGTCAGTCACAGGAATGTGGACCTCATGACAAAAGGGTCATGGGAGTATGAGACTAGATGTGGGATGTTTATTTTGGTATTCTAATACTGCCATGAAACAAATTAAATTTAATGGGATTCCTTTGGGAATTACATATAGGGGATCAGATGTGATGGAGGAGTGAGACCGAGCATTGGTGTTGGGATTAGGGTGTAATTTAAAGATATCTGAGAGTTCTTAGATTTTATGGGCATTGATGCTTATGGAAGGATGTGAAATTATTTTTGTATGTTTGGTGATTTAATCAATAAATTTCACTAAGAGTCTATTATGGGATTTAGTGGGTGTGCTTAGATGATCATGATATGGATTTGGTCTTAGAGACATCGTGATCGGGTGTTTGGAAATACATCAGAGGGTAGAGCTAAGTGTTTTTTATAAGGGTCATCCAGTGGAGTTTAGACTGGTGTTTTTGTGTGAGATGGAATGTGGTGATCTGAAAATCACTTTGGTTTTATCATTTTAGATATGATAGACTATTTTAGACTTTGTTTGGGTATTATTTAAGAAAATCTAGTGTGCTCATGATATGCTTGGATAAGGGAGTCTCAACCATTTATTATAAAAATTTTATAATGAATGGAGTCATTATAATTAAACTAGTGGTTTCATGTATGTTCATATTTGGTAGTATGGAAACCAAATTGGTAGCATTGAGGGATTATGAGTATAGTTTTCCAAAAATAAATTATAAAGGATGGGGGTTCCAAAGATTTGGGATTTTCAATAAGGATTCAATACCTATGATAGGGATCTCTATAAACATGAGTATGTGTTATAAGATTATGTGGTCATGTATCAAGATATATTGATGTTTTGGATCACCATATCATAGTTTTGAAATATGTATACGAGCATTGTCTTTTGGTTCGGTGGCTTGAGCATCATGAGTTTGAGGTTGCGGTTTGAGGGTGTGTTTGACATTTCAAGTTGAAACGTGGTTTTTTTGTGATTAATTGAGGACCTAAGTAGGTCAATATTGATACTTATAATCTCTATTGGGCTTCTCAAGGATGAGAAGTGTTATGGTGGGTATTTTTTAGGGCATCATGTCTATACGGCATTAAAAAATCCCATGGGAATTTCAGTTTTGAATTAGTGGTTGGGTAATTTTGAGAATAAGAATTTATAATTTAGTTCCAAGAGTTTAACACCTTATAATAGGAGTTTTAGTCATGTTTGGAGGCTTGGTAGTCATCCTAGGGGTTTTTAGGAGCCTTGGGAGAGGCTATTGGGATCAATAAAGGGGGAAATTACCCTTTTTCCCCTCATGTTTTTAGAGGGATGACCCCCTCTCCCTCTTGTTTCTCTATTTCATGGTCAGAACCTACCTTCCCCTCTACTCCCTTGGTTCCCCCTATGTAATATATTATTTAACTAATATTTATGGGGTGTGTAGTCATGCTAGTTAAGGTTTAGACATGTTTAATTAAATTTTTTAATATATAATGTGATTATTTGATTTGGATACACAAAGTTTCATGATCCGATGGACCTTGGTATTGGTCGGTTTTTCTTGGACACTAATGGAAGCACAAAAAATAGGTAAAGACTACAATATCTCTAGTATATATTTCTATACTTCATCAAATTTTTCTCTCATCTCATCCATTATGTATTTGAATTCTTAAATCTCATTAGCTAGCCGCATGTTATCAATCTTTGTTTCTTTCATTTTTCAAGATCATATTAGGATGGATATGAGATATCACTAAATCAAATATCCATATAATATTAGCTCCACTTAGTTTTGTTACTTGAAGATGTTTGTATCTAAGGATCTCACTAATATCTAGTAGCATATTCACTCTAAAAGCATCTAGATCATCCTTACATAACTAGAAGGTAGAGGAGAAAAAGTTAGAGGAGATGGAATCTTCTCTTGGATAGTTCAGTCAGCCTCCATGTGTCCAAGTTTAGTTACATGATAACTAGAGGGAAAGGCTTCCAATTGACCAGCATAATCTATTTATTCAATAATATATCCCTTAGGATCTTATCAAAAATGCTCATTTATACTACCATGGTCACCAACATTATCACTGACATCTGATTCTGACTCTGAATAGTAAATCCCTAGTTGAAAATATCCTAGGGATTTCTCCCCCTTAGTAGGTTCTCTCTCTACATCTCTATCAGATCAACATCCTATGGTTGAATCTCAAAATCTTGAACCTCATCACCATTTCCATTTTTTACTTTCAGTATCCTAACTTGTTGAAGCAATTTGTTCATCTCTAGGAATAGATCCTTGGATTATAGAAATATGTTGAGTAGACTTAGGTATAGCCTCATCATTAGAATTACCTAAAGAACAATCACCAGGAGATTGTTTTGATTTTTCTTCCTCAACATAATCACCACTTCCACCATGCTCAGACCCATTAGATCCATTATATATTTCAACTACTTATCTTAAGCTATCAGAATAACTCTCATAAAATTCTTCACCTAAAACTTTAGTATCCTCATATCCTTCACCTTCACTTAAAAAACATTCTTTATATGGAATAGAAATATATGTAATAGTAGGTCCATAAGAAACATAAGTTATTTTGGACACATATGGGCCACTTCTTTTCTCTACTGAAACAAACATTGACACTTCTTATCTAACTCCAGCTTCTTCTTCCTAAACTTCCTCATCTAAGGAATAAACTAAAACTTCATTTGGATCCAATATAGAATCAACCATATCTCTGGGTCTTGAAGGTTTCTACATAGGGTTGAAATTCTTATAAAGATTATCATTTTCTGCAACCCATTTTTTAACCACGGGTTCCAATTTACCTTCATACTTTTATAGGTAAACTAGATTAGATAGAAACCACCACAATTTATTACTACCTCTTCATCTTCAGACACTAGATCTTTGGATTCCAACATATTCAAAATAAACTCAGGATATATTAATAAATTAGATCTAGATGAATTTTTTATCATCACCATCATGTGGACAATCAAATATCTACACAGGTTTATCTTATCTCCTATTTTCATAAGAAATAATAAAAACACATCTTGGTACCTCATTGTGCTAACCCCCCCCCCCCTCATAGGACAAAGAATATGTTGGGTAAACTTAAACAATATTATGCACACCCCATAAATCTCTACAACAATGGGCCTTCTCACAAAAACATTACCAATCAACTCTAGTAGGGAATCCTTATATACAAAAAAACTCACTCTTACTGGGAATGGATCCCTGGAAGTCATCGGATACACCTTTATGAGGTACATTGAGACATATATCCCATTTTTCTAAAGAAAATATCACTTATTGTAATTGATCATACTTATAATAACATATTTCTTCTCACAGAAACTATACTCTGAAAACTGGTAAAATTGGTGAACCAACCTATGATAGAATTTTCAGTCATTCCTTGAAAACCATTTGATCCATCCTTGGTCCTATATCACTTTCAACACTGGTGACCTACTCAAAAATAACCATTCAGTATCTATCTCATTTTAAGCAACAATAACTCAAGTTGAGATTTATGGGTTCTTCAATTTGACAATAGTGGTCTAGCTAGATTCACCACATGATTTATTCAAGGGATGTGATCCTTCAGAAGTTGACATTGATACATGTTTCACTCTCACAATATATTTACTAGTTTGAAGGAATAAGGACATATTCAAGGAGGGTTACAGGTCTATAGAGAAAGGAATACAAAAGGTTAAAATGAGGCATGAGCATAAGTGTTCTAAAATTAAGGGTTTAAGTTAATTTTATCATTTTGGGATTTATAATTGAATATATATATATATATATAATAAACTATACATAAATAAATCCAATAAAAATTTAATTGTAGAAAATAGGAGAAATAACATATAAATGGAAACACTTAAAAGGTAGATCTTCCAATGGTGGATCGCTAATGGTAAATTACCAATGATGTATCTCTATTGGTGGATCACCAATGGTAGATCACCAAAGGTAGATCTCCAATAGTAGATCACAAATGGTCGATCACAAATGTAGGATATCTAATGGTGGATCGCCAACGATGGATCACCTATGGTGGATTGCCTCTAAAAAGTAAATCCCACTGTTGGAAAATGGGGCTATATGAATGGTCCAAAACCATTGGTATAGGCTGGAAACCATTGGTATAGCCTATACTGATGGTTTTAAAAATTGTTGGTTGTTATACCATGGGTATAGACATATACCAATTTTTTAGAGTAAAATTTTCGTATAGGACTCTTCGAGTTTCACTTTACCAATGGTTTTGATGAAACTGCTATTATAGGTCATTACCAACGGTTTAATAAACCATTAAAAACCACTATACAAATGGTTTATAAATCATTATAATAACCTTTCCTAGATTTGATCTATACTAATGGTTGTATAAAACCATTGGTATAGACTAGCTATACCTTCTTAGGAAGTAGCACCCCCACCTTGGCCAATGACCAACAGATATCATCAAAAAGTTACAGCAAACATCACCAACCAATATACAAATAATGATAACACAAGAAGTGAATTAATGTATTCAACCAATGATAACACACATTTTAAAAATAACATATATTAATTCACATCCAATAATCAAACATCAAGTGTCATAAATATTAGCCAAAAATGTGAAGGATCAATCTCTCTCTCATCACCAACACTATCGCCATCATCATCATCATCCTCACCATTATCCTCACCATCATCCTCACCATCATCATCGCCATCATTCTGACCATCATCTGCACCATAACCATCGTCATCTCCATCACCATATCTAGCAACATCATCATCCCAAACACCACTAGGACCATCACCCGGTGAACCATAAAACGTACACATCATTGACATATATATCTCACAATTCATGGTGATATCTAGTGGAAGTGATTCACATAAGGATGAAATAAATTTCATAGATTCATTGTTGTTATTTTGATTATGTTCACACTCTTTTATGACCATTTTTTGCCTCTTCTACCTTGGCATGATCTTGTGATACCTCTACACGAGCTGTTTCCAACTCGATGCTACCAAACTGGCACCTGAAGTGGGCCAATATCTAGTGGGAACAATACTCTTCCCTTTTCAACAGTATACTCTCCCATAGTTCTCATCTCCTAATACCTGATGTAAATGATTGTTTGGACCAAACTTTTCAGCTTCCTCAGAACTGAAATCAAATTTATATACTCGATGATGAAATATGATTTGTTATAATGATTTATTACTTTGTTTAGGTATGATATGAGTTGGTTAACAAAAGAAATTTTATATAATAAATTGAGGAAATTGAGAATATGATTAAATAATGATTTGATAAATTAACTTAAAGTGGAATTTAAGGATTCTTATTTTAATATATTATATCCATGAATATAAGGGAAATTTAATTATAGAATAATGGAAATAGAGTGTATTTATTGAAAAACTATTAAAGATTAAATACATGTGTAATATGGTAAAATGGAAAAGTGAAATGTATGCTAGATGTGTTCCTATTTGGTTGTTTCTATGTATCTAAGATTTAATTTGAAAGTGTATAAAATAGGGTAAATCATGGTAAATTTTTCATTGAGGGATATTGATGAAAGTGTATAATCGATATGGATTTTATGTTTGTATTTTGAGTTGGTTGAAATTGAATTCCATTTATTTTTTATTAGGCCACAAAATAGTATGTTAATGAATATTTTTATAATTGAGGTGATTAATGGATGTTTGAGGAAAGTTTAGATGGGAATTAGAATAAATCAAATGAAATTTATTTGTATATAATTTTCTATTTATTGTGTATTAAAAAGGCATAATTGGAACTATGGTTTGTGTTAAAAGTTTTATTTGCATGATCAAATAGTTAATTATTGATTTTTGAAAGACGATAAAAGGTATTGGTGTTTTTTTTAAAAAGATACAAGAAAGAATTGGATTTATTATTTATTTGGTTAAATCGTGCTAATGTTTAGTTATCAAGAGAGTATATAAAATTAAAATTTTATATTCTAGGAAGATTAAGAATATTTTTATTGTATTGAAACTAGGATGGTGTGTATATTGTTTTTTTATGGTTTAGGTAAAAGGAAAAGAGGTTTAGTTTCTTTTATGTTTTAATTATAATTATTCTTTTAGTTCTTATTGGATTCTTAATATTTGGTAATTGGAGTGGGAATTAGGCTTTAATCATTGTGAGTAATGGTAACATACCTTAAGGTATGTTCTATGTAGGCATGGTATAAGAAGTTGGTAGGTGGGTTTAAAAATTTATAAAGAAAAAATATATATAGTTCTATTAAGGAAATAAGAATGTAAATGTTTTCTAGCATGGGTAACCAATCACTAAGTATATGAATATATATTTTATTTCTTTTGGAGGGAAACATTAGTCGATATCCAACTAAAAATGTCACTTTTAAGCTATAATCTAGAAGAATTTAGCTATTTCATTTAACATTATACATATTATAAAATAATAATAGATTCTCAAACAAAGGGTATGTTATGAAAATTAATTAAGGTTATAATGAAATGAAATGTACTATTTAAATGATTCATACCATTCTTTGAAAATTAAAATAGAATGAGGTAGTGGTTAAATAATGATGGATTATTTACTAGCTATTGTTTCTTTAATTTATAGTTAATGTTTTCTGAATTCTTTATGTTTTTGGAATTAATAATAGTGTTTGGATATGTTTAGACCCCATTTGTTTTAACATTTCATACAATGGTTGAAGTTGTGTTGTTTGTTTATTGATATTTGTTGTTTCTAGTGTTATGATTTTTCTACCATATATTCATGAATAAGTATACCTTGCTGAGATTTTGAATTGAAACCTAATTTTGGGTCTTATGAAAGGTGGGGTTTGATCAATAATTGATGTCTTTGTGGTGGTGATTTTTGGGTTATTTTTGAAAGATATGTATAGTTAAATAATGTATTCCCTTGGATTATGTGATGTTTCTAATTTTCTTGATATAATTCATGAGATATGTTTTAACCTCATTGTATTCCTTGGAAGTAGTATAGAGATGATGTATGATGAAACACTACCTCTTGGATATGGTGTGGTGGTTGAGTTCTCTTATATATTTGAGAAGGATTCTATTTTCCTTGTATAGATAGTTGATGGTATAAAAAAACTTAAAGAATAGATCCTATGATTGAAATGGATGTATTGGGTTATGAATCACACTACCCACATAATCAAGGTATGTAGACATCATTTAGAGTTATTGTGTAGCTTTGAGCCCTAACCTTGAGCCATTTGAGGTGTCTTGAGGCATGTAAGTTGTATAGTTTTCCTTATTTTCAATATAAAATCATTAGTATGAATGTTTTGAGGCTTTGTGTGTCTCCTAGTTTTTGATCAGTGGTCGTTTATGGTTTGGGAAGTGATTTGTTTCATATTATGGTAACCCTACACCTTTTTTAAAATGCATTGATGTGTTTTTTAAGATAAGTCTAAATTACTATTTAAAAATGGCTTTGTGTGTTGACTTGTGTTAAAATTAATGAGTTCTTCCCTTAGTGAAATTATGAAGTAGTGTTCAATTTTTTTTCAAGGTTTTATTTCATGAAACATAAATGATTTTAAATGGTTTAAGGATTTTTTAAAGGGTTAATTATTTTGAAATGATGTCTCTAAAGGAGAAATTAGTAGTTAGTAGGACTTTGGTTTTGGATTGTTTTGTTTGGAATGTTTTCTTTATTTACTGTATTTGGATTCCCTCAATGGTTAGGTTCATTTTTATGACATAATTCAATAATTGTGATATTTCTAGAAGTTTTATTTTTGAGAGTGATTTGGAATCATATCCTAATATTTGTGATATTTCTATTATATTATGTGCTTAGGTTGGTCTATATCTAGGATGATGATAAATTCAACCTACTATATAAATAAATGAGTATGGATGATAGGGAGTATAAAAAAATAGGCTTGGGATCTTTAAGGATATTTCCAAGGATAAAAATTAAATTACATAAAAATGGGGTTAGGGGCAGAGGCTAGCCTATAGATAATCCAAATAATCCCATTATAAGGGGAAGTTCATCTCAAAAATGAAGATCTTATTTAATAATTTTCAATAGTTGAATAATTCAATAACTTCTATAGACCTTAATAATTTTATTATGGATAATAATCCTAATATTATTGGAATTATTGATCTAAATATTATTATTAACTTCTTTAATATCTTGGATTGAGACAAGTTAGGATTCATGTTCATGGTACATAACATCAAATCAATTGATGTTGAAACCCTTTGGTTTATAGTTGAAAACGGTATTTATTTATATATTTTCTAATTTGGGAATCAGCATATTACCTTCTTTTTATAAGAATACAATTTGAAATGGTTGACCTCTATTATTTATATTATCTCCTAGAATGAATTTATCAGGAGGAGGTTGAACATCAGCTTTTCTCTATGAATCTGAATAGTTTATCTAGCCCATATGGTTTAACTAACAGTATTTTTGGAATATCATGTTGAGATATTAAATCATCTTTTGTCTTTCCCTTGACATTTAGAAGAATTTAAAGTGACATTTCATATATATTTTTCAATGTGCATTACGTCTAAGAAATGATGTAACAAATTGGTTGACCACTAAGGAAACTCAAAGAAGATATTTTTATTCTTATAATTTTAATTGTTTTCAGTGGAAAAATTCTTCCTCTTTCTAGATTACATATGATCCTTTTTGAATGAAAAACTAAAATCTTTCATTTCATTAAGCACATAAGTTCCAAACATATGTTGAGGTTTATTGTTGTATTTTATGGTATTTTCAAACCTTTGATAATTATTCCTATAAGGATGATCCATTGTAAAGAATCATTGATTTCCCATAAAACTAAAACTACATAGATATTTAAATATTCGCGATCATGTATTCTTCAAACAAATAAAACATTAAAGTTTTCCCTTTGTACTCCAACCAAACATCATTTCATAAGAAGTAAAATCATTTCTCATCCATATAATTTCATCATGCATATGAAATATGTATTTCTAACAAGAATCATATATGTACACACCCACATTATAAAGTGTTAGTTCAGAATGGCTATAATGATTACACAAGAGGGGTGAGTTGTGTCCTTTTAAAATTTTCATAATTCTGCCACTTAATAATAAGAGATGATAAAGTGGTGATTTTTTATGAAATAATAAGAAGTGGATAAAATTAAAGAAATAGAACATGGTTGTTTATAGTGCTTTGGGGAATGAATATACCCTAGTCCACTCCACCAATCTCCTTCTCTGTAGGCTTGGTGAATTTCACTAGTAAGGTCCTCGTATCATAAGACCGATCCACAACTAAGTGCAGGCAGTTGTCACCCTTAAAAATAAGGATTAAAAATAGAGCCTTATGGTTCTTTTATAGGTAAATGAAATATCCATAGCTTATCATGAGAATCTGACACTCCACCATGACTAAAATCGAGAAGCCAATAATAAAAATAATCAATAGAGATTGATTTGATAAAACAGTTTAAACTTTACAGTTTCAGTAGCACGCAACTGACAGAAGATGGATCTTAAAATTTGTAAGAATAATAATCTTTGAAATATGTCTAAAGAGATCTTGTTGCAAAAAAGATCTTTGATTTTAAGAATAGTAAAAAAAAACAGAGCATCACGCTTCCAGGATTGAACATGTATATCTCCAAAATATAGTTCTCGTTTTTGGGATGCTTGATCACTATAGAATTATAAATTAATTTTCACAAGAAAACTCAAAGAATAAAAAACAACAACACAGCTTAGAGAGATCCACACATTTGATGTAGAAATATATATAACGATATATCTCACAAAATGATTTCATATTCATAAAAGACACCTGATAAATCGAGAGAATTAAAATTCAAAAAAATACAAATCAAAGTAGTCATAACTCCCCTTAAGAATAGGAGAGAAAATCTCTGCTGAATACGATCCTTTAAAAAAATTATAATGATCTTTGAATCGGTCAAAATCGAGCTTTAAATTGTCATGATATTCTGCAAATACTGTTTCAGAAAACTTTGATAAAAATGGTAAATTCAAATTTCCAGTGTTGAACAGGAAAATGAAAGGTTCCTTCATAAAATGAAAACACCAAAAATGTAGGGTTTAACTACATAACGTAGGGATGATGATCCATATATTCATCCTTGTCAACATAAAATTCTGAATGTATCATTGATTATCCATATATTCATATTTTTCAAATGTAGGGTTGAAAATGTAAGGTTGATCACAAAAGTAAGTTTGATGATTCATATGTTTTCTTCTCAAATGTAGGGTTCCATAATTACGTAGTGTTCTTAAACCATACTTCTTCTCTTTGAAAAAACATATGGTTTTATTCAAATGTAATGTTCTTTATCTATACATTTCTTCCAACATAAGGTTGATTAAACATAATTGATGATTCTTTACCATAATCTTTAATACAAACATAGGGTATGTTCCTTACATTATGTTCTTCAGTGTAGGCAATGAACAATGATTCTAGAAAACAACAAACTGTGAACAGTGTTTCTATAATACTTTTGAGTGTGTTCCTAACACTTTGAAAAATATTTATCATGAAATAAATACTTTAATATCATTCCAAATTAATAATTATAAAAAAAATTAATTCCCTGAAATATACATAAAGTAAAATTATTATTAAAACAAACAAAGTTATTTGTGATCATAAAAATCAATAATATTTATAGAGTATTGTTGAGACAAGACATGCCCAACATAAATATTATTCAACTCTTTTATTAAATATTTCATGAATACATATATATAATTTTTAGGATAAAAATTCTAGATGTGAGTATACTCATGAGAGTGAAATGTTTTTTCATACACATCCATCGAGGAAGGTTATAAATGTGTATAAAAATTGGCCACGTTTTGTGCGAAGTAAGAATCTTCCCAAATGAATTAAAACTAAAACATGATATACCCAACCTCACATTATGCACGTAAGATGAAAAATTAGGATATTGAGAATCAAATTTATGCCATGATAATCCATCTTCTGGATGAATGAACTCATCATTATCCTTCTTTCTCTCGGTGTCATTACATTACATATTTATTTATATTTCATCAAACATTAAAATATTTTAGAGTATAAGAATCAATAGAAAGTTCCACATTACTTTATTTGGCACATTAGATGGTATTCCATTATCATTTTGATTTCATTGGGATGTGACACATTTTTTATAATCATTTTATTCAGTATTTTCCTCCCAAAATAAGCTACAATCTTTCAGGAAGGCATAAATTTTGTTTTCAAAAATTCCAAGTGCGTCAACTAACTTCCATTCCATATAATGGTTTGAGGGAATATCTATATCATCTATAATTAATTACTTAAAAGAGTAAGAATATAATTTATGGTATTATTATAAATCCCATAGATTGTTTTCCCATGAAAAATTCAGATTAAAAATTCTATCTTTTTCATTTTACCACATTGTCGATATATTAGAGTCATGGCAGCATCATTAAAATGTTTCACCCTACCAACATCATCATTTTCATTATATAAATCATGTTTTATTGTATTAAAGTCTTATTGGGTTGACATACTTTATTTTTCATGATGAAAAATAAACAAAAAACAATCATCTAATAAACTCTCAAATATAGTCCTCTCATTCAGATTTTGAATATTTTAAGATTGCATTTTCTCCCCACTATGATACCAAACATAGTAGTTTTTTAAACCATATTTGGTTATATGGTAGGTAACATCTTCATAACTTAACAAAGTTCTTACAACATACTTATAACATGGTTAGTGTATATTACCACTATCAGAATCATTATTAAATACAAAATCTAAAAAACTCTCCAACTTATTTTGAAAATCACTTGAGATATGATCAGTTTCATACATCCAACTTATATCCATTCTGTAAAAAAATGTTATAGTTAATTTCATAAGAGAAATGAAATAATATTGACGTTAAATCAAAAATATATTTAAGGAAATGAGAATTTTTCACTTTATATAAAACCATAACTGACATACTAGTTTATAGTAGAATCATAATATAAAAGATAACAAAATAGTATAAATGTAAAGACCCCAATCCCAATATCCCAAAGTTAGTGGTTAATTTATTACATTGGCATAATATACAAGGAATCGCATACCAAAGGAATGAATAGTTTAGTAGTTTCAAAAAACTAGATTATAATTGAAAATATAAAATATAACATAGTAAATCCTTTGATAACACTGTCATTATCCTAGCTTATCCTTACATATCAGTCATAATATAGTTCCTGGAATCCTTGTAAAAGAAAAATAAGAAAGGGGTGAGTTCATATGATCTGTAAGGGTATACATATAGTAGGAAATAATGAGGTATTATCAATATGGTAAGGTAAATAACTCAAAACACATTCCATTTAGTCAATAACTTGAACATGAAAATAATATGGCATGAATAAATTATGATAAAATAATTCTATATGAAATAACCACATAATCTTGAAAAATATCCATGGATATTCTAAAAAATCAAAATAATCACATTTAAATAAATAAATAATTTTATATTGATAGAATTCATAATGTTAGATATCTAAAATATACCATCTAGGCTTTATTCTAAGACATATAATATCCTTGAGTCTTTGTGCCAAGACATCTAATATCATTAAGGATTCATGTTAATACATCTAAAAATTAGTAAGGCCTCAACCAAAACCATACCTTGTTTGTCTCATGATACATAATGATGGATCTAGGGGCTATATAGATCCCTTAAGGTCACTTACTAAGTCTAATTCATTCCTTATATGAATAAATGATACAACTGAATCAACATGCCTCAACAAAATTGATAACTATCCGTATTGGAATAACTAGTTATAAGGAATATCAATACATTCCCCAATCATACTGATCATAAACCATATAAATTAATATTATGAATGGTGTAATTAGAGTACCTCCTCAACATAATATTCAAAAAATTATATTAACATAGATGAAAAAAACATTAAATAGATTACCATAATATTTTTTTGGAAAATAACCTTTTTACTTTGAAAATAATTTTTAAAATTTAAAAATTGTGCATGTAATAAAGAAATCATTTTATTTGAAATTAAAAATATTAACTTGTAAATTAATCTTCAATTATTTCAGGAGGCATGATTTTTTTAAATTCTATTCATTCCATATAATTTAAAAAACATTCTTTTCACATTTTCGTAAGAAAAGACATAAAGTACCTTGTATGGAAAATGATGGAAAGATTAATTTTAAAATATTTTTTAAAAATTAAAAAAGTGATAAAAATGAAATTAAAAAATAATTTTGGAATAGTAAAATAATTTTTGAAAACCTTTTTAGAAACCATGGACATGTAAGATAGATATTCCCCAATGGATACATAAATAAAAACAATTTTGAATAATGATGAGAATCTGAATTAACCCTTACCACTTAGGTATCTTTAGAGTAGTGTCTTTACCCTAGACGTAACTTAACTTTAGTCAGCGTGAGTCTTCTATGGAAAAATCCAAAAAGGATGTAACTATAAATAAAATAATTAAATTATTTTATTTTATTTTAAAATCCTAATAAATCATAAATGGAAACTTGGATTAGAAATCTAAGACCACTATTGAGTTGGTAAGGGGGTGTTTTCCTTTGGTGAGGCCAAACATTGGCCGACACGAGCCGACTATGAAAGTTAATTTTTGGACATAAACGTCATAAAATATTTTAATAAAAAATATTTTATTCTTAATACAATGATGCATTTTCTTTTAATAATAATTTTTCAAAGGATTCAGGGTTATCACCATAACCATAGAATTCTTTTGAGGAAAGTAGACAGAGGTATCTCAATGAATGACGATGGATCGTGCATTGACGATCAACGATGAACCTTAGATTCAAAATATCTTCACCCACAAAAAAGACACAACGATAGTTCTTCATCAGTGATTGAACCGAATTGAGTTAGGGAATTTTTGATTTGAATTCTTTTCCCCTTAATAAATTCCATAGTGAATGCAAACCAATCAACAAATAGATTAGCCCACATATTGATCATTATTATGGGATGTGATTTACGTGTTTTGGGTTTTAAAAAGGGAGATTTATCATTATGATTATATGTTCTTGTTCTTTTTTAAACCTTATAACATGAAAAGATCAAGGATGACTTGATCAAGGCCAAGATTTATTCTTTGGGTGTTCTTTGTTCCTTTTCTCTCCCCTCAAACTCTCATGTTCTTCACGTGTTCTTCGCCTTCTCCCTGTGCCCTTGAAACCATATGTGATCAATCTGAATCGAGTACCAATTCTGCGACGAAACCACATAGGTGAGACAAAAGTGCAAGGTAGAGGTTTCTGGAGATGGCGACTTAGGTCGGTTCAGGTAGAGTGTGGCAGGGTAAGGGTGCTGGCAGGGTGGTGGTGGCGGTGGCATCACCGACCCGACAAGGGAGTCCGGGCTAGGTGGAGCACAGAAGGATGAGCCTATGGTGGTGGGAGTAGGATGTGGTCTAGACAGGGATGCATTAGATAGAGCCCGTAGTGGTGGAGGCCACAGGTAGTGAACAAGGGCTGTGAAAAGAGGCGGCATCGGCGGCAATGAGACGCAACTTAGATTCGCATTAGATGGATCCCGCAGAGGTGTTGATCCCATGATACCAAGTGGGGGAGGCATGAATACCACATGAAATGTGGTCCAGTGTCATGTTGATTGGGAAAGACAACTGGAAACATGGTTGGGTGTTGCATGGACAAGATGGATGCGACCAGGGCGGGCTACGTCCGACGGAGCAAAGTCGGCCCTCACGATGCAGGTCGGGCTAGAGAACTGGGCCAATCCAATGGCATGGCAGGTGAGATTGTGTGACCCAATGGGTCAGTATGGTTTGGGTTTGGTCGAACAAACTGGGTTAGGTCAGGTTGGCCGAACCGGTCTGGGTCACCTGAACTGGATGGGGTCAACCCAAACCAAACCCCTTTTTACTAAAATGCCCATATCTTTCAAACATACCATATTATTGATGAGATGTCTACAGAGTTGTGACCCTTGAAATAGAGTAGTCCTTTTGAGATGAATTTGTGTGTTTTTAGTTGAATCAGAAGAGGTTGAGAACATTCCCTTTCTATTTTCCTATGAGGGTTTGATGCAAGATCCCATTCCCATTATAGAGGATGACTCGTATTCTGAAGCGTGTTGTCTTAGCTCAGCTTCGATAGTTGAATCATCAGGTTGGAGAATGTATCACACTGAGAGGCCCATTTGGTCCTTACTTATCTTTGTGGTACCATAGATAGGGTTTTTGGACAAGGTGTGACCAATATTTACATGGGAACCTATCCCCTATCTAGGATGATATTTCTAATAGGGTGAAGAGTCCCCCCAGTGAGCCTTGGGTGCAAAGGATCCTCTATCTGTGTATCGATATTAGATTCTTTCCATTCTACATGAATAGAACCAATGAGTGTGATTCGGGTAGTTTTCAATGGTTTATCTTTGGCTGTGACTTGGCCACTACATGACTTGTGGGCTGTTTGACTTATCGACATTCCGTGTGTTCCCGACACTCCGTGTGTTACCGACACTCCGTGTGTTACCGACACTCTGTGTGTTATCAAAACTCTATGTCTTAGTGATATTGGATGTATTAGGGAAACTACATAACTTGTTGTGACCCTAGTGTTCTCTTGGGACTTTTCGTAGGCCTGTTCTATGTGATTATATCAGATAGCTCAAGGAGTGAGATCTCCCAGAATGAGCATGCTACGAACAGAACCATGTAGCTGGCAGTGGATGAGGCCTTGAATATTGGAATCCTTTATGAGTATACCTAGATGTTCTTGTTATATGTGTTGTAGACATATAACCATATTGATCTGACTACATCTTCTTAGTGGTGTCTTCCCTTCATGGTATTTCTACGTGGTATCTTCTTCGTGATGTTTCCCCTGTGGCCTTTTACTTTGTGTTTCAGGGTGTCCTACTGAGTATTGTTTTACTCACCCATGCACCAGCTTTTCCCACATGTGTTATGTCTTGTGAAAACCATCGATGTTTTGATAGATTCTGAGGAGGACCAGGACTAGGTGGTTCTTAGAGAGATATTAGACAATTTAGGTGTGCTCCTATGACTTTAGACAACTATTCCTGTACCTAACTTTCAGGTAGGGTTTTCTATGGACGATCCTCCAGACCTTGTGCTACAAAATCTTTTTTTAGTGGGCTTGTATTGTGCCCATTTATACTTTACTGCACTTTAATTTCCTTTCATACTCTATTGGTTAGGATATAGTGGTATGAATTCATTTGTTTACTCAGTGTTTTTACTTTTCAACCTTTTGGGATTGGAGATGTGTGTGTGTGTGTATAGGTACTTAGGAAAATGCCTCCCATTTGTGGGATATTCCTACTCAGTGCTAGTTTCCAGTTCCTGGTCTATTGGAGGTGGGATTGGGGTAGTCACGACACGACCCCCTCTAGGACGGGTCATGACAGAGTGGTATCATAGGTAGATCAGTTATAATCTAGGATCGAGAGTTTGTGAGATTGGTTTAGGGAAACATTTTAAGTGTTTCGAGTTTGGATTTTAATCTAGGGACTCCAGTGTTAGTGCATAAACCAATATATATATACACTAGGACTCTAGACACCTATTTTTCAACTCGGTACATGAAAACACAAGTTGTAGGAAGAAATAAAGGTACATGCATCATATAGGAATGAGTTGTGTTTTCCATATCCTTATTGAGTCAGATCACTAGGTATACTATTTTGACTGTGATACATATTGTTTTCTTATAGGATGTATTCATGATGCAATCCAAAAAGGTTTCCATAGTAGGATCAGGATTTCAAACTGATTTTTTATGAGGCCTCTCTGAGGGGAGCGAGTCATAGAGCATTATTTCTCCAGGATGGTTAATAGTTGGAACTTTCTACTATTGATCAATTTGTAGACCCACCTTCAATTGTTTAGGTGGATGAAGCTTTCCAGACTGAGTCATGGATGGATTTTTTAGCACTGGATGATGATACACAGGGTCCAAACGCATATCATAGGTTTCTGAGGTAGCTATCACTCGGGATACAGGGTTAGCAAGACCTACCAATAATAGGTGCATGACGTAAGCTACAAAATAAGATGTTTCTTAGGAAGTTCTTGGGGCATGATAGTTCCCCTAAGAAGAGGAGTTTCTATGCTTATCATGGGAAGGGACATTCCATGCAAGATTTTTCCATTATTTAGGCTTCATTTAGAGAGGTGGTTGATGAACCACTAAGGAAGAGATAATGACCTGAGTAGATAGAACCGTCAGGTGGAAGACATGGCAGAGGAGCTGGGGAACCAGTAAGAGGTGGCCAACGTTTTGACGTGTTACTACCACCACCCCTAGGTGGTCTATAACAGACTTAGGGAGTTGGGGTATAGGGGAGGAGACAACTACCTGTAGTTGAGTATTATAACCCCATGACTCTAGGAAGGGTTCTAGGTACAATTTTTCTCTTTCTACTTTAGCTACAGTATTGATAGACACATGTGCTAGTAATTTCCTTTCTTGCCACTTTTCTTGTTTGATACTTAGATATTTCAGTTAAACTTTTGAATTGAACCTCATGTTTAGAGATTCCTACTGGAGGAGACCCAATGAACACACACTAGTTCAAACAGTGTGACCTAACTCTTAAAGGTGAGAGTTTCAATTGGGATCTCTTGGTAGTATCATCGAGGCCTTACAATTTCATTCTCAGTATGGACTAGTAGGCATGGTTCATGCTTAGATTGATTTTTTTAGGAAAAGGGTGTGGTTTATATGCTATAATAGAACTAGATTTTCCTTTTAATCAGTGAAAGATAAATCCTTGTAGCTTAGGATGTACTCACACATAGGGGGTGAAACCGATTACTCTTCAGTTGGCTAGCCTAACCCTCAGTGTAGTGGATGTTATGAGTCCTCATTCTCCTATAATGGTGTAGGAGTATAAGGATGTCTTCCCTGAAGATGTTCTAGGTTTACCTCCCCATTGAGAGATATACTTCTGCATTGATCTACACCCTAAGATCATACCAATATCTACACTAGTATATCAGATAGTTCCTGTAGAGATTCATGAGCTAAGGATGCAGTTGGAGGACTTACAGAATAAGGGCTTCGTGAGACCCGGTGTTTCACCCCAGGTAGACCTAGACAGTCTTTGTTGATCTCAGACAAATCATCTTAGATGCTGGAATTTCAATGTATCCAGAGAAGGTTGAGGCAGATTTTGATGAGCTCTCCCCTCTTGAGGTTTCTATAGGAGGGTTTTGAGTACATAGTGTTCTGTGATGCATTAAGAACCAGGATTAGTTATGTCCTTATGTAGATTCAAGAAGTGATTGCCTATAGTTCAGACTAGTTGAAATCACATGAGAAGAACTACGTGACCCATGGTCTTGAGTTATCAGTAGTAGTTTTTTGATTGAAGATGTGGCGACACTACCTGATGGGTGATCATTTTATCATCTACTTCAACCAAAAGAGTCTCAATTATATCTTATATTATAAGGATTATAATTTGAGATATAAGTATTGGCTAAAGTTCCTCTAGGATTATGAATTAGAGATTGTTGGCACTCCTGGGAAGGGGAACATGGTGACAGATGCTCTCAGCAAGTGATATACCTTACAGTTGTTGAATAAGTCATAAGATTAGTTGGCCTTGTTGTAGATATCCTTTGTGGATAGAGATGGAACAACTTGTATCTAGTCAATGGTTGTCCCCCCTCCACTCTATCGGTGAGTCAGGGAGGTACAACTTAGGGATACTGACTATGATAATTTACATAACCAGATGCCCATAGGGAATTCCCCTAATGGATATTCTAAAGGTGTGGAGCACATCATTCTTTTCATAGGGTAGTTTTACGGGAACTGAGGGATGAGGTTTTGATGAAGTTCCATATTTCCCTTGTGGAGGTACATCTAGGTGTGGTGAAGATGTACCAGGACCTCTGATGTTAGTTCTGGAAGTCGAGGATGAAAAAGAAAGTGGTAGAGTTCATTTCTAGATGCCTCACTTGTCAGTAAGTGAAGGATGACTAGTAGGTTCCAAAAGTTTTGAATAAAACCCTTGAGGTGACATAGTGGAAGTCATATTGGATATCGATGAAATTTGTGATTAGTTTTACCACATACATCTAGGGGACATGATTCCATCTGGGTGATCATTGACCAACTCACCATGATGTCCCACTTACTATATTTTCAAGAGCAGAGTTCAGTAAAGATGTTCAGATTCCTCTACATGCAAGAGATAGTTCGACTTCGTGGAGTTCCATCGATGATTGTTTTAGATCATGATTCTTGAATTACATCCTGATTATGGAAGGGATTGCATGAGGTGTTTGGGACTTAGTTGAATTTGAGCATAGTGTTTCACTCACAGATGAACAACTAGAATGAGTGGACCACTCAAGTTATAGAGGGCATGCTAGAGGCATTCATGTAAATGTTTTGGACATAGTTTGGAGGATCTCCTAGATATGGTGAAGTTTGCATATAACAATAGATACCTATCCATCATTGGCATGGAACCATTCAAGCATTGGTATAGGGGACCCTAAAGGTCACCACTTTGTTGGACTATCCTATGAGAGTTTGCAATCATGGTCCAAGAGTTGTTGCATATGACTACAAAAAAGGTGTAGTTCATCCAGAAGTGGATGAAGAATATATAGAGCCATCATAAATCTTATGCTGATAAGTGACGAAGGCCTTTGGAGTTTGAGAAGGGAGACCATGTGTTCCCATGAGTCTCCCTTGATGCATGATATAGAGATTTTTCTAGAATGAAAAGCTATCTATGAGGTTCATTGACAATTTTATAATACTTTGTAGAGTTTGAGAGGTGGTGTACAACTTGTATCTACCCTCGTAGTTGGAAAGGGTACATGGATTCTTTCACGTGTCTCAGCTGAGGAGATACGTGCATGATTAATCACACATCATTAACTGGGGTGGATTTTGCTAAGAACCCAGTGGAGATCAATGATCAATAGAAGGAGATACTTCATGGGTGTTTGATTCCTATGGTTTGAGTTTGTTGGAAGCATGAGAATCTCCAAGAGAGCACATGGGAGTGGAAGACTCATATTTGTTCTTAGTACCCTCAATTTTATGAGTATCCCTTTGTTTTAGCTTTTGGGGACATAAATACCTAAGGTGGGGTGAATGTAATGAATCATATTTTCCTGAATTTATTTTTATAAATTATTTGGAAAAATTATGAGACTAAGTATTGAGATAATGTTCCATTCCAAGTTCTAGTGTGCCCAGAATGATTTGCTGAAAAATATCATGTTTTTAATAGAACGCATGCACCGCTTTTCTGAAAAAGTGAGATAACTCTTAAATGGATTCCTAGATCATAAATCTAAGGAAACCATTGAGATTAGAGAAGTGGATTTACCCTAGGTGTGACTCAAATTTAGTCAGCATGGGTCTTCCATAGAAAAACCCAAAAAGGACGTAATCCATAAATAAAATAATTAAATTAAATTATTTTATTATAAAATCCTAATAAATCATAAACAGTAACTCAGATTGTAAATATGAGACCATATTTGATTTCTTAAGGGGGTGTTTTCCTTAGGTTAGGACTAACATCAATCAGAACGGGATGGATGTGAAAGTTAGTTTTTGAACATAAATGTCATTAAAATATTTTAATAAAAAATATTTTATTCTTGACGCAACAACGTGTTTTCTTTTAATACACTTTTTTCAGAGGATTCAGGGTTATCACCATAACCCTAGAATTCCTATGAGGCAAGGAGATAGATCTCTCTCCATGAATGGTGGTAGATCGTGGGTCAACGATCAATGACGAACCTCATATTCGAAGGATCTTCACCCCTGACAATGATGCAATGACCATTATTCATCAGTGATTAAACCAAATCGAGGTAGGGAATTTGTAATTTGATTTACTTTCTCTGTTCATGAATTCCACAATGAACGTGGAGCAATCAAAAAACAGATTGGCCCATATATTGATCATTTTTGCGGGATAATATTTACTTGTTGTGGGGTTTAAAAATAGAGATAGATCATTGTGATTATCTATTCTTGTTCTTTGTTAAAACTTCTAACATTAATGGATAAAGTTTGACTCGAACAAGGATAAGATCCATTCTTTGGGCATTCTTTGTGCCTTTTCTCTCCCCTCAACCTTGTTCATTCTTCGTGTATTCTTTTCCTTCTCCCAGTTCCCTTGAAACCCTATGTGAGAAATCCAAATCGAGGACCAATTACATGATGACACCATGGAGGTGTGATGGAAGTGTAAGGCGGAGATGTCTTCAACTGGTTCAGGTAGAGCGTGGTAGGGAAAGGATGCTGGTGGGGTGTCCAACGGCGGAGGCAACACCGACCTGGAAAGGGAGGCTGAGCCCGATGAAGCATGGCAGGTTGAACTGGAAGTGGTAGAAGAGGCCGCAGGTAGAGACTAGGGCCATAGCAGTGGCAACGAGATATGGCTCGGAGCTACATAAGACGGATCCCGCAGCAGTGTTGAGGTTGCGAGACCAGGCGGAGGAGGCGGGACGTGTAACACCCCGAGATTTTATGAAAAATATTCTTTTAATTTCATTAATGTCTTGTGTTGTATTCTACACCAAGATTACCTTGCGCTATACGCAACACCGTATTAGCTTGCAGTATACGCAACACTATTCTTGGATTGTGTTACACACAATTTTGATAATAGTCATTCTACGCAACATTGAGTATATATATATATATATATTCAATGTATAAATGAAATATGGTTGGATTCTGTTATACGAAACAACGAAGGATTCTTTCACAACACGCAACCCTGACTTGGCTTGCATTACACGCAATCGCGACCTTCCTCGATAGCATGTGTTGTACGCAATACTGGGTTTTAATAAACAACGATATATTATTATAATATTGTCATGAACTAGCCTTTATGAATAGTGTTAATTAAAATTGGAATTTTATAACATTATTATTCATCTTACACATTTCTAGAACATGGTATAAGAACAAAATAAATTTTTCGGGTAAAATAAGTATTTTTCAAAAAATGCAGTTTTGCCTCCTTTTGATGGCGCACCCACTTTAAATATAGTTTTTGACATGTTTATAAGTTCAATTTGACAAAATAAAATTCTTCTTTTGAATCAGGATATAAAAATTTACATTAGATAAAGTTTTGATATTTTTCCGATAACTTTCATATTTTAATGAATAGTAAAAACACGCTATATTTTAATTAAAAACAACTTTTTTCATCGTAATATCTTATGTGGTTAAATTATAATATTGAATGGTTTTAAAGTATAAATAGAATATATTTTTACCATTTAATATAATGTATGACATTAGCATTGATATTACCTTGAATTCGTAGGTTAAATCAATTCAATCTTTTGCAATGTTTTAAAGAAAACCCGTTTTCTTTCGACAACGGGATTAATTTTAATTTAATTTCTGTAACTTTGGTGTATTGAATTTGGAAAAATGGATTGTATATTTGGAATCAGTGGATCCAAATTATGTTAATAAGCTACTTTTTATTTTTGGGAATTATGAATAGTAACTACGGTAAATTTTATTTACCATAGTTAAAGGTGAATCGGGTAATTAAGGGTAAATATAATATTTTAAAATTACCCTAACAAATGTCAAAATCCTATTGGATGACTAAACGTCGACCCATATCACCTAAGGGTCGGATTATATTCATTTAATTAAATTTTTTCAATGAAAATAATTTAATTATTATTAAAACCAAAGAATGTGACAACATGTCACTTTCTTAAATCTTATAAGTATAATAATTTTAATCTAGTGATAAACTTCATGAAACTTCAAACATGAATAGTCTCCAGAACGCTAATACAGTTATATACATCATAGGAATTTATTTAGAATTTTTAGGGATTAAATAATTATAATTTATTATGACACAAAGATGATGGAGTAATTGTCTTATTAATGAAATATTGACATAATTGATCTTATAAATGACCAAATAAATGTAATTTGAGACTTTTTATGACTTAAACTAATTTTATAGGTTAATATGACATGTTATTGTTGATTTAAGTAACTTTGTTTGAACTTATCATTCTTTTATGAATTTCATAAAATTCATGTACCAAATAGTGTCAAAATTGACATAAAATAGTTTTTAAAAAAAATATTATATTATTAATTGTTATTTTATTCCTAAAAATATAAGGTTTGGAAAAATGACATAGATAAGATTATATATATTAATAATAAACAACTTGGGGTTCTTTTGTCTTGATATAGTAAGTTTATTAACCATATAGTGTAAGAAAACAAAAAGACACGGTAAAAGTTAAATTATTTAACTTAGAGTTAAATCTAATTGATAAGGTTAAAATAATAACCTAAACTTGTCTAAATACTATTTTATGAGAGGATTTAGACCCATACCTACCTTAGCCTCGAAATAAATCAATTTTGAGCTATTTAAAACCGAACTTGACTTTATAATAAAATAATATTTTTAGTTATTCCAAAGGTTCCCCTCTCCTCCCTTATAAAAGGGCACCTCCTCCCTCTCTTCCTCACACAACTTTGAGCCTTAAATCTCGGCCAAACCCTACCAAATTCTCTTCTCCACTTCCCTAGAAACATCCTATAGGTTCTGGTCTTCCTCAAAGACCAATTTTAGTGCCCTAAGAGGAGGTCTCAAAGAGGCGCTTCAAAGAAGAGGTAATTTCCGTTACCGATTCATTCACCTTTATTTCTTCTTCCACTTCTTCTTCTTAGGTTGTTTCATTATGAAGTAATAACATCAGTATCACTCATATAATGATATGTTATTATAAGTATGAAACAATCCTATTTCACCATCTATCCATCCTACGGAAAACGAAATCACCGCGCGTGCGTATGTACGGAATACCGTCTCCACGCCGTGGTGAAATCTATTTTCCACCACCACCTTACGTGGATGGGTATAATGGTGTAAATAATTACTATATATTATTATTTTAAAGTGATATTGATTCTGAAATAGTATACATACACTCCAATACAGTCCCACGATCATGAGAACGATATCATCGCTCGTGCGTACGTACGGACTACCGTCTCCACGACGCGATGAGATTCATTCTCCATGTTAACCATTTAAGAATGATTATAAATTATATATAAGAAATAATAATGAAATATATGACATTATAAAGCTACTGGATTTATGTATATATGTATGTCATCTACTTAATTCCATTAAACTCAATAAGGAAACGAAAACAGCGTTCATGCTTACGTACGGCCTACCGTCTCCATGAACGGTGTATTTCTTTCCATTTACTGATTTATTATATATATGTATATTCTGAATATATATATATATATAAATCATGTTTTATATTCTGGAATTAAGTAATCATGATCTAAGTAATCATATGAATAATTACAAGTCAAAACACGGACGACAAATGAAACAATTTTACCCAAAACGCTCTTTAACATGGAATTTACAAAAGAACGGGTAATATAAAGTCATAAGTGAACCATATATGATATCATAACAATGAATATGATTCTATAATAAGTCAATGACATTATTTAAATCATTATACAGGAGGTTCAGACACTTACGAAGCAAATCGGACCTAAGTTAAGGGAAATATCACAATCTCATTTTTATCCGAGATTGTTTATACTTTAGTATTTACTGGGGTGTATTTTATCATCCACATCCATGTTTCCTCAGTATGTAATATTATCCACCTAAAATTGTTTAAATCCTATTTTACCCTTCAGTGAGTTTTTAGTAAAAGATATGAAAGGAATCTTTTGTCGTTTTTCGTACGAGGTACTTTTTTTGACTTTTCCGACAAAAGTACGAAGAATGTTTTTTTTAACTTATACAGCATGAATGGATTTTTAAAACATTATTTCCAAGAAGATTCCTTTATAAGTTTTCAAGTTTATTTTTAATCAACTTCTTTTAGTTTATAATTGTACGACATGTTAAGAAAGGAAAAGTGTTTTTGAAGCAGAAAAGATATTTTCCTCAAGAATGGAGTTCAAGTGTTTTATCAAAATTATTTTCCATCTAAGATAATATAGGGTTCTGTTTCTATCCCTATTATTACATGGATTTGATTATGTTGTGATGGAAATATTTTTATGAATTCCTTTATCTTATATGAATTGTTTTATGATGGCATGTTGTTTAAGAATCCCATTTTTATTACATGGGTTATGCAATGATGTATGATTTATGAATTTGTGGCACACATAATAATGGTATCATTATGAGATGGGTGGGACCTATATCTCCCTCCAATGCATTGGGTAAAGATTTTATATCTCATGAGATAGACATGGCTGGAATGGTAGGTTATACCGGTTCAGTGAAACAGGACTGAAACGAGGGTGACTCGGTTCAGAAAGGGACTTTGTCCACTAAGATAGTCTTGGCAATGAGTCTTGACTAACAAGAAATGATTCTCTATGATTATGTGTGTATGCCACAAATTTTAATGTTTTAAGTTATGATTATTGTGATTACATTTCACTGCCATGAGTTATCCCAGGTTATGAAATTATGATCTATTTTACAGGTTAATATTTCCAAAAGTTATGTGCTTATGTATATGATGTGATTGATATTTCTTTTGTTTACCCTTACTGAGCATTTGAGATCACCCTTTTATGTTTTCTTTTCCTCAGGATATAAAGAAAGGTTTTAGGTATAAAAAAAAGGAAGATCTTTATGGGAGATGTTGAAGATCTTTCACCAGGATTAGAAGATTATATTCCAAGTTTCCAAAGACACTAAACTATTACGATCCTTGTGTGTGTGTTTTTGTTATGTACTAAGTATTCCGCAAATGTAATGTAATGTCCATGTACGTCAGGCTTCGGGTCTCTACAGTTGGTATCAGAGGAAAGGTTTAGTCAACCTTTGGAAACTAGGATGCGAAAACGTTAGTGAGATCCCTAGAGATTTTTCTAAGGTATGTCTGGGGATGTCCCTAAGGTTAAGTATACGTATATGTTATAGTACTAGAATTATGCTAACGATCATAGAATTAAACCTAAGATGTTAGATATTGAGGGTACTCCCCCTTTATTATGTTGTTTTCCCTAGCATGATTTTTGACTCTCACACTATTCTTTTTGGGTTTTAGACGATGGCTGGAACCCGAAGGAACCGTGTTGATCAATGCAATGGACAATGCAATGATTGCCCTCCTGAATAAACAAATGTTATGGGAGATGGAGTGAAAAATCTTATTGCTATACTTACACAAGCTATGAATCATTCTGGACTTCCAAATGAGCAGAGAAGGGAACAATATTCTATTGAGTCCTTCATGAGGCAACGTCCACCTTCTTTCAGTGGGTTTTCCGATCCACTTGTTGCTGAACAATGGATCAGTACCACTGAAAAGATATTTTCAGTTCTTCAATGTTCTGAGCATGATAAAGTCATCTTAGCAGTATATCGTTTGGAAGGTGAAGCTGATCAATGGTGGAATCTTATCAAGAATACGAGGCAAAGAGATGAAATTGAGTCCATGGAATGGGACGAGTTCAAAAACTTATTTTTCAATAAGTACTTCCCTCGTATTCTTCGAACAAAGATGGAGAAGGAGTTTCTTGAACTAAAACAAAAGGATGATGAATCTGTTGGTATATACGAAGCGAATTTTACAAGGCTTGCAAGGTATGCATCTGGATTTATCATGCAACCTGAAAGTAAAGTTGATCGATTCTTCAGTGGCTTAAAACCAAATCTTCGAAGGGCATTAGCTATAAGAGACTTCAATAGCTATGAAAAAATTGTTCATTGTGCTATGAAGGTAGAAATGGAAGTTGGTGTTACTTATCCATCTCATAGTTTTGACAAGAAACGAAAGATGGAGTTCAAGGAGAAATCTCAAAATAATGTTGAAAAGAAGATGAATGTTTCCTTATGCACAAAGTGTGGAAAGAAGAATGATGGAGATTGTCTTAAAGGGACTAGAAAATGTTTTAAGTGTGGGAAAGAAGGTTATCGAGCAGCTGAGTGTCGAAGTAATGGAAAAAGGGTTTCTAATGATGTGAATAAATTAAACACTGAAGAGAACACACCACCAACACTTCAATGCTTCAAGTGCAAGGAAATGGGGCATTATGCTAATAAATGCCCTAATACAAGGGTTAGTGATGATCGACATGAGCAACCACTTAAGGCAAAGGATAACGGGAAGTCACATGCGATCACTATTGGCGATGTTGATTATGACAACGATGTGGTGGAATGATTAAGTGTTTATGTAATGGGATTCCTAAATAATGTTGTATCAGAAAGTATTGGAATATTTATGTATTGGTCTAATGTGGTATTAAAAGTGATTGAGATATTTTTGGAAATAAGATGATATGCGCATAATGAAGGGAAAACGAGAAAACGAAATGTTTAACAGTATTCATGAGCTCATGATTGATATAAGGACTAAGTGATATCATGGTCTGAGTATATAGAATTTTGAGGATTTTGGTATGTGGAAAGTGTTAACTTTTAACTGCATTCATGTTTTCACTAAGGTTCAATGGGTATACAAGAGAACACATGATTAAGGCCTTTGAATGTTTAGAATGTGACCAACAAGACATATCTTATGATATATGGGGATAAACGATGGTATTAAATCTCTGGTAATCATTTTCACTATATTATGAGAGTGGACTGAAGTATTATGGATAAGCCTAAAGATTGGAATGGATTATGTTGGACATAAGTTAGTATTGTTTAAGGATAGAAGTTTTTTCGATATTATTGATGGGATGTTATAGTAATATAGTTTTAGAAAAAGGACAACCTGCAGGACGGGCGACAACCCATCGCGTCGGACAAGGCTGTGGGAATCGAACCCACAACCGAAGTGCGACTGGCCTTTATCGCCTACCACTGACCTACAGGAAGTCCCTGTTTAGTAGAAACTAGTTTTATTATATTACGCAGTATGATATATGAAGTATAAGTCCATTTTAGGAACCCTATATGATGAATCTCACTATAGATGGACTTATGTATTTTTGGATAACTTTTCTAACCTTTTGTTTGAGATAAATGGAATGACCCATCATTCTATCACATGATCTGCTAACACATCACGAATGACAAATTCAACATCATTTCTTTAAGAGATGAAGTGGAAATTGTCCAAAGAACGACAAATGGTGAGACTGTACCAAAATCGCGAAAGTATTTATTTTAATTCCAATTTCATCAACTTTAGGGAAATGATCTTGAAAACCAAAAATGTTGTCCTAGTGCTCTTATATCTGATGAATCAGATGGTACCTTAGATCATCACAAATTTATGGCTTTGTGATTGCTGGCTTTTCCATAGCCATGTTCTCTACCACTCTCCATCAGAACATGATGGTTAGATTTCTCTTCCATATCCATATTTTAACCTATGTGGAAACCCAGTGATTAGTTTATTTGGGTAACCGTTACGTTTCATACTTTTTTTTTAAAGATTGGTTTTGGTATTCCTTTTTACGATGTGGGTTTCTATTAAAGAAACTTTTGAATAGTAAACCATTTATAACCCCAACGAATTTCGAGGGCGAAATTCATTTTAAGGGGGGTAGAATGTAACATCCCGAGATTTTATGAAAAATATTCTTTTAATTTCATTAATGTCTTGTGTTTTATTCCACACCAAGATTACCATGCGCTATATGCAACACCGTATTAGCTTGCAGTATACGCAACACTATTCTTGGATCGTGTTACACACAATTTTGATAATAGTTATTCTACGCAACATTGAGTATATATATATATATATATATATATTCAATGTATAAATGAAATATGGTTGGATTCTGTTATACGAAACAATGAAGGATTCTTTCACAACACGCAACCCTGACTTGGCTTGCATTACACACAATCGCGACCTTCCTCGATAGTGTGTGTTGTACGCAATACTGGGTTTTAATAAACAACGATATATTATTATAATATTGTCATGAACTAGCCGTTATGAATAGTTTTAATTAAAATTGTAATTTTATAACATTATTATTCATCTTACACATTTCTAGAACATGGTATAAGAAAAAAATAAATTTTTCGGGTAAAATAAGTATTTTTCAAAAAATGCAGTTTTGCCGCCTTTTGATGGCGCACCCACTTTAAATCTAGTTTTTGACATGTTTATAAGTTCAATTTGACAAAATAAAATTCTTCTTTTGAATCAGGATATAAAAATTTACATTAGATAAAGTTTTGATATTTTTCCGATAACTTTCATATTTTAATGAATAGTAAAAACACGCTATATTTTAATTAAAAACAACTTTTTTCATCGTAATATCTTATGTGGTTAAATTATAATATTGAATGGTTTTAAAGTATAAATAGAATATATTTTTACCATTTAATATAATTTATGACATTAGCATTGATTTTACCTTGAATTCGTAGGTTAAATCAATTCAATCTTTTGCAATGTTTTAAAGAAAACCCGTTTTCTTTCGACAACGGGATTAATTTTAATTTAATTTCTGCAACTTTTTTGTATTGAATTTGGAAAAATGGATTCTATATTTGGAATCAATGGATCCAAATTATGTTAATAAGCTACTTTTTATTTTTGGGAATTATGAATAGTAACTACGGTAAATTTTATTTACCATAGTTAAAGGTGAATCGGGTAATTAAGGGTAAATATAATGTTTTAAAATTACCCTAAAAAATGTAAAAATCCTATTGGATGACTAAAAGTCGACCCATATCACCTAAGGGTAGGATTATATTCATTTAATTAAATTTTTTCAATGAAAATAATTTAATTATTATTAAAACCAAAGAATGTGACAACATGTCACTTTCTTAAATCTTATAAGTATAATAATTTTAATATAGTGATAAACTTCATGAAACTTCGAACATGAATAGTATCCATAAATCTAATACAATTATCTACATCATAGGAATTTATTTAGAATTTTTAGGGATTAAATAATTATCATTTATTATGACACAAAGATGATGCAGTAATTGTCTTATTAATGAAATATTGACATAATTGATGTTATAAATGACCAAATAAATGTAATTTGAGACTTTTTATGACTTACAATAATTTTCTAGGTTAATATGACATGTTATTGTTGATTTAAGTAACTTGTTTTGAACGTATCATTCTTTTATGAATTTCATAAAATTCATGTACCAAATAGTGTCAAAATTGACATAAAATAGTTTTTAAAACAAATATTATATTATTAATTGTTATTTTATTCCTAATAATATAGGTTTCGGCCAAATGACTTATATAAGATTATATATATTAATAATAAACAACTTGGGGTTCTTTTGGCTTGATATAGTAAGTTTATTAACCATATAGTGTAAGAAAACAAAAAGACACGGTAAAAGTTAAATTATTTAACTTAGAGTTAAATCTAATTGATAAGGTTAAAATAATAACCTAAACTTGTCTAAATCCTATTGTATGAGAGTATTTCGACCCATCCTTACATTATCCTCGAAATAAATCAATTTGGAGCTATTTAAAACCGAACTTGATTTTATAATAAAATAATATTTTTAGTTATTCCAAAGGTGCCCCTCTCCTCCCTTATAAAAGGGAACCTCCTCCCTCTCTTCCTCACACAACTTTGAGCCTTAAATCTCGGCCAAAACCTGCCAAATTATCTTATACACTTCCCTAGAAACATCCTATAGGTTCTGGTCTTCCTCAAATACCAATTTTAGTGCCCTAAGAGGAGGTCTCAAAGAGGCGCTTCAAAGAAGAGGTAATTTCCGTTACCGATTCATTCACCTTTATTTCTTATTCCACTTCTTCTTCTTAGGTTGTTTAATTATGAAGTAATAACATCAGTATCACTCATATAATGATATTTTATTATAATTATGAAACAATCCTATTTCACCATCTATCCATCCTACGGAAAACGAAATCACCGCGCGTGCGTACGTACGGAATACCGTCTCCACGCTGTGGTGAAATCTATTTTCCACCACCACCTTAATTGGATGGGTATAATGGTGTAAATAATAACTATATATTATTATTTTAAAGTGATATTTATTATTAAATAGTATACATACACTCCAATACAGTCCCACGATCATGAGAACGATATCATCGCTCGTGCGTACGTACGGACTACCGTCTCCACGACGCGATGAGATTCATTATCCATGTTAACCATTTAAGAATGATTATAAATTATATATAAGAAATAATAATGAAATATATGACATTATAAAGCTATTGGATTTATGTATATATGTATGTCATCTACTTAATTCCATTCAACTCAATAAGGAAACGAAAACAACGTTCATGCGTACGTACGACCTACCGTCTCCATGAACGGTGTATTTCTTTCCATTTACTGATTTATTATATATATGTATATTCTGAATATATATATATAAATCATGTTTTATATTCTATAATTAAGTAATCATGATCTAAGTAATCATATGAATAATTACAAGTCAAAACACGGACGACAAATGAAACAATTTTACGCAAAACGCTCTTTAACATGGAATTTACAAAAGAACAGGTAATATAAAGTCATAAGTGAACCATATATGATATCATAACAATGAATATGATTCTGTAATAATTCAATGAAATTATTTAAATCATTATACAGGAGGTTCAGACACTTACGAAGCAAATTAGACCTAAGGTAAGGGAAATATCACAATCTCATTTTTATCCGAGATTGTTTATACTTTAGTATTTACTGGGGTGTATTTTATCATCCACATCCATGTTTCCTAAATATGTAATATTATCCACCTACAATTGTTTAAATCCTATTTTACCCTTCAGTGAGTTTTTAGTAAAAGATATGAAAGGAATCTTTTGTCGTTTTTCATACGAGGTACTTTTTTTGACTTTTCCGACAAAAGTACGAAGAATGTTTTTTTAACTTATACGACATGAATGGATTTTTAAAACATTATTTTCAAGAAGCTTCCTTTACAAGTTTTAAAGTTTATTTTTAATCAAATTCTTTTAGTTTATAATTGTACGACATGTTAAGAAAGGAAAAGTGTTTTTGAAGCAGAAAAGATATTTTCCTCAAGAATGGAGTTCAAGTGTTTTATCAAAATTATTTTCCATCTAAGATAATATAGGGTTCTGTTTATATCCCTATTATTACATGGATTTGATTATGTTGTTATGGAAATATTTTTATGAATTCCTTTATCTTATATGAATTGTTTTATGATGGCATGTTGTTTAAGAATCCCATTTTTATTACATGGGTTATGCAATGATGTATGATTTATGAATTTGTGGCACACATAAGAATGGTATCATTATGAGATGGGTGGGACCTATATCTCCCTCCAATGCATTGGGTAAAGATTTTATATCTCATGAGATAGACATGGATGGAATGGTAGGTTATACCGGTTCAGTGAAACAGGACTGAAACGAGGGTGACTCGGTTCAGAAAGGGACTTTGTCCACTAAGATAGTCTTGGCAATGAGTCTTGACTAACAAGAAATGATTCTCTATGATTATGTGTGTATGCCACAAAGTTTAATGTTTTAAGTTATGATTATTGTGATTACATTTCACTGCCATGAGTTATCCCAGGTTATGAAATTATGATCTCTTTTACAGGTTAATATTTCCAAAAGTTATGTGCTTATGTATATGATGTGATTGATATTTCTTTTGTTTACCCTTACTGAGCATTTGAGCTCACCCTTTTATGTTTTCTTTTCCCCAGGATATAAAGAAAGGTTTTAGGTATAAAAAAGGAAGACCTTTATGGGAGATGTTGAAGATCTTTCACCAGGATTAGAAGATTATATTCCGAGTTTCCAAAGACACTAAACTATTACGATCCTTGTGTGTGTGTTTTTGTTATGTACTAAGTATTCCGCAAATGTAATGTAATGTCCATGTACGTCAGGCTTCGGGTCTCTACAGGACGACCACAAGAAACATGGTCTGGTACTACATTGATTGGTTAATTCATCTATCCAAGTGGTAGGGTGACCATGTGGACCATAGGGACACTACTAGGGTGGGCTGTATTCAACGGAGCAAAGTAATCCCACACAACGTGGGCCAGACAGGAGAACCAGGCAGCTTTGGCGGCCCAGTGGGCTAGACCATGTGGCCCGATGGGATAAGCTGGTTCAAGATGGCCCACAATGACTGGGTTAGGTTGGGTCGGCCAAACCAGGTAGGGTCGGCCAAACCAGGTTGGGTCAGGTTGGTCGGACCGAGTCGGGTCACACATGGACCGGGTCGGGTTGAACCCAAACCAGACCCCTTTTTACTAAAATGGCCATATCTTTCAAAAAGAGTGTCTGATTGATGAGTCGTCAGCATCATTGGGACTCTTGTGACAAGGATATCCTTTTGAGATGGCTTGGTGGGTTTTTAGTTGGATAAGAAGAGTTTGAGAGTGTACCCTTTCTATTTTCCTAGAAAGTTCGATGTAGGATCCTATTCCCATCATAGAGGATGAATTGTATTCTAAAGTTAATTCTATCAGCCCAAACTCAACAGTTGACTTAGAAGGTTGGAGCATGTTTCATATTGAGAGGCCCAGTTGGTACTCACTTATCTTTGTGGTACCTTAGATAGGTTTTGTGGACAAGGTGTGACTAATATTTACACGGACACCTATTCCCTATCTAGGATGACTTTTCCAGCAGGGAGAGTAGTCCCCCTAGTGAGCTCTAGGTGTGAAGGAAATCCTATCTGTGTATCGAGATTAGATTCTTTTATTTCTACATGACTAGACTTGAAGAGTGTGCTTCAGGTAGTTTTCAATGGTTGATGTTTGGCTGTGACTTGGTGACTACATGACTTGGGGACTGCATGACTTATCGACACTCCATGTGTCACTGACACTATGTGTGCTATCAAAACTTTGTGTCTTAGTGAGACTAGATGTCTCATGGAAACTACATAAATTTTTGAGACCCTATTTTTCTCTTGGGTAATTTTGGTAGACATGTTATATGTTCTTATATCAAATAGCCCAAGGAGTGAGATCTCCCAGAACAAGTGTTCTATGAACGAAACCGTGTAGTTGGCAATGGATAAGACCTTGCATCTTGGAATCCTTTATGAGTATACCTATATTTTCTTGTTATATGTGTTGTAGACATATACTTCTGTTGATATGACTATATGTTCTTAGTGGTGTTTTCCCCTTGTGGTATTTTTTCATGGTATCTTCTTCATGATGTTTCCTCTCTGGACTTTTACTTTGTGTTTCATGGTGTCTTACTGAGTATTGTTTTACTCACCCTTTCATGGGATTTTCCCAAAAGTGTCATGTATTATGTATACCATATACATTTTGATGGATCCAAGGTGTACTAGAACTAGGTGGTGCTTATAGAGAGACCAAACAGTTGAGGTGTGCTCCTGCAGCTTTAGACAATTATTCTTGTACCTACCCTTCATGTAGGGTTTTCTGCAGATGAGCTTCAGAACCTTGTGCTATAGAATATATATTTTTGGTGGTCTTATATTCTGGCCTAGTTATACTTTACTATACTTTACTTTCCTATCGTACACTTTTGTTTAGGATATAGTGGTATGCATGAATTTTTTTTACTTAGTGTTTTTACTTTTCAGCCTTTTGGGATTGAAGATGTGTGTGTGTAGGTACTTAGAAAAATGCCTCCCATTTCTGGGATATGCCTACTCAGTGATAGTTGACATATCCTAGCCTATTGGAGTAGGTCTTGGGGTATTCATGACATGGGACCCTCTGGGATGGGTCATGACATGTGCAAGATCAACTATTCATTTTCCCCAATCGGACACCCAGTTAAAAATATGCATTTCCCCGCAACCGCCAATGGTAGCGGGATCTGAAACTCCTATGATATCTCATTTTAGGATGTTCTTAGGTAAAATGATACATTACTAACTCAACGATGGTCTCATATTTTCAATCCGAGTCCCCATTCAAAAGTTATTTTATATGATGTCTAAGATAAAACAATTAATTTTAATTATTTTATTGGTGATTACACCCCCTTGTGGATTTTTCCACAGAAGTGCCACACCAAAAAGTTATGTCCTACTTAGGGTAAACTCCACGTTCCAGACTCAATTGTGCCCATTTTTTTATGATCTAGGCTACCTCTTGAGAGTTATCCTTCTTCCTTCATGTGTACAATATAGAATATACTTAATATTTTTTTTATAAAATTAATTTCGGGCACACCATGCCTCAAAATCGCATGCCGTATTTTCACCTAGATCTGGAAATACATATAAAATATTTTGAAGTATTACAAGGTGAAAACCAGGTCCCTATAGGCGCTACTCAGTAGATAGAGAAGAAAATGGGGGATCTGCATCTTGGTGTGATAGAGAGGTTTCTAATCCTAACATATCTCAAATTATCATACACGATCATCGATATCAGTAAGTGCCACCTAAAGAAGCATCATAATTATAAACTTCACATTATATCTTGTAATCCATAATGAATGAAACCACCACATTCTATGTGAAAAAAACTCAGGATAGGCTACTTAAGGCCAAAATATGAGTCTAAATGGAGGAGTTATGAGAGGAAGAAGTTAGTGCGAAAACATCACAATGTGCATGAAGGGTCACATGGCTTGTGACCTCCCCTAGCCTCTTAGTAATGTCCTTTCTAGAATATGGTTTTACTAACTATATAACAGTACATGATGTGTAATGCTACTACAAGACTTGTCTTGGCCACTTGGGGTCAACCCATGTGCTCAAAATTGTGCCTGTGTACTTGGAGGTGTGCCCATATACTTGGTCATGTACCTAGCCATGCTTGGGTATTTGGTCGTTCCCATGTACCTATGAGAATTACCATATATTCATAGAGTACACAACATATCCTACCACATAGGGTCCTGACCATGTGCAGTTGTCACATGAATTACACTATAATAGAAGAGATGGTTAGTGAAAGTTTATTCATGAAGGTTCTAGAAACTACCATGAAATAAATACAGTTAAAAAAATATATAATATAGAGGAGGTTTCATAAAACAACCACAATATTTTTTTATGTTTTTAATCAGTTTCAGTTTCAATTAAATTACCACGAAATGTTCTAAAAAAACCATAATCCCTCGCCCTCCCCCGGTCCTTATGTGCAACCCCAAACCTTCCCCCACCTTCCCCGACCTCCTCCTCTCCTCTCCCCAGTGGTGAGCCCAAGCCCGCCAAGCCCTTTCTCCCACCCTTCCTCCTCTCCTCTCCCTATTGATGACCTTGTGCCTGTGACCCTGAGCCAACAACCCTGACCCCCCGTGAACCCCCATCAAAATCCGACCCTCGTGACCCTCCCCCCTCTAACCTCCCTCACCCCAGCTTGACTCCCCTCCTCAGCATTGACACAGACCCCCCCAACCTCCCTCTCCACGACTTAGATTCCCTCCTCAGTAAAAACACATACCCCCTTAAAGGTTGCATCATCCTCACCCTAAATCTATTATTGAGTAGCATTATAGTGTATGATACCATCCCACCCCTTGTAATTATAATGTAATATATGATACAATATAATGAATTTGTATAAAATATAATTTATTATAGATAAATTTTTCTATAAAACTCACCCTAAAAAAAATATGGTTTAAATTTACACATTATCCTTGATCCTTGAAAAAATACTACAAGTTACTATCCCCAGTTTATTTTTTAATGTGATCAGCTATGTTAAGAATGCATAAACAATTACATACACCATAACTAGTATAGGAGTTTAAATATTAGAAATATAAATTAAAAATTAAGATGAAATATGTAAAAAGAACCACATAAATTCATCCTACCACTCTCAGAGTGAATATACAATCTAATGGGAATTTCTTATTGATTAAATAATATCCTGAGAGTGGTCTTACAAATAAAGTTTTTTATAAAGGTATAGATACATATATTATGAATAAGTATTATTTTGTTAATTTATATATAATAATGTTAGTTTTTTTGAATCAAAATATTTTAATTCAATATGTGAATATATATGATTTTGGTTTCATAAACAATAAGAACATATTATATCTAAATATAGATAGATATAAGTATATAAAGTATCAATGGTACTCTTTCAGTGTATGATGACTATGGGTTCTTGCTTACAAATTCATATAACCATAACTATTTCATACATAAATTACTTAGAGAGACTATGATCACTTCTTAGTGTCAATAAAGACACACACATCATTTTATAATCCATATTAAAAGGTTTTTAAAATTTTATTGATAATTATAACATGAATGAGTTAAAATGGGTTTGTTTAGATGATCTTATTCTCATAAATTGTGTATAGAACCCTTTTAAATATGAATTTATCGTTAAAAAATAAAAATCAATTACAAATAAAGAAAAATAACTATGTGCACCAGAAGTACTCCTTGATCTATATCGATAAGGTACACTTGATGATGATCATTGAGAAATAGTTCTCTTTCTCTTTCCTCTAATGTTTTTATATCAGTCACCAAAATCTACATATAATATGTCAAGATTGAAAGATCACAAAAATATATTTTATCACCCTATCATTGACTATTAATATGGAAGAGGTATGTAGAAAGAATAATATACTATTGGTTCTTTAACACTACCAAAAACATATATGAATCACATTCTTTATTTTGTATTACTTTATTAAATAACATTTCCTGAGAGATAAATCTAATTTGTAGCTATAAAAATTATGGATGTTTTTATATAATAATTTATAAAAATTATTATGATTATATATTTATTATCAATGATTATATGAATCATTATAGTGATTAATATTATAATAATAACCAATATGGAAATATGAATTGTAACATTATATTATATAAACTATATCACAGATCTACTCTATGATATGATATAAGACTCTGATAAATACCCTAGGATTCAATTATGATTATAATATTGTGTTTGATATATATAATATTAAAATAATATATTAAAATATAATAGTGATTTATACTATATGATTGACCCATTTTATTTAATATTTATCAGTTTAAAACAAGAAATAAAGTCATTTAAATATTCTTTGTTATACTTCACAATTATATGGGAATCCATAAAAAATCCTTTAAAAATGGTTTATAAAAAAAATTTATTTTTTGAACAAAAGATTTTCCAAGAATTTTAATAAATTTTCTAAAATATAAATTTGTAACAATATGGTCATTAACCATTTGAAATATAGGAATTCTAAGAAATTTTTTTTCAAGATCCTAGCCAATAATCATCTCAGAGAACACCACAACTACCATCATCCTTTGTGGATCATAGTGATTTTGTTATACCCAAGAATACTAGAAAGCTATCCATTTCCCACGATGTCATTGGTAGACTACTGGCTGATTCAAATTTGGAAATGAAGCAGTTCATCACCCCCTCATCCAGGAGATATTGGTGAGTTACCGTTACTGATATGTATTTCACTTTTCAAAAAAACTTTATATTTTATTAATTATTTAATATGTTTTTCAAACAAATAAAGAAAACCATATAATGGATACAAATATGAACACAAAAGTTATATGAGACCTAAAGGAATTCAAGATTATCATTTCATTTGATGAGTTTGGGGTGTCTATGTAACATCACAAGGTTTTCTAAAAATAAATTGAAAATGCTTGAAATTTTGTTTAAGGTATATATTTATAAGTATCCTTTAAACATAATTTTATTTATTCTATGATTTGAATTTCAAGAAATTGTCATCTACAATTGGGTTCAGTATGTTATTTAGAGTCTGATGAAACAAACTTGTTTTTTTGGTGAATAGTAACATGCCCTTATGAATAGTAATATGAATAGTAATATGACCTCATGAATAGTAAATAATAATATTATTTTATTTTCCCATGGAAATAGGATAATGGGATCTTAATTAATTTTCCAATGTCACATGAAACTAGTTGCACTTAAATATTGTTATTTTTCGAATTAACTGTGACCTTATTTTAAAATTAAATTAATAATATTTAGAAAATTATTTTTGAAAAATGGAGTTCATTTTTGAATTCTACACATCGAAAAATGGTTGGGGTAAATTTTTGGTTTTTTACTGAAACTCTTGAATTTTCGGTGAATAGTGAAATACGGTAAAATACCGTATAATCAATTTATCAGTAAAAATTCACTATTTATGACATCATAAGTGATGAAAGGCCACTTTCATCGAACTCACTTGATATTTTCACTAATTAAGGCCACTTGATTTGATATTATTCATAGTCTTGATAAAAATATTATAATAATAATTAAAATAATCTAAAATACCTCCCCTCCCCCACTATAAATACCACCCTCACTCCCCTCTTCCTCTCACACCTCTCAAGCCTTGAGCATTGTCTAATTGATGCCAAATTCCCTCCCCAATCTTCTTCCCCACGTCCTAGAGCTTCTAGTCTCACCAAAAGACCAAAATCAAATCCCTTAAGAAGGATCTCAAGGAGAAGAGATCAAGAGGTAAACATCCTCTTTCATTTTCATTCTTTCCTTCCATTTTATGTTATTCTCTTCCTTTACCTTTGTCTTTTGTTGGGATATTTCATTAAATATTTCCCCTTACTATCCAAAGTTTTTATGATGATGAGATATTCCATTCCTCTCATCAATCTTATTTTTATGAAATTTTAAGAGACGCCGTTAGGCTGCCGAATTTTTGTAAGAAATTTCTCATGTTTTCTTCATTTCAAGATTCCCTTCTCTTCGTTCTTCACCCCCTCTTATCCAAGAGGCATGAAATCTCCAGAATCATGTATATTCTGGATGTTGTCATGTTTATGGAAAATTAAAAATCATAATTCCTCTCCTCTCTCACTTATTTAAACAATCAAAAAACATTGTCCATTTGTGTCGAATTACCGATATCGTGGACGATGTATTTTCAATCTCCATTAATTATTTCAAGTATGGTCATGAAACCATTTATATGGTTGAACCAGGTTATAATATATGTTTTATGAATCATATAAGGTTCTGGAATTCTTTTGTACTCATGATTAAAATTTATAAGACTAAATGAAGTTGTAATTATCAACGAACCACTTAAATTATCTAAACGAACATAATTAATGTTTAACTTATAAATCATCATCATATAAAGCACCAAAGTGATAAATGGTATAATTTATGGTACTGGAATTATGTAAATACTACTCCATTCCAATTCTGGAGTTTCACTTCCAATCAACAAGAACGATTCATCATGAACCGATTGTGAAAATCACAAAAGAACTCACCCAAAATAATGCAAGGAACAAAATACTAAGAATTAAGGGGTGAAATGAGGTTATGAAATGACCATATAAGATGTTATAAACATGAAATTTTTTCTATAAAATACTAATAACACTCTTTTAACCATTATACAGGAGGTTTAAACAATTTTGAAGTAAGGAAAGCCCAAGGTAAGGGAATTCTTAACCCGATTTCCATTCTTTGGGTTATCATTCTAATTTATAATTTTATGTGCTATTTAAATTGTTTGTGTGATGGTTTTTGTTTATATTATGTTTCATTATGTGTATTTACAGAGTATTTACATATTACATCCACTATATTAAGCCTCAATTCAAGTATATGATGTTTATAAGGGACTTTTCTTCTAAAATCCTCTTTTAAAATTCTGTTTTATAAGATTCAAAGGCAATGTTTTTATGCTATTGTTTATGTTGTATGATTATGTTTTGGTTATTGGGAATTGTTTATGATGAAGGGTGGGACCTATATTTCCCTCCAATTCATTGGGTATGAGTAAGTTGGAGGTCGGCCGTATGGTTACTCCAAGTGTAACTGTGATGGTTACACAAAGTAAGGTAGCCGTGAGGGTTACAAATTTTAAGGCAGCGAAGATGGTTATGAGATTATGTAAGTAATTCCCCAATATACCTCTATGATTATAATTATGTTTGCGTGGATCTTGTGTAAATCTCATGTTACGCTAAGTAAGATTTTATGGGTGGAAAGCATGTCTTTTGAAAATGTTTTCATACGTCATGCGTATTCATGGACTAATGTGATTTTTCCTTCTTTTTCATACCTTACTGAGCCTTTGTGCTCATCCCAAGTTTTTAAATGATTTTTCACAGGTTAATGATGAGTAATACAAGGAAGGAAGACATGTTAAATGTTGAAGAATTTTCAAGGAGTCTTGTTTTATGTTTTA